>CM055122.1:1245946813-1246546813 GCA_029206835.1 Rana muscosa
CGACTACATCTCTGGAGCTCAGCCACAGTGATCCTTGGGTTTTTCTTTACCTCTCTCACCAAGGCTCTTCTCCCCCGATAGCTCAGTTTGGTCGGACGGCCAGCTCTAGGAAGGGCTCTGGTCGTCCCAAACGTCTTCCATTTAAGAATTATGGAGGCCACTGTGCTCTTAGGAACCTTAAGTGCAGCAGAAATTTTTTTTTGTAACCTTGGCCAGATCTGTGCCTTGCCACAATTCTGTCTCTGAGCACTTCAGGCAGTTCCTTTGACCTCATGATTCTCATTTGCTCTGGCATGCACTGTAAGCTGTAAGGTCTTATATAGACAGGTGTGTGGCTTTCCTAATCAAGTCCAATCAGTATAATTAAACACAGCTGGACTCAAATGAAGGTGTAGAACCATCTCAAGGATGATCAGAAGAAATGGACAGCACCTGAGTTAAATATATGAGTGTCACAGCAAAGGGTCTGAATACTTAGGACCATGTGATATTTCAGTTTTTCTTTTTTAATAAATCTGCAAAAATGTCAACAATTCTGTGGTTTTCTGTCAATATGGGGTGCTGTGTGTACATTAATGAGGAAAAAAATGAACTTAAATGATTTTAGCAAATGGCTGCAATATAACAAAGATTGAAAAATTTAAGGGGGTCTGAATACTTTCCGTACCCACTGTATATACAGTCTCGGACATATATATATCCACTGCATCCAGTCTAGCCAAGCCTATATCTGATTACAGGCCATTCCTGGTGTATTTTTTCTAATAAACTTCAGGCGGTCTTTTGCTAATCAAAATTTACAGCATGTCCGGAAGGCCACCAAGGAGAGGCAAACGCACACAGGCCACTAAAAGAGGGCAAGCAGGCTCTGTGTCTACAGTCAACAGTGCTGGTCGTGGACACAGTGCATCCTCAGCACGTAGCCGTGGGGCACGCTTGTCCTTTTTTTCTGCAGCTGGCCGTGTTATTGAGCCACAACATGCAGAAGAGTTGATGGAATGGATAACAAAGCCGTCCTCATCCTCCTCATCCTTTGTCACCCAGGCTCAGAGTAGTTTGCATGCCAATGCAGCTGCCAAAGCAGCCTATTCCATCGGCTCCATGTCAACAGTCACTCCTTCCCTAGCCCCACCATCATGCATGGAGGAGTCCCCCGAACTGTTTGACCACAGTGTCGGGTACATGCTGCAGGAGGATGCGCAGCATTTTGAGGGCTCCGATGATGGTACCCAGGTTGAGGAAGGGAGTAACGTGAGCCTAGAGAGAGGGGGTGCCCAAGAAGGACAAGAAACTGGCAGTCATGTTCCCCCAGCTGCAGCATACTGCCAGGTTTGCTCCAGTGAAGAGGAAGGAGGGGATGATGAGGTCACTGACTCTACTTAAGTGCCTGATAGAAGAGAGGAGGAGGAGGAGGAGGCACATCTCCAACGAGGCAGGATGCCCTCCAGGGGGCAGCTTAGGGGGAGCCACCCTATTGCATCACAGAGCAGAGCTAAGCATGTGCAGGATGCTGCTGACTCCCCGTGTATTTTGAAAAGTTCTTTGGTGTGGGCCTTTTTTGACACGCGTGCAGCAGATCACACTGTTGCTGTTTGCAACATATGTCTGAAGCGTATCAAGCGTGGCCAAAACAGCAGTCGCTTGGGCACCACATGCTTGACCAGACACATGTCGACCTCCCATGCAGTCCATTGGCAACAGCACTTAAAAGACCCAAATCAAAGAACAAGGCGGACCTCTCCTTGCTCCTCATCAGCTGGGATCTCTAACCCCACTATACCTCTAGCCCTCTCAGAAACCTGCACTGAGAGGAATGAAGGTGTAGAGTTAGGCGTCCCAAGTACTTGCGGGCAATCTGCTAGCGGTACACCAACATCCAATTGTAGCAGGCAAATTTCCCTACCCCAGTTGCTAAACTGTCGAAAGAAATTCGATCCCAGCCATCCACATGCTCAGTGTCTGAATGCTAGCTTGGCCAAATTGCTAGCACTGCAATTGATGATATTTCAGCTGGTAGACTCTGCCCATTTTCGTGAATTTGTGGAATGTGCTGCACCTCAGTGGTAGGTTCCCAAACGCCATTTCTTTTCACGGAAGGCCATTCTGGCTCTCTACCGGCATGTGGAAGGCAATGTCTTGGCCTCGTTAGACAGGGCGGTCAGCAGTTAGGATATTACCGCTGACTCATGGTCCAGCAGGCATGGACGGGGATGTTACCTTTCTTTCACTGCGCACTGGGTAACTCTGCTGGCAGCTGGAAAGGATGCAGGACAGGGTACAGTATTGTTGGAGCTTGTTCCGCTACCACGCCTCCAAAATGCTAGTAGTGGTGATTCTGCCACAGCTCTCTCCTTCGTCCCCTCCTCTTCTTCTTCCTCTATGGCAGGGATGGCGAACCTTGGCACTCCATATGTTTTGAAACTACACTTCCCATGATGCTCATGCACTCTGCAGTGTATTTGAGCATCATGGGAAATGTAATTCCAAATCATCTTGGGTGCCAAGGTTCGTAATCACTGCTCTATGGCCTCTTCCTCTGCAGATCTGTCCTCTGAACCAGCGGTGCTCCGTAAGAGTTCAAGGGGCTACACAAGCACTCAAAAAGATGTCATGCGGTGCTTGAGTTGGTCTGCTTAGGGGACAGGAGCCACACTGGGGCAAAGATTCTGTCAGCTCTGCAGGGGCAGACTCAGAGGTGGTTGACGCCACGCCAGCTTCAACCTTCTCTCTGCCCTCGGACAGGGACCCTTGACCCATGTTCCCTGTTTGGCTCACGTCCTGAATTTGGTGGTACAGCGGTTCTTGAGCAGATACCCGGGCTTACAGGATCTCCTGAGGCAGGCCAGGTAAGTCTGTGGTCATTTCCGCCGGTCATATAATGCCAGTGCTCGGCTGGCTGACCTTCAAAGGGAATGCAACCTGCCCAAGAACCGCCTCATTTGTGACATACCCACCAGGTGGAACTCAACGTTAGCAATGCTGCAGCGGCTGCACACGCAGTAGAGGGCCATCAATGAGTACCTGTGCGAGTATGGCACCAGGACAGGGTCAGGAGAGATTGGCTTTTTTTTGCCATGCCAGTGGCTACTGATCAGGGATGCATGCACTGTCCTGTCACCATTTGAGGAGGCCACGAGGATGGTGAGCAGTGACAGTGCATGCATCAGTGATACTGTCCCTCTTGTCTTCCTGTTGGAGCACACGCTTTGTGGAATAATGGACAGGGCACTTGAGGCAGAACAGCGGGAGAAAGAGGAGGACTTCCTTACCTCTCAAGGCCCCCTTTATCCAGATAGTATTCCTGCGGGCCCCCCGATCACACAGGAAGAGGAGGATGAATGTGTCAGCATGAAGGTGGAGCCTAGCACTCAGCATCAGCAGCAGTCTTCAAGGGATCGTTTTCAGTCCCCAAAAACCCATGCACTTGTACGTGGCTGGGAGGAGGTGGCTGCAGATCATGTCGTCCTTAGTGACCCAGAGGACTCCGGACCAAATGCCTCAGCAAACCTATGCTGCATGGCCTTCCTGATCCTGCAAAGCCTGCGAAAGGACCCTCGGATTTGTGGTATCAAGGAGAGCGATCAGTACTGGCTGGCAACCCTTCTTGATCCACGTTACAAGGATAAGGTTGCAGAACTTATCCAGCCTTCGCAGAGGGAGCAGAGGATGAAACATCTTCGTGAGGCCTTGCAGAAAGGTTTGTGCAATGCATTTCCAGTGCCTGGGAGGTTACAGTTTCCTGGTGCTCGACAACGTGTTGCTGAGGCTTCGTTCAGTCACAGAAAGAGCGGTGGAGAAGGTGGCCGTCTGACCGATGCCTTTAGACAATTCTTCAGTCCGCAGCCCCAAGGTCTGATCAGTTCCAGCCACCATTGCCAGCGTCTGAATTACATGGTGCAGGAATATCTAGGGGCAAGATCAGACTTGGAGACCCTTCCAACAGAACATCCACTGGGTTACTGGGTCTTGAGGATGGACCACTGGCCAGAGCTTGCACAATATGCAATTGAGCTACTGGCCTGTCCTGCATTCAGCGTTCTTTCTGAACGCACATTCAGTGCTGCTGGAGGCTTTGTAACCGATCACAGTGTGCGCCTGTCTACAGACTCTGTTGATCGGCTCACATTCATAAAAATGAATCAGTCTTGGATCACCAGCTACCAAGCACCTGATGCTGATGTAAACGATTGATTTTTCTATGGATGTGGGATCCCTTGAAAACTGCCTATGCTGAGTGACTATCCTATTATGCTTAGTGACTATCCTATTCCTCCTCAATGTTCATGTTGATAGCTTCTAAGAATATTTTTGTTTCAGGGCACCACCACCATTGCCTAAGGTCCAATTTTTCTGCCCCTGTTTAACACGGGTGAGTAATTAAAATTTTTGCTGTAATATTTCACAGCAGTGCTCGTTCCTGCGCTCAACTAGAGTATCTGTGAGGGGTTGCAGTGTTGTGACATCACCACCACTGCCTAAGGCCCAATTTTTCTGCCCCTGTTTAACAGGGGCGTGTAATTAAAATTTTCGCTGTAATATCTCACAGCAGGGCTCGTTCCTGCGCTCAACTAGAGTATCTGTGAGGGATTGCAGTGTTGTGGCACCACCACCACTGCCTAAGGCCCAATTTTTCTGCCTCTGTTTAACAGGGGCGCGTAATTTAAATTTTTGATCTAATATTTCTCAGCAGGGCCCATTCCTGCGCTCAACAACAGTATCTGTGAGGCTTTACAGTGTTGTGCCACCACCACCACAACCACCACCACCGCCTAAGGCCCAATTTTTCTTCTCCTGTTTAACAGAGATGTGTAATTAAAATTTTTGATCCAATATTTCACAGCAGGGCCCGTTCCTGCACTCAACAAGAGTATAGCCTCGTACACACGACCGAGAATCTCGTCGTAAAAAACACGTTGTTTTTCTCGACGAGATTCTTGTCAAGCTTGACGAGCTTCTTGTCAAGCTTTCCTTGCATACACACTGTCAATTCCAAATCTCGTCGTTGGAAAGCGTGGTCACGTACAGCACGTATGACGGCAGTATAAAGGGGAAGTTCGTTTTTAATGGCGCCACCCCTTGGGCTGCTTTTGCTGATCTCGTGTTACCCAGGGGCGGATCCAGAGTCTTTTCTCGGGAGGGGCACTGCCAAAAAATATGGGTTTTTTTTGTGGGAAATTTATCGGGGAAATGGCTGGTGTCGGCGCTTCAATCATCCCGGCACCAAGGTAGTTATGGTGTCAGGATGATTGAAGCGCATTATTTCTATTATTACATTGTAATATAAAATTAAATAGTTCAATGCAGAATCAGTGGGAGCCCCGAGTGTGTCACTTGCCACCGTCGCCTGCAATTAGTGGGAGCCTTGAGAGTGTCACTTGCCACACGTTGCGGATTGTCACTTGCCACGTCACCTGCCACATCTTGTGGATTGTCACTTGCCACACCTTGTGGATTGTCACTTGCCACATCACCTGCCACACCTTGCGGATTGTCACTAGCCACACCTTGCGGATTGTCACTTGCCATTCATCTGCCACACCTTGCTGATTGTCACTTGCCTGCCACCAGATGCAGATTGTCATTTGCCACGTCACCTGACACAATTTGCGGATTGTCACTAACTTGCCTGCTAAGGTGTAGTTTTGGTTGTCTCTTGCTGTGTCCCAGACTCCCAGAGTCAGGCAGCAGAGAGATAATGTAATCTCTCTGCTGCCTGCACAGTGAGGGCGGAAGTCACTGCAGGATTACAGGGCAGGCACGGGCGGTGAGAGATGAGCCTGCTCTCTCACTCTCACCTGCGCTGCCAACACACTGAGCAGCACGGTCTGCCCACGAACCGCGCCGCCCGCCCACAAACCGCGCCGCAAGCGGAGCCGCCTGCTTTCTTACCCGTCTGTGGAGCAGCACGCTATCGCACCTGCCCGCAGAGCAGCCCGACGTGACTCACTGACGTCACTCGTTGCTAGATGCCAAGCGGCCCAGGCGTTAGCAACGAGTGCAGGGAAGAGGCTCCACCCACCTCCTCCTCCGCTCCTGGTATCGTGTAAGTGCGCCTCGTAACTACATTAGACGAGTCTCTCTCTCGGCGCCACTGATCGGCTGATGTGAGAAACTGAGAGAGAGACTCAGAGAGGCAGCGGCAGAACAAGTACTGTATATACTCGAGTATAAGCGACCCGAATATAAGCCGAGGCACCTAATTGTACCCCAAAAAACTGGGATAACGTATTGACTCGAGTATAAGCCTAGGGTGTCCATCTGCATGCCTCACTGTGCCTCACTTTGCCTCACTGTGCCCATGCCTCACTGTGCCCATGACTAGACTGATGTTTAACATAGGAGTCTATGGAAAGAGAACCCGGCTTTGAAAAATCGGTTCTCCCCGGCCGTAGGTCTCCCAGACACCAAACTTTGCACATTTGTAGAGAAGTAATGGGGCTACATGTGTGCCAAGTTTGGTACCGGGTCCCCAAAGTCCGGGAGATCAGGCGCAAAAAAAAACAGAGCAAGCAACTGAGTGTGACAGATGGTCTCGGGGGGGCAATTGCCCTGTTGCCCCCCCTGGATCCGCCCCTGGTGTTACCGCGTGTGAAGTAAAAGTTTGGGAAAAGACGATTCGCGCTTTTCAGTCTTTGTGCTTTCAGTTCGTTTTCTGCGGTTCAGTTTGTGCTTGTGGGTTCGTATCTTGTCTTTCAGGGCATGTAGTCAGGCTGTATCTGTTTTACAGTGCGTTCTTGTCTGCTCATTTCTGATTTTCAGGTCATTCTTCATAGGCCTTGCTTTTCTTAAGTACGTTCTGTTTAGTACGTTCTGATCAGACGACCATCTTCTAGCCATGTCGTGGGTACGTTCTCATCGTAGAGTTCGTCCTGTTCGGGCGCTTGGTGTTGGTCTGCTTGTCTTGGACCAAGACCAGTCCATGAACAGGGTGAGGAGGAGTTCATGGACCAAGAATTGGTTGCTCCAGCGGGACCAATTCTGTCATATGTCTCTGCTGCGGGAGATCCAGGAGAATAATCCTGATGACTACAGGAATTTTCTTAGGATGTCTGGCCCCATTTTTCAGCATATGTTGGCTTTGGTATCCCCCTATATCACCAGGCAGGACACCATTATGCGGGAAGCCATCAGTGCTGAGCAGAGGCTCATCGCCACGTTACGATATCTGGCGACTGAGAGAAGTCTGCAGGACCTCAAGTTCACGACAGGTATCTCCCCCCCAGGCTCTGTTTTGCCATCATCCAAGTCCTGCAGGAGGACTATATTAGGGTAAGTTTTCTCCTTTAACATCACATTCTATGTATTTCATGTATGCTAATGTGTTGTATTTCTTTCATCCTTCCCTAATAACCATGATTGTAATATGCTGGGAATATCCCCTTTGTCCCCAAGCATGCTATAAGTTTTTAATGCCCCTTTTTTGTCCTCCATGCATATTTTCCTTCACCAACCTCTCCAGCATGCTATCCTGGGCCCAAACACACCTAGCCTAGTCACTTCCCATTGTATTTTGTCAGCTCCATTGTAGTGCATTACCCTCCCCCCCTAAACACCCCCTAAAATGATTACAAATGTATATTTCTCTTTTTTTGGGGGGGTTTCACAAACTCATCTAGCCCCCCCAAATATTTTTACAATGGGCCATCAGAGGGGGTGATGAATATGATACTTGAGCCTTCTATTTTGGTATTTAAAAACACATTAAACTGAAAGTTCTGCTGATTTTGGGCAAGAATGTATTTTTGTATAATCTGCTTGCAATGTTATGTGCAAAAGTACTAATATTTTTTTATATGGTTTGACTCCACAGCTTCCTTTCACGCCACAGGAATGGCAGACTGGGCCTCCCATTTTGCCACGCGGTGGGACTTCCCCAACTGCGGTGGAGCCATTGACGGGAAGCACGTCCGCATCGTGCCACCACCCCGTTCTGGGTCCTATTTCTATAATTATAAGGGGTTTCATAGTATCGTGCTGATGGCGGTGGTGTCAGCACAGTATGATTTCCTCTATGTGGAAGTGGGGAAGAATGGCCGGATGTCCGATGGGGGAGCCTTCAGCCAGACAGAGTTTGCCCTCCGTCTCCAGAGTGACGACCTTGGATTGCCACCGGATGCAGGGAATGTTGAAGGACTCCCCTTTGTGTTTTTGGCTGATGAAGCCTTTGGACTTGGACGGCATCTCATGAGGCCATTTCCCCACAGGACCCTGACCCCGGAGAGGAGGGTGTTCAACTACCGGTTGGCCAGGGCCCCAAGAGTCGTGAAAAATGCCTTCGGGATAATGGCCAGCCGGTTCCGCCTTTTTATGACACCTATTAACTTGGCGCAGTACAAACTGAACTACATTGTTTTCTGTTGCTGCGTGCTGCATAATTATCTTTTCATCAAATCACCTAATTATATGGCCTCAATTGGGCCTGAGGCTGGACATTTAGGTGACAATACCTTGCCGGGCCTAGAATCTGGCCATCCTGGCTTGCCCCCCCAAAACGCCTGTGAGATTCGTCAAAAATATGTGGACTATTTCACTGGCAGGGGGGCAATTCCTATGCCAGGCCATGCTTAATTAAAAAAAAAAAAAAATCTGGTTTAATCTGGTTTAATCTGATTTTTTGGATGTATTGCTTGTGTTTTTTTTAGCTGTCTCCTAGTTTTTCTTAGTGCACTTGTAGTGCCAAGTGTATTTTCCTTTGGTAAATACCAACCATTTCTCTGTTAACACCAAAAATATACTCAAAAAAGATTATAGCGGATTTGATAAGGAAGCTACACTTTGTTGTTGTTCAAAAATTTTACTCTGTGCACATTCACACATGGTAAATCTAACCTTTTTGGTGTTATAAAATATTTTTTTTTGTCTTGTTTGGCCATAAACAGGCCTTTTTTTTTTTGGTAAGAAAATACAAAACTCTCATTACCATACCACAAAATACAACATTGTAACCCTCTCGGCAATATCAGACATTCTATTTTAGTAACAATGGCTCTATCTGCCCTTCATAATATGGGGTGTCACCCCTGAACAAGCCAAAATTTGAAGATGCACACAATTTTTAGGGTTTTTACAAAGGGGTATTTCCCTCCTGATCTCTATTGTCAATATGTGCTATCTATTGCCTCCTTCCCTGTTGATGCCTTGTATAGGAGAAACGCAGCGTCGGGCGGAGCAATCATCTCTGACGTCACCACGCTCCAGCTCAGTGGTCTGAGCCGCGGCTGGTTGTCTTATCTACACCGCGTTTTTTAAAATACTTTTGTTCAGAGACTCTGGATGTTAGCTCCTGTTATTTTAATAAAGGGACCTTTTGTTGATATACTGCACCATGAGTCTCCCCCTATCTCTTTTTTGATATCCATACTGAATCATTGGGGAATCGATCCTGACTACAAGGAAACTGTGTCCCTGAACGATCCAAGGGAGAGGGCGGACCTGCTGCAGGACGGATGTTTTTGATGTGCTGAGCCTGTATGATCTCCGTAATAGAGATCCACCGGAGTCGGTAAGCCCCCACTCTTTCCATTTTTATGTCATCTGGCTGGAAAACTGTCGGAGGAAGATTCCAATCCTTCCCTGCTACAATTTCCTTTTTCATGCAGTTTTGAATGCAGCGAGTCATCTCACAACCTATTTACAGTCACTTCACAGTTTTTACTTGTAGAGGAAGACTTCAACCCTTCCCTGCCACAATTTCTTTTTTATGAAATTTTGAATGCAGCGAGTCACCTCACAACCTATTTACAGTCACTTCAAAAAAATGTTTTTCTTTTTGTGTTTATTGGGACACTAATTGATAATTTTTCTTGGGACATTTTTTTGTATTAATTGTATTCCAGTTTGCACTTTGATTTTTGCACATAATTGTTGGTAGCGCATTTTTATTATTTGTGAATATTTTTGTATAGCTGTATATTCCAGCTATTTTTTTAGATGCAGCACCCATCACTTATATTTCATTAGTCTTTTATAAGGATCATATTCCTTTGAAATAACTTTTTATTGGCACCAGAGTTTTCTTTTGAACCTTTGTTTTTTGCAGCACAGGGGATGCGCAAATTTTTCCACGCTTTACAATATGTGCTATCTGCCATCATGGGTGATCAATGGACGTGTTTTGGGGGTGCAACCCCTTCTTCCTTTCACCTACTTGAGATGCGAGGAAGGGGTTGCACCCACAAAACCCGTACATGGATATCCCCTGATGGCAGATGGCACATGTTGACACACTGTGTGCATCTTCAAATTTTGTCTTGGTTTTAAAAGTGCAACAATTTTTTGTAAAATATAGGAAAACTAGAAAAAGGGGGGTTTTGTGCTTCATTCAATTCGCCCCAAAACATCAATGATGTCCTTAAATGTTTGCTCCATAACATTCATCCTTTTCTTCATTCTGTCCAGTTCACTACTACACTCCATAACTTGCTTGATGATTCTTTGGGCACTATCACTAGAGAAACGAGGACTTTCTTTCTCAACAACATTTTCATCCCCTAAAAAATAAACATAAAAGGTATTATAACTCTGCAGGCCTGCATCTCTTACCTGAAGCTGTGGTGACAGACACTGACCTGTTGTGGTAACAAGTTCCACCACGTCATCCACTTCTCCTTCCTCCACTTCTACTTCCTCCACTTCTACTTCCTCCACTTCTACTTCCTCCACATCCTCAGGTTGGGGTTCTTGGTGAGGTTGGTGTTCTCTCTGTGGTGTGGGGTTCCTGTGCTCCCTGGAGTGGTGTCCTCCCAGTCTTCTCTCCCCTACGAGAATGAAACAAAAGGTATACTTAGCACACAGATATTTATTTAAAAATAGGAACATGATACATTGCTTGGAAGTGGGGTACAAGTATCTGTTTGGGCAGAGTTACAAGCTAAAGACATTATTTAAAAATTAACTAATCTTGACTATTCACCTTTTTATGACAAGTTTTACACATGGAGACACCCCAAGAATACACTGAAGCACCTGTGTGGGGCACCCTAAAAAGGTTGTTCTGTTGGGCCACACTATACTGCTCCAGAGTGCAGATGTGTAAACAGCTGCTGAGTGTCCTCTCCTTTACACTGATTCAAGTTTGCATTTCATTCTAGTTCCAAACACATCATCTAGACAACAATGTAATAACATTTGTGGAATAAAAACAGGCATGTCTATAAATCTTTTTAGCCCTGTATCTTCTCCAAACATCGTATGTATTGGGTGAACGATGTGTCTGTAACGACCGATTACTGGGCCCACTAAATTTGGCGAGATTAAATTTTCTAAGGTCCAATAGTAAAAAGCAACAACATGGAGCAACATAAAAGTTAGGAAATACAATAATAGGAACACACGACAAGTACTTACTTTTTTCTATCATTCTCTCAATACTCCTTAACTGCTCCGGCTCCCTCAGTTTGAGGTCAGACCACCTCTTTCTAAGCTGCTCCTTTGATCTTTTCACCCTGAAATTCTTCTTCAGACTTTTCACTACTTTCTTCATGATTTTGGACTTCCTTAGATTAGGGTGGTTATAGGGCCCATGCTTTGCATCATAATCTGACTTTATCAATATGTCCACCTTGAATCTCCTCCTTGATCGTGACGTTTCACGGTCCGGGCTTGTCTCGTCATCGTTATTTGATGAATTACCAGACACCTGCTGTGACTCCGCCATATCGTCTGCGCGCCGAAAGAGAAGGGGCGGGAAAAGTTGATAATGTGAACGTCATGGGCAGGCGAAGTGTGCGGAGTTTCACACATGCGTAGTGTATATCCACTTGTCCACCGCCCACCGTCAATTGACGGCGGGCGGAGGACACTCTCGTTATGACAGGACATCATATGACGTCCTGCCTTTAAAACGAGCTAGGGGGCGCGCGCGCGCGTGCCCGCCGCATTGCTAGGGAACCAATGCGCGTGCCCGGCGGCCGCGATTGCCCGGGAATCGAGCAGGAAAGTGGATCTGTGTGTGTAAACACACAGATCCACGTCCTGTGAGGGAGAGGGGACCGATGGTGTGTCCCTTGTACATAGGGACAACCATCGGTCACCTCCCCCAGTCAGTCCCCTCCCCCCACAGTTAGAACACATTGAGGGAACATATTTAACCCCTTCCCGCCCCCTAGTGGTTAACCCCTTCCATGGCAGTCACATTTCTACAGTAATCAATGCATTTTTATAGCAGGGATCGCTGTATAAATGTGAATGGTCCCAAAAATGTGTCAAAAGTGTCCGATGTGTCCGCCGCAATTTCGCAGTCACAATAAAAACCGCAGATCGCTGCCATTACTAATAAAAAAATTTTTAAAAAATGCTATAAATCTATCCCCTATTTTGTAGACGCTATAACTTTTGCGCAAACCAATCAATACGCGCTTGTTGCAGGTTTTTTTTACCAAAAATATGTAGAAGAATACGTATCGGCCTGAACGGAGGAAAATTTTAATTGGAAAAAAATAAAAATGGGTATTTATTATAGCAAAAAGTAAAAAATATTGTGTTTTTTTCCAAACTGGATGCTGTTCTTTTGTTTATAGCGCAAAAAATAAAAACTGCAGAGGTGATCAAATACCACCAAAAGAAAGCTCTATTTGTGGGAAAAAAAGGACGCAAATTTTGTTTGGGAGCCACGTCGCACGACCGCGCAATTGTCATTCAAAGCGTGACAGTGCCGAAAGCTGAAAAATGGCTTGGGCAGGAAGGGGGTTTTCGTGCACAGTAGGGAAGTGGATATAAAGCAAACACACATGTGACGTTACTACGTTCTGTGTGCGAATAGAGGAGAAGAAGTGACGGACGTCAGACCGAAGGTATGATTTTTATACTTTGTTAAATCGGTGGCCCATACTGCCTCCAGATTGTTTGAGGATGTATATAGGGATAAAGATTTTCTTGAGTTTAGACTGTGTGACTGACATTACTATTTTTGTCTTGTGTTTTGTCTTGCAGACAAAATGAATGCTTTCCTAGAAAAATAATTTTTGGGGGAATTTATTGACCAGGTAAGGGAGCTGCCCGCTCTGTGGGAGACCAAAAACCCCATTCACAGGAAGAAAGGTGTAAGGAAAGCAGCGCTGGAGAGCCTGCTCCCATTTGTGCATACCAGGGTACCCACAGCAACCATCCAACAGGTGGATAGTAAAATTGGGAGCTTGAGAGGCACATACAGGACTGAGCGCTTTAGGGTCCTGGCTTCTCAGAGGTCAGGAGCAGCAGCAAAAGATGTATATGTCCCGATTTTGTGGTACTACAGCAGGATGTCCTTTCTGGATGACCACCTTGAGTCCAGGTCATCGCTGTCCAGTCTTCCCCCCAGACTTCCCTGCAGCCAATCTGAGCCTTCTCTAGAGCAAGAGGAGGCAGCCATCCTGGAAGAACCCGATTTGGACATCTGGAGCCAGGTATAGTATTTTATAAAAATTTATTGTGATAAAATTAATGCAGCAAAAAAAAATGTTAATATGGAAATCCTTCAAAAAAAATTGAACAAAAAGTGTTCTAAATATCAATAGACAGTAGTGCGCCAAAAATTGGGGGAGAAGATTGAAAACTACTGGGGTCATAATGATAGTCTGTTCTATTGATTTACATTAAATTTGCAACAGTCATGAGCTGAAAATTGTGTGTGATTGATGAACCAAAAACTAAAACTATGTTCCTTTTTCATACACAGGATGACATCAGCCAGCATGAGGGTCTGGAAAGTGTCAGGCAGGAGAAGGCAGGGCCCACTGGGAGCCAGGAGGAGACAGGGCCCACTGTGAGCCAGGAGGAGGCAGTGCCCACTGTGAGCCAGGAGGAGGCAGGGCCCAGTGGCACGCAGGAGGTGGCCAGGCCCAGTGGCACGCAGGAGGTGGCCGAGCCCAGTGGCACACAGGAGGTGGCCGGGCCAAGTAGCAGGACCAGATTTCAAGTGCCTCCCATCCGCCTTACAAGAAGAACCAGGAGGGAGAGGAGCACAAGCGAGGCAGCAATGGCCCTAATTAAAGAGGCACATGCCACCCTCCAGGAGCCAACAACCACCAAAGAGGCCATTGCCAGCCTAGTTGGAGCCAAATTACAAAGTATGAGCATGGAACAACGCCTCCTATGTGAGCCCCTGATGATCAACTTAATGAACAAGCGGGTGATGGGGAGAATTACCCCCAATACGGCCATATGTGAGGTCGCCCAGGTTTCGCAACCTCAACCACCTCCTCCTCCTCCTCCACCTGCTTCTCCTCCTGACACAAGTACACCTCCAGTGGCACAGCCTCCAGCCACACGCAAAAGGAAGGCTGCAGGGAAGGCTTCAGGGAAGGCTGCCAAGAAGACTAGGAAGTGATGGCCTTGCTTCAATGTGGTCTGACAGAAGGCAGCCTGTTGTAGTACCACAGACTTTGGACATACACCTGATGCTGTTCCTGACTTCTGGGAGTCCAGGATCAGATTGTGCTCACAACTGATGTGCTTCTCAAGCTCCCAATTTTATTGTCCACACAGGGTTGATGTGTGCTCTGGGGTCCCATGGATGCACAAATGGCAGCAGGTTCTCAAGCGCTGCCTTCTATTTTTTTTGTTATATACCAGAATAAATGTTTTTTATTTTACAGTTAATACTTGACTATGTGTTTTTTAAAAACAAAAAAAATTTAGCTTGGGAGTAGGCAAATACATTTCCAAAAAAAAAAGGGACAGATAACACAAAACAATCTAATTGAAGGTCCAAAAATACAAGATAATAAAAGTATTTTGGTAAACTTGACACAACAAAATTAAAATTGTAATCATGGAGATCACTAGAAATTAAATAATCATTTAAAATGAAGATATGTATTCAAAATTAAAAATATATAAATATTAAGGAGATCTTACTCTATATAATATAACAAAATATTCATGAGATCAGCATGAAAAATGTTTAAAAAAGTTAGTCAGAACTCTGTGTGAATATCAGCAGTAAAACAAGTTCATTATTTTTCATTATTGTACCATTCTAAAGAAGATTTAAATGCGCAACATTTAAGCAATGCAATAATTTACAGCGTGACGAATGTGCTATCTCAATTACGAATGCTAGTTTTACCAGAGGAAGCGCTCCCGTCTCATACTTGATTCTGAGCATGCGCGATTTTTTAAGACTCGGAAAAGCAAAACAGGCCGACGAGAATCCCGACGAGAAAAACAAGAATCCTGACAAGAAAATAAAAAGCAGGTTCTCTATTTTTCTTGTCGAGATTCCCAGCAGTTTTCTCGACGAGAAACCATACACACGAACGGTTTTCTCGGCAAGAAAGCTCTCCCAACAGTTTTCTTGTTGTTTGACGAGAAAACCGGTCGTGTGTACGAGGCTTATCTGTGAGGCTTTACAGTGTTGTGCCACCACCACCACCACCGCCTAAGGCCCAATTTTTCTGCCCCTGTTTAACAGGGGCATATAATTACAATAATTGCTCTAATATTTCACAGCAGGGCTCGTTCCTGCGCTCAACAAGAGAATCTGTGAGGGGTTACAGTGTTGTGGCACCACCACCACTGTCTAAGACCCAATTTTTCTGCTCCTGTTTAACAGGGGCGTGTAATTACAATTTTTGATCCAATATTTCACAGCAGGGCCGTTCCTGCGCCCACCAAGAGTAACTGTGAGGCTTTACAGTGTTGTGCCACCACCACTGCCTAAGGCCCAGATTTTCTGCCCCTGTTTAACAGTGGCATGTATTTACAATTCTTGATATAATATTTCACAGCAGGGCCAGTTCCAGCGCCCACAAAGAGTAACTGTGAGGGCTTACAGTGTTCTGGTACCACCAACACCTAAGGCCCAATTTTCTGCAGAGGATATAGGGCAGGCCGTATAGTATATACAGGCGGTCCTAGGGTGACCACATTTCCAAACTACCATTCAGGGACACCCTCCTTTCCCAAAAATCAGCTTGTGCTGTAACGAATCACAGCACAGTGATTGGACACAAGAGGCGGGATTTATGATTTCTCCAATCACAAGCAGGGGGCAGGATTGTGCTCCTCCAGGCATTCCCGGCCAGGACAAGTACTGTCAGTGAGTAAAGCAGTGATGTGGTGACCTTTTTTGGGGGCATCAGATTGGCCCAGGGGGTGGCTGTGTCAGTTTCATTCCGGGAAACTGTATTGTCCTGGAATGAATGTGCCCGGGACAGACCTGCAAAATGCGGGACTGTCCCGGGCAATCCGGGACACGTGGTCACCCTAGGCGGTCCCCTACTTTCAAACATCCGACCTACAAACGACTCCTACTTACAAACAAAGGGAGACAACAGGAAGTGAGAGGAAATCTATCCCTAGGAAGGGAAATTCTCTCCTGTAAGAGTTAATATGGGAAAAAGGTGTCTCCACTGATGCTTTATCACTAATCCTTGTTTCCCTAAAAAAAACGAATTTTCTAAATCCAATTGTCAGCTTCTGTCCATAACACTCCACATACAGTGTTCTACTAAAACTCATTGATGGCCTACTAACTGCTAAAACCAATGGATACCACTCCAATCTCATTCTGTTAGAACTTTCTTCTGCCTTTAATAAATACAGTTGAAAACCTCCTCCTCAAAAACTCCACTCCCTTGGCCTCTAAGACTCTGCAACTCCTCCTTATTAGCCCATCTCTACGCAAACTATCTTTCATCTATTATCATAAACAGTGCTACCAGACTCATCCACCTTTCCAACTGCACAGCTTCCTTGACTCCTGTCTGCTAATCTTGTCACTGGCTTCCACTCACCCCACAAATGTGATTCAAAATACAAACAACATATAAAAGCCTAGCACAACTTTGCCCCAAGCTACATCTTCAATATTATCTCAAAGTATTACTATTATACAGGATTTATTTAGCGCCAACAGCTTACGCAGTGCTTTACAATAAAAAAGTTGGGGTAGGCTTTCCTGAATAAGTGAGTTTTCAAGGATCGCCTAAAGATGGACAGGGTAGGAGCTGACCGGAAATACTGGGGTAGGGAGCTCCAGAGGATGGGAGAGGCTCTGGAGAAGTCCCATAGACGAGCATCGGAGGAGGTAACAAGGGAGCTAGAGAGCAGGAGGTCCTGGGAGGAGGGGAGAAGACAATTTGGGAAATATCTGCAGATGAGATTGGTGATGAAGCTGGGGGCAATGTTGTGGATGGTCTTGTATGTTGTGGTTAGTATTTTGAATTTTATATGGTGGGGTAGAGGAAGCCAGTGGAGAGATTGGCAGAGAGGGGCAGCAGTCATGGATCGATTAGTAAGGTGTATTAGTCTGGCAGCAGCATTCATAACAGAATGAAGGGGGGTGTAACGTACCTTAGGTGTGAGCCTGACGTGCGGAGAGGGACCTCCCGTACAACCCCGGCTCGGAGACCACTGGAGTGGGGACAGTGGTGGTAAGAGCACGGTGAGGTAAGGGTGCCTGTCTGATCCTCACTGCTTGGAGTGGTGGAGCCGAGTGGAGACTGGAACGGCTGGTTCCGGAAGCAGCGGATGCAGGTCAGCAGGTTCAGCTTGCAGAGCAGAGGATGCAGGTCAGCAGGTGCCGGTTTGCAGAGCAGGGATGCAGGTCAGCAGGTGCCGGTTTGCAGAGCAGGGATGCAGGTCAGCAGGCGCAGGTTTGCAGAGCAGGGATGCAGGTCAGCAGGTGCAGGTTTGCAGAGCAGGGATGCAGGTCAGCAGGTGCAGGTTTGCAGAGCAGGGATGCAGGTCAGCAGGTGCAGGTTTGCAGAGCAGGGATGCAGGTCAGCAGAGCAGGGATGCAGGTCAGCAGGTGCAGGTTTGCAGAGCAGGGATGCAGGTCAGCAGGTGGAGGTTTGCATTGCAAAGGATGCAGGTCAGCGTGTGCAGCTTGTAGAGCAGAGGATGCAGGTAAGCTGGTGCAGGTTTGCAGAGTCAGACAAGCCGGGTCATACACATCAAGGTAAACATCACAAGTGGCAGGCAGAGAGTAGTCAAAGTCCAGGCCGAATCTTGGCAACAGGCAGACTGGCAGATAACTGAGCAGGGTCAAACGAGCCGAGGTCAGGACTGGAGACAGAAGCGTGGTCAGGAAGCCGGGTCAAACACAGGAACAGGATACAAGCACAGAATCAGGAACTCAGGGAACAGAAGCAGATCAAACCGCAAGGGGCAACATCTCTGGAATGTCTTTTATAGGAAGTACATGGGAGGAGCAAGGGGTTCAGAGTTCAACAGTAATCAGACACCAAGCAGAGTAGTCTAATGGATCAGATAGGTTATCCAGCAGATCAGGCAGGGAACTGTGTCCAGCATCTCAGATAGCTCCGCTGGAAGAGTCAATGCCAGACACAGAAGAGGTCCCAGGTTCAAGCCCAGCACGTCCCTGACAGTGCCCCCCCCCTTAAGGGCAACCTCCGGGTGCCCAATAGAGCTCTTTTCTGGGGGTGACTGCGAAAAAAGGCCTGGATTAACTCTCGGGCGTGAATGTTCTGTTGGGGTTCCCAGGAGTTCTCCTCCAGACCGTACCCCTTCCACTTGATCAGGAATTGAAGCTGGTTCCCTCTTCTTCGGCAGTCCAAGACGGCCTCCACCTCGAACTCCTCATCACCGTCAATGATTACAGGCTTGGGTGGTCCCGATCCCCTGTCTGGGAACGGGTCGGGCACTGCGGGTTTCAGCAAGGAAACGTGAAAGACTGGGTGAATCTTCAACGACTCCGGTAAGGCAAGTTCATAGGAGACCTCGTTTAATTTCCGTTTTACTGGGAAAGGACCGATGAACTTGGGTGCCAGTTTCCTTGCGGGGCAAGCCATCTTAAGGTTGGTGGTCGATAACCATACTTGGTCACCCTGTTGCAGGCATAATTCCCCTCTCCTTTTCCTGTCAAAGATCCTTTTATTGGCTGCTTGTGCCTTAGTCATGGCTTCCTGCAATATCCTGCTGTTACGGGTCAGGAAATCAACAATACTCTGGACCGCTGGGACTGTTGAATCAGGGATGAGATCAGGTAAGAAGGTCGGGTGAAACCCGTAGTTGGCAAAAAATGGCGATTGACCTGTAGCCGAATGACTGGCGTTGTTAAAGGCAAACTCTGCCAAGGGTAGTAAAGCTACCCAGTCGTCTTGAACGAAGGTGGTGAAGCATCTGAGGTACTGTTCGAGCATCTGATTCGTTCTTTCGGTTTGCCCATTAGTTTGGGGGTGATAGGCCGAGGACATGGACAACTCAAACTTCAGGACCTTGCACAAAGCCTTCCAAAAGCGAGAGGTGAACTGCACCCCTCTATCCGAAACGATGTCCACAGGGACCCCATGTAGCCTTACTACTTCCCTAATGAAGACCTGGGCAGTTTCCATGGCAGAGGGCGTGCCTTTGAGAGGCACGAAGTGGGCCATCTTGGATAGATGGTCAACCACTACAAAGATGGCTGTGCAACCTTCAGACGGGGGGAGTTCCACTATGAAGTCCATGGCAATCATTTTCCAGGGACGGTCAGGGACTGGTAAGGGTCTGAGCAGACCCCAGGCCTTGCTTCTAGTGGTCTTGCTATGGATACAGGTGGCACATGAACCTACATATTCCCTGCAGTCTTTTTCAAGATCCGGCCACCAAAACGTGCGTTGAATCAGTTCAAGGGTTTTATGCATTCCGAAATGGCCTGCCAGGGGATGATCATGACACAAGTTTAACACTGTGACTCGAACTTCTTCTGGCACAAAGATTTTGTCATTCTTCCAAAGTAACCCGTCCTTGGGTACCAGAGTGATTTCAGAGGGACCAGACACACCTGTAGAAGCTTGCTTCAAGACAGACATCAGGCTAGTTTGTAAAAGTAAAAAGTTGCCTTCCGATAGAATGGTATCTGGAGCTGACACCTCTTTTGGATCATCAAACATGCGGGAAAGAGCGTCTGGTTTGGTGTTCTTGGAGCCTGGCCGGTAAGTTATGTGGAACGAGAACCTAGAGAAAAATAGTGCCCAACGTGCCTGGCGTGGTCTCAGACGTTTGGCAGCTCTCAGATACTCTAGGTTCTTGTGGTCTGTGTAAATGAGTATAGGATGCGCTGCTCCCTCCAACAAGTACATCCACTCCTCAAGGGCAGATTTAATGGCCAGGAGCTCCCGGTCTCCAACATCATAATTCCTCTCGGATGGGGTAAGCTTACGGGAGAAGAAGGCTACCGGGTGTATCAAGTCCTTGAGACCTTGGCGCTGGGAGATAACAGCTCCAACCGCTGTCTCTGAGGCATCTACCTCAAGTAGATACGGTAGGGCAGGATCGGGATGACTTAGGATAGGAGCAGACGTAAAAAGTATTTTTAGGTTTGTGAAAGCAGCCTGTGCTTCAGATGTCCACTGGAATCGAGCATTTTGCTTTGTTAGCTGCGTAATCGGGGAAATAATAGCAGAGAATCCCTTGATAAACCTCCGATAAAAATTGGCAAAGCCAACGAAGCGCTGCACCCCCTTTTTATCTGAAGGTGCAGGCCAATCCAGAATGGCTGAAACCTTCTGTGGGTCCATCTTGAATCCCTCTGTAGAGATCAGTAGGCCAAGGAACTGGATACTCTGTCGCTCGAATTCACACTTTTCTGGTTTTGCGTACAGTCCATGCTGGCGGAGACGACAGAGTACACTCTTGACGTGTTTCCGGTGCTGCTCAAGAGAGGAGGAAAAAATCAAAATATCATCAAGATAGACAACTACATAAATGTCCAGACAGTCTCTGAAAACATCATTGACTAGATGCTGAAAGGTGGCAGGGGCGTTACATAGGCCGAAGGGCATTACTAGGTATTCGTAATGGCCGAACCTGGTACGAAAGGCAGTCTTCCATTCATCCCCTGCTCGGATGCGTACCAGGTTGTACGCCCCCCGCAGGTCTAATTTGGTAAACACAGAAGAAGTCCTGAGTCTTTGAAAAAGTTCAGGTACCAGAGGCAGAGGGTACCGGTTCTTGACCGTGATTTTATTTAATTCCCGGTAATCTACACAGGGCCGAAGAGAATGGTCTTTTTTCTCCACAAAGAAGATTCCTGCCCCTGCTGGAGAAGTGGAAGGACGGATGAAACCCCTCTTAAGGTTCTCATCAACGTATTCTTTCAGTACCTCAAGCTCCCGTTCAGATAGGGGGAAGATCCGTCCGAAAGGAATCTCAGCACCGGGAAGAAGCTCGATTGGACAATCGTAAGGACGATGAGGCGGGAGGACTTCGGCCCCTCGTTTGCTGAAGACGTCCAGGAACTCATGATATTGTTTGGGTACAGAAGCTCGTATCTCTGGATCTGAATCCAGGCATAACAGAGGCCCCAAGGTGCTGGGACGTGGAAGCATGCAGTGGCGTTGACAGTATGGTGACTGGAACTTAATACTTCCGGTTCCCCAATCAATCTGTGGATTGTGTGCCTGAAGCCAGGGTAGACCCAGGATAACTGGAAACATGGGAGATGCAATAGCATCCAAAGTCAATAGTTCCTTATGGTCCATGGAGGTGATCACAGGCAAAGGAGGGGTCTCCTGGGTCACTACTCCGGACTTGATGCAAGACCCATCTGCCAGGAAAATGGAAAGTCCCTGAGTCTTAGGTTGGAGTGGGATGTGTTGTTGTGCTGCAAAGTCTAGATCGACAAAACAACTACATGCCCCAGAGTCGATTATTGCAGTTACTGGTATTGTCCTCCCTGGTAGTTGGAAAGAGATAGGAAGAGCCAGGTGAGTAGCATTGTTAGATGGAGGTGAGTAGTTGGGAGAAGAGGTAGCCAGGACCTTGCGCAGCTTAGCAGGACAAGAAGAGACATAATGACCGGGTTCACCGCAATACAGGCATAGATAATTCTGCAGCCGACGAAGTCGTTCCTTGGCCGATAGGGAATGTTTCATTAGTCCAAGCTGCCCTGGCTTGATGGTCTGGTTGAGGGATGAGGGTTCAGTTGGAACCGTACTGGCACTGGCAGGGTACACAGGGGCTCGTATCCGGGGTAGCATCCAAGCTGGGCGGAGCTGTTGGGTAGACCTTTCTGCTCTGCGCTCCCGGAGTCGTCGGTCTATCTGGATAGACAAATTAATTAAAGTCTCTAGAACATCAGGAACACCGACCCGTGCTAACTCATCCTTCAGGCTTTCAGAGAGACCAAGACGGAATTGATGCCGCAGAGCCGCCTCATTCCACTGGGTATCCGCGCTCCAGCATCTGAAATCAGTCACATAGTCCTCGACCGCTCGGCGGCCTTGCTGGAGCACATGGAGAGCAGCCTCGGCAGTAGAAGTCCGCTGTGGATCGTCATAAAGTCGGGCCATGGCATCAAGAAAAGAGGGCAGAGAGTCTAGAACTACATGGCGGACTTCAAGTAGGTGATGGGCCCAAGCTTGAGGTTCCCCCTGCAGCAAAGCGATAACGAAGCCCACCTTGGTGGCTTCAGATGAAAAAGTCAGAGGTAGCAACGAAAAGTAAAGTTCACATGCGTTGCGAAACGCACGGAATTTACTCCGATCCCCGAAAAACATTTCTTAGAAACAGGGACCCTGGGCTCAGGAGATGGTAACATTCAAATAGAGGAAGTTGGGGTTGGAGGTGAATCTGCAGAGGTGGCTTGAGTTTGTGTCTGCTTATCCATTCGGACATGGCTGCCCTGCAGAGACTTCACGATCTGAGTGAGAGCTGTAAGGTGTTGATAGACATTGTCCATAGGCAAGGTATCTCCTGCAGGCTCAGGCATGGCGGTTTGATACTGTAACGTACCTTAGGTGTGAGCCTGACGTGCGGAGAGGGACCTCCCGTACAACCCCAGCTCGGAGACCACTGGAGTGGGGACAGTGGTGGTAAGAGCACGGTGAGGTAAGGGTGCCTGTCTGATCCTCACTGCTTGGAGTGGTGGAGCCGAGTGGAGACTGGAACGGCTGGTTCCGGAAGCAGCGGATGCAGGTCAGCAGGTTCAGCTTGCAGAGCAGAGGATGCAGGTCAGCAGGTGCCGGTTTGCAGAGCAGGGATGCAGGTCAGCAGGTGCAGGTTTGCAGAGCAGGGATGCAGGTCAGCAGGTGCAGGTTTGCAGAGCAGGGATGCAGGTCAGCAGGTGCAGGTTTGCAGAGCAGGGATGCAGGTCAGCAGGTGCAGGTTTGCAGAGCAGGGATGCAGGTCAACAGGTGCAGGTTTGCAGAGCAGGGATGCAGGTCAACAGGTGCAGGTTTGCAGAGCAGGGATGCAGGTCAACACAGTGGCGTCACTAGGGTTGGTGTCACCCGGTGCGAAAAAAAATGGTGTCACCCCCCAACAACTATAGTCCCCCCTCAGTACAGACCCCCTCCACTAACTACAGACCCCACTCCCACAGTATAGATCCCTTCCCTCAGTACAAACCCGCTCCACTAAGTACAGACTCTCCGCCATCAATATAGACCCGCCTCCCTCAGTATGAACCCCCACCTCAGTGCAGACCGCTCCATCAGTACAGACACCCCCACCTCAGTGCAGACCCCCTCAGTTACAGACACCCCCCCTCAGTTACAGACACCCCTCATACAGACACCCCCCTAGTACAGACACCCCCCTCAGTACAGACACCCCCCTCAGTAACAGACACCCCCTCGTACAGACTCCCCCTCGTACAGACTCCCCCTCGTACAGACCACCCCTCAGTTACAGACACCCCCTCAGTTACAGACACCCCTCGTACAGACACCCCCCTCAGTACAGACACCCCCCTCAGTACAGACACCCCCTCGTACAGACTCCCCCTCGTACAGACCACCCCTCAGTTACAGACACCCCCTCAGTTACAGACACACCCTCAGTTAAAGACCCCCCTCAGTTAAAGACCCCCCCTCAGTTACAGACACCCCCTCAGTTACAGACACCCCCCTCAGTACATACACCCCCCTCAGTACATACACCCCCCTCAGTACAGACACCCCCTTCAGTACAGACACCCCCCTCAGTACAGACACCCCCTTGGTACCAGACCCCCCTCAGTACAGACACCCCCTCAGTTACAGCCCCCCTGGTGCAAACTCCCCCTAGTGCAGACCCCAGCAGTACAGACACCCCCTCCCCCCATCAGTAAAGATGCCCCCCTTACCTTACAGACCTCAGAACAGAGCGGCAGATACACACAGCGGTGTGTCTCTCGAGCGCGGGCTCCTCCTCCTCCTCTGTGGATGTAAACAGAGAGGAGGCAGAGGGGGCGGCGGCTTCCTTCCGCTCCGCTGAGGGACACAGCCGCAGCGTGAGCCTAAGGCACAGGGCAGCGGGCAATGTCAGTGTGGTGCCACTGCGCTACCCACGGGTGTCACCCCTCTGGTGGGTGTCACCCGGGTGCGGCCCGCCCCCCCCCCCCCCCCGCACCTGGCTAGCAACGCTAGTGCGTGTCGTCACATCATCACAGTGCAGTGTGATGATGTGACAGGCTGAGTCACTCGCTGGCTCTGTAGGGTAGGGAGGAGGATTGGAATTTAGGAATAGGAAGAATAAGGAGCCGGAGGACACACACCAGGCGCGGCCGCGGCGCTGGAGGTGTTGTTCCAGGCTTCCAGCCCAGCGGGGTGAAATTAATCAATGAATGGGTCAGCTGTAAAAAAAAAAAAAAAAAAAAAAAAAAAAAAAAGGGAGGGTGTCACCCCTCTAGCGGGTGTCACCCGGGGGCGGACCGCACCCCCCGCACCCCCCTAGCAACGCCTCTGGGTCAACAGGTGCAGGTTTGCAGAGCAGGGATGCAGGTCAGCAGAGCAGGGATGCAGGTCAGCAGGTGCAGGTTTGCAGAGCAGGGATGCAGGTCAGCAGGTGCAGGTTTGCAGAGCAGGGATGCAGGTCAGCAGGTGCAGGTTTGCAGAGCAGGGATGCAGTCAGCAGGTGCAGGTTTGCAGAGCAGGGATGCAGGTCAGCAGGTGCAGGTTTGTAGAGCAGGGATGCAGGTCAGCAGGTGCAGGTTTGCAGAGCAGGGATGCAGGTCACCAGGTGCAGGTTTGCATTGCAAAGGATGCAGGTCAGCGTGTGCAGCTTGCAGAGCAGAGGATGCAGGTAAGCTGGTGCAGGTTTGCAGAGTCAGACAAGCCGGGTCATACACATCAAGGTAAACATCACAAGTGGCAGGCAGAGAGTAGTCAAAGTCCAGGCCGAATCTTGGCAACAGGCAGACTGGCAGATAACTGAGCAGGGTCAAACGAGCCGAGGTCAGGACTGGAGACAGAAGCGTGGTCAGGAAGCCGGGTCAAACACAGGAACAGGATACAAGCACAGAATCAGGAACTCAGGGAACAGAAGCAGATCAAATCGCAAGGGGCAACATCTCTGGAATGTCTTTTATAGGAAGTACATGGGAGGAGCAAGGGGTTCAGAGTTCAACAGTAATCAGACACCAAGCAGAGTAGTCTAATGGATCAGATAGGTTATCCAGCAGATCAGGCAGGGAACTGTCCAGCATCTCAGATAGCTCCGCTGGAAGAGTCAATGCCAGACACAGAAGAGGTCCCAGGTTCAAGCCCAGCACGTCCCTGACAGGGGGATAGCCTGTGTAAAGGTAATGAGGAGGGAGTTGCTGTAGTCAAGGTGGGAAATAGTGTTTTTTTTTTGTGTCATTAGTTAGGAAGGGACGAATTCTGGAGATGTTGCGGAAGTTAAGGCGGCAAGATTTAGCCAGTGATTGGATGTGTGGGCTGAAGGAGAGGTCAGAGTCTAAGATTACACCCAGCACCCTGGCATGTGTGGAGGGACCAATGGTTGTGCCGTTGATCTCAATGGTAAAGTCATGGGGAGGGGATCGGGGAGGAGGAAATATTACAAGCTCTGTTTTAGAAAGATTGAGCTTGAGGAAGTGGTGTGATATCCATACTGATATGTCGCTCAGTAGGTTTGTGATGCGTGAGGAGATTGAGGTGCTGAGTTGAGGAGTCGAGAGATAGATCTGGGTGTCATCAGCATAGAGGTTGTATTTGAAGCCATGGGAGGTTATCAATTGGCCCAGGGAAGAGGTATAGAAAGAGAATAGTAGGGGCCCAAGGACCGAGCCTTGGGGTACCCCAACAGAAAGAGAAAGAGGAGCGGAGTAGATGTTGTTGTATGTGACACTGAAAGTGCGCTGAGATAGGTAGGAGGAGAACCAGGAAAGAGCAGAGTCATGGGGGCCATGGGAGTGGAGTTTATTGAGGAGGAGTGGGTAGTCAGCTGTGTCAAAGGTAGCAGAAAGGTCTAAAAGTATGAGTATGGAGTACTGGCCATTGGTTTTAGCAGTTAGAAGGTCGTTTGTGAGTTTTAGCAGCGCAGTTTCAGTGGAATGTTGAGGGCGGAACCCGGACTCTTCGCTTATCCCAAGACCTTTCTCTGTTCATCACCTCCTCCCATGCTTGCTTGCATCCAAGAGTATCCCAGAGTCTCTTGCATCTTCTGGAACTCTCTACCAAAATCTGTTTGGCAATCTTCTGCTCTGTCCACCTTTTGGCTATCCCTGAAAACTCTTCTCTTCAGGGAAGCCTAGTCTGCCTCTACCTAGCAATACAAGTAATAGGCGCAAAAACTACAGTGTGATATCCAATATCTAAATTTTGCAAAACAACAAGGTGCTGAGGTTGCAACGTAGGCATACACAGGAAAAAGTTATTCCATTCTCTGTAAAAAGGAAGTCCATGAAAAGTCCAAATGGCAATACAAGCACTATAGGCTTCCATGTAAACATAGGCAGTGGTAGGGTGGATGCAGGAGAGAGAAGGACCAGTCCACAATCACGGCAGCCATCCAAGGGGAACAGAGACCATATTCCCAAATACTGTGAAAAACACTTGCTTGAAAAAGGAGCGCGGCCGTCACGTCATCGCGGCCAGCACACTCAGAAACGCGTCGTACATCCAGTGACGTCATCGTCCATCGTCCGGATCTCAGCTTGCTTCCCAAGCCTCGGTTTGGCGTTCATCCCACACAGCGGACCGCGCACCATCTAGTGGCTTAGAGGTATACCACTGAGGACACTACATCCAGAGCGATGGACTGACGGATCATGCTGATGCCCCCTGCCTCAAGGGACTTACACATGCCTGTTTTAAACCACGCAAATGTGAGTTGTTACTGCTTTTAAATTCCTATGTCTTAAGTATTCCCTACAGTCTGCACCCAGAGACGCCTCTCTGTCTTGTTTGCCTCTACCTAGCAACTGTTAAGCCCTGTACACACGATCGGTTTTACCGATGAAAACCGTCCGATGGATTGTTTTCATCAGACAAACCGATCGTGTATGGGACCCATCGGTCTTTTTTCCATCGGTTTAAAAAAATAGAACATGTTTTAAATTTTTCCGATGGATCAAAAACCGATAGCAAATTCCAATCGTCTATGGGCAAGTCCATCGGATAAAAAACCCACGCATGCTCAGAATCAAGTCGACGCATGCTCAGAAGCATTAAACTTCATTTTTCTCGGCTCATCGGAGTGTTTTACGTCACCACGTTTGGAACGGTCGGTTTTTTGACTGATGGTGTGTAGGCAAGACTGATGGAAGTCAGCTTCATCGGATTTCCGATGGACAAATCCATCGGACGAAAATCCATAGGATATCCGATCGTGTGTACAGGGCTTAACTTTTCCCATAAACTTTCCCCCACACAATTATTTTTATTTGTAACACATGCCCATCCCTTTTAGATTTTAAGCTCTCACAAGCAGGGCTCTCTTAACCTTCTTTTCTTGAACTGTATTGTAACTATACTGTTTAACTTTACATTGTAAAGCTCTATACAAACTGTTGGTGCTATAGTAATTTTGTATATTAATGACAGAATTCAAACTCATTTGCAGGTTGGATGCATTTTAACTTTATAAATAGTTATTCACCTGAAGTTTCACTTAAAGGTCTAATTGTAATTCCAAACTCTGCTAAAGATGTTTTCCTCATTCCCAATATGATATTATTGACTAACAATCTGATAATTCTACAGAAAATTCAACACTAATAGTGAACTGTTTTGTTTTTATCAGTCTTTTTCGTTTGGCTCCCTGTTAGTGTTTAAGTGAGCAATATAAAATGTGTCTAAAGGATCATATATACCAGGGATATGCAATTAGCGGACCTCCAGCTGTTGCAAAACTACAAGTCCCATCATGCCTCTGCCTTTGGGTGTCATGCTTGTGGTTGTCAGAGTCTTGCTATGCCTCATGGGATTTGTAGTTCTGCAACAGCTGGAGGTCCGCTAATTGCATATCCCTGATATATACCTTTGCTGCTTGTTCTCATAAACATGTGTAGTGCTACCCCCAGTTAAGAGAGCCGCTGGTTTGAATTCGGGCCCTGTATACAGCACCGCCAACCCCCGGCAATCTTACTCGACCCACTCTGGTACAGCTAGTCTAGGGATTATACCTATCACAATCAACAGTATTGCAAGGAGTAATCTCTTTGCAGTAAGACAATACACTGAGGTGAGAGATCAAATATAATAGTTTTACTTTTATATCAAAAGGCATAGGCAGAACAGAACACATGCCACTTGCTTACAGAGCCCTGTAGCAATAGGTGTAGCACACAACAATGGCCCAGCGCGGTAACCAACCGCGCGCAGCTATTATGGTGTACGCGCCCTGTGGCGCACTAAACAATATTCTATCTCCCCTCCCTGGTCAGGCCTGACATAGAAGAAATCTCAGAGTTTTCACTTAGTATTTCTTTGCATGCAAACTTTCGGTGGTGCACTTGATGAAACAGTATTTGTAATGCACAAGTAGGCAGTCCCAAGGAACACTATACTGGAGACCATTTAACTCTGTCCTGCTACTGGTCTCCTAATGGAACAACAAACAACGATAGGTGGGCCAAGGCAGTCTATAGGCCTAAACACGGTACAGTCTATTGGCTTGAGCAAGTGCTCGCTCACCACTCCGGACGCGATCCCAGTCCGGGACTTCCACCTGCTGTGTCTCCGCACACAGCGTCTGCAACGATCGGGTCCCCGATCCAACTGATGTCCTCACTCGACAAGTCTGGTGCCACCCAGGCTCCGCAATGGGGTGGAAGGCTCTTTGGAAGTTGCGCAAGGCCCTAGGCTTCAGGCCTTGCACTGCAGCAGATCCGCACAGGAAGAAACTGTTGCTTGCAGCGCGGTGTCCAAAGAGGCCGAGCTCCGCCTCGCCTCCTTCTTAAATAGCCCCTCCCATGAGTCTCTGCGGTGGCCAATTGCACTCTGGGTGCCGAACGGGGTTCTGGGTAACGTAGTCCCGGGGCCTTAAAGGAGACCCCGCTACACACTCCCCCCACTTAAACTCTTTGGTCCCCAAAGATAACATAACATTACATTACAGAACGTACAACATCAACCAAAGTTGCGTATGATGTTGGTAGAGGAAATTCCCACCAAAAACAAGGCAGGAAACTTCCCTGCCCACAGGTCACACTATCATTAGTGTCCTGCCTAACTGTGCCAGAGAGTGAGTTGGGGTTGCCCCCCACTAAATGAACAGTGGGAGGATCAGGGTCTTCCATACTCCTCCTGGCAGTAACCACAGTGTCTTCCGCACTCCTCCCCATCTGTGGGTAAGTTAATCTTCTGGGAGGCTTTATGGCTCTTCGCTTCCTCTGTCCTCTTGGGCTTTCCGTTAAAGCAGGCTCCTCTTCTGGAACCGACTTAGGAATTTCCTCTGGTTCAGGAGCACTGGACTCTGGAGCAGGGAGGTACAGGGATTCCCTTGGATCTTCTTCCGGGAGTAGGGATGAGCTTCGTGTTCGAGTCGAACATACGTTCGACTCGAACATCGGCTGTTCGATCGTTCGACGAAGATCAAACGATTTGGGCCGTTCGCGCCAAATTCGAGTGACGCGAACGGCCCACAATGCACTACGCCATCGCAGTGTCATCCAGGCGCTGTGATTGGCCAAGCATGCACTGTGACCCCGCATGCTTGGCCAATCACAGCGCCGGCAGCGAGGAGAGCAATGATTGGCCACAGGCAGGATGCCTGTGGCCAATTATTGCTGAGGGTGTTTAGTACACGCCCCACACTATAAAAGGCCGCCAGCACGGCGGCCTAGTGTAGTGTGTTCCGGAGCAGGGAAAGAGAAGCATAGGCAGGGACAGTGACATTTATTTCTTTCTTGCTTAACCTGGATTCCTTTAGTTTAGGGAAAGAGAAGGATAGGTAGGGAGAGTGTCAGTGTGTTTTACTGTGCGAATCCTTGTTTCTAGGGACAGGGAAGGACAGTGAGGGAATTCTCCTTGTGCTATAGTGTGCTTTAAAAAAACCTTTTTTCTAGGGACAGAAAACTCTAGGTAGGGAGAGTGTCAGTTTCTTTCACTGTGATAATCCTTGTTTCTAGGGACAAAGAAGGAAAGTGAGGGAAATTCTCCTTGTGCTATAGTGTGCTTTAAAAAAACATTTTTTCTAGGGACAGAAAACTATAGGTAGGGAGAGTGTCAGTGTGTTTTACTGTGCGAATCCTTGTTTCTAGGGACAGGGAAGGACAGTGAGGGAATTCTCCTTGTGCTATAGTGTGCTTTAAAAAAACATTTTTTCTAGGGACAGAAAACTCTAGGTAGGGAGAGTGTCAGTTTCTTTCACTGTGATAATCCTTGTTTCTAGGGACAAAGAAGGAAAGTGAGGGAAATTCTCCTTGTGCTATAGTGTGCTTTAAAAAAACATTTTTTCTAGGGACAGAAAACTATAGGTAGGGAGAGTGTCAGTGTGTTTTACTGTGCGAATCCTTGTTTCTAGGGACAGGGAAGGACAGTGAGGGAATTCTCCTTGTGCTATAGTGTGCTTTAAAAAAACATTTTTTCTAGGGACAGAAAACTCTAGGTAGGGAGAGTGTCAGTTTCTTTCACTGTGATAATCCTTGTTTCTAGGGACAAAGAAGGAAAGTGAGGGAAATTCTCCTTGTGCTATAGTGTGCTTTAAAAAAACATTTTTTCTAGGGACAGAAAACTATAGGTAGGGAGAGTGTCAGTGTGTTTTACTGTGCGAATCCTTGTTTCTAGGGACAGGGAAGGACAGTGAGGGAATTCTCCTTGTGCTATAGTGTGCTTTAAAAAAACATTTTTTCTAGGGACAGAAAACTCTAGGTAGGGAGAGTGTCAGTTTCTTTCACTGTGATAATCCTTGTTTCTAGGGACAAAGAAGGAAAGTGAGGGAAATTCTCCTTGTGCTATAGTGTGCTTTAAAAAAACATTTTTTCTAGGGACAGAAAACTATAGGTAGGGAGAGTGTCAGTGTGTTTTACTGTGCGAATCCTTGTTTCTAGGGACAGGGAAGGACAGTGAGGGAATTCTCCTTGTGCTATAGTGTGCTTTAAAAAAACATTTTTTCTAGGGACAGAAAACTCTAGGTAGGGAGAGTGTCAGTTTCTTTCACTGTGATAATCCTTGTTTCTAGGGACAAAGAAGGAAAGTGAGGGAAATTCTCCTTGTGCTATAGTGTGCTTTAAAAAAACATTTTTTCTAGGGACAGAAAACTATAGGTAGGGAGAGTGTCAGTGTCTTTTACTGTGCGAATCCTTGTTTCTAGGGACAGGGAAGGACAGTGAGGGAATTCTCCTTGTGCTATAGTGTGCTTTAAAAAAACCTTTTTTCTAGGGACAGAAAACTCTAGGTAGGGAGAGTGTCAGTTTCTTTCACTGTGATAATCCTTGTTTCTAGGGACAAAGAAGGAAAGTGAGGGAAATTCTCCTTGTGCTATAGTGTGCTTTAAAAAAACATTTTTTCTAGGGACAGAAAACTATAGGTAGGGAGAGTGTCAGTGTCTTTTACTGTGCGAATCCTTGTTTCTAGGGACAGGGAAGGACAGTGAGGGAATTCTCCTTGTGCTATAGTGTGCTTTAAAAAAACATTTTTTTCTAGGGACAGAAAACTCTAGGTAGGGAGAGTGTCAGTTTCTTTCACTGTGATAATCCTTGTTTCTAGGGACAAAGAAGGAAAGTGAGGGAAATTCTCCTTGTGCTATAGTGTGCTTTAAAAAAACATTTTTTCTAGGGACAGAAAACTATAGGTAGGGAGAGTGTCAGTGTGTTTTACTGTGCGAATCCTTGTTTCTAGGGACAGGGAAGGACAGTGAGGGAATTCTCCTTGTGCTATAGTGTGCTTTAAAAAAACATTTTTTCTAGGGACAGAAAACTCTAGGTAGGGAGAGTGTCAGTTTCTTTCACTGTGATAATCCTTGTTTCTAGGGACAAAGAAGGAAAGTGAGGGAAATTCTCCTTGTGCTATAGTGTGCTTTAAAAAAAACATTTTTTCTAGGGACAGAAAACTATAGGTAGGGAGAGTGTCAGTGTCTTTTACTGTGCGAATCCTTGTTTCTAGGGACAGGGAAGGACAGTGAGGGAATTCTCCTTGTGCTATAGTGTGCTTTAAAAAAACATTTTTTTCTAGGGACAGAAAACTCTAGGTAGGGAGAGTGTCAGTTTCTTTCACTGTGATAATCCTTGTTTCTAGGGACAAAGAAGGAAAGTGAGGGAAATTCTCCTTGTGCTATAGTGTGCTTTAAAAAAACATTTTTTCTAGGGACAGAAAACTATAGGTAGGGAGAGTGTCAGTGTGTTTTACTGTGCGAATCCTTGTTTCTAGGGACAGGGAAGGACAGTGAGGGAATTCTCCTTGTGCTATAGTATGCTTTAAAAAAACATTTTTTCTAGGGACAGAAAACTCTAGGTAGGGAGAGTGTCAGTTTCTTTCACTGTGATAATCCTTGTTTCTAGGGACAAAGAAGGAAAGTGAGGGAAATTCTCCTTGTGCTATAGTGTGCTTTAAAAAAACATTTTTTCTAGGGACAGAAAACTATAGGTAGGGAGAGTGTCAGTGTCTTTTACTGTGCGAATCCTTGTTTCTAGGGACAGGGAAGGACAGTGAGGGAATTCTCCTTGTGCTATAGTGTGCTTTAAAAAAAACATTTTTTCTAGGGACAGAAAACTCTAGGTAGGGAGAGTGTCAGTTTCTTTCACTGTGATAATCCTTGTTTCTAGGGACAAAGAAGGAAAGTGAGGGAAATTCTCCTTGTGCTATAGTGTGCTTTAAAAAAACATTTTTTCTAGGGACAGAAAACTATAGGTAGGGAGAGTGTCAGTGTGTTTTACTGTGCGAATCCTTGTTTCTAGGGACAGGGAAGGACAGTGAGGGAATTCTCCTTGTGCTATAGTGTGCTTTAAAAAAACATTTTTTCTAGGGACAGAAAACTCTAGGTAGGGAGAGTGTCAGTTTCTTTCACTGTGATAATCCTTGTTTCTAGGGACAAAGAAGGAAAGTGAGGGAAATTCTCCTTGTGCTATAGTGTGCTTTAAAAAAACATTTTTTCTAGGGACAGAAAACTATAGGTAGTGTGAGGGGGTTAGCTCGGCAGCGGGTGTGTGTGACCCCCGGGATGGGCTCCCCACACAAAACAGGCCCAGCAAACGGAGGTTGTGGTTTTCAAAATCAAAAAGGTGCGGTTTATTTTCTATTTACAGTGACAAAACACAGCAAAGCAAAAGAAACATAACCAAAATAAATCCTGGTCAAGTTGACCTCTGACTAAACATACAGGTTTCCTAACTAACAACTGGGATCAGCCTAGTGCTGTCCTAGTCCCTAAGTCCCTGGTTTTAAATGTCCAAGCAAATAGCCACACAGGCTTTGTCTCACCGCACAGGGGTTCACTCTCCCTAGACAGTCCACACAGGTCTGGTTCCAGGTATGAGCTAACATCTAATGAAGCTGGGAGTTCTTATAGAGGCCTAAATGAGCTGACAAGCTTCAGCTGGTCTCATCAACTCCCTGTCTGCACGACGCCCAGCCCTCTCCCTAGAGGTATGAGTCATCCATGAGCCCACTAGCCTTATACAACTCTCCACCTAGTTGTATAAGTCGGCGTAAAGCCTGAATCTGGGCGAAATATATCTACCCCCCTGGATGCAACCAGGTGACTTTACCTTCCTGCTGTCACATACCCCCCCTCTTGTTTTAACCTCGGGGTTGGAACACCAGCAATCAGGCATTCATGTACTCGAGACAAAGCATCCACATTCCCCATTTGAACGCCAGGGCGATGCTTTACTGTGAAGTTGAATTCCTGGAGGGCCAGGAACCACCTATTCACTCTTCTATTTGTTTCCTTGTTTTGAGCCATCCACTTTAACGGAGCGTGATCCGTAACCATGTCAAAGTGCCTACCTAGCAGGTAGTACCGAAGGGAATCTAGAGCCCACTTCACCGCTAAACACTCCTTTTCAACGGTGGCGTAATTTACCTCATGGGACTTCAACTTCCTGCTGAGGTAAATGACTGGGTGCTCTTCCCCGTTCCAGACCTGGGACAATACTGCTCCTAACCCCACATCTGACGCATCACTTTGTACGACAAAGTCTTTAGAGAAGTCGGGTGAGTACAACACTGGCTGGCTACATAAGGCTTGTTTCAAGAATTGGAATGCTGCCTCAGCCTCGGGGGTCCATTTAATCATGACCGACCCTTTCCCCTTCGTCAGGTTGGTTAGGGGCACAGCCTTAGAAGCAAAGTGGGGAATGAATCGCCGATAATACCCAGCGATTCCCAGAAAGGCTCGTACCTGCTTCTTGCTGTTGGGACGTGGCCAACTCTGGATGGCCTCGACTTTGTTGAGTTGGGGTTTTATTACTCCCCTCCCAATGGTGTACCCAAGATATTTGGCCTCCTCCTGCCCAATGGTACACTTCTTGGGGTTAGCCGTAAACCCCGCTTCCCGAACAGAGTCCAGGACTGCTTGCACTTTTGGCAGATGTGAGGCCCAATCTGTGCTATGGACAATTACGTCATCCAGGTAAGCCGCAGCATACTTCCGATGGGGCCTCAGCATCTGGTCCATTTTCCGCTGGAATGTGGCCGGCGCATTCTGTAACCCGAACGGCATTCTTTTATATTGGAACGCCCCGTCTGGGGTTACAAATGCGGTTTTCTCTTTGGCCGACTTGGCCAGGGGGATTTGCCAATACCCTTTTGTGAGGTCAAGAGTCGTCATGTATCGGGCTGTTCCCAGCCGGTCGATCAACTCATCTATACGTGGCATGGGGTAGGTGTCAAATTTTGTAACTTTGTTCAACTGACGAAAATCGTTACAAAATCGCCAGCTCCCATCCGGTTTAGGCACCAACACGATGGGACTAGACCAATCACTTTGGGACTCCTCTATCACCCCTAAGTTCAGCATTTTCTGTACTTCCTCCCGTATTGCCTCCCGTCGAGCCTCTGGGATCCGATAGGGTTTTAACTTCACCCTTTCACCGGGCGGGGTAATGATGTCATGCTCTACCCCAGATGTTTGTCCCGGCAGCTCAGAGAATACCTCCTTGTTGCGAAGCACAAACTCCTTAACCTCCTGTTGTTGGGGTTGTGACAAGGTGGCTGCTATTCCAACCTCAGGAATCACGCAACCAGTTTGAGCTGGTGACCAAGTGTCTGCGACTAGGGACTCTCTATCCCTCCAGGCTTTCAACAGATTAACGTGATAGATCTGTTCGGGCTTTCGCCTTCCTGGTTGTCTGACCTTGTAATTCACTTCGCTCACTTTTTCCATTATCTCGTAGGGGCCTTGCCATTTGGCAAGGAATTTACTTTCAACCGTAGGGACAAGTACCAATATCCTATCCCCCGGGGAAAAGGTACGGGTCTTGGCTCCACGGTTGTACACTCTCTGCTGTGCCAACTGCGCTTGGGCCAAATGTTCCTTCACGATGGGCATTACCTGTGCAATTCGATCTTGCATCAGGGCGACATGCTCAATCACACTCCTGTGGGGAGAACTCTCACTTTCCCAAGTTTCCTTGGCAATATCCAACAGCCCTCTTGGGTGTCTCCCATACAGTAACTCAAAGGGGGAGAATCCCGTAGAGGATTGGGGCACCTCCCTAATAGCAAACATCAAATAAGGAAGTAAACAGTCCCAATCCTTTCCATCTCTATCCACCACTTTCTTCAACATTTGTTTTAGGGTTTTGTTGAATCTTTCAACCAGCCCATCGGTTTGGGGGTGATACACAGACGTACGCAATTGCGTCACTTTGAACAATTTACACAGCTCTTTCATAACCCGGGACATAAAGGGTGTACCTTGGTCCGTAAGCAGTTCTTTACAAATACCCACCCGGCTAAAAACAATAGATAGCTCTTTGGCTATGGTTTTGGCCGAGATATTTCGGAGAGGGATCGCTTATGGATAACGGGTGGCATAGTCCATTATAACTAATATGTACTGGTGCCCCCTAGCGGACTTGATTATAGGACCTACCAAATCCATGGCGATCCTCTCAAACGGGACCTCAATGATGGGTAGAGGGACCAGCGGGCTACGGAAATGTGGCATCGGGGCCAACCTCTGACACACAGGGCAGGAGGAACAATAATTTTCTACGTCCTTCATCACCCCCGGCCAATAGAATCTCTGTAATACCCTCTCTCGGGTTTTCTCTGTCCCCAGATGACCTCCAAGAATGTGCCCATGGGCCAACTCCAACACCAACTTCCTGTAAGGTTTGGGCACCACAAGCTGCTCAACGGTTTCTTCTGCCCTTTTTTGCCACCCGATACAGTAGGTCCTTCTCTACGCTGAAGTATGGGTAAGTGCAGGTATTATCTGGGTTCACTAACTCGCCATCTATTTTCACTACGTTTTCCCGTGCCTTTATTAGGGCGGGGTCTTTCAACTGTTCTGTGGCAAAGTTTTCCCTGTGAACCTCAAGATCAGAAAACTCCACAGACGGTAGGTTTTCGTCTGAGGAGGTGGGCTCCTCTCCAGTTTCTTGAGTCTCCCCTGCCAATACTGATAAGGGAAATTCCGGAGAGTCCTCACCACTCTCAGGGGAGTTCTGGCTATCACATTCCTGGTACATAGGGGCACCAGTGAGGGGCTCAGGATCATCCCACAGTTCCCAGAACTTCGGAAAATCCCTTCCCACAATGGCGTCATGCGGTAACTGAGATACTAAGCCCACTGGATGAGAGAGGGTACCTTTGGGGGTCTCGAAACACACTGTAGTCACTGGATACTCTCGGGTGTCCCCATGCACACAAATAACAGCTACCTTGCTATTCCCAGAGACCTCTGTTTTAACTAACTCAGCCTTTATCAGGGTCACAAGGCTACCTGAATCCAGCAATACCACAACATTTCTACCATTAACACACATTTTGCATAAATGTTTCTCAGTTCCTCGAATGGCAGTGCATGCGACTGTCGCACACAGCGACTGACGTCTGCCCGTCAGAAAGTCACACTGCATGGGTTCCTCCACAACCGGGCAATTGGCTGCAATATGTCCCGCTTGCCGGCAGCGGTAGCAAACGATCCTTCTTGCCGCCTCTTGAGCCGCTGATTTCCCAGGCTGTTCTCGCCAAACTTGGGGTAGAGCTCCCACCCTCTCACTCTCTCCACCCTCACCCCTTGGAATCCTCTTATCCGCCCCTGGGGATGGTCTGGTCTTAGGGTGGAAAGTCCGAGTGTCTCTGGAAGAGGCCGTCAGGTTCTCTGTAGCCAAGTATTTCTCCACACGATCCACAAGACCATCGGCCGTCTCTGGGTCTCCATGGCTTACCAACTTTTGGATGGCAGTAGGAAGAGCTCTCAAAAACCGATCCATTACAACACGTTCCACAATCTTTGGTGCGGACAAAGTCTCTGGCTGTAGCCACTTTCTGCTCAGGTGAATGAGATCATACATTTGAGACCTGGGGGGTTTTCCAAGCTGGAAAGTCCAGTTATGCACACGCTGAGCCCGGACAGCCTGGGTGACACCCAGCCTTGCCAAAATTTCAGCTTTTAGCATCACATAGTCTTTTGCTTGGTTAGGCTCTAGGTCATAGTAAGCTTTCTGCGATTCACCAGTTAACAGAGGAGCCACCAGTCCAGCCCACTGCTCCTCAGGCCACTTTTCTCTTTCAGCGGTCCTTTCAAATGTGGTCAAAAATACCTCTGGATCATCCTCTCCAGTCATTTTTGTCAATAAACGACTCACCCCAAAGGACGCGGTATTAGTGGGACGGCTTTCCTCACTGGTCTGCGGACGTTGCTGCATTACTGCTTCCATTTGTTGTAGTCTCTGCTCTTGCTTCTGTAACAGGTCTATGAAGCGGGCCTCAGATTGCTGCTGGGCTTGTTGCTGAGCTTCCAGACTCTGTTGGTGAGCTTGCTGCTGGGCTGCAAGGCTCTGTTGATGAGCTTGCTGCTGGGCTGCAAGGCTCCTTTGCAAACCTGCATTTGTCTGCTGTTGATTGGCATTTGCTAGAGCCAGCTGTTTCAGTATCTCCTCCATGCTGGCTTAAAAAAAAACTGCCACTGGTTCTCCACCAACTGTGAGGGGGTTAGCTCGGCAGCGGGTGTGTGTGACCCCCGGGATGGGCTCCCCACACAAAACAGGCCCAGCAAACGGAGGTTGTGGTTTTCAAAATCAAAAAGGTGCGGTTTATTTTCTATTTACAGTGACAAAACACAGCAAAGCAAAAGAAACATAACCAAAATAAATCCTGGTCAAGTTGACCTCTGACTAAACATACAGGTTTCCTAACTAACAACTGGGATCAGCCTAGTGCTGTCCTAGTCCCTAAGTCCCTGGTTTTAAATGTCCAAGCAAATAGCCACACAGGCTTTGTCTCACCGCACAGGGGTTCACTCTCCCTAGACAGTCCACACAGGTCTGGTTCCAGGCATGAGCTAACATCTAATGAAGCTGGGAGTTCTTATAGAGGCCTAAATGAGCTGACAAGCTTCAGCTGGTCTCATCAACTCCCTGTCTGCACGACGCCCAGCCCTCTCCCTAGAGGTATGAGTCATCCATGAGCCCACTAGCCTTATACAACTCTCCACCTAGTTGTATAAGTCGGCGTAAAGCCTGAATCTGGGCGAAATATATCTACCCCCCTGGATGCAACCAGGTGACTTTACCTTCCTGCTGTCACAGTAGGGAGAGTGTCAGTGTGTTTTACTGTGCGAATCCTTGTTTCTAGGGACAGGGAAGGACAGTGAGGGAATTCTCCTTGTGCTATAGTGTGCTTTAAAAAAACATTTTTTCTAGGGACAGAAAACTATAGGTAGGGAGAGTGTCAGTGTCTTTTACTGTGCGAATCCTTGTTTCTAGGGACAGGGAAGGACAGTGAGGGAATTCTCCTTGTGCTATAGTGTGCTTTAAAAAAACATTTTTTCTAGGGACAGAAAACTCTAGGTAGGGAGAGTGTCAGTTTCTTTCACTGTGATAATCCTTGTTTCTAGGGACAAAGAAGGAAAGTGAGGGAAATTCTCCTTGTGCTATAGTGTGCTTTAAAAAAACATTTTTTCTAGGGACAGAAAACTCTAGGTAGGGAGAGTGTCTGTCAGTTTCTTTCACTGTGATAATCCTTGTTTCTAGGGACAAAGAAGGAAAGTGAGGGAAATTCTCCTTGTGCTATAGTGTGCTTTAAAAAAACATTTATTCTAGGGACAGAAAACTATAGGTAGGGAGAGTGTCAGTGTGTTTTACTGTGCGAACCCTTGTTTCTAGGGACAGGGAAGGACAGTGAGGGAAATTCTCCTTGTGCTATAGTGTGCTAAAGCATTCCTCATCAACCATCTTTGAAATCCTTGTTTTTTGGACAGTCAGGGAAATTGTCGTTGTGCTATTCTGTGCAAAAGCAATCATCCTCAACCATATTTAGAAATCCTTAAGTAAAGGGACAGAGAAGGACACCTGAAGGTAGCCCTTATTGCTTTTTTCCCATCTCCTTGCAGGCCATCTATTAGAATGTCTGGAAGGCAAACAAGGAGAGGCAGACAGTCAGGAGGCAATAAAAGAGGGCAAGCAGGCTCTGTGTCTGGGGGCAACAGTGCTGGTCGTGGACGCGGTGCATTGTCATCAGCACATGGCAATGGGACAAGCTTGTCCTTCTTTTCGGCAGCTGGACATGTTGAGCCACATCATGCCGAAGACTTGGTAGAGTGGATGACCAAGCCCTCCTCCTCCTCCTCATCCTCTCTCACCCAGGCTCAGGGTACTGGCAAAGCAGCTGCCAAAGCGTCCTCTTCCCTGGTATCAATGTCAGACTCATCATCAGTAGGGATGAGCTTCGTGTTCGAGTCGAACATACGTTCGACTCGAACATTGGCTGTTCGATCGTTCGACGAAGATCGAACGATTTGGGCCGTTCGCGCCAAATTCGAGTGACGCGAACGGCCCACAATGCACTACGCCATCGCAGTGTCATCCAGGCGCTGTGATTGGCCAAGCATGCACTGTGACCCCGCATGCTTGGCCAATCACAGCGCCGGCAGCGAGGAGAGCAATGATTGGCCACAGGCAGGATGCCTGTGGCCAATTATTGCTGAGGGTGTTTAGTACACGCCCCACACTATAAAAGGCCGCCAGCACGGCGGCCTAGTGTAGTGTGTTCCGGAGCAGGGATAGAGTAGCATAGGCAGGGACAGTGACTGTTATTTCTTTCTTGCTTAACCTGGATTCCTTTAGTTTAGGGAAAGAGAAGGATAGGTAGGGAGAGTGTCAGTGTGTTTTGTGCTTCTGCTATAGTGTGCTTAAAAAAAACATTTATTCTAGGGACAGAAAACTCTAGGTAGGGACAGTGTCAGTTTCTTTCACTCTGCAAGTCCTTGTTTCCAGGGACCTGTAAGGACAGTGAGTTAATTGTCCTTGTGCTATATTGTGCTTAAAAAAAACATTTATTCTAGGGACAGAAAACTCTAGGTAGGGACAGTGTCAGTTTCTTTCACTCTGCAAGTCCTTGTTTCCAGGGACCTGTAAGGACAGTGAGTTAATTGTCCTTGTGCTATATTGTGATTAAAAAAAACATTTATTCTAGGGACAGAAAACTCTAGGTAGGGACAGTGTCAGTTTCTTTCACTCTGCAAGTCCTTGTTTCCAGGGACCTGTAAGGACAGTGAGTTAATTTTCCTTGTGCTATATTGTGATTAAAAAAAACATTTATTCTAGGGACAGAAAACTCTAGGTAGGGACAGTGTCAGTTTCTTTCACTCTGCAAGTCCTTGTTTCCAGGGACCTGTAAGGACAGTGAGTTAATTGTCCTTGTGCTATATTGTGCTTAAAAAAAACATTTATTCTAGGGACAGAAAACTCTAGGTAGGGACAGTGTCAGTTTCTTTCACTCTGCAAGTCCTTGTTTCCAGGGACCTGTAAGGACAGTGAGTTAATTGTCCTTGTGCTATATTGTGATTAAAAAAAACATTTATTCTAGGGACAGAAAACTGTAGGTAGGGACAGTGTCAGTTTCTTTCACTCTGCAAGTCCTTGTTTCCAGGGACCTGTAAGGACAGTGAGTTAATTTTCCTTGTGCTATATTGTGATTAAAAAAAACATTTATTCTAGGGACAGAAAACTCTAGGTAGGGACAGTGTCAGTTTCTTTCACTCTGCAAGTCCTTGTTTCCAGGGACCTGTAAGGACAGTGAGTTAATTGTCCTTGTGCTATATTGTGCTTAAAAAAAACATTTATTCTAGGGACAGAAAACTCTAGGTAGGGACAGTGTCAGTTTCTTTCACTCTGCAAGTCCTTGTTTCCAGGGACCTGTAAGGACAGTGAGTTAATTGTCCTTGTGCTATATTGTGATTAAAAAAAACATTTATTCTAGGGACAGAAAACTCTAGGTAGGGACAGTGTCAGTTTCTTTCACTCTGCAAGTCCTTGTTTCCAGGGACCTGTAAGGACAGTGAGTTAATTTTCCTTGTGCTATATTGTGATTAAAAAAACATTTATTCTAGGGACAGAAAACTCTAGGTAGGGACAGTGTCAGTTTCTTTCACTCTGCAAGGCCTTGTTTCCAGGGACCTGTAAGGACAGTGAGTTAATTGTCCTTGTGCTATATTGTGCTTAAAAAAAACATTTATTCTAGGGACAGAAAACTCTAGGTAGGGACAGTGTCAGTTTCTTTCACTCTGCAAGTCCTTGTTTCCAGGGACCTGTAAGGACAGTGAGTTAATTTTCCTTGTGCTATATTGTGATTAAAAAAAACATTTATTCTAGGGACAGAAAACTCTAGGTAGGGACAGTGTCAGTTTCTTTCACTCTGCAAGTCCTTGTTTCCAGGGACCTGTAAGGACAGTGAGTTAATTTTCCTTGTGCTATATTGTGATTAAAAAAAACATTTTTTCTAGGGACAGAAAACTGTAGGTAGGGAGAGTGTTTTTTTTCTTTCACTCTGCAAGTCCTTGTTTCCAGGGACCTGTAAGGACAGTGAGTTAATTGTCCTTGTGCTATATTGTGCTTAAAAAAAACATTTATTCTAGGGACAGAAAACTCTAGGTAGGGACAGTGTCAGTTTCTTTCACTCTGCAAGTCCTTGTTTCCAGGGACCTGTAAGGACAGTGAGTTAATTTTCCTTGTGCTATATTGTGATTAAAAAAAACATTTATTCTAGGGACAGAAAACTCTAGGTAGGGACAGTGTCAGTTTCTTTCACTCTGCAAGTCCTTGTTTCCAGGGACCTGTAAGGACAGTGAGTTAATTTTCCTTGTGCTATATTGTGATTAAAAAAAACATTTTTTCTAGGGACAGAAAACTGTAGGTAGGGAGAGTGTTTTTTTTCTTTCACTCTGCAAGTCCTTGTTTCCAGGGACCTGTAAGGACAGTGAGTTAATTTTCCTTGTGCTATATTGTGATTAAAAAAAACATTTTTTCTAGGGACAGAAAACTGTAGGTAGGGAGAGTGTTTTTTTTCTTTCACTCTGCAAGTCCTTGTTTCCAGGGACCTGTAAGGACAGTGAGTTAATTGTCCTTGTGCTATATTGTGCTTTAAAAAAACATTTATTCTAGGGACAGAAAACTCTAGGTAGGGACAGTGTCAGTTTCTTTCACTCTGCAAGTCCTTGTTTCCAGGGACCTGGAGAGACATTGAGTGAATTGTCCTTGTGCTATATTGTGATTAAAAAAAACATTTATTCTAGGGACAGAAAACTCTAGGTAGGGACAGTGTCAGTTTCTTTCACTCTGCAAGTCCTTGTTTCCAGGGACCTGTAAGGACAGTGAGTTAATTTTCCTTGTGCTATATTGTGATTAAAAAAAACATTTTTTCTAGGGACAGAAAACTGTAGGTAGGGAGAGTGTTTTTTTTCTTTCACTCTGCAAGTCCTTGTTTCCAGGGACCTGTAAGGACAGTGAGTTAATTTTCCTTGTGCTATATTGTGATTAAAAAAAACATTTATTCTAGGGACAGAAAACTCTAGGTAGGGACAGTGTCAGTTTCTTTCACTCTGCAAGTCCTTGTTTCCAGGGACCTGTAAGGACAGTGAGTTAATTTTCCTTGTGCTATATTGTGATTAAAAAAAACATTTTTTCTAGGGACAGAAAACTGTAGGTAGGGAGAGTGTTTTTTTTCTTTCACTCTGCAAGTCCTTGTTTCCAGGGACCTGTAAGGACAGTGAGTTAATTGTCCTTGTGCTATATTGTGCTTAAAAAAAACATTTATTCTAGGGACAGAAAACTCTAGGTAGGGACAGTGTCAGTTTCTTTCACTCTGCAAGTCCTTGTTTCCAGGGACCTGTAAGGACAGTGAGTTAATTTTCCTTGTGCTATATTGTGATTAAAAAAAACATTTATTCTAGGGACAGAAAACTCTAGGTAGGGACAGTGTCAGTTTCTTTCACTCTGCAAGTCCTTGTTTCCAGGGACCTGTAAGGACAGTGAGTTAATTTTCCTTGTGCTATATTGTGATTAAAAAAAACATTTTTTCTAGGGACAGAAAACTGTAGGTAGGGAGAGTGTTTTTTTTCTTTCACTCTGCAAGTCCTTGTTTCCAGGGACCTGTAAGGACAGTGAGTTAATTTTCCTTGTGCTATATTGTGATTAAAAAAAACATTTTTTCTAGGGACAGAAAACTGTAGGTAGGGAGAGTGTTTTTTTTCTTTCACTCTGCAAGTCCTTGTTTCCAGGGACCTGTAAGGACAGTGAGTTAATTGTCCTTGTGCTATATTGTGCTTAAAAAAAACATTTATTCTAGGGACAGAAAACTCTAGGTAGGGACAGTGTCAGTTTCTTTCACTCTGCAAGTCCTTGTTTCCAGGGACCTGGAGAGACATTGAGTGAATTGTCCTTGTGCTATATTGTGATTAAAAAAAACATTTATTCTAGGGACAGAAAACTCTAGGTAGGGACAGTGTCAGTTTCTTTCACTCTGCAAGTCCTTGTTTCCAGGGACCTGTAAGGACAGTGAGTTAATTTTCCTTGTGCTATATTGTGATTAAAAAAAACATTTTTTCTAGGGACAGAAAACTGTAGGTAGGGAGAGTGTTTTTTTTCTTTCACTCTGCAAGTCCTTGTTTCCAGGGACCTGTAAGGACAGTGAGTTAATTTTCCTTGTGCTATATTGTGATTAAAAAAAACATTTATTCTAGGGACAGAAAACTCTAGGTAGGGACAGTGTCAGTTTCTTTCACTCTGCAAGTCCTTGTTTCCAGGGACCTGTAAGGACAGTGAGTTAATTTTCCTTGTGCTATATTGTGATTAAAAAAAACATTTTTTCTAGGGACAGAAAACTGTAGGTAGGGAGAGTGTTTTTTTTCTTTCACTCTGCAAGTCCTTGTTTCCAGGGACCTGTAAGGACAGTGAGTTAATTGTCCTTGTGCTATATTGTGCTTAAAAAAAACATTTATTCTAGGGACAGAAAACTCTAGGTAGGGACAGTGTCAGTTTCTTTCACTCTGCAAGTCCTTGTTTCCAGGGACCTGTAAGGACAGTGAGTTAATTTTCCTTGTGCTATATTGTGATTAAAAAAAACATTTATTCTAGGGACAGAAAACTCTAGGTAGGGACAGTGTCAGTTTCTTTCACTCTGCAAGTCCTTGTTTCCAGGGACCTGTAAGGACAGTGAGTTAATTTTCCTTGTGCTATATTGTGATTAAAAAAAACATTTTTTCTAGGGACAGAAAACTGTAGGTAGGGAGAGTGTTTTTTTTCTTTCACTCTGCAAGTCCTTGTTTCCAGGGACCTGTAAGGACAGTGAGTTAATTTTCCTTGTGCTATATTGTGATTAAAAAAAACATTTTTTCTAGGGACAGAAAACTGTAGGTAGGGAGAGTGTTTTTTTTCTTTCACTCTGCAAGTCCTTGTTTCCAGGGACCTGTAAGGACAGTGAGTTAATTGTCCTTGTGCTATATTGTGCTTAAAAAAAACATTTATTCTAGGGACAGAAAACTCTAGGTAGGGACAGTGTCAGTTTCTTTCACTCTGCAAGTCCTTGTTTCCAGGGACCTGGAGAGACATTGAGTGAATTGTCCTTGTGCTATATTGTGATTAAAAAAAACATTTATTCTAGGGACAGAAAACTCTAGGTAGGGACAGTGTCAGTTTCTTTCACTCTGCAAGTCCTTGTTTCCAGGGACCTGTAAGGACAGTGAGTTAATTTTCCTTGTGCTATATTGTGATTAAAAAAAACATTTTTTCTAGGGACAGAAAACTGTAGGTAGGGAGAGTGTTTTTTTTCTTTCACTCTGCAAGTCCTTGTTTCCAGGGACCTGTAAGGACAGTGAGTTAATTTTCCTTGTGCTATATTGTGATTAAAAAAAACATTTTTTCTAGGGACAGAAAACTGTAGGTAGGGAGAGTGTTTTTTTTCTTTCACTCTGCAAGTCCTTGTTTCCAGGGACCTGTAAGGACAGTGAGTTAATTGTCCTTGTGCTATATTGTGCTTAAAAAAAACATTTATTCTAGGGACAGAAAACTCTAGGTAGGGACAGTGTCAGTTTCTTTCACTCTGCAAGTCCTTGTTTCCAGGGACCTGGAGAGACATTGAGTGAATTGTCCTTGTGCTATATTGTGATTAAAAAAAACATTTATTCTAGGGACAGAAAACTCTAGGTAGGGACAGTGTCAGTTTCTTTCACTGTGAAAGTCCTTGTTTCAAGGGACAGAGAAGGACACCTGAAGGTAGCCCTTATTGCTTTTTTCCCATCTCCCTGCAGGCCATCTATTAGAATGTCTGGAAGGCAAACAAGGAGAGGCAGACAGTCAGGAGGCAATAAAAGAGGGCAAGCAGGCTCTGTGTCTGGGGGCAACAGTGCTGGTCGTGGACGCGGTGCATTGTCATCAGCACATGGCCATGGGACACGCTTGTCCTTCTTTTCGGCAGCTGGACATGTTGAGCCACATCATGCCGAAGACTTGGTAGAGTGGATGACCAAGCCCTCCTCCTCCTCCTCATCCTCTCTCACCCAGGCTCAGGGTACTGGAAAAGCAGCTGCCAAAGCGTCGTCTTCCCTGGTATCAATGTCAGACAAATCATCAGTCACTCCTTCCCTAGACCCACCATGTCCTCCTCCTGAGGAGTCCCCCGAACTGTTTCAGCACAGTGTTGGGTACATGCTCCAGGAGGATGCCCAGCGTTTCGAAGGGTCTGATGATGAAACCCAGCTAGAGGAAGGCAGTAGCGTGAGAGCAGACAGAGGGGATGCTCAAGAAGGACACCAATCTGGCAGTCATGTTCCAGCAGCTGCAGCATACTGCCAGATTGGCTCCAGTGATGAGGAGGGAGGGGATGATGAGGTCAATGACTCCACGTGGGTGCCTAATAGGAGAGAGGAGGAGGAGGAGGATGAGGAGGAGGCACATCTCCAACGAGGCAGGATGCCCTTTGGTGGCCAGCGTAAGGGCAGTACACCGACGGAATCACACCGCAGAGCTCCGCCTGTGCAGGGCGCTGCCTCTGCCCGTCATTCAAAAAGTTCTTTGGTGTGGGCCTTTTTTGAGGCTAGTGCATCAGATCGCACAGCTGCTGTTTGCAACATATGTCTCAAGCGTATATCGCGTGGCCAAAACATCAGCCGCTTGGGTACCACATGCCTGACCAGACATATGTTGACCTGCCATGCAGCTCGTTGGCAAGCCTACCTCAAAGACCCACACCAAAGAACAAAGCGGACCTCTCCTTGCACCGCATCAGCTGGGATCTCCAACCCCACTATAACTTCAGTCCTCTCTGAAACATGCACTGAGAGGAATGAAGGTGTAGAATTAGGTGTGTCACAGCCAAGTACTTGCGCCCACTCTGCTAGCAGTACACCGACGTCCGATTCTAGCAGGCAAATTTCCCTGCCCCAGCTGCTGGACCGTCGAAAGAAGTTCACTCCCAGCCATCCACATGCCCAGCGGTTGAATGCTAGCTTGGCTAAATTGCTAGCGCTTCAACTGCTGCCTTTTCAGTTGGTAGACTCGGCCCCCTTCCGTGAGTTTGTGCAATGTGCGGTTCCTCAGTGGCAGGTTCCCAAACGCCACTTTTTCTCACGGAAGGCTATTCCGGCTCTCTACCGGCATGTGGAAGGCAATGTCTTGGCCTCGCTGGACAGGGCGGTCAGCGGTAAGGTGCATATTACCGCTGACTCATGGTCCAGCAGGCATGGACAGGGACGTTACCTTTCTTTCACGGCCCATTGGGTCACTCTTTTGGCAGCTGGGAAGGATTCAGGACAAGGTGCAGTAGTGTTGGAGGTTGTCCCACCGCCACGCCTCCAAAATGCTACTACTGGTTGTGACACACCTCTCTCCTCCACCCCCTCCTCTTCTTCTTCCTCCATGGCCTCTTCCTGTGGTTTGTCCTATGAACCAGCGGTGCTCCGTAGCCGTTCACGGGGCTACGCAAGTACGCAGGCAAAAAGATGCCATGCCGTGCTTGCGCTGGTGTGTTTGGGGGACAGAAGCCACACTGGGGCAGAGGTCCTGTCTGCTCTGCAGGGCCAGGCCGAGAGGTGGTTGACGCCACGCCAGCTTAAGCCAGGAATGGTGGTTTGCGACAATGGCACCAACCTCCTCTCCGCCCTCCGACAGGGACAACTGACCCATGTGCCCTGTGTGGCTCACGTCCTTAACCTGGTGGTGCAGCGGTTCTTGGGCAGGTACCCGGGCTTACAGGATGTCCTGAGGCAGGCCAGGAAAGTCTGTGTGCATTTCCGCAGATCTTATAATGCCAGTGCTCGCCTGGCTGAGCTGCAAAAGGAGTTGAACCTGCCCAAGAACCGCCTTATATGTGACATGCCCACCAGGTGGAACTCAACGTTGGCCATGCTGCAGCGGCTGCACACGCAGCAGAGGGCCATCAATGAGTACCTGTGCGACTACGGCACCAGGACAGGGTCAGGGGAGCTTGGTTTTTTTTCTCCACGCCAGTGGGGCATGATCAGGGATGCATGCACTGTCCTGGCACCATTTGAGGAGGCCACGAGGATGGTGAGCAGTGACAGTGCATGCATCAGTGACACTGTACCTCTTGTCCACCTGTTGGAGCACACGCTGTGTGGAATAATGGACAGGGCACTTGAGGCAGAACAGAGGCAGGAAGAGGAGGACTTCCTTGCCTCTCAAGGCCCCCTTTACCCAGACAGTGTTCCTTCTGTCCCACCCATCGCACAGGAAGAGGAGGAGGAGGAGGAGGAGGAGGAGGAGGATTGTGTCAGCATGGAGGTGGAGGCTGGCACTCAGCATCATCAGCAGCAGTCTTTTAGGGATGATTTACAGTCCCAAGAAACCAGTGGACTTGTACGTGGCTGGGAGGAGGTGGCTGCGGATCATGTCGTCCTTAGTGACCCAGAGGACTCCGGAGCGAATGCCTCAGCAAACCTACGCTGCATGGCCTCCCTGATCCTGCAAAGTCTGCGGAAGGATCCTCGTATTCTTCGGATCAAGGAGAGGGACCATTACTGGCTGGCCACTCTCCTTGATCCACGGTACAAGGGTAAGGTTGCGGACCTTATGTTACCGTCGCAGAGGGAGCAGAGGATGAGACAACTCCGGGAGGCCTTGCAGAAAGGTCTGTGCAACGCGTTCCCAGAGACTGGGAGGTTGCAAACTCCTGGTCCTGGACATCGAGTTGCTGAGGCTTCGGCCAGTCAAAGAAGGAGCGGTGGGGAAGGTGGCCGTCTGACCGATGCGTTCAGACAATTCTTTAGTCCGCAGCCCCAAAGTATGATCGGTTCCAGCAACCATCGCCAGCGTCTGATAAACATGGTGCAGGAATATCTAGGGGCAAGGTCAGACTTGGACACCTTCCCCACCGAAAATCCTCTGGCTTACTGGGTCTTGAGGATGGATCACTGGCCAGAGCTTGCACAGTATGCAATTGAGCTACTGGCCTGTCCTGCATCCAGCGTTCTTTCGGAACGCACATTCAGTGCTGCTGGAGGATTTGTCACGGATCACAGGGTGCGCCTGTCCACCGACTCGGTTGATCGACTGACTTTCATCAAGATGAACCAGTCTTGGATCACCACCAGCTACCACACACCTGATGCTGATATAACAGACTAATTGATTTTAAAATGTCACATCCCTTCAAGACTGATGCTGATGCTGAGTGCCTGTGCTGTTATGTTGACTGGCTATCCTCCTCCTCCGAGTCCTCAATGATACGATTGATGATGATAGCTTGGAAGATCATTTTTGTTTATGGGTGCCGCCACCAGTGCCTAACGCCCAATTTTTCAGCCCCTGTTTAACAGTGGCGTGTAATTACAATTTTTGAAGCAATACTTTGCAACAGGGCTCATTGCTGTGCTCCAAGTACAGTATCTGTGAGGAGTTGCAGTGTTGTGCCACCAGTGCCTAAGGCCCAATTTTTCAGCCCCTGTTTAACAGGGGCGTGTCATTACAATTTTTGAAGCAATACTTTGCAACAGGGCTCATTGCTGTGCTCCAAGTACAGTATCTGTGAAGGGTTGCAGTGTTGTGCCACCAGTGCCTAAGGCCCAATTTTTCAGCCCCTGTTCAACAGGGGCATGTAATTACAATTCTTGATCTAATAATTCACAGCAGGGCCCATTGCTGCACCCACCAAGAGTAACTGTCAGGGCTTACAGTGTTGTGGCACCAGCACCACCATCAAAGGCCCAATTTTTACTACCACTGTTCAACAATTATATGTAATTAAAATTCCTGATATAATAGTTGACAGCAGGGCGTTCCAGCACCAACCAAGAGTAACTGTGAGTGCTTACAGTGTTGTGCCAACACCAACAACTAAGGGGCCTATTTCTGCAGAGTATATACGGCAGGTCCCTACTTTCAAACATCCAACTTACAAACGACTCCTACTTGCAAACGCAAGAAGACAACAGGAAGTGAGAGGAAATCTACCACTAGGAAGGAAAATTCTCTCCTGTAAGAATAAATATGGGAGAAAGGTGTCTCCTCTGTACTGATGCTTTATCAGCAATCCTTGTTTCAAGAAAAACACCACATTTCAAAAACAGTTGTCATTAGGACGGAAAGTGAGGTGAAATGTTCTGAACAGGGGCACAGACAGCAAAACAAATGTTACAGGGGTGATAACCCTTACCTATGTTTTCCAAAAAGTTTAAAAATAGATTTTTGGTCTGGAGCTACACTTCAACAATGTACCTGTTCAAAATTACAAACAGATTCTACATAAGAACAAACCTACAGTCCCTGTCTTGTATGCACCGCCTGTATACGGCTGTTCAGAGTATATAGGGCCTTTTTTATTTTATGTGCGGGGTTCCCCTTAATATCCATACAAGACCCAAAGGGGCTGGTAATGGGCTGGGGTAGGGGGGGGGGGGTCATGGGGTAGCTATGCCATTTTTCTTAAAGATTTTCATCCATATTACCGGGACCAGACATTACATTAAAGCCGCAAGCAGTTTTAAATGGCTTTTTTTTCCTTTAGAAGTGTCATTTTGTGCAGGGACAGTTCTAAACACGGGAAACATGTGGCACTTCACAGGCATACTTTAGACACCCCCCAGGTACGATATTTAAAGGAATATTTGACTTTTTTTTTTTCACTTTATGCATCATTAAAATGACTGCTCCCGGAAAACGACCGTTTTTAAAACTTATTTTTGCATTGATACATGTCCCCTGGTGCAGAACCCGGGTTCCCAAACCCTTTTTAGGACAATAACATGCATAATAGTTGTTATAATTAGCACTTTAGAATTCGAACGTTCGCATCCATTGTATTTAATAGGGTTCTAATGTTCGTTCGAACTTTCGGTCCGTTCGCGGGTTCTGGTGCGAACCGAACCCGGGGGTGTTCGGCTCATCACTAATCATCAGTCACTCCTTCCCTAGACCCACCATGTCCTCCTCCTGAGTAGTCCCCCGAACTGTTTGAGCACAGTGTTGGGTACATGCTCCAGGAGGATGCCCAGCGTTTCGAAGGGTCTGATGATGAAACCCAGCTACAGGAAGGCAGTAGCGTGAGAGCAGACAGAGGGGATGCTCAAGAAGGACACCAATCTGGCAGTCATGTTCCAGCAGCTGCAGCATACTGCCAGATTGGCTCCAGTGATGAGGAGGGAGGGGATGATGAGGTCACTGACTCCACGTGGGTGCCTAATAGGAGAGAGGAGGAGGAGGAGGATGAGGAGGAGGCACATCTCCAACGAGGCAGGATGCCCTTTGGTGGCCAGCGTAAGGGCAGTACACCGACGGAATCACACCGCAGAGCTCCGCCTGTGCAGGGCACTGCCTCTGCCCGTCATTCAAAAAGTTCTTTGGTGTGGGCCTTTTTTGAGGCTAGTGCATCAGATCGCACAGCTGCTGTTTGCAACATATGTCTCAAGCGTATATCGCGTGGCCAAAACATCAGCCGCTTGGGTACCACATGCCTGACCAGACATATGTTGACCTGCCATGCAGCTCGTTGGCAAGCCTACCTCAAAGACCCACACCAAAGAACAAAGCGGACCTCTCCTTGCACCGCATCAGCTGGGATCTCCAACCCCACTATAACTTCAGTCCTCTCTGAAACATGCACTGAGAGGAATGAAGGTGTAGAATTAGGTGTGTCACAGCCAAGTACTTGCGGCCACTCTGCTAGCAGTACACCGACGTCCGATTCTAGCAGGCAAATTTCCCTGCCCCAGCTGCTGGACCGTCAAAAGAAGTTCACTCCCAGCCATCCACATGCCCAGCGGTTGAATGCTAGCCTGGCTAAATTGCTAGCGCTTCAACTGCTGCCTTTTCAGTTGGTAGACTCGGCCCCCTTCCGTGAGTTTGTGCAATGTGCGGTTCCTCAGTGGCAGGTTCCCAAACGACACTTTTTCTCACGGAAGGCTATTCCGGCTCTCTACCGGCATGTGGAAGGCAATGTCTTGGCCTCGCTGGACAGGGCGGTCAGCGGTAAGGTGCATATTACCGCTGACTCATGGTCCAGCAGGCATGGACAGGGACGTTACCTTTCTTTCACGGCCCATTGGGTCACTCTTTTGGCAGCTGGGAAGGATGCAGGACAAGGTGCAGTAGTGTTGGAGGTTGTTCCACCGCCACGCCTCCAAAATGCTACTACTGGTTGTGACACACCTCTCTCCTCCACCCCCTCCTCTTCTTCTTCCTCCATGGCCTCTTCCTGTGGTTTGTCCTATGAACCAGCGGTGCTCCGTAGCCGTTCACGGGGCTACGCAAGTACGCAGGCAAAAAGATGCCATGCCGTGCTTGCGCTGGTGTGTTTGGGGGACAGAAGCCACACTGGGGCAGAGGTCCTGTCTGCTCTGCAGGGCCAGGCCGAGAGGTGGTTGACGCCACGCCAGCTTAAGCCAGGAATGGTGGTTTGCGACAATGGCACCAACCTCCTCTCCGCCCTCCGACAGGGACAACTGACCCATGTGCCCTGTGTGGCTCACGTCCTTAACCTGGTGGTGCAGCGGTTCTTGGGCAGGTACCCGGGCTTACAGGATGTCCTGAGGCAGGCCAGGAAAGTCTGTGTGCATTTCCGCAGATCTTATAATGCCAGTGCTCGCCTGGCTGAGCTGCAAAAGGAGTTGAACCTGCCCAAGAACCGCCTTATATGTGACATTCCCACCAGGTGGAACTCAACGTTGGCCATGCTGCAGCGGCTGCACACGCAGCAGAGGGCCATCAATGAGTACCTGTGCGACTACGGCACCAGGACAGGGTCAGGGGAGCTTGGTTTTTTTTCTCCACGCCAGTGGGGCATGATCAGGGATGCATGCACTGTCCTGGCACCATTTGAGGAGGCCACGAGGATGGTGAGCAGTGACAGTGCATGCATCAGTGACACTGTACCTCTTGTCCACCTGTTGGAGCACACGCTGCGTGGAATAATGGACAGGGCACTTGAGGCAGAACAGAGGCAGGAAGAGGAGGACTTCCTTGCCTCTCAAGGCCCCCTTTACCCAGACAGTGTTCCTTCTGTCCCACCCATCGCACAGGAAGAGGAGGAGGAGGAGGAGGAGGAGGAGGATTGTGCCAGCATGGAGGTGGAGGCTGGCACTCAGCATCATCAGCAGCAGTCTTTTAGGGATGATTTACAGTCCCAAGAAACCAGTGGACTTGTACGTGGCTGGGAGGAGGTGGCTGCGGATCATGTCGTCCTTAGTGACCCAGAGGACTCCGGAGCGAATGCCTCAGCAAACCTACGCTGCATGGCCTCCCTGATCCTGCAAAGTCTGCGGAAGGATCCTCGTATTCTTCGGATCAAGGAGAGGGACCATTACTGGCTGGCCACTCTCCTTGATCCACGGTACAAGGGTAAGGTTGCGGACCTTATGTTACCGTCGCAGAGGGAGCAGAGGATGAGACAACTCTGGGAGGCCTTGCAGAAAGGTCTGTGCAACGCGTTCCCAGAGACTGGGAGGTTACAAACTCCTGGTCCTGGACAACGAGTTGCTGAGGCTTCGGCCAGTCAAAGAAGGAGCGGTGGGGAAGGTGGCCGTCTGACCGATGCGTTCAGACAATTCTTTAGTCCGCAGCCCCAAAGTATGATCGGTTCCAGCAACCATCGCCAGCGTCTGATAAACATGGTGCAGGAATATCTAGGGGCAAGGTCAGACTTGGACACCTTCCCCACCGAAAATCCTCTGGCTTACTGGGTCTTGAGGATGGATCACTGGCCAGAGCTTGCACAGTATGCAATTGAGCTACTGGCCTGTCCTGCATCCAGCGTTCTTTCGGAACGCACATTCAGTGCTGCTGGAGGATTTGTCACGGATCACAGGGTGCGCCTGTCCACCGACTCGGTTGATCGACTGACTTTCATCAAGATGAACCAGTCTTGGATCACCACCAGCTACCACACACCTGATGCTGATATAACAGACTAATTGATTTTAACATGTCACATCCCTTCAAGACTGATGCTGATGCTGAGTGCCTGTGCTGTTATGTTGACTGGCTATCCTCCTCCTCCGAGTCCTCAATGATACGATTGATGATGATAGCTTGGAAGATCATTTTTGTTTATGGGTGCCGCCACCAGTGGCTAAGGCCCAATTTTTCAGCCCCTGTTTTACAGGGGCGTGTAATTACAATTTTTTTAGCAATAATTTGCCATAGGGCTCATTGCTGTGCTCCAAGTACAGTATCTGTGAGGGGTTGGAATGTTGTGGCACCAGTGCCTAAGGCCCAATTTTTCAGCCCCTGTTCAACAGGGGCATGCAATTACAATTCTTGATCTAATAATTCACAGCAGGGCCCATTGCTGCACCCACCAAGAGTAACTCTGAGGGCTTACAGTGTTGTGGCAACGCCACCACCACCACCACCACGAAAGGCCCAATTTTTCAGCCCCTGTTCAAAAGGGGCATGTAATTACAATTCTTGATCTAATAATTCACAGCAGGGCCCATTCCTGCACCCACCAAGAGTAACTCTGAGGGCTTACAGTGTTGTGGCAATGCCACCACCACCACCACCACGAAAGGCCCAATTTTTCAGCCCCTGTTCAAAAGGGGCATGTAATTACAATTCTTGATCTAATAATTCACAGCAGGGCCCATTCCTGCACCCACCAAGAGTAACTCTGAGGGCTTACAGTGTTGTGGCAACACCACCACCACCACCACCACCACGAAAGGCCCAATTTTTCAGCCCCTGTTCAACAGGGGCATGCAATTACAATTCTTGATCTAATAATTCACAGCAGGGCCCATTGCTGCACCCACCAAGAGTAACTGTCAGGGCTTACAGTGTTGTGGCACCAGCACCACCATCAAAGGCCCAATTTTTACTACCACTGTTCAACAATTATATGTAATTAAAATTCCTGATATAATAGTTGACAGCAGGGCGTTCCAGCACCAACCAAGAGTAACTGTGAGTGCTTACAGTGTTGTGCCAACACCAACAACTAAGGGGCCTATTTCTGCAGAGTATATACGGCAGGTCCCTACTTTCAAACATCCAACTTACAAACGACTCCTACTTGCAAACGCAAGAAGACAACAGGAAGTGAGAGGAAATCTACCACTAGGAAGGAAAATTCTCTCCTGTAAGAATAAATATGGGAGAAAGGTGTCTCCTCTGTACTGATGCTTTATCAGCAATCCTTGTTTCAAGAAAAACACCACATTTCAAAAACAGTTGTCATTGGGACGGAAAGTGAGGTGAAATGTTCTGAACAGGGGCACAGACAGCAAAACAAATGTTACAGGGGTGATAACCCTTACCTATGTTTTCCAAAAAGTTTAAAAATAGATTTTTGGTCTGGAGCTACACTTCAACAATGTACCTGTTCAAAATTACAAACAGATTCTACATAAGAACAAACCTACAGTCCCTGTCTTGTATGCACCGCCTGTATACGGCTGTTCAGAGTATATAGGGCCTTTTTTATTTTATGTGCGGGGTTCCCCTTAATATCCATACAAGACCCAAAGGGGCTGGTAATGGGCTGGGGTAGGGGGGGGGGTCATGGGGTAGCTATGCCATTTTTCTTAAAGATTTTCATCCATATTACCGGGACCAGACATTACATTAAAGCCGCAAGCAGTTTTAAATGGCTTTTTTTTCCTTTAGAAGTGTCATTTTGTGCAGGGACAGTTCTAAACACGGGAAACACGTGGCACTTCACAGGCATACTTTAGACACCCCCCAGGTACGATATTTAAAGGAATATTTGACTTTTTTTTTTTACTTTATGCATCATTAAAATGACTGCTCCCGAAAAACGACCGTTTTTAAAACTTCTTTTTGCATTGATACATGTCCCCTGGTGCAGAACCCGGGTTCCCAAACCCTTTTTAGGACAATAACATGCATAATAGTTGTTATAATTAGCACTTTAGAATTCGAACGTTCGCATCCATTGTATTTAATAGGGTTCTAATGTTCGTACGAACTTTCGGTCCGTTCGCGGGTTCTGGTGCGAACCGAACCCGGGGGTGTTCGGCTCATCACTATCCGGGAGTAAGTCACAGGCACTCTCCCAAGAATCTGACCAAGGACTGGACGGAATGAACTCAGTAGCTTCTGCATTCAGCGTTCGATCTATGGTGTCTTCTTCAGGTAGAAGATCAATAGCAGAAGTTCCTGGGGCCTGTGAAGGCCAAAGCCAATCAAGTTCGTCTCCCTCATCTTCACTTATCTCCGAGGTCTCTGTATCCCCAATCTGAGGGGTCTGGGACCGAGTGTTTGGTCTGGGAGTATCCAGGATGGAAGTTGGCTCAGGGGAATCCATCACAGGGGGTATCCGAACTGCCTCAGCTAGTGGGAGTAGGTGGTTCCGATGCCAGGTCTTCAAAGGTCCCACCTTCCCTTCTGGTTTAAGTCTGTAAACGGGCAGGCCCGGTAGCCTTTTGCAAACAACATAAGGTTCAGGTCTCCATCTGTCTGCAAGCTTGTGTTTTCCAGGGACCCCCAAGTTCCGTAGCAACACTCTGTCTCCGGGTTGTAAATCTTGAATCCTAACTTTCAGATCAAAATTTTTCTTGTTGCGGGCCCCCCTTTGCTCCGAGGCCGCCTGGGCCTGTTCATAGGCCAATTTCAAATTGCGTCTGAGTCTATCGACATATCCCTTGTGGGAAGCAGCAGAACAATGGTCTATGGAAGTGCCAAAGGCCAGATCTACTGGTAGTCTTGCTTCTCTTCCGAACATAAGTCGATAGGGTGAGTACCCTGTGGCGTCACTGGTGGTGCTGTTGTATGCATGCACAACTGCCGCTATGTGGTTGTTTCAATGCTGCTTCTTTTCACTGCTTAGGGTCCCCAGCATGTTGAGCAGGGTTCGGTTGAACCTCTCCGGCTGAGCATCACCTTGTGGATGAAAGGGGGTAGTTCTTGTCTTCTTGATCCCCAAAGAATCCAGGAGCTTCCGGATCAACTGACTTTCAAAATCCCTTCCCTGATCTGAATGGAGCCGTTGTGGTAGCCCATAGTGTACAAAGTATTTCTCCATCAGCACTTTGGCCACAGTGGAAGCCTTCTGGTCCTTGGTTGGGAAGGCCTGGGCATACCGGGTGAAATGGTCGGTTACTACCAGAACATTTCTTAGTCCACCCAGGTCGGGTTCGAGGCAGAGAAAATCAATGCATACCAGATCAAGTGGGCTTTGACTTTGCAGATGGCCCATTGGGGCAGCTTGATGAGGTAAAGTCTTTCTCTGGATGCATCGTGCACACGAGTGGCAGTATTCTTCAACTTCAGCCCTCATGCAGGGCCAATAGAAATGGTCCCTAACGAGTTGGAAGGTCCTTTCCGCCCCTAGGTAGCCATGGTTGTCGTGCAGAGCAACCAGGACAGTCTCTCAGTGTTTCTCGGGCAGGAACAATTGCCATTTGTCTTCCAGGTCATCAGAGGGGCCCCTTCGGTAGACCACTCCCTGATGTACCTGCAACCTGTCCCACTCCTTCCTCAACAGGCGAGCCTCCTTTGAAGGGTGACGTAAGAGTCTATTCGGATCCTGATTCTCTAGGGCCTCCAAGACCAATCTCCCCATGGGGTCTTCCAATTGGTCAGATCTCAACTCCTTTTTTGACAATTTTGGCAAGTTATCTTCCCCCAGTTGGGTTACCCCACAGTACTGCTTGGGGACTCCGACTATGGTAACCCCTATCTCTTCTGCTCTTGAGCCGCCACTGGCTTGGAGTTCAGCCCCTTGACAGAGGGCCCGCACCCCGTCGGGTGCCACTTGGGTCCACTCTTCTGTATTGAAAGTGGAGACATGAGATCTTCTAGACAAGGCGACTGTGTCTCGGTTTCCAGCCCCAGGTCTGTACTTTAAGCTGAAATTTAAAGCAGACAGTGCCGCCAGCCATCTATGTCCTGTGGCATCCAACTTTGCTGTGGTGAAGAGATAGGTGAGGGGGTTGTTGTCGGTTTTCACTGTGAACTCCGCCCCATACAAATAGTCTCTGAGTTTGTCAACCACCGCCCACTTAAGAGCCAGGAACTCCAACTTATGGGTGTGGTAGTTCTTTTCGGAGGGAGTCAGACTTCTGCTCACATACGCAACAGGCCTCAGTTGCTCTTCATGCTCCTGGTATAGCACTCCTCCCAAACCATCATGACTGGCATCTACATGAAGTTCATAAGGCTTCTTAGGGTCTGCGTAGGCCAGGACAGGTGCAGTGGTTAAGGTTTTCTTCAACATCTGGAAGGCATCCTCACACTTCTCGTTCCACTGGTCCTTGACTGACTCCCCTGGCTTTCTGGGGCCCAAGTCCTCCTCTTCTGTCAAGTAATTTTGGACCGACTCTCGTTACAAGTCAAGATATTTTATTGCATATGCAAGAGAAATGGTTAAATGTATATCTTCTGCTTCAGAGATCCATTTCTGCCTGTCATAGATTTACATTCAGCTTTTATAACCCTTAAACCTTCCCTTTTCCTGCTCGTAACGTCCTGACCATGTATAATTTCAACCTTTATTCTGACGTTAGCAGGAAATAGGGAAATATCCTTTTTCAGCCAACACCTTATGACAGGAAATTTCATACAATGAATACATAAATTATCTCATGGTTCGCAGCCCATATTTTGACAGATGTAAGAGTCAGCACATCTTTGCACAATAGAATATGGTCATATGACTTATTCCAGTAATTAGGGCTATTAGAGCTTATTCAGCATATTTAAGTATTAATAGAGTTATATAAAGCAAACATTTTAACTTTAGAAGATATAGTCATATTAATATGCATATTCATAGTTGACATTTAAAGTATAATTTCTAATTTCTCTAACAGCTGCCCCCTTTTATACTTATAATGTCAATAATTCAAATATCCAGGTTCTTTATTTTACCAGGTATTATCATTTAGACAAATAAGTCTTTTGAAAGGACTGTAAGTTCATCTTCATCAGGTTCCGGGTATAGTTCAGTGTTGTTCTGAAAAAACATAGTCTTTGTTAGTGATGTGTCAATCAGTCTTTGAAGAATTCCTCTAATACAAGGAATGCAGCAACATCCACACAGCGTAAGGACCGTGGCTGCCATGACAACAGAGATGAGCAAACCTTTTGCAAGATCACCCCATTTACCAAACCATTTTTCAAAGAGTCCTGTTAAGGGGTTCTCTACACCAGAGTTCTCAGTTAGTTCCTGGGATAACATTTGTAGGCCTTGCAAAGCCTTGGTGATACTTCCATCAGGTGCCGTATTATTTGGAATAAAAGTGCAGCAGAAGGTGCCGAACATTTCGCATACCCCGCCCCTTTCTGCCAGCAACATATCCAATGCTATACGGTTCTGCCACGCTGTCAAAGAGGTGGCGTCCAATTGTGCTGCTATACCTTTGATAGCATCTCTGGTGTAATTCACAAACCTCTGCTGGTTGTAGTAAATGTAGTTTATCCAGTCGACATTCTTATTGGGCTGTACCCATAGGAAGAGTGAGGTGAGTCCTGCTGTTACTTGATTCTGTGCTTTAAATTCATCCGGAACTCCTCGTGGAACACCTATTGAGTCTATATATACCTGGTTGTCAAAATGATTCTGGACACTTAAGTCTCTTAAAATAGTGTTTACCTGTTAGTCTCATCAATTTATTAGTCATAGGAACAATATAAAAGGGAAGCAACAGGCGGGTAAGGGCACAACTACCCTCCCATCTAGGTGGCAGTCTGAGCCTTAGTTTCTTGTCCCCACACAGCCACCAAACATCAGCTAGTTGCCGTTTCTGTTCCTGAAACCATTTTAGTTGATACTTAATGTCTGTAGTTGATGTTGTGGTCACACAGTATTCAGGAGATAGAGTGCCAACCTTTGTACCATCCTTATCTTTGTTAGAGAAACTAGAAAAATTTCCTGGTAATGCTTGTAGTGAAGGGGGTGTACTTTGCATTTTAGTTTTAGGGTATCTCTTTTTCTCATTTGCACATTCAGACCCAGTAATATTTTCTGAAAACAGTCTTATTATGCAAGCTAAATCTGTTTCCTCTTCAGGGAGAGGAATGGTAGCTAGTTGTGGTCTTGGGTTTGCACAAGAAATACAATCACTTAACCCCTTAGATTGAGTTGTGTATCTGACCCATTCTATCCACTAATTTTTGTCTCCAAATCCTGTTTCTATACTTAATTGCTCCTTGTAAGTAAAATCTGTTTTAAACAAAGAGGTATTAATTTGAAACTGAGTTGGCTCGGGGCTGGGGTGTTCTGACCAGGGGTTATAACCTAAATAGTGATTCTCCCTAGTAGGTCAGATATTGTACCATATACCAATTAGTTGTATTGTTTAGTTTACAAAATTGGAGCCATTGTTACTGTAAATCAGCGCGGGGATCCCTTGTCGTGGAATCACCTCTTTGATTAGTACTTTGGCTACTGACTGTCCATCCGTGTGCGTCATAGGAAAAGTTTCCACCCACTTTATAAACCTGTACACAATAACCAGACAGTACTTATTCTCACATTTGTTCAATTCAATAAAATCCATGCATATTGTGTGAAAGGGATAAGGGGGATGTGGGAAATGACCCCTTAAGGCTCTTAGGGCACCTTGTGCATGGTATCTGTTACAAATCGGATATGTGAGACAAAATTTTCAGAGTAGTTTTGTAAACCCATATGTTGTGTACACCCAGTACCATCCCTCCTTTTGAGGTATGGGCCTACCCATGACTCAATAACACAGCATACGTGAATAGTGATGTAGATAAGTTAGGTTTACCTTCTGTACATGTGTATATACCATTGACCAGTGTTGACCCTGTATATAACCACTTTGATTTTCACCTGCCGGTGATATTTTCTGCATTTCTGATAACCATGTTTCATCAATAGCTCTCTGTACCTCATCATTTACTTGGGAAACTGTATATGTTTGTCATTGCTGTCCTTCAGAAGCTTCCTTTGCTGTCTTGTCTGCTAGTGCATTCCCTAGGGTAATTGGATCTGTTCCCTTTCTATGTGCCGCACATTTACAAATAGCCACTTGTGCTGGTTTTTGTACATATTCTAGAAGGGCAAGAATGAGATCTCTGTGTGATCGGTTTCCCATGGCAACGTAATCATACCCCTTTTTTCCATTGCTGGGCAAATATGTGTAGAGAAAGCGTATTGGCTGTCAGTATAAATATCTATTTATTTTTCCCTTCCCCTAGACTGCAGGCCCTTGACAGGGATATAATGTCAGCTTGTTGTGCAGAATAGGAACTGGGAAAAGGTCTAGCTTCAATGACCTGGTCATGTGTTACTATAGCATAAGCCGTTTGATTTATCGTTTTTTCTACACGACCCATCAACAAAAATGTCAGCATCTAGAAAGGGAACATCAGTGAGATCCTTCCTAGGGAGTACCCGTTCATCAATTTTGAGCTGCACAATCATGTGGATCCCCATCACCAGGTGTTGGCATTAGTGTAGCAGGATTCAATGTAGTACACTTCTTGATTGTAACGTGCGGTTGTCCCAGAAGTGTAGTCATACATGATAAATGCCTGACTGGAGATAAATAGGAGATTCTGTCTTATAGTAAGATCACCTAAATAACATGTGAGACCTTTAAGTACCAGGGGTGGAACAATACTATCAATGCAGATGACCGTATGGCCAATGAGGCTGCTACTACAGCTTGTACACAGTGGGGCAAATTAGTTAAGTAAAATGCAACTAGTTTGTGTTCGTTCTCATAAACCTGAGTGAGAGCAGAAGTCATGTACCCCTCTTTACAATCTACAGTCTGCTAAAGGGTTTCTACTGTAATTGGGTAGGCTAAGCACAGTAGAACCCACAATGAGGTGCTTCACCTTTGTAAATGCATCCTCTGCTTGCACATTCCACTGGATGGAACCTTTTGCAGACATTTGTGTACCATAGATGAGATCAGAAAGAGGCACCACCTCCGTAGCATAATTAGCTATCCATGCTCTACAAAAATTTGCCATGCCAAGAAATTACATCATTTCTTTATTTTTACGTGGTTTGGGGGCTTGAAGGATGGCTTCTTTTCGGATCTCATCTGGATGTCTGCCTTTTTGAGATATAATGTAACCCTGGTATTTCACCTTGGTTTTCAAAAGTTGTATTTTATTTTGCTAACCTTGTGACCTTGTTCTGCGAGGAAATGCATCAGAGCCAAGGTGTCAATTTTACATTGTCGCTCCAGAGGAGCCGCTACCAGAATGTCATCCACATACAAGAGAATTTGACTCCCACTGGGAGGTACAACTCGAGACAAAGCATTGAACATTTCTTGTGAGTTTTCCCTTGTACATAAGTGCAAACCAGAACTGACTGTCTGTCTTAATTAGCCCTACGTCTGTCTTTCCTTTTGATCACAAGAAATCGGGGACGTCTTTTAAGGCATCCCCTTCCCCTCGGGTCAAAAAGTGTCAGTCACTGTCTTTTGTCAAAACTTCAATCACGCAAGTTCTGGTTGTACATTCAACAAACCACGCTAATCTGTACCTCTGATTCCCTCTGGATTTCAGTTCCTCATCTGTTAATTTGACCCAGTCTGTGATAAGTTCTCCCAGCTCATGCCATGATACCTCGGAGTTCCGCGTGACCGAAACATGAGGTACAGTATCCTGCCTGTATATTTGCAGAATAGGCTGTGGTAGGAGACAAGTAGCCATGTTATTTCCTTCCTTATCACAGTACAGGTATCTTAAGAGCACTTCAGTGTTAGTGCAACTCATTAACTGTTTCTCATAAGACCTATCAGGCCCAGTGGTCCTTTTGTAGTAGATAGTGCAATAGAGGTTTGTCTGGACCTTGTACCTTTCCTCACAGGCTCTTCAATTATTTCTGTCAGGGTTTTGGGCATCTTTAATCCCTCAGTTTGTAAATCCAAGCTGTACCAGTATCAGGGCTCATTATCCACAGCTGTGATTTGTTTTTCACACAGCCGATGGGCTTTGAGGCCCCCCTCCACTGGTACGACAGAAATATCAAGAGCATGCAACATGTCTCTACCCAACGAATTAACAGGACATTTAGTTGACATTACTATTTTACACTGAGCCTTTTTACCTGTCTGTGGATTTTCCACAGTAAGGCCTTCAGACACGGCCTCCTGGTGCATCAACCCATTTGCAGATTTTACATATACTAAACCTTTTCCCTGTACCCCTGGTGGCATATCCAGCGGGTGTATCAGGGTCCTACAAGCCCCAGTGTCACAGAGAAATGTTACCCAACTACTCTTTGCAACCCAGGTTATTTCAGGCTTGGCTTCAGCATGCAAACAAGTTTCAACATTACACACATCCAAAATATCAGATTCTTTCCCATCCTTCTGCTTCTCTCTCTGCAGACACACTTTAACCATACAGGAAACACTCCCCCCTCATCCTTTTCTTTACTTCTTTTTTGGTTGGAAGTGCCCCTCAGCATGCCTCACATACTTGATTAGCTCCTAGAGTCTGCAGATCCTATGGTTAATCACGTGTTCGTTAACAAAACTTGATATAAGGACTAGCAGCCCCTTCAGGATTGCATTCTTTAGCTGTTGTTCATATGGGCTATCGTTCACTTGATCTACTTGGATTTCTATCCCAGAGTGGTTATTAAAATTCTTCTTTATCCTAACAATGAAATTATCCACTGTTTCCTCTTCTCCCCATATACACTGATTTATAATGGACCAGTCGGCTTGACGTATCCATCTATCCTCTCTCTATCTTTGCTATAAGAGCATTTCTTCTGTTTTTGAGTGCTGCATCATCCTGAGGCAACACCCCTCCCTGGTTGTTTAATCCACTCCAATCTCCCACTACATGATGCCAGTCAGGTCCCAGTACCTGTCTGGTGACCTGCTCTATTTCCCTCACATTGAGATGATAGCTAGCAACCATTCCCATGATACCATCCCTGTATTGAGCTATGTGGACCTTGGGATTGCTGTAAGGAGGGTCAGCGGGGTAACTTGTTGCATACCTCTGTCCCATCTGGTGGTGGGGACTGCAGGTCTGCAATAGGGAATTGGGAGCAGGTGGTGAAGTCAGAGGGGGAGCAGCGTCTGTCGGTGGGATTGGAGAGTCCTCTAAAGGGTGTGTAGGGGCTGTCGGGTGCATTAGGTTTGTCGCATTTTGTTCAGTCAATACTTGCTGCACTAAACTTCGGAGGACGGTCATATTATTGTCCTCCTCTTTGTCTAAAAACATAGTCTTTTTATGATTTTTTTAATGATTTTAACCTACAGTTAGCCTCCTCAAGCCATTTCTTTGCCTGGGGAAGACCTAATTTATTCTGTTTCCTTATTTTTCTTTTCTTTTTTTTTTTTTTTTATATATATATATATATATACATATATATACTCATACATACATGCCGGCATAATTTTTATTTATTTTTTAAGCTTTCTACACAACACAGTATTACACAACAATCCTTATTTAAAAATGCATCAAAATCATACTTTGTTTTTCATGTCTTAAGGAGTTTCACATTCTCTTTGTCTAGACTACACATATACTTTGCATCATCATTCAAACCATCAGACTTTCCATGGATCATACTCATTTTAACGTGCACACGGAGTTTTTTTTGTAAGGTCTTCTCACACTGACACAATACCTGCACACAGTATCTTATCACTTCTGCAGCTACTCACAAACTTTCTAGTCGTGACATATCACTTCTAGATTATTGATCTTGTGTGCTGCTATAATACTGGTGTCTTGTCTTCTTACTTAATGTTTTTTTCATTTATAGGGAGAATGAACAGAATTACAAGGCGAACGTAAATTCACCTGACTGGTCAACCCCCCCTGATCAAAACATTAATATTTCAGTAAACTGTAGGGAGCATGAACAGAATTACAAGGCGAATGTAAATTCACCTGACTGGTCAACCCCCCCTGATCAAAACATTAATATTTCAGTAAACTGTAGGGAGCATGAACAGAATTACAAAAGAGACTTCATTTCTCTCGACTGTTGTTCCCACACTTTATCAAAACATTAATATTTGTTGATTCAACGGTATTTATAAATGCCTGTACAGGTTTTTTACACAACATACGAGGCTGGCTGAGCGCAAGGGCTCGTCAAATTACCTCTATTTGTTACCTGGAAATCTATCAGGCCATACCTTTGTATCAACAGGGGTTCATGTTTTTGATGTAGGAATATTTATGTGTCCCCCACGGGAATTCCTGCAGTTTACAAGGCTGTCAGGACCTAGGTCCTTTGTCGACAAATTTCCTTTATCTGCACCCGGGTATTGGAATGGGACCATACTCCTATATCAAAGGGATTTAAACTACGGACGTATCTACTTATATTCCCTCAACTTGGATAAAGCAAAACATATACACAACAGATAAACATTCAATTAATCTCTATATTAGATGTATGTAACAAAATCCCTTAATTCATTAAATCCCTAATCACATTTAGGCCTAAAAGTATAATATAATAAATGAAAATATCTTACCTTGCCCCGAGAGCGGTCTCTTGTGCTGATCCGGTAAGTCGCTGCCCGGGAGGCACTAGTTCAGTGAGCCGGCCTCTGTTAACGTCAAATTTAAGACGGAGGACTTACAGTTTTTTGCCGTACGGACATCGGTTCACTGGGTTGTTGGCTAGTGCTTTCCAGGAATTTGGACTTCCGGCTCGAAGGACCAAAATGTCAAGTAATTTTGGACCGACTCTCGTTACAAGTCAAGATATTTTATTGCATATGCAAGAGAAATGGTTAAATGTATATCTTCTGCTTCAGAGATCCATTTCTGCCTGTCATAGATTTACATTCAGCTTTTATAACCCTTAAACCTTCCCTTTTCCTGCTCGTAACGTCCTGACCATGTATAATTTCAACCTTTATTCTGACGTTAGCAGGAAATAGGGAAATATCCTTTTTCAGCCAACACCTTATGACAGGAAATTTCATACAATGAATACATAAATTATCTCATGGTTCGCAGCCCATATTTTGACAGATGTAAGAGTCAGCACATCTTTGCACAATAGAATATGGTCATATGACTTATTCCAGTAATTAGGGCTATTAGAGCTTATTCAGCATATTTAAGTATTAATAGAGTTATATAAAGCAAACATTTTAACTTTAGAAGATATAGTCATATTAATATGCATATTCATAGTTGACATTTAAAGTATAATTTCTAATTTCTCTAACATCTTCCCCCTCCGTCTTGAGCGGTTTGTTCAGAGGACTGGCTATCCGAGCAAACCCCTCCACAAACCTCCTGTAATAGGAACAGAACCCCAGGAAGGATCTGAGCTCTGTCACAGTGGTGGGCCTTGGCCAGGAGGTGACTGCCTCCAATTTCTCGGGGTCTGTGGCTACCCCATCTTCAGACACTATGTGCCCCAGATAGTTGACTGATGACTGATAGAATTGGCATTTTTCAGGTGAGAGCTTGAGTCCTTCCTCACTCAGTCTCTTCAAAACTTTCTCCAGCCTCTCTTCATGTTCTTCCAAGGTTCTTCCGAAGACAATGATGTCATCCAAGTATACTAAGACTTCGATGAGGTTCATGTCTCCTACAGTCTTCTCCATAAGACGTTGGAAGGTAGCTGGGGCTCCAGACAGACCTTGAGGCATCCGATCAAATTCGAAGAACCCTACTGGGGTTATGAAAGCCGTCTTCTCTTTGCCTTCTGGATGCATCGGGATTTGATAGTACCCGCTCTTTAGGTCCATAAAACTGAACCACTTGGCTCCAGACAATCTCTGCAGGGCATCCTCTATCCTCGGAGTGGTATACTGGTCGGGTATGGTTCTCCTGTTGTGGGTCCTGTAGTCTATGCACAGCCTCAATGATCCATTCTTCTTTCTGACCACCACTATCGGGGAGGCATAGGGGCTTCTAGATTCTCGAATCACACCGGTTTGTTTTAGCTCGGCAAGCTGTTCCCTCAAGTCCTCGAGGTCTGCTAACGGAACTCGCCTGACTCTTTCCCTAAAGGGCTTGTCCTCCTGGAGGCGGATTCGATGGGTGGCACTCCTTGCACACCCCACATCAAACTCATCTTGGGAGAAGATCTTTTCCCACCTGGTCAACTGAGCCTTGGCTCTCTCTTTCCAAGCCCTGGGTAGGTTTGGGTTCTCCATGGAAAGTTTCTCCCACACAGTGCTTTCTCCATCTGTCTTCTCCACATCCAACAAAGCAACTGGGGTGGCAGGGCTCACCTGGCCCAGCAGCATCCTGGCTGGGATCTCCATGGGGCCACCTGTAGTATTCCTAACACTCACAGGTACCTTACAGTGGGCCTTCTTCAGGGCCCTCAACGGGACCACTTCTGGGACAACTTCTAAGCCCGAATGTTCTCCCCTTGGATCGGGTTCCAACATGACAAAGGGCCCAGGCCGCTCCCAAGTGAGTTTCACAGTGGCTTTCAAACAGGCCACTTCACCGGGCTGTAGCACTATTCCTTTTCTTCTCAGCCTCCAAACCTTCCCTACCCCCTCTTCTGGGGCCTTTTGTTCTAAGATCAGTCGTTGATAGGCTGTCTTCAACATTGGGTGGATCCCAGTGACTGTGGGGTCTTTCCCTTTTGTTAGAGGGGCCAAGAGTCTTCGGACCAGATCCGTGTTGGTCCCTATTATTAAGGAACTCTTGTTGGCTCCAGGCGGTCGGGGGCATACCACAGCTAAGGTATCAAACACTTCAGCCTTCCCGGGTATGGACGGGTCAAAAGCCAGTTTTATAGGCAGATAGCCATCATAAGGGAAACTCTCTGTCCCAATCCCCCATATCTCCAACTCTTCAATCTTCTGGATGGGTAGGTGACTTAGATGCTTGTCATAAAAGTCCCGGTACAACAGGGACACTTGCGCCCCAGTATCCAATATGGCTCTTGTGTAGACTCCCTCCACTTGAACAGATACTATCGGGGAGGGACCCACCAGCTTCTCTGGATTACGCTTCGAAGGAGTCTCCTTCCTTGGATCTTTGCGTTTTCCTTTTTGACTTTCTTTCTTCTATTTCTCTTTGGACTTAAGTCTCTCTTGAGCCTGGTATGCATTGATCTCCCTCCTTTTAATGGGTGTAACTACCCGCTGAGGGACATTGCACTCTTTCTTTGGGGTGCGTTCTCTCTGAGGAACCTTGTGTTTCTTCTGGGGGGTCTTGTCCACTCTTTTCATGTGCTTCTCATTCAGTTTGGAGTTCACTGGAGATGATGGGCACCCGGTTGACTCCTTCACCGGTGCCCGCTGATTTTTTCCGGCAGCTTGCGGTTATTCATCTTTTTTTTCTTTGGACTGGTACATACTTTGGCCGTATGGCCAACCCCTCCGCAGTTGAAACAAGTCATGTCCCCCAATCTTGTAGGAATGCGGGCGCTGAGGTATTTGGAAACAGCTCCCTCCTCGGACTTTCCCTCTCCGGTTCCCTTGACTTCTTTTCCATCAGGGAGGTCAGTATCCCCAATACTTGGGACATCTGCGACTTCAAGGTATCCACCTCTGAGTCTCTTTCCAGGGTCATGGCCGTCCTGACCATCACCGGAGGAGGATTTACTGACTCAACTGGTTGGTTCTTCTTCTTCTCCTCCAGCATAGCTTCTTCCTCTCTGACTACTCGGATCAAGTCAGGGTACTCCAGGCTCTTCCTGTCCTGTCTGGTGCGTAGCGCCAGTGCGATGGGGTCCAGGGGCTGAGATCTTCTCATCACCTGCTGAACACGGGCCTCATCCACCTTCCGTGGGCCAATCCCCTTCTTAAGGATCATCTTATACAGGATCTTATCCAGACACCTCATAAACTCTGATAGTTTCTCTCCTGTCTTTTGGTAGCAGTGCTCCAGCTGGTAAGTGAGCTCAGTGATTTTCTCTGTCCCACCGAACACATTCTGTAGAATGTCCAGATAGTCCTGTGCATCACAGTCTGTTTTACTCATCTTGAGGTTGCGTATGGCCTCTAGAGCAGGCCCCTTCAAGCTCTCAGCAATTCTCTGCTTCTTTCTGTGGTCTGGGACTTCCCATTCTTCTAAGGCCTGAGTGGCACCGTCTAACCACTCCTCAAACCCCTCTTCACCCGAAGGCACAGATTTCCTTCCAGAGAATATTCTGAGTTTTCTGTATCCCGACATTTGGTAGTCTGTAGGATCCTTCTTACACTGGGTTACAATTTCCCCCAGGACTGCACATAATTCTGTGCTGAGGGTGGCAGGTGGCGATCCGGGACTTTCCTTTTTCTCCCGTTTTTCTGCTTTTGGGGTGGGTGATGGAGATAGTTTCGGTGTCTGTAACCGTCCTCCTGGCTTGAGCGGCAGCGCGTGTATTGGGCTATAAGTCTGATCATCTATTGCTTCTACACTTGGATTCTTGAAATGCTCTGGGACTCCGTTCTTCCACTCTATTAGTGCGTGGGTCAGTGAAGAATTCGACCTGACATCCACCACCCATACCTTCTGGTGCGGGGACAGCGACATCACTAGCTGCTTCACCGCTTCTTCTTGCCAGATCCCTGGGAGTTCTATGACTACTACCCCGGCTGGATCTGTGCCGACCGCTTTGCACCACTGTCCTACTTCTAGTGGGTCCATGCTGGTACTTTTGGCGCGTTACTTGCTGCAACAGGATCCCGGACTCGAGAGCCCCCATGTGCAGCACTACCCCCAGTTAAGAGAGCCGCTGGTTTGATTTCGGGCCCTGTATACAGCACCGCCAACCCCCGGCAATCTTACTCGACCCACTCTGGCACAGCTAGTCTAGGCATTATACCTATCACAATCAACAGTATTGCAAGGAGTAATCTCTTTGCAGTAAGACAACACACTGAGGCGAGAGATCAAATATAATAGTTTTACTTTTATATCAAAAGGCATAGGCAGAACAGAACACATGCAGCTTGCTTACAGAGCCCTGTAGCAATAGGTGTAGCACACAACAATGGCCCAGCGTGGTAACCCACCGCGCGCAGCTATTATGGTGTATGCGCCCTGTGGCGCACTAAACAATATTCTATCTCCCCTCCCTGGTCAGGCCTGACATAGAAGAAATCTCAAGCCTCGTACGCACGGCCGAGATTCTCGTCGAAAAAAACATGTCGTTTTTTTCGACGAGATTCTTGGACAAGAAACTTGTCCCGGCCGAGTGTACACACGCTCGATTCAAAGAACCCGCGGTTCTTTGAATGGAGCGTACGCGGTGACGTCATCGACTACGACGAGCATGCGCTCATCACATTCGATGCCGTCGCCGCCATCTTGGTATACCCTACCTATGCCTAGGAAGCTACCGCGCATGCGTCGAATTCATTTCGAACATGCGCGGGCTTCCGGGAGGACAGGTAAGTGTACACACACTCACTTTTCTCGTCGAGAAACATGCCGACGAGAATCTCGACGAGAAAATAGAGAGCAGGTTCTCTATTTTCTCGTCGAGATTACTTGTCGGTTTTCTTGACGAGAAACCATACACACGAACGAGTTTCTCGGCAAGACATCTCTGCCAGCAAGTTTCTTGCTGGTTCTTCCCGAGAAACTCGGTCGTGTGTACGAGGCCTCAGAGTTTTCACTTAGTATTTCTTCGCATGCAAACTTTCGGTGGTGCACTTGATGAAACAGTATTTGTAATCCACAAGTAGGCAGTCCCAAGGAACACTATACTGGAGACCCTTTAACTCTGTCCTGCTACTGGTCTCCTAATGGAACAACAAACAACGATAGGTGGGCCAAGGCAGTCTATAGGCCTAAACACGGTACAGTCTATTGGCTTGAGTAAGTGCTCGCTCACCACTCCGGACGCGATCCCAGTCTTGGACTTCCACCTGCTATGTCTCCGCACACAGCGTCTGCAACGATCGGGTCCCCGATCCAACTGATGTCCTCACTCGACAAGTCTGGTGCCACCCAGGCTCCGCAATGGGGTGGAAGACTCTTTAGAAGTTGCGCAAGGCCCCAGGCTTCAGGCCTTGCACTGCAGCAGATCCGCACAGGAAGAAACTGTTGCTTGCAGCGCGGTGTCCAAAGAGGTCGAGCTCCGCCTCGCCTCCTTCTTAAATAGCCCCTCCCATGAGTCTCTGCGGTGGCCAATTGCACTCTGGGTGCCGAATGGGGTTCTGGGTAACGTAGTCCCGGGGCCTTAAAGGAGACCCTGCTACACATGTAATTGCTAAGAATTCAAGGAACAACTAACCTGTCTATGTAGTACTAAGATGTGCAAAGCATGGCTCATGATACTTTTTAGGTCTGTGGCTACAATGACAATGCCATTTTTTGGCAGTTCAATGTCATCTTCAGCTTACTGCAAAGGATGCAAACAAACAGGCTCTTTAGCTGCAGGGCTGCTTACGGCACTGAAAGCTACTTCACAAGCAACACCTAGAACATCACAAAAGATGCCTGAAGACATATTTCTAGTACAGTTGGGGCCGGAGCAGAATAGATAATGTTTGTGCACATTTGGAAAGAAAATGCACAGTAAACTCTGGAAAAAAAAATTATTTTACATTGCAGTCTCTATGGGAGCATAGAAGTCCCGGGGCGTGGCCTAACTCCGGACCGAGATGGATGCCTGATCCCTTTCCTCCGGCACAAAGGAGAAGCTACCTTGAGATCCAGGGCTAAATACACCCTAAACGAGCGGCAAAGTAAGTGCCCAAGGCTCCCCACACACCCAGGACTTGATGGAGCCCAATCAGCAGTCAGGCCCCATCATCCCCGCTATGTTCCGGGCAGCGCAGGGAGAAGGCCTCAAAGCCGCGGCCTTGCCTAAGCCCCTCATCCCGCCCGGCGGCTCCAGCCCACTCGCGGACGGCGGAAACAACGCTATTATCACAGCGTCTCCGCCAGCACAGCCATCCCATACCCTAAGCCTGGCAGACCTACAGGCAAACCTCCAGGCAATGGCAATGGACATAAAATCGTCTTTTGCAGCAGCCATCACAGAGATCAGGGCGGACATTCAGGGGATAGCAGTGAGGACTGGAGCAATGGAACAGGCCACAGCTCGTCACTCAGATGCCATAAAACAAATCCAGAAAAATGCTGATTCCCATCTAACCCATCTGATCGAAATAAAGCGCCATTTGGAAGATTTAGACAATAGGGGGAGGCGCCATAATGTGAGGATTAGAGGGGTCCCGGAAATGCCTGAACAGATTCCGGTAAAACGCACAGCGGAAGCTATCTTCAACGATATACTGGACAGACCCCCTGACTCCCCCATTGAGTTTGAGAGGGTTCACAGAGCCCTCAGACCAAGAGGAAGAGATAACGAACCCCCCAGAGATATCATCTGTTGCCTGGTGAATTTTCCACTAAAAGAAGCTATTTTGAAGAAGGCAAGGGAAAAAAACAGAATAATATTCAACGGTAATGAAATTAAACTATATCAGGACCTTTCCAACATAACTTTACAGCAACGCAGGGCACTGCGCCCTATCACAGAACAACTACGATCGAGAGGAATCCCCTATAGGTGGAAGTTTCCGTTCTGCCTTTCAGCTTCATGGAGGGGCCACACAGCACTACTTCGAACACCTGATGACTTACGATCATTCTGCAAATCCATGAACATCCCCAGAACTGAAGTTCCAGAGTGGTATGAATCATTTACGCTTAATGAACCATGGATTGCAGTTTCCAACAACCTCACTCCTAGAGCCCAGAGGCAGAGAGACCGACACCGTAGATCACCATCACCTCAGCACAGTAGGAGAGAAGATGTCCAAGGAGGACCAAGCAATTCTCCACCTAGACGCAGAGATCGCTTGGATCATCAGGATCGAATGGACACCTGAAAAAACTGTTTCGACTTCCTAAAAAAGAGCTCGGACTAAATTGCCCCTATGCGGTAACATAAATGTGAACAACACATGTCCTCTCCCACAACATACAGATATGATCACACAAGATTGGACCTATCCCGACGTATGTAAGTACTGGTACCTCTATCCCACTTCACTAGGGGCTGTGACCTTCTCATGGGGAAAACAATCAACATAATGTTGTCATTTCGAGACCGGTTGCTCCCTATGATACAGAGTTATGAGGAACTACTATCATACGGTCTTCTTCTTGAGATCCGACCCATAAACGATACAAGACTGGATGTGATTCTTGAGGCGGCTTGTAAGAACTACACAGCTTGATCACAGAACCGCTCACAACACAGATAAGTTTATGTCTGTTTACACAGGGTCTCCTTCTTTTTTTTTTGTTGTTTCTTTTTTTGTGTTTGGCCTTTAGACCAAGTTACCAGTTCTCGGTTATTTAGGGGATCATTCCCCAACTATGGTCACGCTGCGAAGGAATGAAGCTACCTTTTTCTCTTCCCTTTTCCAGTGAAGAGATATGGGAAGAAAGAAAAAGAGAGAAGGGAAAAAATAAATAAATATATAGATAAAAAAAAAAACTAAAACATAAGGGAAATCACCTTACATACTCTTAGATATACCATAATCAGGGAGGGCGGCAACCAACACCCTTTAATTCCTTCTGCAGATTATCTATAATGGATATTGTAAAACTTAGCCTCTATCATCCCTAATTATCTAGGTTGTTTAATACTCAGGTGTTTGGGGTGGAGGCACCCTTAATTCTAGATGTGCTCCTCGCACAAGTTAAACAATTTGTATGCGTCCCTGATTACCAGGAAGTCTCGCATTCATTTCAGAACCCAACTGGAGACTCAAAGCTGAATTTAATGATACCTTATAGATAACATGCATCAAAGAGCTGTACAAGTTGATTTACATTTCAATTAATCTCTGCTTAACAGTTTAATCGTTTTTCCTAGTGTTCTCCTATTGCTAACATGTTTTTTTTTTTTCTCTCTTCAAATGTACATTTTCATATGTGAAGCCCAGGAAGTAGATGCTTATCAAGCAATCTTTAATTTACCAACACAAAGGCTCCATCTAGGGGTGGTTTAACATTAATACCATCATAAAATCTTCCGTTTGGTTATAGGTTTTTACACCACGGAACTCAATGGGAATAGCTATTCCCCCCTCTAAGTAACAACTTATACATGCTAAGTGGTTACATGGATTCCTTATAGACACCGCCCCATAGCATACAACTTTAATGATTCCATTTCAACAATAGTGATTTACATTTACAAGCCATAACCTTATTCTCCCTCGGTACGCTCATTAACTTTTATTTAAAGCCCTGTACCATCCAATTATTCTACTTAGATAGCTTCTCCGGAGTGCTAGATCGCAAAGTAAAGAAAAAGAAAAAGAAAAAAAAAATAACAAGAAAGACTAGTAGAACTCATCTCGTGACCCACTTGGACCACAAACCCACACAAGGGACGGGAATTGACTATTTGTGAATTTTTCTCCCTTGAACTATCCGGCAGTTCACAATTCGGGTAGACTAGCTGGTCTATTTCTGCCCCCGGATTACCCTTCCCCTTTCCCCCCCCCTCCTTTCCCCTATACTACTTTTTCCTTGTCTTGCTACCACTTTCCCTTGTGTTTTTCCCTTTTTCTCTCTGAAAGAGGGAGGAGGGGAAGAAGAAAAAACGGACTGAACCAAGCATACTTCCAAACCCCTAAAGACAGTCTATTGGGATAAGGAGTACGCACACAAGACGAGATGTCTGCCAATACACGACAATCCATACCACTATCTATAAAGTTACTCTCTCTTAACGCTAAAGGTTTAAATATACCTGAAAAAAGTACTAAACTTTTAAATGAAGGCCGCAGACAAAAAGCAAACATTATCTTCGTACAAGAAACTCACTTTAAGTCTGATAAAATCCCAAAACTACACAACAGGAGATTTCCTACAGCATTCCACTCCACCAACCCGGAAGGGAAAACGAAGGGTGTTTCTATACTGATTTCTAACCAGACTCCTCTCCAGATACACAACACTCTGATAGACCCCAGTGGGAGATTCATATTCATAAAAGGGAAACTAGAAAATCACCCAATAACAGTTGCAAACATATATGCTCTGAACTCGAGACAAGTACCTTTTTTTCGTAAAATCAAAGAACTACTAATGACCTTGCCTCGGGCATCTTAATCCTAGGAGGCGACTTCAACACTCCCATGAACCCACTTATAGATACCTCGAATGGAGCATTGAGCCTTCCGTACAGAGCACTGAAGCAAATTAAAACCCAGATAAAAGATTTAATGTTGCATGACGCCTGGAGAACCCTCTTTCCTCAAACCAAGGACTATACTTTCTTTTCCACTGTCCATCAGAAGTACTCTAGAATCGACTACTTTTTTTTTAACACAACCAGACCTGCCCTACTTACAAAACTCAACGATTGAACCCATGACGATATCAGACCATCATCCAATCACCTTAACACTGACCTTCCCTGAGAAAAAAAACGTGACTAAAACCTGGAGACTCAACACAGTCCTACTTAAAGACCCCGTAGATGTTCTTGAGTTTAAAGAAAAACTGCAAGACTATTTTTCAAGAAATGAAAATAACGAGACCTCGACCATCACTCAATGGGAGGCCCATAAATGTGTCATTAGGGGGGAATTCATCACAAAACTAGCTAAATTAAAGAAAGACCAACAATCCAAAATAAAAACCCTAGTGGACCAAATTCATAGATTAGAAATAACACATAAAAGAACAGTGGCGGTTTCTACACTTGAAGAACTAACTAGAGCAAGAACACTACTAGCAGAGGAACTGAACATTAAAATTAAAAGACAATACATACTGAGACACAAGATCTTCTACGAACAGGGAAATAAAAGTGGGAAACTGCTTGCTAAAGCAGTCCAAAGTAAAAAAATAGCTTCTACAATCCACCAAATAAGAGACAAACAAGGCAAGCCATTTTCTTCAAACGAGGAAATAGCAAAGCAGTTTGAAGAATACTACCAATCCCTATACAACATCCCACCCAACCCAAGATGCCCCCCTAACTCAGATAAAAGGGCGAAACTCATCCAAGATTTTTTAGAGAAATATAGTCCTCCCCAACTAGCAAAAGACAAAGCCCAAGAACTTGAAGCCCCTATTTCAGGCCCTGAATTCGACAGGGCAATCAATGAGATGAAATTAGGCAAAGCTCCCGGCCCCGATGGCCTACCCCTACAATACTATAAAACATTCAACGACTTATTGAAACCAAGATTCTTGAATACTTTCCAATCTCTAAATTCCATCCAACAACCCCCCAGACAACTATTAGAAGCCCACATCACAGTGATACCTAAAGAAGGCAAAGACACAACACTAGTTACAAATTATAGACCCATATCCCTAATAAACGTAGATGTAAAGATATATGCTAAAATACTAGCCAATAGATTGCTACCGTTACTAAACTCACTTATAGCACTAGATCAGGTGGGATTCATCCCAGGTAGAGAGGGCCGAGACAACACAACTAAAGCCTTAAATATAAGCCACTGGCTAACAACCAACAAAAAAAAAGGATTTTTCCTATCCTTGGACGCCGAAAAGGCGTTCGATAGAGTGGCCTGGGACTTCATTGATGCAGTTTTAAAATACATAGGCATCTTGCCCCAAATGAGATCTTATATTAAAGCTTTGTACACCAATCCCACAGCACGAGTTAAAGTCAATGGCTACCTATCGAATGCCTTCAACTTACGCAACGGTACTAGACAGGGCTGTCCTTTATCCCCTCTTCTCTTTGTTCTAACCCTAGAACCACTGCTAAATAAAATTAGAACCAACCAAAACATCAAGGGGATAGAGATTCAAAAAAATACTTACAAAATCGCTGCGTTTGCCGACGACATGCTTCTCTTTCTCTCCGAACCCCATATCTCCATACCCAATTTACTACAGGACCTAGAGCATTACAACATGCTTTCCAACCTGAAAATCAACCACGCAAAGTCGGTGGCCCTTAACATCTCGTTACCCCCTAGCTCAATAGATCTATGCAAATTAAATTTTCCATTTACATGGGCTAATCATAGTATAACCTATCTAGGGATTGAAATACCCTCGAACTTAGACAATCTCTTCAAACTAAACTACATACCTATACTTAAAGAAACACAGGATGACTTAAAAAGATGGAATTCTCTAAATGTATCTTGGTTTGTGAGAGCATCCCTAATCAAGATGACAATCTTACCCAGATTCCTATATGTCATGCAGACCATACCCATCAATTTACCCTCTACCTTTTTCAACTAGTTCTGCAAAGCTTGCTCCACCTTTATCTGGAGAGGCAAACCTCCAAGAATTAAATTTTCAAGATTAAACCTACCCAGGAACAAGGGTGGAATAGCGGTACCTGATTTGAAAAAATACCATCAAGCGACCCTATTGACACGAATAGTTGACTGGAATTTACACCACACAGTTAAAGACTGGGTATCACTAGAACAAATTCAGTTTTCCCAAGAGCTCGACACTTTGCCATGGACTCACCCTAAACACCATCCAAAATCTATCAAATCACACCCTCTTATAGGCCCCACATTAAGAATATTCCTCAACACTTTCAAACCTTCCAATTCAACCCCCTGGCTAAGCCCCCTAACTTCACTGAGAAATAATCCGGAGTTCCCCCCGGGGCAGGAAAGGAATTATTTAATACACAACTGGCCACATAAGAAAATGCTGACCAAACATTTCTTCAAAAATGGGAAAATATTATCTAGAGAAGAACTGAATAAAGCCATAGAACCATTCCAAATCCCACACTGGAACTACATTCAAATCAGACATTTTCTAACTAGAAAAGAAACAGCTTTAGCATGGACAAAACCCCTTACGGAACTTGAGAAACTTTGTACGAAAAAAACCCCTCACAGACACATTATTTCAACACTCTACAACTCACTCTTTGGAGATATGACGGACTTCTCCAGCGCGTCATGTCAGAACTGGGAAAAAGACCTAGATATCACTATAACTGAAAAAACCTGGGAAAAGATTTATATGCATGCTCACAAATGCTCCCTAAACGTAGCCACACAAGAATGCACTTACAAAATCATTACCAGATGGTACAGGACCCCTTCAATCTTGCATAAATTTTCACCACTAATCTCTGACCGCTGTTGGAGATGCAAACAGGATGAGGGCTCGATGCTCCATATATGGTGGACTTGCCAACTGATTCAAAAGTTCTGGAAAACAGTTCATAATATCATTATCACTATCACAGCAGAAAACATAAGTTATGACCCAGCACAATACCTACTACACCTAAACTCTCTCCCAAGAAAACAATATTTAAAATCACTAACTATGTTTCTGATCAACGCAGCTCGCCAATGCATTCCGTCACATTGGCGCACGTCAACAGTGCCTTCCACAGCGGAATGGTTTAGGAGAATCAATAACACTGAAAGGATAGAGGAGCTCATAAGTATCTCTCAGGAAAGAATAACGAATTTCTCTGTAACATGGTATAACTGGACACTATTCAAAGAATCCCAGACATATAAAACTACCATTAAGTAAGAACCAAAACCTCACTCTGAGGCCATAGGAAGATAGTTTGGAGAGGAGGATTAGACAAAAGTAAAAGAAATGAGGGGGAAAAAAATATATATATATAAATGAATAAAAAACAGATAAGGTAATGGAAAGGATTATTCACATAGTTCACTTCAGTCCCAATCGAATACATCAGGTTCCCCCTCCCCCTCCCATTACCCACCCCCTCATACTTCCCTCCCATCCTAGTCCCCCTGGAAAATATATTTACTTTAATAATTAAAGTACCCATTGCAAAAAAAAAAAAATACGGTGTTATACTTGTTAAATGTCTAACTCATTTTCAACCCTTGCTTTACTATTATTACGATCACCAGATATGTCTCAACAGTCTAACATATTGTACATTCTACAGCTTTTACTCTTGTAAACATATGCAATTTTGTACTGTATTATTTTACTGTTCCTTTGTCACTCTCTTGATCACCTAATAAAACTTTATGAAAAAAAAAAAAAAAGAAGTCCCAAAGACAATTTCCGGTAACATAACAGTCTCACGTGGCAATCTGTGGGATCACAACTGTCTTACGTGACAGTCTCCAGGAACATATAAATATTTGGAAACATAACATTCTTTGGGAACATAACACTCTAACATGTCAGTCTATTGCCAAAAATGGCAGACTAATAAGGCAAGCTGTGGGATAGAATATTATCATGTGGCAATCTTTATGAACATGGCAGCCTCTTATGACTTGCAGATAGCATGAGAGTCTTATGTCCGTATTTTTGGTAATACTGCAGTTACTCGCAGCACAGAACAGTTTTGACAGAAATAACCTATAACATAGCAGTGTGTGTGTGAGAATGTACAGTTGTATAATTATATATATATTCTATGGTTACTGTAAGGGACAAACTCAGAAAGTAAAATTAAAATTTTAGTAAAATTTTGAATAGGTTAGATGAGCAGAGAGCAAAAATTTTAAACATTTGAATAATAAAAAAAAGTTTACCTTGAAAGTAAAATTAAGTCACCATGAAGTTGTATTCCTTGAATATGTCACTCCTTCATTTAAAATTTTCAATAGCAACAGTGGCTAATTATTGACCCAGAATGTAGCCACCATTGTGCAGAAGTAGTGGGAATGATTGGGTACTGGTCTCCGATACAATGACCATGTTACCTCGGATCCACAGTAGCATATTTACTATAACCAAAAATATAACCAAAAATGGCGCAATAACTGGCACATGCACAGAAACCAAGGAAGGACTTAAAGCCCAACTCTGGACAAATAAAACGTATTCCTTGCAGTGGGGCTGCATACACACTGCAAGGGTTAATAGTTTGTCTTGTCTAGGGGAGAGGAAAAACTATTTTAATTAACTGATCCTTTGCTTGCCCATCAAGCAGCGCTCCCCCGTGATCCAGTGGTGGTTCTCATGTCCAGTGCGGGACTATAGACCCTGCTCTGGCCTTTATAATGTCAAGACCCTAGACCAGTAGAGCGTGAGTGTGCAGATGCTGCTGGGACCGATCTAGCTGAAAAGAGGAATGGAAGATCAGGCAAATAAATCTCCTTTTATTGTTCCCCTAGACATAAACAAACAACTACCCTATTCAAGTGATAACTTTTAATTGCCTGGAGTTGGGCTTTAAGTATCACCTGTCCCCAATCCGGAGAGATATCACACACTAGATTGCACAGCAACTTTTTAAAATGTTCCTGGCCAGTCCACACATGTGCTCTGCAGTCCCATTCAGTTCTACAGATCAGGAGGATCAGCATTAAGTTACAGAAAGTGTGTACACTTTTATTTTCATTTGTTCTTGCGGGTGAAAGCTCTGTGTTAAGAACAATTGTGCCAGGTTCCCATTTTCAAAAAAAGAAATGACCATGTTTATGCATACTGTATGTATGCATTCGGCCATTTTCACACGATTGCACTGTCTATCCATTTTTCATCCATCCATTAATGGATGACAAATTGACGACGATGCATTCCTATGGACAAATTTTTATTTTTTTTAACTATCAAGGATCCGTGAAAAGGCTTGTCCTAGTCTGTGCAGAAGACAGCACGTCCCAGCGCACATCCGAGCCCTTTCGCAAAGATCCATACATGTAACTGTACTATTGAATAATAAGCTTAATCAGATGTACACCAAGGCATTATTGCAGTTCTCAATTGGCATATTGACCTGCACAGGTTAGTCAGGACAGGCCAACACCATCAACATCAAGATCCTCTCGACGTGTCAAAGGGGCTGAAAATAATGAGATAGACAAAGCCATGAAGTCCTCCATGGACAAGATGACCACCTTTAAAAGACAGGAGAAAAATGATCCATTCTGTGATTCGAATATTGCAAATGCGTCCTTCCTGAGCACAATTTATCATATGCTATAAAAAGCCACAGTAGAGAGGCTGGTGGAGATACTTAATTATGTGGGGGGGGGGGTGTATTAGAGCTGTCAAGTCAGGAAGTCCATTGCCTACTATTAGCCCGTATGACCCCCCCTCAAAGGTCATACCATCAATATCCGTAAAAGTCCCCATGTATGCCAGGCCAGCCATATCAACCACCCTATCCCCAACTCTCATTCATTCATACAGCTCTATGCACCATACCGAGAGGCCTTCTTATATGAGTTCCTATTATGCTCAGTTCTCACAAGTAACATATCCTCCAAGTTCAAACTCCAGCTCAAATTCCTCTAATGGTTGTCAAGCAAGTAGTCAATCCAGCTCTGGGTCTTCTTCATAACCTTCTACTTATTTTTCCCCACCCCCACCCCTTTTTATCAGGATCTGTAACTGAGTTTTTGAATAAAAACCTGAGTTTTTGTAAAGTTTGCACAGTTTATGCTTTGTTAAAGCTTTGACAAATAAAAAGAAAGAAAAACTTTTAATTTGCATAAAGTTTGCATTTTGTATGGATGCTGTTCCAACGGAAACTGGTTATGAAAAGCAGAATCAAACTTAACTGTTTTGAACATATCATGTTCGTTTGTGTATTTTTTGCTATCAAAAATAAAACATGAAATAACCAAGAATAGTAAACATGTAATAACATAATTGTAATTATTTAACATATGACATCAGAAGACTTTGTTTTGGTGAAATCATTCTACAAATAATAAATTTAAACTGAATCACACATATTGGTATTGCCATGGCACCTCTCCTGGTGGAGATATAAAGTAGTCAACAAATTGGTTCTGCATGGCTATGTAAGATCTCCTTGCTCGCACTCTCCTGTACTCTACGGAGAGCAGGTGGAGCTCTTCCTCTTCCTCAAGGTCAATGCCCTCCTTATCCTGGATAATATTATGGAGAATGCAGCAGGTCTGAATTACTAACTCAGCATTTTCAAGGCTGAGTTGCAAGGTTGTTTGGAAAACACACCATTTACTTGACAATGGGCCAAAAGTACATTTAATGAGGCGCTTTGCACGGCTCAGCCGGGTAGTTAAAGATCCTCTTCTTATCGTCCAGATTACTTCTCACATAAGGCCTAAGCAGATATCGAGAAAGTGCGAAGGCCTCATCTGCAACAAGCAAGAAAGGCTGGTCTGGACCTTCTGTTCCAGGCAGACGCTGATTGGACAGTATGTTGAATTGCCCTTCTTGCATTCTTTTACCCATTACAGACTCCCAGAACACTCTGAAATCAGAACTGCTGCCATATGCCCCAATGTCCACAGCTATAAATTTATAATTGCTATAACAGATAGCCATGAGAATCAATGAGAAGTATTTCTTGAAATTATAAAATCTTGACCCGGAAGCAGGAGGAATTTGTCTACGGATATGCTTCCCATCAAGGGCTCCTATGCAGTTTGGAAAGTTGACCCGATTCCAAAATTCATCAGCTATTCTTCACTAGGGATGAGCCGAACACCCCTCGGTTCGGTTCGCAACATAACATGCGAACCGGCAAAAAATTTGTTCGAACACGCGAACACCGTTAAAGTCTATAGGACACGAACGTGAAAAATCGAAAGTGCTAACTTTAAAGGTTAATATGCAAGTTATTGTCAAAAAAAGTGCATCAGAGGGGCGGAATTGGATTGTGGTGGCATATTTTTCTGTATTCCGGGTTAAGGAAGGATTACATCGCTGGAATTTTTTTTTCTTTTTTAATAAAGGACTTGTCCCAAGCTGTGTCTGTGTGGTTTTTTTTAATTTTTGACACTTTTTTTGTGAAATGGTAGGGGTAAAATGTACCCCATTACCAATTCCCATAGGGGGGCTGGGATCGGGGGTCCCCTTTGTTAAAGGGGGCTTCCAGATTCCAACAAGCCCTCCACCCGCAGACACCCACAACCACCGGGCAAGGGTTGTGGGGATGAGGCCCTTGTCCCCATCAACATAGGGACATCCTCCCCATGTTGAGGGCATGTGGCCTGGTAGGGTTCAGGAGGGGGGGAAATCTCTCGTCCCCCCTCTTTTCCTGCGGCCTGCCATGTTGCGTGCTCAGATAAGGGTCTGGTATGGATTTTTGGGGGGATCCCCACGCCATTTTTTTTTCATTTTGGTGCTGGGTTCCCCTTAAAATCCATACTAGACCTGAAGGGTCTGGTATGGTTTTGGAGGGGACCCCTACGTATTTTTTTTTTAAATTGGCGCAGGGTTTCCCTTAATATCCATACCAGACCTGAAGGGCCTGGTATGAAATTTGGGGGGACCCCCACGCAATTTTTTTTTCAATTTTGGTTCGGGGAAACCCTTAATATTCATACCAGACCCAAAGAGCCTGGTAATGGACTGGGGGAAACCCATGCTGTTTTTTCAATGACTTATCTGTATTGCCGGAACCCGACAATTCATTATAGCCACGAGTAGTTTTAAATTACTTTTTTTTCCTTTAGAAATGTCAGTTTGTGCAGGGACTTTTCTAAACACGGGAAAAACTTTACAGGCATACTATAGACACCCCCCAGGTACGAAATTTAAAGTAATATTTCACTTTTATTGTTTCACTTTAAGCATTATTAAAATCACTGCTCCAGAAAAATTTACATTTTTAAAACTTTTTTTGCATTTATATCTGTCCCCTGGGGCAGAACCCAGGTCCCTAAACACTTTTTATGACAATCACTTGCATATTAACCTTTAAAATCATCACTTTTGATTTCTCCCATAGACTTTTAAAGGGTGTTCCGCGGCTTTCGAATTTGTCGCAAACACCCCAAATTGTTCGCTATTCGGCGAACACCCGATGTTCGAGTCGACCTTACGTTCGACTCGAACATCGGGCTCATCTCTATTCTTCACTACGTTTCCAACTGGTAATGGCATCATTTAACACATATTATTAATAGATTACTGGTGCGCTTGTTCTCAAACCTATGTGAATCAATCAACCAATTATGGAAAACCAAGCACTAAATGAATTATGAAATCCTTCAATCCTAAACATCCATATATTAGTGCTTAAATTCTGTGTAACATGATAACACACAGCAAACTCCTATATAAACCAAATATATAAAAAAATTATACACATAATTACGGGTAATTAATATTATCCATGAGGCACAATATACATACACTTTTTTTTTTCCCACACTTAAAGAGAATAGTCACTATGGCCACCAGTGGCCTCTTTGGAAGTAGGAAGGGGTTTTGTTTAAGTTACACAGAAGGACTCCGTAGGAGAACACACGACTCAAGTAGAAGGAATGGAGTGGGTAGGGACATAGCAGACTTACTCCACCGCAGCCAGGGATGCCGTGAAGGGGGGGGGGGTGAGGGACTTACTTTATTTTCCATGTCCTTTTTTTTTTTTTTTTCGGGGGGAGGGGGGGGGGTAGTATAATTGATAAACTTTTAATAAGACAATTGTGTACCTAGTTCTTTTCTGTAGTGTTCATTTGTGTCTTTTATGTAAATGATGGAATATAAGAATGTACAATACTGAATGGAAATGTTGAAGTTTATAATAAAATAAAAAAATTTGATTATAAAAATAAAATAAAAAATGATAAATATTAAAACCATCAAAAATAATCATAAAATAAATATGTGATAGTCCTAAAATTGAAGCAGATATTCCAAGTGATTGATCCCTTAAAGAAGTCACGTGACCAAAAACTTGTTAAATGCAATGTGTAAACATATTTTAATAAAAAATGAAAGTGTTTTAATGTTGCGCAATGAAATATTGTTCAATACCCTGAGTAAATGGGAGACAAAAAGGAGGGGTTTCTGCTAACGGGGACCACGGATGATTTGGATCACACCAGGTTGACGCCTATAGAAATTGAAGATCATATCACCAACAAAAGGCTTTTTTTTACCTATATTGGTCATACCCTGAAGGTGAGCGGCCAATTCAATCAAGGTGGCTGGTGGAGGCTTTTGTTTGTCATGAAAATAAGCACATTGTAAGCATGCACTGGAGCAGGGACGAATCTTGTGCTGTTGGAACACCTGCTTCAATTATAGGACTAACACATATTTATTTGTGATTATTTTTGATGGTTTAAATATTTATCCATTTTTTTGATATTTGGTTTATATAGGAATTTGCTGTGTGTTATCTTGTTACACTGAATTCAAGCACTAATTTATGGATGTTTAGAATTGAATGATTTAATAATTAATTTAGTACTTGGTTTACCATAATTGGTTGATTGATTCACATAGGTTCGAGATCAAGCGCACCATTAATTTATTAATATTATTTCTATTTTTGTGTGAGATCACTATTAAATGGTTGCAGCTGTTCATAATTAAGTTTTGAAGGAAGCTGTTCACCTAATAAAAATAGCAGCGCACAAGTATTGTCAACACATACTGAAGAACACAGCTCTTTCCATATGGCTAAGCAGGTATCAGGCACTATGTCCGAAATAAAGTAAAAAAGTAAAAAAATAATGATTTAAGGAGGTATAGGACTGGCCAGTTGCAAGAAACCTTTTAAAAATTGAATATCTTTTTTAGCTTGTTTCTGCAGCAGCACTCAAAGGTAAAATACCATTCTTCTAAACAAGTATACAATATTTATAATATTATACATATATATATTGTGACAGCAGGAAGGTAAAGTCACCTGGTTGCATCCAGGGGGGTAGATATATTTCGCCCAGATTCAGGCTTTACGCCGACTTATACAACTAGGTGGAGAGTTGTATAAGGCTAGTGGGCTCATGGATGACTCATACCTCTAGGGAGAGTGTGGGGCGTCGTACAGACAGGGAGTTGATGAGGCCAGCTGAAGCTTGTCAGCTCATTTAGGCCTCTATAAGAACTCCCAGATTCATTAGGTGTTAGCTCATGCCTGGAACCAGACCTGTGTGGACTGTCTAGGGAGAGTGAACCCCTGTGCGGTGAGACAAAGCCTGTGTGGCTATTTGCTTGGACATTTAAAACCAGGGACTTAGGGACTAGGACAGCACTAGGCTGATCCCAGTTGTTAGTTAGGAAACCTGTATGTTTAGTCAGAGGTCAAGTTGACCAGGATTTATTTTATTTATGTTTCTTTTGCTTTGCTGTGTTTTGTCACTGTAAATAGAAAATAAACCGCACCTTTTTGATTTTGAAAACCACAACCTCCGTTTGCTGGGCCTGTTTTTGTCTGGGGAGCCCATCCCGGGGGTCACACACACCCGCTGCCGAGCTAACCCCCTCACAGTTGGTGGAGAACCAGTGGCAGTTTTTTTTTAAGCCAGCATGGAGGAGATACTGAAACAGCTGGCTCTAGCAAATGCCAATCAACAGCAGACAAATGCAGGTTTGCAAAGGAGCCTTGCAGCCCAGCAGCAAGCTCATCAACAGAGCCTTGCAGCCCAGCAGCAAGCTCACCAACAGAGTCTGGAAGCTCAGCAACAAGCCCAGCAGCAATCTGAGGCCCGCTTCATAGACCTGTTACAGAAGCAAGAGCAGAGACTACAACAAATGGAAGCAGTAATGCAGCAACGTCCGCAGACCAGTGAGGAAAGCCGTCCCACTAATACCGCGTCCTTTGGGGTGAGTCGTTTATTGACAAAAATGACTGGAGAGGATGATCCAGAGGTATTTTTGACCACATTTGAAAGGACCGCTGAAAGAGAAAAGTGGCCTGAGGAGCAGTGGGCTGGACTGGTGGCTCCTCTGTTAACTGGTGAATCGCAGAAAGCTTACTATGACCTAGAGCCTAACCAAGCAAAAGACTATGTGATGCTAAAAGCTGAAATTTTGGCAAGGCTGGGTGTCACCCAGGCTGTCCGGGCTCAGCGTGTGCATAACTGGACTTTCCAGCTTGGAAAACCCCCCAGGTCTCAAATGTATGATCTCATTCACCTGAGCAGAAAGTGGCTACAGCCAGAGACTTTGTCCGCACCAAAGATTGTGGAACGTGTTGTAATGGATCGGTTTTTGAGAGCTCTTCCTACTGCCATCCAAAAGTGGGTAAGCCATGGAGACCCAGAGACGGCCAATGGTCTTGTGGATCGTGTGGAGAAATACTTGGCTACAGAGAACCTGACGGCCTCTTCCAGAGACACTCGGACTTTCCACCCTAAGACCAGACCATCCCCAGGGGCGGATAAGAGGATTCCAAGGGGTGAGGGTGGAGAGAGTGAGAGGGTGGGAGCTCTACCCCAAGTTTGGCGAGAACAGCCTGGGAAATCAGCGGCTCAAGAGGCGGCAAGAAGGATAGTTTGCTACCGCTGCCGGCAAGCGGGACATATTGCAGCCAATTGCCCGGTTGTGGAGGAACCCATGCAGTGTGACTTTCTGACGGGCAGACGTCAGTCGCTGTGTGCGACAGTCGCATGCACTGCCATTCGAGGAACTGAGAAACATTTATGCAAAATGTGTGTTAATGGTAGAAATGTTGTGGTATTGCTGGATTCAGGTAGCCTTGTGACCCTGATAAAGGCTGAGTTAGTTAAAACAGAGGTCTTTGGGAATAGCAAGGTAGCTGTTATTTGTGTGCATGGGGACACCCGAGAGTATCCGGTGACTACAGTGTGTTTTGAGACCCCCAAAGGTACCCTCTCTCATCCAGTGGGCTTAGTATCTCAGTTACCGCATGACGCCATTGTGGGAAGGGATTTTCCGAAGTTCTGGGAACTGTGGGATGATCCTGAGCCCCCCACTGGTGCCCCTATGTACCAGGAATGTGATAGCCAGAACTCCCCTGAGAGTGGTGAGGACTCTCCGGAATTTCCCTTATCAGTATTGGCAGGGGAGACTCAAGAAACTGGAGAGGAGCCCACCTCCTCAGACGAAAACCTACCGTCTGTGGAGTTTTCTGATCTTGAGGTTCACAGGGAAAACTTTGCCACAGAACAGTTGAAAGACCCCGCCCTAATAAAGGCACGGGAAAACGTAGTGAAAATAGATGGTGAGTTAGTGAACCCAGATAATACCTGCACTTACCCATACTTCAGCGTAGAGAAGGACCTACTGTATCGGGTGGCAAAAAGGGCAGAAGAAACCGTTGAGCAGCTTGTGGTGCCCAAACCTTACAGGAAGTTGGTGTTGGAGTTGGCCCATGGGCACATTCTTGGAGGTCATCTGGGGACAGAGAAAACCCGAGAGAGGGTATTACAGAGATTCTATTGGCCGGGGGTGATGAAGGACATAGAAAATTATTGTTCCTCCTGCCCTGTGTGTCAGAGGTCGGCCCCGATGCCACATTTCCGTAGCCCGCTGGTCCCTCTACCCATCATTGAGGTCCCGTTTGAGAGGATCGCCATGGATTTGGTAGGGCCTATAATCAAGTCCGCTAGGGGGCACCAGTACATATTAGTTATAATGGACTATGCCACCCGTTATCCAGAAGTGATCCCTCTCCGAAATACCTCGGCCAAAACCATAGCCAAAGAGCTATCTCTTGTGTTTAGCCGGGTGGGTATTTGTAAAGAACTGCTTACGGACCAAGGTACACACTTTATGTCCCGGGTTATGAAGGAGCTGTGTAAATTGTTCAAAGTGACGCAATTACGTACATCTGTGTATCACCCCCAAACCGATGGGCTGGTTGAAAGATTCAACAAAACCCTAAAACAAATGTTGAAGAAAGTGGTGGATAGAGATGGAAAGGATTGGGACTGTCTACTTCCTTATCTGATGTTTGCTATTAGGGAGGTGCCCCAATCCTCTACGGGATTCTCCCCCTTTGAGTTACTGTATGGGAGACACCCAAGAGGGCTGTTGGATATTGCCAAGGAAACTTGGGAAAGTGAGAGTTCTCCCCACAGGAGTGTGATTGAGCATGTCGCCCTGATGCAAGACCGAATTGCACAGGTAATGCCCATCGTGAAGGAACATTTGGCCCAAGCGCAGTTAGCACAGCAGAGAGTGTACAACCGTGGAGCCAAGACCCGTACCTTTTCCCCGGGGGATAGGATACTGGTACTTGTCCCTACGGTTGAAAGTAAATTCCTTGCCAAATGGCAAGGCCCCTATGAGATAATGGAAAAAGTGAGCGAAGTGAATTACAAGGTCAGACAACCAGGAAGGCGAAAGCCCGAACAGATCTATCACGTTAATCTGTTGAAAGCCTGGAGGGATAGAGAGTCCCTAGTCGCAGACACTTGGTCACCAGCTCAAACTGGTTGCGTGATTCCTGAGGTTGGAATAGCAGCCACCTTGTCACAACCCCAACAACAGGAGGTTAAGGAGTTTGTGCTTCGCAACAAGGAGGTATTCTCTGAGCTGCCGGGACAAACATCTGGGGTAGAGCATGACATCATTACCCCGCCCGGTGAAAGGGTGAAGTTAAAACCCTATCGGATCCCAGAGGCAATACGGGAGGAAGTACAGAAAATGCTGAACTTAGGGGTGATAGAGGAGTCCCAAAGTGATTGGTCTAGTCCCATTGTGTTGGTGCCTAAACCGGATGGGAGCTGGCGATTTTGTAACGATTTTCGTCAGTTGAACAAAGTTACAAAATTTGACACCTACCCCATGCCACGTATAGATGAGTTGATCGACCGGCTGGGAACAGCCCGATACATGACGACTCTTGACCTCACAAAAGGGTATTGGCAAATCCCCCTGGCCAAGTCGGCCAAAGAGAAAACCGCATTTGTAACCCCAGACGGGGCGTTCCAATATAAAAGAATGCCGTTCGGGTTACAGAATGCGCCGGCCACATTCCAGCGGAAAATGGACCAGATGCTGAGGCCCCATCGGAAGTATGCTGCGGCTTACCTGGATGACGTAATTGTCCATAGCACAGATTGGGCCTCACATCTGCCAAAAGTGCAAGCAGTCCTGGACTCTGTTCGGGAAGCGGGGTTTACGGCTAACCCCAAGAAGTGTACCATTGGGCAGGAGGAGGCCAAATATCTTGGGTACACCATTGGGAGGGGAGTAATAAAACCCCAACTCAACAAAGTCGAGGCCATCCAGAGTTGGCCACGTCCCAACAGCAAGAAGCAGGTACGAGCCTTTCTGGGAATCGCTGGGTATTATCGGCGATTCATTCCCCACTTTGCTTCTAAGGCTGTGCCCCTAACCAACCTGACGAAGGGGAAAGGGTCGGTCATGATTAAATGGACCCCCGAGGCTGAGGCAGCATTCCAATTCTTGAAACAAGCCTTATGTAGCCAGCCAGTGTTGTACTCACCCGACTTCTCTAAAGACTTTGTCGTACAAAGTGATGCGTCAGATGTGGGGTTAGGAGCAGTATTGTCCCAGGTCTGGAACGGGGAAGAGCACCCAGTCATTTACCTCAGCAGGAAGTTGAAGTCCCATGAGGTAAATTACGCCACCGTTGAAAAGGAGTGTTTAGCGGTGAAGTGGGCTCTAGATTCCCTTCGGTACTACCTGCTAGGTAGGCACTTTGACATGGTTACGGATCACGCTCCGTTAAAGTGGATGGCTCAAAACAAGGAAACAAATAGAAGAGTGAATAGGTGGTTCCTGGCCCTCCAGGAATTCAACTTCACAGTAAAGCATCGCCCTGGCGTTCAAATGGGGAATGTGGATGCTTTGTCTCGAGTACATGAATGCCTGATTGCTGGTGTTCCAACCCCGAGGTTAAAACAAGAGGGGGGGGTATGTGACAGCAGGAAGGTAAAGTCACCTGGTTGCATCCAGGGGGGTAGATATATTTCGCCCAGATTCAGTCTTTACGCCGACTTATACAACTAGGTGGAGAGTTGTATAAGGCTAGTGGGCTCATGGATGACTCATACCTCTAGGGAGAGTGTGGGGCGTCGTACAGACAGGGAGTTGATGAGGCCAGCTGAAGCTTGTCAGCTCATTTAGGCCTCTATAAGAACTCCCAGATTCATTAGGTGTTAGCTCATGCCTGGAACCAGACCTGTGTGGACTGTCTAGGGAGAGTGAACCCCTGTGCGGTGAGACAAAGCCTGTGTGGCTATTTGCTTGGACATTTAAAACCAGGGACTTAGGGACTAGGACAGCACTAGGCTGATCCCAGTTGTTAGTTAGGAAACCTGTATGTTTAGTCAGAGGTCAAGTTGACCAGGATTTATTTTATTTATGTTTCTTTTGCTTTGCTGTGTTTTGTCACTGTAAATAGAAAATAAACCGCACCTTTTTGATTTTGAAAACCACAACCTCCGTTTGCTGGGCCTGTTTTTGTCTGGGGAGCCCATCCCGGGGGTCACACACACCCGCTGCCGAGCTAACCCCCTCACAATATATACAGTATATGTATATATAATATATACATACCTACAGTAGGGATGAGCTTCGAGTTCAAGTCGAACTCATGTTCGACTGGAACATTGCCTGTTCGCCCGTTCGCCAAACAGCGAACAATTTGGGGTGTTTGCGGCAAATTCGAAAATCCGCAGAACACCGTGTAAAAGTCTATGGGAGAAATCTAAAGTGCTAATTTTAAAGGCTTATATGCAGGTTATTGTCATAAAAAGTGTTTGGGGACCCGGATCCTGCCCCAGGGGACATGTATCAATGCAAAAAAAAAAAACGTCAGTTTTTTCGGGAGCAGTGATTTTAATAATGCTTAAAGTGAAACAATAAAAGTGAAATATTCCTTTAAACTTCGTACCTAGGGAGTGTGTATAGTATGCCTGTAAAGTAGCGCTTGTTTCCAGTGCTTAGAACTGTCCCTGCACAAAGTGTCATTTCTGAAGGAAAAAAAGTCATTTAAAAGCACTATAATGAATTGTCGGCTCCTGGCAATACAGACAAAAGTCATTGATAAAAATAAAAATAAAAAAATGCGTGGGGGTCCCCCCAAATTCAATTACCAGTCCCTTTAGGTCTGATATGAATTTTAAGGGGAACTCCACGCCAAACTTAAAAAAAAATGGCGTGGAGTTCCCACAAAAATCCATACCAGACCCTTTATCCAAGCACGCAACCTGGCAAGCCGCAGGAAAAGAGGGGGGACCCCCAGATCCCGCCCCCCATGTGAATTGGTAAGGGGTACATTGTACCCCTACCATTTCACAAAGAAAGTGTAAAATGTAAAAAAAAAAACACACAGACACCATTGGGAAAAGTCCTTTATTAAAAAAAAAAAAAAAAGATTTCAGCGGTGGTAATCCAGGCTCCAACGATGATGTCCAGTGAGGAACAGCAAGCATCCTGTCTCCACCGGAGACACCCCGGGAATCCTGGCAGCCTGACAGGTCTCTTATGTAGCTGAGGGCGGGGCAACCAGTCACGTGACCCCATCCCCCTCTGACGCAAGGGGAAACCCGGGCTTCCCCAGTGACGTGCGGGTAACCCCGCCCCCCCTCTGATGCAACGGAAACCTGCGTTACATCAGAGGGGGCGGCGTCACTCGCACGTCACTGGGGAAGCCCGGGTTTCCCCTTGCGTCAGGGCGGACGGGGTCACGCGTTGCATCAGAGGGGGGCAGGGTCACCCGCACGTCACTGGGGAAGCACGGGTTTCCCCTTGTGTCAGAGGGGGGGAGGTCATGTGATGGGTGGCCACACCCTCAGCTACATAAGAGACCTGTCAGGCTGCCGGGATTCCCAGGGTGTCTCCGGTGGAGACAGGATGCTTGCTGTTCCTCGCTGCGCTGGACATCATCATTGGAGCCTGGACCTGAAGAGGAGAGATCATCCATCGCTGGACCCCGGAGAGGAGAGATCATCCATCGCCGGACCCGGAGAGGAGATCACCCATCGCAGGATACCGAGAGTGGATTACCACCGCTGGAATATTTTATTTTTATTTTTTTAATAAAGGACTTTTCCCAACGGTGTCTGTGTTTTTTTACAATTTTTTACACTTTCTTTGTGAAATATTAGGGGTACAATGTACCCCTTACCAATTCACATAGGTGGGGCGGGATCTGGGGGTCCCCTTTGTTAAAGAGGTCTTCCAGATTCCGATAAGCCCCCCGCCGGCAGACCCCCACAACCACCGGGCAAGGGTTGTGGGGATGAGGCCCTTGTCCCCATCAACATGGAGACATGGTGCTTTGAGGGGTCACAGAACCCCAAAGCATCCTCCCCATGTTGAGGGCTTGTGGCCTGGTACGGTTCAGGAGGGGGGGGCGCTCTTTTCCTGTGGCTTGCCAGGTTAAAGGGTCTGGTATGGATTTTTAGGGGGAACTTCACGCCATTTTTTTTTTTATTTGGCGTGGAGTTCCCCTTAAAATCCATACCAGACCTGAAGGGTCTGGTATGGATATTTGGGGGGAACCCCACATAATTTTTTTTTTAATTTGATGCAGGGTTCCCCATAATATCCATACCAGACCTGAAGGGCCTGGTAATTGAATTTGGGGGGACCCCCAAGCATTTTTTTTTATCAATTACTTTTCTCTGTATTGCCGGGAGCCGACAATTCATTATAGCTTTTAAATGACTTTTTTTCCTTCAGAAATGACACTTTGTGCAGGGACAGTTCTAAGCACGGCAAAAGTAACATTTCTGTCTTTGCAGATGACAAAAAGCTATGCAGTGGAATAACGTCCTTACAGGATGTCGCCAATTTACAAGCCGACCTCAATGCACTGTCTAATTGGGCGACTATGTTGCAGATGAGGTTTAATGTTGATAAATGTAAAGTTATGCACTTGGGGGCTAAGAATATGAATGCATCATACATACTAGGGGGAGTACAACTGTGGGGATCCATAGTGGAGAAGGATCTGGGGGTTTTGGCAGATCATGAGCTCAATAATGGCATGCAATGCCAAGCTGCGGTTTCCAAAGCGAGCAAAGTCCTTTCTTGTATTAAGAGAGGTATGGACTCCAGAGAGAGAGATATCATTTTGCCCCTGTACAAATCATTAGTAAGACCTCATCTGGAATATGCAGTTCAGTTTTGGGCCCCATTTCTCAAAAAGGATATTAGGGAACTGGAGAAAGTGCAGAGAAGGGCAACCAAACTGATAAGAGGCATGGAGGAGCTCAGCTATGAGGAAAGATTAGAAGAACTGAATTTATTCACTCTTGAGAAGAGGAGATTAAGGGGGGATATGATCAACATGTACAAATATATAAGGGGTAGGGATGGGCCCGGTGCTCGATTCGAACCCATGTTCGAATCGAGCATCGGGCGTTCGCTCGCTCGTCGAGCCCAGAACTATTTGGGCCGTTCGCATCACATTCGTGTGATGCGAGCGGCCCCGCAATGCATTGCGGCCGGCGCGGCCGGCGCAGTGCATTGCTGGCTGATGATTGGCCAAGCATGCACTGTGACCCCGCATGCTTGGCCAATCACAGCGCCCGAAACTCGGAGAGCAATAATTGGCTACAGGCAGGACGCCTGTAGCCAATTACAGCTCAGGGGCTTTAGTACACGCCCCACCATTTAAAAGGCCGCCACGCCATCGGCCCCGGTCACATGAGTTCCGGCTTTAGGAGAGATTAGTCTGCTGATTCTGTCTTTGCTTGATACTGAAAGATTTGCTCTTCTTTGCTAAACCATTGGCTATTTCTTTGCTAAACCATTGCTACCTAAGTCATTGATCGTTCATTGCTGCTGATTGCACAGTTAGTGTGTTATTAGCTGCTGCTGGGGATTAGTCTGGTGCGTGCTTACTGTTAGTACAGTATTGCAGTAGTACCAACCGCAGTGCTGTTAGCACAGCATTGCACCCCAACAGCACCCATAGGACTTCTAGTGTGTTAGTGGCAGCAAACAGAGCTCCTATATTTTCTTCTCAGCAGCACCCATAGGACTTCTAGTGTGTTAGTGGCATCACACAGAGCTCCTATATTTTCTTCTCAGCAGCACCCATAGGACTTCTAGTGTGTTAGTGGCAGCAAACAGAGCTCCTATATTTTCTTCTCAGCAGCACCCATAGGACTTCTAGTGTGTTAGTGGCAGCAAACAGAGCTCCTATATTTTCTTCTCAGCAGCACCCATAGGACTTCTAGTGTGTTAGTGGCAGCAAACAGAGCTCCTATATTTTCTTCTCAGCAGCACCCATAGGACTTCTAGTGTGTTAGTGGCATCACACAGAGCTCCTATATTTTCTTCTCAGCAGCACCCATAGGACTTCTAGTGTGTTAGTGGCAGCAAACAGAGCTCCTATATTTTCTTCTCAGCAGCACCCATAGGACTTCTAGTGTGTTAGTGGCAGCAAACAGAGCTCCTATATTTTCTTCTCAGCAGCACCCATAGGACTTCTAGTGTGTTAGTGGCAGCAAACAGAGCTCCTATATTTTCTTCTCAGCAGCACCCATAGGACTTCTAATGTGTTAGTGGCATCACACAGAGCTCCTATATTTTCTTCTCAGCAGCACCCATAGGACTTCTAGTGTGTTAGTGGCAGCAAACAGAGCTCCTATATTTTCTTCTCAGCAGCACCCATAGGACTTCTAGTGTGTTAGTGGCAGCAAACAGAGCTCCTATATTTTCTTCTCAGCAGCACCCATAGGACTTCTAGTGTGTTAGTGGCAGCAAACAGAGCTCCTATATTTTCTTCTCAGCAGCACCCATAGGACTTCTAGTGTGTTAGTGGCATCACACAGAGCTCCTATATTTTCTTCTCAGCAGCACCCATAGGACTTCTAGTGTGTTAGTGGCAGCAAACAGAGCTCCTATATTTTCTGCTCAGCAGCACCCATAGGACTTCTAGTGTGTTAGTGGCATCACACAGAGCTCCTATATTTTCTTCTCAGCAGCACCCATAGGACTTCTAGTGTGTTAGTGGCAGCAAACAGAGCTCCTATATTTTCTTCTCAGCAGCACCCATAGGACTTCTAGTGTGTTAGTGGCATCACACAGAGCTCCTATATTTTCTTCTCAGCAGCACCCATAGGACTTCTAGTGTGTTAGTGGCAGCAAACAGAGCTCCTATATTTTCTTCTCAGCAGCACCCATAGGACTTCTAGTGTGTTAGTGGCAGCAAACAGAGCTCCTATATTTTCTTCTCAGCAGCACCCATAGGACTTCTAGTGTGTTAGTGGCATCACACAGAGCTCCTATATTTTCTTCTCAGCAGCACCCATAGGACTTCTAGTGTGTTAGTGGCAGCAAACAGAGCTCCTATATTTTCTTCTCAGCAGCACCCATAGGACTTCTAGTGTGTTAGTGGCATCACACAGAGCTCCTATATTTTCTTCTCAGCAGCACCCATAGGACTTCTAGTGTGTTAGTGGCAGCAAACAGAGCTCCTATATTTTCTTCTCAGCAGCACCCATAGGACTTCTAGTGTGTTAGTGGCAGCAAACAGAGCTCCTATATTTTCTTCTCAGCAGCACCCATAGGACTTCTAGTGTGTTAGTGGCATCACACAGAGCTCCTATATTTTCTTCTCAGCAGCACCCATAGGACTTCTAGTGTGTTAGTGGCAGCAAACAGAGCTCCTATATTTTCTTCTCAGCAGCACCCATAGGACTTCTAGTGTGTTAGTGGCATCACACAGAGCTCCTATATTTTCTTCTCAGCAGCACCCATAGGACTTCTAGTGTGTTAGTGGCAGCAAACAGAGCTCCTATATTTTCTTCTCAGCAGCACCCATAGGACTTCTAGTGTGTTAGTGGCAGCAAACAGAGCTCCTATATTTTCTTCTCAGCAGCACCCATAGGACTTCTAGTGTGTTAGTGGCAGCAAACAGAGCTCCTATATTTTCTTCTCAGCAGCACCCATAGGACTTCTAGTGTGTTAGTGGCATCACACAGAGCTCCTATATTTTCTTCTCAGCAGCACCCATAGGACTTCTAGTGTGTTAGTGGCAGCAAACAGAGCTCCTATATTTTCTTCTCAGCAGCACCCATAGGACTTCTAGTGTGTTAGTGGCAGCAAACAGAGCTCCTATATTTTCTTCTCAGCAGCACCCATAGGACTTCTAGTGTGTTAGTGGCAGCAAACAGAGCTCCTATATTTTCTTCTCAGCAGCACCCATAGGACTTCTAGTGTGTTAGTGGCAGCAAACAGAGCTCCTATATTTTCTTCTCAGCAGCACCCATAGGACTTCTAGTGTGTTAGTGGCAGCAAACAGAGCTCCTATATTTTCTTCTCAGCAGCACCCATAGGACTTCTAGTGTGTTAGTGGCATCACACAGAGCTCCTATATTTTCTTCTCAGCAGCACCCATAGGACTTCTAGTGTGTTAGTGGCAGCAAACAGAGCTCCTATATTTTCTTCTCAGCAGCACCCATAGGACTTCTAGTGTGTTAGTGGCAGCAAACAGAGCTCCTATATTTTCTTCTCAGCAGCACCCATAGGACTTCTAGTGTGTTAGTGGCAGCAAACAGAGCTCCTATATTTTCTTCTCAGCAGCACCCATAGGACTTCTAGTGTGTTAGTGGCATCACACAGAGCTCCTATATTTTCTTCTCAGCAGCACCCATAGGACTTCTAGTGTGTTAGTGGCAGCAAACAGAGCTCCTATATTTTCTTCTCAGCAGCACCCATAGGACTTCTAGTGTGTTAGTGGCAGCAAACAGAGCTCCTATATTTTCTTCTCAGCAGCACCCATAGGACTTCTAGTGTGTTAGTGGCAGCAAACAGAGCTCCTATATTTTCTTCTCAGCAGCACCCATAGGACTTCTAGTGTGTTAGTGGCATCACACAGAGCTCCTATATTTTCTTCTCAGCAGCACCCATAGGACTTCTAGTGTGTTAGTGGCAGCAAACAGAGCTCCTATATTTTCTTCTCAGCAGCACCCATAGGACTTCTAGTGTGTTAGTGGCAGCAAACAGAGCTCCTATATTTTCTTCTCAGCAGCACCCATAGGACTTCTAGTGTGTTAGTGGCAGCAAACAGAGCTCCTATATTTTCTTCTCAGCAGCACCCATAGGACTTCTAGTGTGTTAGTGGCATCACACAGAGCTCCTATATTTTCTTCTCAGCAGCACCCATAGGACTTCTAGTGTGTTAGTGGCAGCAAACAGAGCTCCTATATTTTCTGCTCAGCAGCACCCATAGGACTTCTAGTGTGTTAGTGGCATCACACAGAGCTCCTATATTTTCTTCTCAGCAGCACCCATAGGACTTCTAGTGTGTTAGTGGCAGCAAACAGAGCTCCTATATTTTCTTCTCAGCAGCACCCATAGGACTTCTAGTGTGTTAGTGGCAGCAAACAGAGCTCCTATATTTTCTTCTCAGCAGCACCCATAGGACTTCTAGTGTGTTAGTGGCATCACACAGAGCTCCTATATTTTCTTCTCAGCAGCACCCATAGGACTTCTAGTGTGTTAGTGGCAGCAAACAGAGCTCCTATATTTTCTTCTCAGCAGCACCCATAGGACTTCTAGTGTGTTAGTGGCATCACACAGAGCTCCTATATTTTCTTCTCAGCAGCACCCATAGGACTTCTAGTGTGTTAGTGGCAGCAAACAGAGCTCCTATATTTTCTTCTCAGCAGCACCCATAGGACTTCTAGTGTGTTAGTGGCAGCAAACAGAGCTCCTATATTTTCTTCTCAGCAGCACCCATAGGACTTCTAGTGTGTTAGTGGCATCACACAGAGCTCCTATATTTTCTTCTCAGCAGCACCCATAGGACTTCTAGTGTGTTAGTGGCAGCAAACAGAGCTCCTATATTTTCTTCTCAGCAGCACCCATAGGACTTCTAGTGTGTTAGTGGCATCACACAGAGCTCCTATATTTTCTTCTCAGCAGCACCCATAGGACTTCTAGTGTGTTAGTGGCAGCAAACAGAGCTCCTATATTTTCTTCTCAGCAGCACCCATAGGACTTCTAGTGTGTTAGTGGCAGCAAACAGAGCTCCTATATTTTCTTCTCAGCAGCACCCATAGGACTTCTAGTGTGTTAGTGGCATCACACAGAGCTCCTATATTTTCTTCTCAGCAGCACCCATAGGACTTCTAGTGTGTTAGTGGCAGCAAACAGAGCTCCTATATTTTCTTCTCAGCAGCACCCATAGGACTTCTAGTGTGTTAGTGGCAGCAAACAGAGCTCCTATATTTTCTTCTCAGCAGCACCCATAGGACTTCTAGTGTGTTAGTGGCAGCAAACAGAGCTCCTATATTTTCTTCTCAGCAGCACCCATAGGACTTCTAGTGTGTTAGTGGCAGCAAACAGAGCTCCTATATTTTCTTCTCAGCAGCACCCATAGGACTTCTAGTGTGTTAGTGGCAGCAAACAGAGCTCCTATATTTTCTTCTCAGCAGCACCCATAGGACTTCTAGTGTGTTAGTGGCAGCAAACAGAGCTCCTATATTTTCTTGTCAGCAGCACACATAGTACCTATAGTGTGTTAGTGTCAGCACCCATAGGACCTACAGTGTGTTGTGAGCACACATAGGAGTTCTATTTTTTATACTATATACACTACCGACTACAATGGCTGGAAGACCGCCAAGGAGAGGCAGAGCGTGCCGAGGCAAGAACACAGGGCAGGCAGGCTCTGTTTCTAGAGACAACAGTGCTGGCCGTGGACGTGGTCGTGCATCGTCATCAGCACGTGGCCATGGGACACGCTTGTCTTTGTTTTCGGCAGCTGGACATGTGGAGCCGCATCATGCCGAAGGCTTGGTAGAATGGATGACCAAGCCCTCCTCATCCTCCTCATCCTCTCTCACCCAGGCTCAGGGTACTGGCAGAGCAGCTGCCAACGCGTACTCAATGGCATCATCAGCCACCCCTTCCCTAGACCCACCATGTCCTCCTGAGGAGTCCCCCGAACTGTTTGAGCACAGTGTTGGGTACATGCTCCAGGAGGATGCCCAACGATTCGAAGGCTCGGATGATGATACCCAGCTTGAGGAAGTCAGTATTGTGCGCGCAGAGAAAGGGGATGCTGAAGGACAGCAATCTGGCAGTAGTGTTCCACCAGCTGCAGCTTACTGCCAGGTTTGCTCTAGTGGTGAAGAGGGAGGGGATGATGAGGTCACTGACTCCACGTGGGTGCCTGAAGGGAGAGAGGAGGAGGAGGAGGAGGATGCAGCGTCACATGTCCAACGAGGCAGGATGCCCCCTGGAGGCCAGCTAGAGGCCTTCACAGCAACTGTACCACACCGCAGAGCTCCGCCTGTGCAGGGCGCTGCCTCTGCACGTTATCACAAAAGTTCTTTGGTGTGGGCCTTTTTTGAGACGAGTGCATCAGATCGCACCACTGCTATTTGCAATATTTGTCTCAAGCGTATCTCGCGTGGCCAAAACATCAGCCGCTTGGGCACCACAAGCATGAGCAGACATATGTCGACCTGCCATGCAGCTCGTTGGCAAGCACACATAAAAGACCCACACCAAAGAACAAAGCGGACCTCTCCTTGCTCCTCATCAGCTGGGATCTCCATCCCCACTATATCTTCAGTCCTCTCTGAAAGCTGCTCTGAGAGGACTGAAGGTGTAGAATTAGGTGTGTCACAACCAAGTACTTGCAGTACACCGACGTCCGATTGTAGCAGGCAAATTTCCCTGCCCCAGCTGCTGGACCGTCGAAAGAAGTATACTCCCAGCCATCCACATGCCCAGCGGTTGAATGCTAGCTTGGCTAAATTGCTAGCACTTCAACTGCTGCCTTTTCAGTTGATAGACTCGGCCCCCTTCCGTGAGTTTGTTCAATGTGCGGTTCCTCAGTGGCAGGTTCCCAAACGCCACTTTTTCTCACGGAAGGCAATTCCGTCTCTCTACTGGCATGTGGAAGGCAATGTCCATGCCTCGCTGGACAGGGCGGTCAGCGGTAAGGTGCATATTACCGCTGACTCATGGTCCAGCAGGCATGGACAGGGACGTTATCTTTCTTTCACGGCCCATTGGGTCACTCTATTGGTAGCTGGGAGGGATGCAGGACAAGGTGCAGTAGTGTTGGAGGTTGTTCCGCCACCACGCCTCCAAAATGCTACTAATGGTTGTGACACACCTCTCTCCTCCACCCCCTCCTCTTCTTCTTCCTCCATGTCCTCTTCGAGTGCTCTGTCCTCGGAACCAGCGGTGCTCCGTAGGCGTACAAGGGGCTACGCGAGTACGCAGGCAAAAAGATGCCATGCCGTGCTTGCGCTGGTGTGTTTGGGGGACAGGAGCCACACTGGGCCAGAGGTTCTGGCAGCTCTGCAGGGGCAGGCCGAGAGGTGGTTGACGCCACGCCAGCTTAAGCCAGGAATGGTCGTTTCTGATAATGGCACCAACCTCCTCTCCGCCCTGCGACAGGGGCAGCTCACCCATGTGCCCTGTATGGCTCACGTCCTCAACCTGGTGGTGCAGCGGTTCTTGGGCAGGTTCCCAGGCTTACAGGATGTCCTGAGGCAGGCCAGGAAAGTCTGTGTGCATTTCCGCCGATCTTATAATGCCAGTGCTCGGCTGACTGAGCTGCAAAAGGAGCTGAACCTGCCCAAGAACCGCCTAATATGTGACATGCCCACCAGGTGGAACTCAACGTTGGCCATGCTGCAGCGACTGCACACGCAGCAGAGGGCCATCAATGAGTACCTTTGCGACTACGGCACCAGGACAGGGTCAGGGGAGCTTGGCTTTTTTTCCCCACGCCAGTGGAGCATGATCAGGGATGCATGCACTGTCCTCTCACCATTTGAGGAGGCCACGAGGATGGTGAGCAGTGACAGTGCATGCATCAGTGACACTGTACCTCTTGTCCACCTGTTGGAGCATACGCTGCGTGGGATAATGGACAGGGCACTTGAGGCAGAACAGAGGCAGGAAGAGGAGGACTTCCTTGTCTCTCAAGGCCCCCTTTATCCAGACAATGTTCCTTCTGTCCCACCCATCACACAGGAAGAGGAGGAGGAGGAGGAGGAGGAGGAGGATTGTGTGAGCATGGAGGTGGAGCCTGGCACTCAGCATCAGCAGCAGCAGTCTTTTAGGGATGATGTACAGTCCCAACAAACCAGTGGACTTGTACGTGGCTGGGAGGAGGTGGCTGGCGATCATGTCATCCTCAGTGACCCAGAAGACTCCGGACCGAATGCCTCAGCTAACCTACGCTGCATGGCCTCCCTGATCCTGCAAAGCCTGCGGAAGGATCCTCGTGTTCTTCGGATCAAGGAGAGTGACCATTACTGGCTGGCCACTCTCCTTGATCCACGGTACAAGGGTAAGGTTGCGGACCTTATCTTGCCGTCGCAGAGGGAGCAGAGGATGAGACATCTCAGGGAGGCCTTGCAGAAAGGTCTGTGCAACGCGTTCCCAGAAACTGGGAGGTTACAAACTCCTGGTCCTGGACGACGAGTTGCTGAGGCTTCGGTCAGTAGCAGAAGGAGCGGTGGGGAAGGTGGACGTCTGACCGATGCGTTCAGACAATTTTTTAGTCCGCAGCCCCAAGGTATGATCGGTTCCAGCAACCATCGCCAGCGTCTGATATACATGGTGCAGGAATACCTAGGGGCAAGGTCAGACTTGGACACCTTTCCCACCGAAAATCCTCTGGCTTACTGGGTCCTGAGGATGGATCACTGGCCAGAGCTTGCACAGTATGCAATTGAGCTACTGGCCTGTCCTGCATCCAGCGTTCTTTCCGAACGCACATTCAGTGCTACTGGAGGATTTGTCACCGATCATAGGGTGCGCCTGTCCACCGACTCGGTTGATCGACTGACCTTCATAAAAATGAATCAGTCTTGGATCACCACCAGCTACCAGACACCTGAAGCGGATATAACGGAATAATTTATAATGTCACATCCCTTCAAGACTGCCTATGCTGATGCTGAGTGACTGTCCTGTTATGTTCACTGACTATCCTCTTCCTCCTCCTCAATGATCCATGCCACCACACCAGTGCCTAAGGCACAATTTTTCAGCCCCTGTATAACAGGGGCGTGTAATTACAATTTTTTAAAAAGATGCTTCGCAACAGGTGTGACTGCTGTGCTCAGAGTACAGTATCTGTGAGGGGTTGCAGTGTTGTGGCACCAGCACCAGTGCCTAAGGCACAATTTTTCAGCCCCTGTTGGGGCGTGTAATTACAATTTTTAGGCAATGCTTTGCAACAGGTCTCATTGCTGTGCTCAGAGTACAGTATCTGTGAGGGGTTGCAGTGTTGTGGCACCAGCACCAGTGCCTAAGGCACAATTTTTCAGCCCCTGTATAACAGGGGCGTGTAATTACAATTTTTTAAAAAGATGCTTCGCAACAGGTGTGACTGCTGTGCTCCAAGTACAGTATCTGTGAGGGGTTGCAGTGTTGTGGCACCAGCACCAATGCCTAAGGCACAATTTTTCAGCCCCTGTTTAACAGGGGCGTGTAATTACAAATCTTGATCTAATAGTTCACAGCAGGGCCCATTCCTGCGCCCACCAAGAGTAACTATGAGGGCCTACAGTCTTGTGGCAACACCGTCCACCACCACCACCACCACCACCAAAGGCCCAATTTTTCTGCCCTGTTCAACAGGTGCATGCAATTACAAATCTTGATCTAATAACTCACAGCAGGGCCCATTCCTGCACCCACCAAGAGTAACTGTGAGGGCTTACAGTCTTGTGGCAACACCGTCCACCACCACCACCACCACCACCAAAGGCCCAATTTTTCTGCCCGGTTCAACAGGTGCATGCAAGTACAAATCTTGATCTATTAACTCACAGCAGGGCCCATTCCTGTGCCCACCAGTCTTGTGGCTACACCAACATCTAATAGGGCAAATTTCTGCAGAGTATATACGGCAGGCCCCTACTTTCAAACATCCAACTTACAAACGACTCCTACTTGCAAACGGCAAGAGAAAACAGGAAGTGAGAGGAAATCTACCCCTAGGAAGGAAAATTCTATCCTGTTAGATTTAATTTGGGAAAAAGGTATCTCCTCTCTACTGATGCTTTATCACCAATCCTTGTTTCAATTAAAACCCCACTTTTCCAAAAACATTTGTCATTGGGACGGAAAGTGAGGTGACATGTTCTGAACAGATGTGCAAAGACAGCAAATGTTACAGGGGTGATAACCCCTCCCTATGTTCTCCAAAAAGCTTAAAAATTGATTTTTTTGGGATGTAGCTACACTTCATAATGTACCTGTTCAGATTCTACTTAAGAACAAACCTACAGTCCATGTCTTGTTTGCACCACCTATATACTGCTGTTCAGAGTATATAGGGTTGTAGGTATAGGGTTTTATTTTGGGTGCGGGGTCCCCCTTAGTATCCATACAAGACCCAAAGGGGCTGGGGTGGGGGGGGGGGGGTGATGGGGTAGCCATGCCATTTTTCTCAAGGATTTTCAGCCATATGGCGGCCAGGACAAGACATGACATTAAAGCCGCAAGTGGTTTTAAATGGCTTCTTTTTTTCCTTTACAAATGTCATTTTGTGCAAGGACAGTTCTAAACACGGGAAACACATGCCACTTCACAGGCATACTTTAGACACCCCCCAGGTACCGTATTTAAAGGAAAATTTCACTTTTTTTTTTTTCACTTTATGCATCATTAAAATGACTGCTCCCGAAAAAACTTTAGTTTTTAAAATTTCTTTTTGCATTGATATATGTCCCCTGGGGCAGGACCCGGGTCCCCAAACCTGTTTTATAACATTAACATGCATATTGGCCGTTGTAATTAGCAATTTTGATTTCGAACGTTCGCGTCCATTATAACGAATAGGGTTCGAAAATTCGCGCGAACTTTCGGTCCGTTCGAAGGTTCTGGTGCGAACCGAACCCGGGGGTGTTCGGCTCATCCCTAATAAGGGGTCCATATAGTGAACTTGGTGTTGAGTTATTCACTTTACGGTCAACACAAAGGACAAGGGGGCACCCTTTACATCTAGAGGAAAGGAGATTTCACCTCCAAATACGGAAAGGTTTCTTCACAGTAAGAGCTGTGAAAATGTGGAATAGACTCCCTGCAGAGGTGGTTCTGGCCAGCTCAGTAGATTGCTTTAACCACTTAAGCCCCGACCATTTGGTAGCTAAAGGACCAGAGGTGAATTCAGAATTTTGCACTGCGCTGCTTTAACTGTAAATTGTGCGGACATGCAATGTTGTACCCAAACAAAATTTGCGTCCTTTTCTTCCCACAAATAGAGCTTTCTTTTAATGGTATTTGATTGCCTCTGCGATTTTTATTTTTTGCGATATAAACGGAAAAAGACCGAATATTTTGAAAAGAAATGATATTTTCTACTTTTTGTTATAAGAAAAATCGAATAAACTCAATTTTAGTCATACATTTAGGCCAAAATGTATTCAGCCACATGTCCTTAGTAAAAAAAACGTCAATAAGTGTATATTTATCGGTTTGCGCAAAAGTTATAGCGTTTACAAACTAGGGTACATTTTCTGGAATTTACACAGCTTTAAATTTATGACTGCCTATCTCATTTCTTGAGGTGCTAAAATGGCAGGGCAGTACAAAACCCCCCCAAATGACCCCATTTTGGAAAGTAGACACCCCAAGGAAATTGCTGAGAGGCATGTTGAGCCCATTGAATATATTTTTTTTTTGTCCCAAGTGATTGAATAATGACAAAAAAAAAAAAAATTACAAAAAGTTGTCACTAAATGATATATTGCTCACACATGCCATGGTTATATGTGGAATTGCACCCCAAAATACATTCTGCTGCTTCTCCTGAGTACGGGGATACCACATGTGTGGGACTTTTTAGGAGCCTAGCCACGTACGGGACCCCGGAAACCAAGCACCGCCTTCAGGATTTCTAAAGGCGCAAATTTTTGATTTCACTCCTCACTACCTATCACAGTTTTGAAGACCCTTTCTGACACTTTTTGTTTACATGAAAACATATTTTTTTTTGCAGGAAAATTATGTTGAACCCCCAAACATTATATATATTTTTAAAGCAAAGGCCCTACAGAATAAAATGGTGGGTGTTGCATTTTTTTTTTCTACACAGTATTTGCGCAGCGATTTTTCAAACGCATTTTTTGGGGAAAAAATACACTTTCTTTTATTTTAATGCACTAAAACACACTATATTGCCCAAATGTTTGATGAAATAAAAAAGATGATCTTAGGCCGAGTACATAGATACCAAACACGACATGCTTTAAAATTTTTCACAAACGCGCATTGGCGACAAACTACATACATTTTTAAAAGCCTTTAAAAGCCTTTACAGGTTACCCCGTTAGATTTACAGAGGAGGTCTACTGCTAAAATTACTGCCCTCGATCTGACCTTCGTGGTGATACCTCACATGCTGGTGCAATTGCTGTTTACATATGACGCCAGACCGACGCTTGCGTTCGCCATTGGGCAAGAGCAGGGCAGGACAGGGGTGCTTTTTTTCTTTCTTTTTTTTATTATTAATTTTGCTTTTTTATTTTATTTTTAAATTGTTCCTTCCATATTTTTTTTTTTAATCATTTTTATTGTTATCTCAGGGAATGTAAATATCCCCTATGATAGTAATAGGTAGTGACAGGTACTCTTTTTTTGAAAAAACTGGGGTCTAGACCCTAGATCTTTCCTCTGCCCTCAAAGCATCTGACCACACCAAGATCGGTGTGATAAAATGCTTTCCCAATTTCCCAATGGCGCTTTTTATATCCGGGGGGGGGGGACATTCCCTCCCACTGCTTGTAAAAGCAGTCCAGAGGCTAATTAGCCACTAGGATTGCTTTTACGTTAAAGCCGGCCGCTGGCTGAAAAGAATGATACCAAGATGATACCTAAACCCGCAGGCATCAATCTGGTATAACCATTCAAAGTCCAGCAACATACCAGTACGTTGCTGGTCCTTGTTGGACATGTATTGTAATCTTTTTTTTTATGCAGCCAGGTGGCTGAACGAAAAAAGAGATTGATCGGTGGGTATGCCCACCATTAGAATACCGCCCCTTCATCCACCCACTTCTAATGATGGGCATACATGCACCATTTATATATGCCAAAGCATGGGGGCATCCTCCCGCAAAAAAGTTATGCCGCACACACATGGTCGGACTTTTCCACGGGCAAGCCTCCGTCGGAATTTCGACCGTATGTACACGGCATTAGGAGCAAAATCGCTCCTCCGCCCCTGCTGCCCCAATGCTTCGGCATATTTGCTTTTTTTTTTTTTAACTGTGGTGGTGAAATCACCTCCTACAGCACTGGAGTCGCAGGGATCAGGCCTGTCTCTGCGAACGCTGCAGTTATGTGTGTTGTGTTTTGTAAGTGACAGTGATCGATCGATACTGCACTTGGGTGGCCTGGGCTGGACGGAGGGGCAAAACGCAGGTGCCAGCAGGTATCTGGGCTGATCCCGCTAACACTGCGTTTTTGGGAACCCTAAACTGCTGGGGACGCTAGTATAGATCTGATCAGATCAGATATTGATCTGTTCAGATACTATACCACTAAGGGAGGTGTATGCTTCACGCGTGGGTGTTAGCGTTACTGGCACTAACCTGACGCTGCCTGGGGTGTGACGCAGACCCTCTCTGATGCTAAAACCTAATTGATATCACCCGCCGGGCGATCAGGGGGTTAAACCTTTATTGGGTTATATACGGCGGGTGCCCTGACACTATAAAAAGCAAACTAACTAACCAGCGTCACCCGTAACACTTATATGATGATTACTGGTGAAAGGGTTAACTAGGGGCAATTAGGGGGTTAAAACCTTTATTAGATAATATATGGGGGTACCTGACGCTATAAAAACCTGCGGTGAACCTAAAAAAAATTACTGGCTACCGATCTGCATCACCGACGCTAAGACAGCGATCAGAAAAATGATCGCTTAGCGACAGTGGTGATAGGGGGTGAAAGGGTTACCTGGGGGGCGATCAAGGGGGTTAAACCTTTATTAGATATTTTATGGGGGTACCCGACGCTATAAAAACCTGCGGCGAACCTAAAATAAATTACTGGCTACTGATCTGCATCACCGACGCTAAGACATCGATCAGAAAAATGATCGCTTAGTGACAGTGGTGATAGGGGGTGAAAGGGTTACCTGGGGGGCGATCAAGGGGGTTAAACCTGTATTAGATAATTTATGGGGGTACCTGACGCTATAAAAACCTGCGGCGAACCTAAAAAAAAAATACTGGCTACCGATCTGCATCACCGACGCTAAGACATCGATCAGAAAAATGATCGCTTAGCGACAGTGGTGATAGGGGGTGAAAGGGTTACCTGGGGGGCAATCAAGGGGGTTAAACCTTTATTAGATAATTTATGGGGGGTACCCGACGCTATAAAAACCTGCGGCGAACCTAAAAAAAAAATACTGGGTACCGATCTGCATCACCGACGCCAAGACAGCGATCAGAAAAATGATCGCCAAGCGACGGCGGTGCTAGGGGGTGAAAGGGTTATCTGGGGGGTGATCAAGGGGTTAAACCTTTATTAGGGGGGGGTTAGGGGGCTACACTGAACCTAAAACTAAATGTAGTGACACTTTTACAGTCACAAATGTCACTGATTGCAGTGATCAGTAAATAAATGGTCACTGCAATCAGTGACACTGTGACTGGGGGCTGGGGGGTGATCTGGGGGGGCGATTTATGTGCCTATGTGTGCTGGTGTTAGTGTAGTGTTAGTGCACTGACCTGTGTGTCTTCTCTTGTACGACGCTCGGTATATGTGAGCGCCGCACAGGAGATGACATCACTTCCTCCTGCTTTCTCGGTCTGTGTAAACATTACACAGACAGAGGGGGCATTTCTATTCGCCGGGAGCGATCGCGGGGGGGTGGTCGGAATCGAACGGCCGCCCCCCCATCTCGGAACGCTCCCAGACGAATTCCGACCGCTCACTGTACAGAAGGGGGGTCCGATCGGACCCCCCAACTGTACAAAGGCAATCACGTATGCTCTACGTGATTGTGCCTGTCGGTGCCATTGTGCCGACGTATATATACAGTGAGCGGTCGTTAAGTGGTTAAGAAAGGCCTGGATACTTTCCTAAATGTACATAATATAACTGAGTTGATCCGGGGAATATCCGATTGCCTCTCGGGGGATCAGGAAGGAATTTTTTCCACTGCTGTAGCAAATTGGATCGTGCTCTGCTGGGGTTTTTCGCCTTCCTCTGGATCAACTGTGGGTATAGAATTAGGTATATGGGATTGTATGATATTATAATTTTATTTTTTTATGGTTGAACTGGATGGACTTGTGTCTTTTTTCAACCTGACTAACTATGTAACTATGTAACTATGAAACAAGCGCTACTTTACAGGAATACTATACACCCCCCTAGGTTTAATTTAAAGGAATATTTTACTTTTATTGTTTCACTTTAAGCATTATTAAAATCACTGCTCCCGAAAAAACTGCAGTTTTTAAAACTTTTTTTGCGTTGATACATGTCCCCTGGGGCAGGACCCGGGTCCCCAAACACTTTTTATGACAATAACTTGCATATAAGCCTTTAAAATTATCACTTTAGATTTTTCATGTTCGAGTCCCATAGACTTTAACAGTGTTCGGATGTTCGAACAAATTTATTGCCTGTTCGCAAGTTCTGGTGCGAACCGAACTGGGGGGTGTTCGGCTCATCCCTAACCTACAGTATATTGTTTTCTTTTTTTTATGGAGGACAGTAATGTTATATATTTAAATAGTAGAATATAACAAAAAAAAAAACATTTTAGACACCTGATTAACCACTTCAATACCCAGCCATAGTCATATGACGTCCACAGATGGGATCTCCCATCCTGGGTGGGCGTCATATGACGTCCTGAGCTTTGTGGGGGGATATCTGAATGATGTCTGCAGCCAGAGGCATCATTCAGATATCCTTCTCTTCTGCCAGCGATTGATCGTTCTTATAGGCGGCGGGAGGGGACATCACCCTCTCCCGCCATCATCCAGTGCTTCTCCGGGCTCTCCCGTGCCATCAGGGGCCCGGAGAATGAATCAGTCGGCGTCGCATGAGGATCATAGAGATTTCGGTCTTTTCATCTCTATGACCGTCGGAGGCCCGGGCGCGACGTTATGACGTCACGCCCGGGTACCCAGAAGTAAACTAAGCCCCGATTGCGGCTAGTAAGCATGAGATCAGTGATTTATTTTTCCCGATCTCATGTTTTCCAGCCTGGAGGAGAGATGTGGGGTCTTATTGACCCCGCATCTCTCCATAAAGAGGACCTGTCACACACCATTCCTATTCCAAGGGATGTTTACATTCCTTGTAATAGGAATAAATGTGATAAAAAAAAAAAAAAAAATAATAATAAAAAAAATGTAAAACGCCCCTGTCCCCGGTAGCTCGCGCTCAGAAGCGAACGCACACGTAAGTCCCGCCCACATATGTAAACGCCGTTCAAACCACATATGTGAGGTATCGCCGCGTGCGTTAGAGTGTGTGCAACAATTCTAGCACTAGACCTCCTCTGTAACTCTAAACTGGTGACCTGTAAAAAAATTCAAAGCGTCGCCTATGGAGATTTTCAAGTACCGAAGTTTGGCACCATTCCATGAGTGTGCGCAATTTTAAAGCGTGACATGTTAGGTATATATTTACTCTGCGTAACTTCATATTTCATATTTTACAAAAACATTGGGCTAACTTTACTGTTTTGTTATTTTTTAATTCATGAAACCATTTTTTTTCCCCAAAAAAGGCATTTGAAAAATTATTGCGCAAATACTGTGCAAGATAAAAAGTTGCAATGACCGTAAATTTATTCCCTAGGGTGTCTGCTAAAAAAACATATATAATGTTTGGGGGTTCTGAGTAATTTTCTAGCAAAAGAATGATGATTTGTAAATGTAGGAGAGAAGTGCCAGAATAGGGCCGGTATTGGGGTAGTATAAAAGCCCTGTATTGAAGTGGTTAATGAATGACTGCAAGGTCACTAAGAGACGTTCATCTGCAAGTACACATCTTCTTATGTTGATATGTCTTTGCTGCAGCCATGGGTGTAGCTTGTCCAGTAAACAGTAAATAGTCGAATGCTGCTACAGTCATCCTGGTGAGGTTGAAAAACATTGTAGGATACTGTCGGAGATGAGCGTAGTGTAGAGCCACAAAACCTGCACTTTCCCAGCTTTGTAAATATGTGCTGCTTGGCCAAGTCCATCAGGTCGGCAGGGGGCCCAGCGGTGTGGGGGAGGCTGCCTGTCTTCCCAGTCATCCAATCAATTCAGGCCTTCAATATCTCCTGAGGTAGCCGGAGTTGGTGGGCGGAGCCTGGGGTGTGGCTGCCTCCTCCACTTCTCCCAAAGACTCATTCACAGGCTGATCCCGCAGCTGAAGGAGGAGAAAGAGGAGAAAGAGGAGAGAACACAGGAACCCCGGGTGTCTTCATCTCCAACTATGCTGTAAGTGATTGAGCACACTGTCACTACATACAGCCCTAGCCTTCTACTATAATACCCTATACTGCCCTAACCTGCCAATATAATACCCTATACTGCCCTAACCTGCCACTATGCCGCCCTATACTATCCTTCTGCTATACTACCCTATACTACCCTAACCTGCCCCTATACTACCCTAACCTGCCACCAGGGCAGCCATCAGGAATTTTGGGGCCCCTTACACAGCTTCAGGTATGGGCTGGGCCCCCTGGAGCAGAGAACCGCAAATTGAGAAGCGGGGGGGGCTGCCGCGAATTGAGAAGCGGGGGGGTGCCGCAATTTCAGAAGCGGGGGGGTGCCATGGCTAATTGAGAAGCGGGGGGTGCCACGAATTGATTGAGAAGCGGGGGTGGGGTGCTGACGAACAAAAAAAAAAAAAAGGGGGGTTGCCATCCGGGCCCCTTAAAATTATTATTATTTTTTTTATATAAAAATGGGGGGTTGCCATCCGGGCCCCTTACAGGTGTACTGCTTGTACCCCCCTTATGGCGGCCCTGCCTGCTACTATACCAGGGCTCAGAATTTCAAGTCCTGAGCTACTAGCCAGGCCTCAAGGGTTACTCGCCCCCAGTTGCCCCGCCCAACCACCAACTCTGCCCCACCCCTAAACCCGCCCTCAAAAATTATCTCATGAAATTACACTTAAATGTTTTATGCAATTAAGTCATAAAAATATTAACAACTTTATCCATGCCCATCAATGCAGCTTGCCTGTGCCCGCCAATGCAGCCTTTGCCCACTATGCAGCCTGTGTCCAATGGGGAAAGGGAGTAACCGCTCCAGGTGGATGTACTTGGTAATTAATCTCTTCACAGAAACCAAGGGTGCTGGCAATGCATGAAGCAAAAATAGAAAGAAGTGTTTGGACAGCCGCACTCCAAAAAAACCTTTTGGTTGCCTTTATTGATAAAAGGTTAAATAAAAGCACTACAAGCCACAGCAAGAATTAGGATACACAGCCGACGCGTTTCGCAATAATGCTAAGTCATAGCTAACAAACATAAAATTGCACTTCAAATATATACCTTTACCAAAAAAGTCATGTGATCAAAGTAGCAAATGGTAAATTGCATCCAATTAAAAAATTGATGATTGGGACCACATGTGCGTATGGTCAAAAGGTATGAGACCATTGCAAATAGCAAACATGATTCAAAATATGAGTGTTGAATCAAAAAATGTGAATAATGTGAATAAGTTGCAACCAATTAGTGTAGACGTATTGATTCATAAAAATATATGAAATACATGTAGTATAAAATAAACTTAAACTGATTGAAAGTGAACAAAGAGTGAAGGTTTTACATTTTAGATAAATGCATGTAGGAAGAAATGAATAAATCAAATGATAAAAGGGCTTAAAGTGTGAAATTAGTAAAGTGAAGATATGAATAGTCAAAATATGCCTCTCAAAAGGTAAAATAATCCCATAGTGGAAGTTAGACCATATATAAATATGTGCAGAAATGTCTATATGAAAAATTAATAAATTAACTGATTAATTATTAACGTGTGTGTACATATAGACATATAAACATAGATGATATAAACATGTGAAATATGAATTTGTGACATGTTATGAACATATATAACGGTACCAGTGTGAGGTTGCAAAGATGAATGATAGTAATAATAATCTGAAGGTATTAGGCATAAGTATATAGTGACCTCCGTTGGATTTAAGTTTTATATATATATATATATATATATATATATATATTGTGACAGCAGGAAGGTAAAGTCACCTGGTTGCATCCAGGGGGGTAGATATATTTCGCCCAGATTCAGGCTTTACGCCGACTTATACAACTAGGTGGAGAGTTGTATAAGCCCAGCTAAGGCTAGTGGGCTCATGGATGACTCATACCTCTAGGGAGAGTGCTGGGCGTCGTGCAGACAGGGAGTTGATGAGACCAGCTGAAGCTTGTCAGCTCATTTAGGCCTCTATAAGAACTCCCAGCTTCATTAGATGTTAGCTCATGCCTGGAACCAGACCTGTGTGGACTGTCTAGGGAGAGTGAACCCCTGTGCGGTGAGACAAAGCCTGTGTGGCTATTTGCTTGGACATTTAAAACCAGGGACTTAGGGACTAGGACAGCACTAGGCTGATCCCAGTTGTTAGTTAGGAAACCTGTATGTTTAGTCAGAGGTCAACTTGACCAGGATTTATTTTGTTTATGTTTCTTTTGCTTTGCTGTGTTTTGTCACTGTAAATAGAAAATAAACCGCACCTTTTTGATTTTGAAAACCACAACCTCCGTTTGCTGGGCCTGTTTTGTGTGGGGAGCCCATCCCGGGGGTCACACACACCCGCTGCCGAGCTAACCCCCTCACAGTTGGTGGAGAATGCGGGCAGTTTTTTTTAAGCCAGCATGGAGGAGATACTGAAGCAGCTGGCTCTAGCAAATGCCAATCAACAGCAGACAAATGCAGGTTTGCAAAAGAGCCTTGCAGCTCATCAACAGAGCCTTGCAGCTCAACAACAGAACTTCGCAGCCCAGCAGCAAGCTCATCAACAGAGCCTTGCAGCCCAGCAGCAGACAAACGCAACTTTGCAACAGAGTCTGGAGGCTCAGCAACAAGCCCAGCAGCAATCTGAGGCCCGCTTCATAGACCTGTTGCAGAAGCAAGAGCAGAGACTACAACAACAGATGGAAGCAGTAATGCAGCAACGTCCGCAGACCAGTGAGGAAAGCCGTCCCACTAATACCGCGTCCTTTGGGGTGAGTCGTTTATTGACAAAAATGACTGGAGAGGATGATCCAGAGGTATTTTTGACCACATTTGAAAGGACCGCTGAAAGAGAAAAGTGGCCTGAGGAGCAGTGGGCTGGACTGGTGGCTCCTCTGTTAACTGGTGAATCGCAGAAAGCTTACTATGACCTAGAGCCTAACCAAGCAAAAGACTATGTGATGCTAAAAGCTGAAATATTGGCAAGGCTGGGTGTCACCCAGGCTGTCCGGGCTCAGCGTGTGCATAACTGGACTTTCCAGCTTGGAAAACCCCCCAGGTCTCAAATGTATGATCTCATTCACCTGAGCAGAAAGTGGCTACAGCCAGAGACTTTGTCCGCACCAAAGATTGTGGAACGTGTTGTAATGGATCGGTTTTTGAGAGCTCTTCCTACTGCCATCCAAAAGTGGGTAAGCCATGGAGACCCAGAGACGGCCGATGGTCTTGTGGATCGTGTGGAGAAATACTTGGCTACAGAGAACCTGACGGCCTCTTCCAGAGACACTCGGACTTTCCACCCTAAGACCAGACCATCCCCAGGGGCGGATAAGAGGATTCCAAGGGGTGAGGGTGGAGAGAGTGAGAGGGTGGGAGCTCTACCCCAAGTTTGGCGAGAACAGCCTGGGAAATCAGCGGCTCAAGAGGCCGCAAGAAGGATCGTTTGCTACCGCTGCCGGCAAGCGGGACATATTGCAGCCAATTGCCCGGTTGTGGAGGAACCCATGCAGTGTGACTTTCTGACGGGCAGACGTCAGTCGCTGTGTGCGACAGTCGCATGCACTGCCATTCGAGGAACTGAGAAACATTTATGCAAAATGTGTGTTAATGGTAGAAATGTTGTGGTATTGCTGGATTCAGGTAGCCTTGTGACCCTGATAAAGGCTGAGTTAGTTAAAACAGAGGTCTCTGGGAATAGCAAGGTAGCTGTTATTTGTGTGCATGGGGACACCCGAGAGTATCCAGTGACTACAGTGTGTTTCGAGACCCCCAAAGGTACCCTCTCTCATCCAGTGGGCTTAGTATCTCAGTTACCGCATGACGCCATTGTGGGAAGGGATTTTCCGAAGTTCTGGGAACTGTGGGATGATCCTGAGCCCCTCACTGGTGCCCCTATGTACCAGGAATGTGATAGCCAAAACTCCCCTGAGAGTGGTGAGGACTCTCCGGAATTTCCCTTATCAATATTGGCAGGGGAGACTCAAGAAACTGGAGAGGAGCCCACCTCCTCAGACGAAAACCTACCGTCTGTGGAGTTTTCTGATCTTGAGGTTCACAGGGAAAACTTTGCCACAGAACAGTTGAAAGACCCCGCCCTAATAAAGGCACGGGAAAACGTAGTGAAAATAGATGGCGAGTTAGTGAACCCAGATAATACCTGCACTTACCCATACTTCAGCGTAGAGAAGGACCTACTGTATCGGGTGGCAAAAAGGGCAGAAGAAACTGTTGAGCAGCTTGTGGTGCCCAAACCTTACAGGAAGTTGGTGTTGGAGTTGGCCCATGGGCACATTCTTGGAGGTCATCTGGGGACAGAGAAAACCCGAGAGAGGGTATTACAGAGATTCTATTGGCCGGGGGTGATGAAGGACGTAGAAAATTATTGTTCCTCCTGCCCTGTGTGTCAGAGGTCGGCCCCGATGCCACATTTCCGTAGCCCGCTGGTCCCTCTACCCATCATTGAGGTCCCGTTTGAGAGGATCGCCATGGATTTGGTAGGTCCTATAATCAAGTCCGCTAGGGGGCACCAGTACATATTAGTTATAATGGACTATGCCACCCGTTATCCAGAAGCGATCCCTCTCCGAAATACCTCGGCCAAAACCATAGCCAAAGAGCTATCTCTTGTGTTTAGCCGGGTGGGTATTTGTAAAGAACTGCTTACGGACCAAGGTACACCCTTTATGTCCCGGGTTATGAAGGAGCTGTGTAAATTATTCAAAGTGACGCAATTACGTACATCTGTGTATCACCCCCAAACCGATGGGCTGGTTGAAAGATTCAACAAAACCCTAAAACAAATGTTGAAGAAAGTGGTGGATAGAGATGGAAAGGATTGGGACTGTCTACTTCCTTATCTGATGTTTGCTATTAGGGAGGTGCCCCAATCCTCTACGGGATTCTCCCCCTTTGAGTTACTGTATGGGAGACACCCAAGAGGGCTGTTGGATATTGCCAAGGAAACTTGGGAAAGTGAGAGTTCTCCCCACAGGAGTGTGATTGAGCATGTCGCCCTGATGCAAGACCGAATTGCACAGGTAATGCCCATCGTGAAGGAACATTTGGCCCAAGCGCAGTTAGCACAGCAGAGAGTGTACAACCGTGGAGCCAAGACCCGTACCTTTTCCCCGGGGGATAGGATACTGGTACTTGTCCCTACGGTTGAAAGTAAATTCCTTGCCAAATGGCAAGGCCCCTACGAGATAATGGAAAAAGTGAGCGAAGTGAATTACAAGGTCAGACAACCAGGAAGGCGAAAGCCCGAACAGATCTATCACGTTAATCTGTTGAAAGCCTGGAGGGATAGAGAGTCCCTAGTCGCAGACACTTGGTCACCAGCTCAAACTGGTTGCGTGATTCCTGAGGTTGGAATAGCAGCCACCTTGTCACAACCCCAACAACAGGAGGTTAAGGAGTTTGTGCTTCGCAACAAGGAGGTATTCTCTGAGCTGCCGGGACAAACATCTGGGGTAGAGCATGACATCATTACCCCGCCCGGTGAAAGGGTGAAGTTAAAACCCTATCGGATCCCAGAGGCCCGACGGGAGGCAATACGGGAGGAAGTACAGAAAATGCTGAACTTAGGGGTGATAGAGGAGTCCCAAAGTGATTGGTCTAGTCCCATCGTGTTGGTGCCTAAACCGGATGGGAGCTGGCGATTTTGTAACGATTTTCGTCAGTTGAACAAAGTTACAAAATTTGACACCTACCCCATGCCACGTATAGATGAGTTGATCGACCGGCTGGGAACAGCCCGATACATGACGACTCTTGACCTCACAAAAGGGTATTGGCAAATCCCCCTGGCCAAGTCGGCCAAAGAGAAAACCGCATTTGTAACCCCAGACGGGGCGTTCCAATATAAGAGAATGCCGTTCGGGTTACAGAATGCGCCGGCCACATTCCAGCGGAAAATGGACCAGATGCTGAGGCCCCATCGGAAGTATGCTGCGGCTTACCTGGATGACGTAATTGTCCATAGCACAGATTGGGCCTCACATCTGCCAAAAGTGCAAGCAGTCCTGGACTCTGTTCGGGAAGCGGGGTTTACGGCTAACCCCAAGAAGTGTACCATTGGGCAGGAGGAGGCCAAATATCTTGGGTACACCATTGGGAGGGGAGTAATAAAACCCCAACTCAACAAAGTCGAGGCCATCCAGAGTTGGCCACGTCCCAACAGCAAGAAGCAGGTACGAGCCTTTCTGGGAATCGCTGGGTATTATCGGCGATTCATTCCCCACTTTGCTTCTAAGGCTGTGCCCCTAACCAACCTGACGAAGGGGAAAGGGTCGGTCATGATTAAATGGACCCCCGAGGCTGAGGCAGCATTCCAATTCTTGAAACAAGCCTTATGTAGCCAGCCAGTGTTGTACTCACCCGACTTCTCTAAAGACTTTGTCGTACAAAGTGATGCGTCAGATGTGGGGTTAGGAGCAGTATTGTCCCAGGTCTGGAACGGGGAAGAGCACCCAGTCATTTACCTCAGCAGGAAGTTGAAGTCCCATGAGGTAAATTACGCCACCGTTGAAAAGGAGTGTTTAGCGGTGAAGTGGGCTCTAGATTCCCTTCGGTACTACCTGCTAGGTAGGCACTTTGACATGGTTACGGATCACGCTCCGTTAAAGTGGATGGCTCAAAACAAGGAAACAAATAGAAGAGTGAATAGGTGGTTCCTGGCCCTCCAGGAATTCAACTTCACAGTAAAGCATCGCCCTGGCGTTCAAATGGGGAATGTGGATGCTTTGTCTCGAGTACATGAATGCCTGATTGCTGGTGTTCCAACCCCGAGGTTAAAACAAGAGGGGGGGTATGTGACAGCAGGAAGGTAAAGTCACCTGGTTGCATCCAGGGGGGTAGATATATTTCGCCCAGATTCAGGCTTTACGCCGACTTATACAACTAGGTGGAGAGTTGTATAAGCCCAGCTAAGGCTAGTGGGCTCATGGATGACTCATACCTCTAGGGAGAGTGCTGGGCGTCGTGCAGACAGGGAGTTGATGAGACCAGCTGAAGCTTGTCAGCTCATTTAGGCCTCTATAAGAACTCCCAGCTTCATTAGATGTTAGCTCATGCCTGGAACCAGACCTGTGTGGACTGTCTAGGGAGAGTGAACCCCTGTGCGGTGAGACAAAGCCTGTGTGGCTATTTGCTTGGACATTTAAAACCAGGGACTTAGGGACTAGGACAGCACTAGGCTGATCCCAGTTGTTAGTTAGGAAACCTGTATGTTTAGTCAGAGGTCAACTTGACCAGGATTTATTTTGTTTATGTTTCTTTTGCTTTGCTGTGTTTTGTCACTGTAAATAGAAAATAAACCGCACCTTTTTGATTTTGAAAACCACAACCTCCGTTTGCTGGGCCTGTTTTGTGTGGGGAGCCCATCCCGGGGGTCACACACACCCGCTGCCGAGCTAACCCCCTCACAATATATATATATATATATATATATATATATATATGTGATGTCAATGTAAATAAATGTATGTAAATATATGCAGATATTCAAATTATGACAAAAAAAAATTGTATATATTGTGAGGGTGCGACTTTGTGCGACCTTCAAGAGGGTTGGTTTATGCCAGATTTGGTAAAGAAAGACACGCTGATGGAACAGCTGTGTCTTGGGCTATTTAGTTCAGAGGTGATTATGGATCAGGGCTCCACCCAACAGAGAGGAAGTCTGTGTGCATGAGAGCCAGGTGGGCTCTCGTCCTCTGAAGTGGAGTCAGAGGTGATTATGGAACAGGGCTCCACCCAATAGAGAGGAAGTCTGTGTGCCTGAGAGCCGAGTGGGCTCTCATCCTCTGAAGTGGAGTCAAAGGCGGTGCATGTCTGTAGGAGGCAGACACCGTTAGTAATACAGCAACAAAGGTGCTGACCAGGAGAAGCTAGGAGAAAGCTGAAACTCTTGGACACTGTGTGGGTCTGAGGAACAGACCGTCAGGCCTAGGCTAAAGGCCTGGATCGCTAGAAGGTAAAGCTACGAGGCTACTGTTAGTATGAAAGATACAGGAATGGTGGAACCCCCCTGTGAATATTACAGATGTGTTTGTGAACTTTTGTGCTTTTAAATAAAAATGGGCTACCATGCCCTTAAACAGAGTTGCTGACTGGCTTGCATCACTGAAAAACGCATCTACTACGAGAGCTAACAACCCCCAATCTTACAATATACAGTATATCCGTATGAAAATGGCAATAAAAATAATAAATACAGGAATGTATCAAAATCCTGGCAAAACATGGGCAAATCTAATAAAATGTACGGACCGTATATTGTCCGTCGTCAGCCTAGGTACTCGGAGGTACCAGCATAAAGGTTGGCCGCACACGCATATTGTCACACTATACATGACCCAGGGTTCTACCTGGGTATGTATATAGTAAAGTAAAGACAGTGCATATGCATATACAGATATGTCCTAATTATGAACCATTGCTGACGTATGTATAGAACGCTAAAACCATACGCAAGAATAATTATATGACTAATCACACATAGTACATAAAAACATGGAACAAATATCATACAACATGAAACATAAAACCTGCACTGATGGATGGAAGTGCATAAAGAAAATGTCTTTGTCTCATGTAGATAGTCTCTTGATTGTGTTAAAGGGCTCAATATGTGTGTAACTACAAGGTATTTGTGTCCCATTGATAAACACACACAGAGTCCTTTCCTTATTCGAATTCCAAAAAAGTGGTGTAACTAAAATGAAAAAACGGGAAGGAAACAAAGAGACAATTGACGTTTTTAGATCTTGGCAGGACCCTCATGGCCTATGTAGCGCCCTACTCCTGTTGGGTAGACGCTATATGAGGACTCAACTGAACGACGTATCCTGGCCAGTTTGCCTCACGGTGCTGCCGGCTGGCTGAAAAATTCTGGCACCATAAGCTTTGTACTTTTGAAGGAACTTTTACAAAGTGTCAGTGTGGTTACACAATCTTGTGGCGGAAAGTTGTGGAACGACTAGACGGCACTCATCAAGTCTGTGGCAGAGACTTTGAGCGAGCTTCGCACCGGTTGCTAGGCCGGTGAGAGTTAGGCCTATCCGGTGGTCGCTGAATCCAGCGTGGAACTGATTTGTCCTCTGGATCTAAGATTGTGCCCGTGATCCGCAAAGCAAAGTACCTGAACCTCCCCTATCCCTTTACCCCTCTGTTGGAACTGGTAAAATAAAGCCTCTTGTAGAAAACGTAACCAAGTGTTGGTGTGGACATTTATAAAAGCTCTTCAAGAAGGATCCCTGACACGAGTGCAGTGAACAGAAAAGGTAACGGTAGGCCCAAAATTATAACCAGCAGCTCCTACAGGGTAGTGCTACACCTATATCTCCATTTAACCATGTATAAACCCTATAATGTTCTTCATATTTTATATTATATTTCTCGTTTCTCCACACCAAAAGATACGGGTGCAGAGATATTTGTGTGTTCTAAACATTAAAACAATTAATAGGCATGGAAATGAAGATGTCAGAAAATCGTGGTCTAGGTGAACTGTTCAAGGCTTTGGAACATTCAGATGGCATAAGTGTGTAATCAAAAAACAGGACCACGGACCCATAATAATATGAACATAGAGATGTAAGCGAGAGGTCTATCAGACACAATTAATCATAATAATGGGAAACATCCAATTCAAAATTCAACCCCATTGGTATTCTCGTATGCAAAGAAAATATCCAATAGACCTCGCGCCTACATAATTTTCTGAATCTATCCCCTCCTTTCACTGGAGTGGTCCATAGGGTACACCTTTAATGGTGTGTCCTGGGTGCGCCGAATCCGCCCTAAGGAGTGCATAGCCTGCTGTACTCTTTCTATGCAAGCCAGTGACCACCATCCCATTGATACCTGAAAGTTTTACGTCCAAAAAATCAATAGTGGTAATTTGTAAATTTCCAGTGAATTTTAAATTCAATGAATTATCGTTTAAATAGAAAAAACAGGTATCGAGTTTGGCTGTGCTTTCTGAGGTCACAAACAGAAGATCGTCAATTTAGCGACAATAAAAAGCAGTATCTAAACAACGGGGGCGATGTCCGAAGATGTGGGACCTCTCCCACCAACCCATGTGGAGGTTGGCTAGGGAGGGAGAGAATTTTGCTCCCATAGAGGCCCCGCATCTCTGGAGATAATAGCTCCCGTCAAACAGAAAAAAATTATGTGTCAAAAGGTAATCAAGTGACTGCAATATGAACTCTTAAAGCACTAAAGAAAATTTTCCAGATTCACTGAGAAAAGTGCCCACTGCCTGTAGGCCTAGGTGATGTGGTATACTTGAATATAGACTGGTGACGTCCAGTGGCGGCCCGTTCATAGGGGGCGCCCGGGCACCGCCCCCCCCCCCCTCCTGTGGTCACCAAAAAAAAAAACGGGCCCTTTAAGAGTTTTTTTTTTAATGTCTTTTTTTCACACATGGCGGCGCGACCATAGTGGGCGCAGAAGCGCCGCTACCGCTCGCTTCTGCGCCCGGCCGTCACTCACCACAACAATACATAGGTTCATGCATTGCATGAACCTATGTATTGCTGCCGCCCACTATTCAGATGGCCGGCCCCTTGAGCGCCGGCCATCTGAATCACAGCATCTGGTTGGTATTTAGAAGTGCCTATCAGAGCCAGCAGGCTCTGATAGGCTTCCCGACTACAGCCTGAGGGCTGTAATCGGCTTCTAAATACCTAATGAGAGGACGCACAGGGGTGCGTTCCCTGGCCAATCAGGTTCACCGGGTCTGGTTACCGGTAACCTGATTGGCTGAAGCGACATCGAGGGCGGGAGAAGACATTTTGGACGGAAGAAGGACGGCGCTGACTCGAGGAAGGTAAGTGCAGGGCTGGGGGGGACAAACTGGCTGCATTTGGGGGGACAAACTGGCTGCATTTGGGGGACAAACTGGCTGTATTATGGGGGACAAACTGGCTGTATATTGGGGACAAACTGGCTGCATTTGGGGGACAAACTGGCTGTATATTGGGGACAATCTGGCTGTATATTGGGGGACAAACTGGCTGTATATTGGGGGACAAACTGGCTGTATATTGGGGACAAACTGGCTGTATATTGGGGACAAACTGGCTGTATTATGGGGGACAAACTGGCTGTATATTGGGGACAAACTGGCTGTATATTGGGGGACAAACTGGCTGCATTTGGGGGACAAACTGGCTGTATATTGGGGGACAAACTGGCTGCATTTGGGGGACAAACTGGCTGTATATTGGGGACAAACTGGCTGTATATGGGGACAAACTGGCTGCATTTGGGGGACAAACTGGCTGTATATTGGGGACAAACTGGCACTGGCTGCATTTGGGGGACAAACTGGCTGTATATTGGGGACAAACTGGCTGTATTTGGGGACAAACTGGCTGTATTTGGGGACAAACTGGCTGTATATTGGGGACAAACTGGCTGTATATTGGGGACAAACTGGCTTTATATTGGGGGACAAACTGGCTGTATATTGGGGGACAAACTGGCTGCATTTGGGGGACAAACTGGCTGTATATTGGGGGACAAACTGGCTGCATTTGGGGGACAAACTGGCTGTATTTGGGGACAAACTGGCTGTATATGGGGACAAACTGGCTGTATTATGGGGACAAACTGGCTGTATATTGGGGACAAACTGGCTGTATATTGGGGGACAAACTGGCTGTATATTGGGGACAAACTGGCTGTATATTGGGGGACAAACTGGCTACATATGGGGGAGAAACTGGCTGTATTTTGGGGGGAAACTGGCTGTATATGGGGGGAAACTATCTGTATATGGGGGGAAACTGGCTGTATTTTGGGGGGAAACTGGCTGTATATGGGGGGGAAACTGGCTGTATATGGGGGGAAACTGGCTGCATTTGGGGACAAACTAGTGGCGTTTGGGCACAGTGGCTGCGTTTAATGGGCACAGTGGCGGCAATTGATGTTTTTTTTTTCAGTTTGTTTGCGCCCCCCCCCAAAAAAAATTTGAGCACCAGCCGCCACTGGTGACGTCGCAACTAATCCATCTGTAGTTGTCTTCCCACGTGAACTCATGGAGTTTAATAAGCAACTGTTTAGTATCGCAGAGAAAGCCTGGGAGATCAACTACCAATGGCTGGAGCTGTCCATCTATCCATTCACCTAATCGCTCGGTGAGAGAACCGATACCTGCCATTATCAGCCTGCCAACGAGGGGATGTAATCCCTTGTGAACCTTGGGTAGGTGGGGGAATACTGGCATAATGGGACTGGTAGGGATAAATAAATCTTTTTGTTTACCAGAAAAAATACCCGCCTGTACAGCCCTGTCTACAAGCAAGGATAGTTCTTTAGAAAAGGGAACTGTGGGGTCTGATCTGAGTAATTGGTATGTGTTGATATCGGACAGTTGGCGTAATGCCTCATCCTTGTAGGTTACAGATTCTAAGACCACAACTGTACCCCCTTTATCTGCATTCTTAATAATAATGCTATTATCATTTTCTAAGGCTCTTAAAGCCATTTTTCTGCAGAAGATAAATTACTGGGGGTACTTCCCTTGCGGCAGTCCCGGGCAAGGTGAGTAAGGTCCCTCTCCACCATTTTTTGAAAGAGATATAGATCCCTGCCCCTTGTACCCACCGGATAAAAATCTGATCTTAATTTAAAGGATATTTTGTTTTGAGTGTATACAGGGTCGATGGGGCATGGATCTGATTCAGAAGCTAAACTTATCAAGTCCTGCAACGCGCAGACTTCTTTAAATGACACGGGGGAGGAAGCCAACTCACCAATCTCTGGACTGTCGGAAGAGACACCTTCTACCTCAGATGGAAATTCCAAATAATGTTTTTTTAGCGTGAGACAACGGGAAAACGTATTTATATCCAACAAAGTTCTGAAAAGGTCGAAGTGTCTGGTAGGACAAAAATTAAGTCCTTTAGAAAGCAATGCATTTTCTTTGACACTGAGAGTTCTGTTTGAAATGTTCAGTACATTGGGTTTCACCGTTTCATTCTCCCTCGTAAGGTATAGTGGGTTTTCTTTGGTGTCTTTGTGTCTCTTCCCTCCTCTCCTTGTTTTCTTGTGGTAACCGTTTTCTTTCTTGTTTTTTGGTTGGATCCATGAGGGTGTCCAGGGGTACGTGCTTCTTCGCTGGGGCCCAATCCCGAAGATGTTATAGCTCGTTCAGGTGACGATTCCGATCCCGTAGTCACCGTGGTGTCATTCGTGAGCTCATTCTCCTGATCGGAGAAGCTAACCCGCTTCCCTCAGTTCCTGCGCGATCGACCTGGTTGAAATTGTGGTTTCTTCCACACATATACGTTGTTACTTTCATAATCAATACGATTGCGAGTCATTTTGCCCCTTTTAGTGTCTATAACAAATTTCTCCAATTTGTCTAGCTTCTTATTTAATCGTCCATCTAGTTCCACAAACTCTGCGTGGGTTTGTAATGAAGCCAGATCCTTTTGTATAGAAGACATCTCCACCTGTAGTTTTTCCACCTGTTTCTGGTTTGATGATATTAAAATGTCCATGAGTTTGAATGAACAGGTGTTGAAGGTGTCAGTCCATTCTTTTTTCAATTGATCATCGAATAATAATGTCACAGAGATTTAAGGATATGGGCTATCCGAACAAAATCATTAACAGGGCTCTATCAACAGCCAGTGTCATTCCCAGAAACTCTTTACTGCAAGAGAATGACAACAGATCTGCCCACAAGCGGTCCACTATTTCCTTTGGTAATGTTCCTATTTTTTACCACAACATATAGTCTGGAGTTTAACAAAATCAAACACACTATTAATAAATACCTTCCCATTCTGTATAATGATGTATCTTATCAGGAGATATTATCCAAAGGTATCAAATCTGTATCCTGCAGGGCCCCGACATTGGGGGGCACACTTTCACCAAGCTTGTTCCAAAGTAAGCCACTAGGCACAAATTGGTTACAATTTAAAGGGACCTTTAGATGTGGAACCAAGAGATGCAACTACTGCCGTCATATCAAAACAGGTCAATATATACATTCTTACACCAATGGCAAAAGTTTTGAAATCCCACAATTCATTAATTGTAACACTAAGTTTATAGTGTATGTCATCAATTGTGACTTGTGTCGGATTCAATATGTGGGTCGTACGATACGGAGACTCAAAGATAGATTGTACGATCACTTATATGACATTGACAAGAATCACAATATTAATGTAGCTAAACACTGGAACATGATACATTCTAAGGATGTGTCATGTCTATCCATTTAAGGCATAGAGAGAATCACCACTCCAGTGAGAGGAGGAGATAGATTCAGAAAATTATGTAGGCGCGAGGTCTATTGGATATTTTCTTTGCATACGAGAATACCAATGGGGTTAAATTTCGATGGGATGTTTCCCATTATTATGATTAATTGTGTCCGATAGACCTCTCGCTTACATTTCTATGTTCATATCATTATGGGTCCGTGGTCCTGTTTATTGATTACACGCTTATACCATCTGAATGTTCCAAAGCCTTGAACAGTTCACCTAGACCACGATTTTCTGACATCTCCATTTCCATGCCTATTAATTGTTATAATGTTTAGAACACACAAATATCTCTGCACCCATATCTTTTGGTGCGGAGAAACGAAAAATATAATATAAAATATGAAGAATATTATAGGGTTTATACATGGTTAAATGGAGATATAGGCCATGAGGGTCCTGCCAAGATCTAAAAACGTCAATTGTCTCTTTGTTTCCTTCCCGTTTTTCATTTTAGTTACACCACTTTTTTGGTATTCGAATAAGGAAAGGACTTTATGCGTGTTTATCAATGGGACACAAAAACCTTGTAGTTACACACTGTGACAGCAGGAAGGTAAAGTCACCTGGTTGCATCCAGGGGGGTAGATATATTTCGCCCAGATTCAGGCTTTACGCCGACTTATACAACTAGGTGGAGAGTTGTATAAGGCTAGTGGGCTCATGGATGACTCATACCTCTAGGGAGAGTGTGGGGCGTCGTGCAGACAGAGATGAGGAGACCAGCTGAACCTTGTCAGCTCATTTAGGCCTCTATAAGAACTCCCAGCTTCATTAGATGTTAGCTCATGCCTGGAACCAGACCTGTGTGGACTGTCTAGGGAGAGTGAACCCCTGTGCGGTGAGACAAAGCCTGTGTGGCTATTTGTTTGGACTTTTACTAAACCAGGGACTTAGGGACTAGGACAGCACTAGGCTGATCCCAGTTGTTAGTTAGGAAACCTGTATGTTTAGTCAGAGGTCAACTTGACCAGGATTTATTTTGGTTATGTTTCTTTTGCTTTGCTGTGTTTTGTCACTGTAAATAGAAAATAAACCGCACCTTTTTTTGATTTTGAAAACCACAACCTCCGTTTGCTGGGCCTGTTTTGTGTGGGGAGCCCATCCCGGGGGTCACACACACCCGCTGCCGAGCTAACCCCCTCACAGTTGGTGGAGAACCAGTGGCAGTTTTTTTTAAGCCAGCATGGAGGAGATACTGAAGCAGCTGGCTCTAGCAAATGCCAATCAACAGCAGACAAATGCAGGTTTGCAAAGGAGCCTTGCAGCCCAGCAGCAGACAAACGCAACTTTGCAACAGAGTCTGGAGGCTCAGCAACGAGCCCAGCAGCAATCTGAGGCCCGCTTCATAGACCTGTTGCAGAAGCCTGAGCAGAAAGTGGCTACAGCCAGAGACTTTGTCCGCACCAAAGATTGTGGAACGTGTTGTAATGGATCGGTTTTTGAGAGCTCTTCCTACTGCCATCCAAAAGTGGGTAAGCCATGGAGACCCAGAGACGGCCGATGGTCTTGTGGATCGTGTGGAGAAATACTTGGCTACAGAGAACCTGACGGCCTCTTCCAGAGACACTCGGACTTTCCACCCTAAGACCAGACCATCCCCAGGGGCGGATAAGAGAATTCCAAGGGGTGAGGGTGGAGAGAGTGAGAGGGTGGGAGCTCTACCCCAAGTTTGGCGAGAACAGCCTGGGAAATCAGCGGCTCAAGAGGCGGCAAGAAGGATCGTTTGCTACCGCTGCCGGCAAGCGGGAAATATTGCAGCCAATTGCCCGGTTGTGGAGGAACCCATGCAGTGTGACTTTCTGACGGGCAGACGTCAGTCGCTGTGTGCGACAGTCGCATGCACTGCCATTCGAGGAACTGAGAAACATTTATGCAAAATGTGTGTTAATGGTAGAAATGTTGTGGTATTGCTGGATTCAGGTAGCCTTGTGACCCTGATAAAGGCTGAGTTAGTTAAAACAGAGGTCTCTGGGAATAGCAAGGTAGCTGTTATTTGTGTGCATGGGGACACCCGAGAGTATCCAGTGACTACAGTGTGTTTCGAGACCCCCAAAGGTACCCTCTCTCATCCAGTGGGCTTAGTATCTCAGTTACCGCATGACGCCATTGTGGGAAGGGATTTTCTGAAGTTCTGGGAACTGTGGGATGATCCTGAGCCCCTCACTGGTGCCCCTATGTACCAGGAATGTGATAGCCAGAACTCCCCTGAGAGTGGTGAGGACTCTCCGGAATTTCCCTTATCAGTATTGGCAGGGGAGACTCAAGAAACTGGAGAGGAGCCCACCTCCTCAGACGAAAACCTACCGTCTGTGGAGTTTTCTGATCTTGAGGTTCACAGGGAAAACTTTGCCACAGAACAGTTGAAAGACCCCGCCCTAATAAAGGCACGGGAAAACGTAGTGAAAATAGATGGTGAGTTAGTGAACCCAGATAATACCTGCACTTACCCATACTTCAGCGTAGAGAAGGACCTACTGTATCGGGTGGCAAAAAGGGCAGAAGAAACCGTTGAGCAGCTTGTGGTGCCCAAACCTTACAGGAAGTTGGTGTTGGAGTTGGCCCATGGGCACATTCTTGGAGGTCATCTGGGGACAGAGAAAACCCGAGAGAGGGTATTACAGAGATTCTATTGGCCGGGGGTGATGAAGGACGTAGAAAATTATTGTTCCTCCTGCCCTGTGTGTCAGAGGTTGGCCCCGATGCCACATTTCCGTAGCCCGCTGGTCCCTCTACCCATCATTGAGGTCCCGTTTGAGAGGATCGCCATGGATTTGGTAGGTCCTATAATCAAGTCCGCTAGGGGGCACCAGTACATATTAGTTATAATGGACTATGCCACCCGTTATCCAGAAGCGATCCCTCTCCGAAATACCTCGGCCAAAACCATAGCCAAAGAGCTATCTCTTGTTTTTAGCCGGGTGGGTATTTGTAAAGAACTGCTTACGGACCAAGGTACACCCTTTATGTCCCGGGTTATAAAAGAGCTGTGTAAATTGTTCAAAGTGACGCAATTGCGTACGTCTGTGTATCACCCCCAAACCGATGGGCTGGTTGAAAGATTCAACAAAACCCTAAAACAAATGTTGAAGAAAGTGGTGGATAGAGATGGAAAGGATTGGGACTGTTTACTTCCTTATTTGATGTTTGCTATTAGGGAGGTGCCCCAATCCTCTACGGGATTCTCCCCCTTTGAGTTACTGTATGGGAGACACCCAAGAGGGCTGTTGGATATTGCCAAGGAAACTTGGGAAAGTGAGAGTTCTCCCCACAGGAGTGTGATTGAGCATGTCGCCCTGATGCAAGATCGAATTGCACAGGTAATGCCCATCGTGAAGGAACATTTGGCCCAAGCGCAGTTGGCACAGCAGAGAGTGTACAACCGTGGAGCCAAGACCCGTACCTTTTCCCCGGGGGATAGGATATTGGTACTTGTCCCTACGGTTGAAAGTAAATTCCTTGCCAAATGGCAAGGCCCCTACGAGATAATGGAAAAAGTGAGCGAAGTGAATTACAAGGTCAGACAACCAGGAAGGCGAAAGCCCGAACAGATCTATCACGTTAATCTGTTGAAAGCCTGGAGGGATAGAGAGTCCCTAGTCGCAGACACTTGGTCACCAGCTCAAACTGGTTGCGTGATTCCTGAGGTTGGAATAGCAGCCACCTTGTCACAACCCCAACAACAGGAGGTTAAGGAGTTTGTGCTTCGCAACAAGGAGGTATTCTCTGAGCTGCCGGGACAAACATCTGGGGTAGAGCATGACATCATTACCCCGCCCGGTGAAAGGGTGAAGTTAAAACCCTATCGGATCCCAGAGGCTCGACGGGAGGCAATACGGGAGGAAGTACAGAAAATGCTGAACTTAGGGGTGATAGAGGAGTCCCAAAGTGATTGGTCTAGTCCCATCGTGTTGGTGCCTAAACCGGATGGGAGCTGGCGATTTTGTAACGATTTTCGTCAGTTGAACAAAGTTACAAAATTTGACACCTACCCCATGCCACGTATAGATGAGTTGATCGACCGGCTGGGAACAGCCCGATACATGACGACTCTTGACCTCACAAAAGGGTATTGGCAAATCCCCCTGGCCAAGTCGGCCAAAGAGAAAACCGCATTTGTAACCCCAGACGGGGCGTTCCAATATAAAAGAATGCCGTTCGGGTTACAGAATGCGCCGGCCACATTCCAGCGGAAAATGGACCAGATGCTGAGGCCCCATCGGAAGTATGCTGCGGCTTACCTGGATGACGTAATTGTCCATAGCACAGATTGGGCCTCACATCTGCCAAAAGTGCAAGCAGTCCTGGACTCTGTTCGGGAAGCGGGGTTTACGGCTAACCCCAAGAAGTGTACCATTGGGCAGGAGGAGGCCAAATATCTTGGGTACACCATTGGGAGGGGAGTAATAAAACCCCAACTCAACAAAGTCGAGGCCATCCAGAGTTGGCCACGTCCCAACAGCAAGAAGCAGGTACGAGCCTTTCTGGGAATCGCTGGGTATTATCGGCGATTCATTCCCCACTTTGCTTCTAAGGCTGTGCCCCTAACCAACCTGACGAAGGGGAAAGGGTCGGTCATGATTAAATGGACCCCCGAGGCTGAGGCAGCATTCCAATTCTTGAAACAAGCCTTATGTAGCCAGCCAGTGTTGTACTCACCCGACTTCTCTAAAGACTTTGTCGTACAAAGTGATGCGTCAGATGTGGGGTTAGGAGCAGTATTGTCCCAGGTCTGGAACGGGGAAGAGCACCCAGTCATTTACCTCAGCAGGAAGTTGAAGTCCCATGAGGTAAATTACGCCACCGTTGAAAAGGAGTGTTTAGCGGTGAAGTGGGCTCTAGATTCCCTTCGGTACTACCTGCTAGGTAGGCACTTTGACATGGTTACGGATCACGCTCCGTTAAAGTGGATGGCTCAAAACAAGGAAACAAATAGAAGAGTGAATAGGTGGTTCCTGGCCCTCCAGGAATTCAACTTCACAGTAAAGCATCGCCCTGGCGTTCAAATGGGGAATGTGGATGCTTTGTCTCGAGTACATGAATGCCTGATTGCTGGTGTTCCAACCCCGAGGTTAAAACAAGAGGGGGGGGTATGTGACAGCAGGAAGGTAAAGTCACCTGGTTGCATCCAGGGGGGTAGATATATTTCGCCCAGATTCAGGCTTTACGCCGACTTATACAACTAGGTGGAGAGTTGTATAAGGCTAGTGGGCTCATGGATGACTCATACCTCTAGGGAGAGTGTGGGGCGTCGTGCAGACAGAGATGAGGAGACCAGCTGAACCTTGTCAGCTCATTTAGGCCTCTATAAGAACTCCCAGCTTCATTAGATGTTAGCTCATGCCTGGAACCAGACCTGTGTGGACTGTCTAGGGAGAGTGAACCCCTGTGCGGTGAGACAAAGCCTGTGTGGCTATTTGTTTGGACTTTTACTAAACCAGGGACTTAGGCACTAGGCTGATCCCAGTTGTTAGTTAGGAAACCTGTATGTTTAGTCAGAGGTCAACTTGACCAGGATTTATTTTGGTTATGTTTCTTTTGCTTTGCTGTGTTTTGTCACTGTAAATAGAAAATAAACCGCACCTTTTTTTGATTTTGAAAACCACAACCTCCGTTTGCTGGGCCTGTTTTGTGTGGGGAGCCCATCCCGGGGGTCACACACACCCGCTGCCGAGCTAACCCCCTCACAACACATATTGAGCCCTTTAACACAATCAAGAGACTATCTACATGAGACAAAGATGTTTTCTTTATGCACTTCCATCCATCAGTGCAGATTTTATGTTTCATGTTGTATGATATTTGTTTCATGTTTTTATGTTTTTATGTACTATGTGTGATTAGTCATATAATTATTCTTATGTATGGTTTTAGCGTTCTATACATACGTCAGCAATGGTTCATAATTAGGACATATCTGTATATGCAATGCATATGCACTGTCTTTACTTTACTATATACATACCCAGGTAGTTTCATTAAACCCTGGGTCATGTATAGTGTGACCATATGCGTGTGCAGCCAACCTTTATGCTGGTACCTCCGAGTACCTAGGCTGACGACGGACAATATACGGTCCGTTCATTTTATTAGATTTGCCCATATTTTGGCAGATTTTAAAACATTCCTGTATTTATTATTTTTATTGCCATTTTCATACGGATATATATATATATTGTGAACTTTTGGGGATTATAGCTCCACGGGACTAAGTGCATAAACCGTTGACTTTTAAACAGAAAGGCTTTTATTTGTGAATAAAGCAAAAATAACGCTTAATTCAGCACACAGAAAAGTATAAACTAAAGTCCACTTATCTTCCAGCATAAATCAAAAATCTTGCTTGTCTTCAGCACAAAAATAAACCAAAGGAAAGATACATACAGTTTTGTAGGGGAACTTCCAGAGCCCTTGCTGAATCTTTCCAAGCTCCCAGCAAACAGACAGCTCCTCTCCACAGGTGCAATCCTCATACTCCTTCCACACACCTCTAGCATCACTTCCTGTTTTATGAGCTGTCTTCCTGGAAGCCCTTAACCCCCTGTGTGCTGACTCCCAGTGGTCAGGAGTGGAGGCTCTATCCCACCCGAATGTCACTTTAGAGCCTCCGAAATTCCAGGCCCCAAATACCTCTCTATTAAGACAAAGAGGACTGCGAGCCAGTCCTCTCTGGACTATTTATTTTGCCAGAAATTCCTCACCCATTGGGTGACCTCCTGAACACTATTACCACTCGTTAAAGGGACCATAACCCAAATATTGGTGCTACATAGCACCCGTCCAGGACCCAACCTTGGCGTCCTGTACATTTCCCCCCCCTCTGCCTCAACGCGGAGGTGTTGGAGGCACCACTCGACACCATACAATGGACTCGGGAGAGGGCATCGGCATTCTGATGTTGTCTCCCGGGTCTGTGTTCTACCACGAAATTGAACTCCTGGAGAGAAAGGAACCACCTTGTCACCCTGGCATTGGTGTGCTTGTTTTGCCTCATCCAGGTAAGGGGAGCGTGGTCTGACATCAAGCGAAACTTCCTACCTAGGAGGAAATATCGTAGGGAGTCCAAAGCCCACTTGATGGCGAGACACTCCCGCTCTACCACAGCGTAGTTTTTCTCAGCTGCTGTCAGCTTCCTACTAAGAAAAACTATGGGATGCTCTTCCCCATTGCTTTCCTGCGACAGGACTGCTCCCAATCCCTCACTTGAAGCATCTGTCTGCACTACAAAATCTTTTGCGAAATCCGGAGCTACAAGCACCGGATCCTGGCACAATGCCGTCTTAAGCTTTTGAAAAGCTTTCTCGGCCTCGACATTCCACTTTATCATCACTGACTTTCTGCCCTTGGTCAAGTCCATCAGCGGTGCAGCAATGGTGGCGAAGTTGGGGACAAACCTCCTATAATAGCCAACTATGCCCAGAAACGCTCTGACCTGCTTCTTGGTTAGGGGACGGGGCCAGTCCTGTATGGCTTCCACCTTACTCATTTGGGGCTTCACCAACCCCCTACCCACAATATACCCTAGGTACTTGGCTTCCTCCATCCCAATGGCACACTTCTCCGGATTGATGGTGAACCCTGCTCTTCTCAAGGAGTCTACCACTGCCTGAACCCGGGGAAGATGGGACTCCCAATCAGTGCTGAAGATGACTATGTCATCTAAGTAGACGGAAGCGTACTGTTGATGTGGGCGCAGAGTTTTGTCCATGGCCCTTTGGAACGCGGCAGGGGCAGAGTGTATACCAAATGGCATCCTTTTGTATTGGAAGTGGCCTTCCGGGGTAGAGAAGGCCGTTTTCTCCCTGGCTTCCTTGGTCAGGGGAATCTGCCAGTACCCTTTTGTGAGGTCCAGCGTGGTGATGTACCTGGCAGGACCTAACCTCTCAATTAGCTCATCTACTCGTGGCATGGGATACGCATCAAACTTGGAGACTTCATTAAGTTTTCTGAAGTCGTTACAGAAGCGGAGGGTGCCGTTGGGTTTGGGTACCAACACGATTGGACTTGACCACTCGCTTTGTGACTCTTCAATGATTTAAAGTTCGAGCATTCTTTTAACCTCGTCAGATACCGCCACCCTATGAGCTTCTGGGATATGGTAAGGCTTTAACCGGATTTTTACATTGGGTTCGGTTACGATGTCATGCTTGATGACATTGGTGAGACCAGGCAATTCTGAAAACATGACCCTATTTCTTTGCAGAAACTCTTTTGCTTGCTGGGTTTGGGGTCTAGTCAGGGTGGCAGCAACCTGCACCAGGTCGATCCCTGCATGGTCCCCTGACTGTACCCCTACCACCGCAGATACCTGTTCCCTGTCTCTCCAGGGTTTCAATAAATTCACGTGATAGATTTGGTAGGGTTTTCTTTTCCCTGGCTGGTGTATCTTGTAGTTCACCTCACCTACTTTCTCTACTACCTCAAATGGGCCTTGCCACTTGGCCAAGAATTTGCTCTCCACCGTGGGTATTAGAACAGCCACCCGGTCTCCTACTTGAAACTGTCTAATTTTAGCCGACCGGTTATACACTCTTCTTTGGGCATTCTGAGCCTTCTGCATGTGCTCCCTCACCAGCGGCATTACCTTAGCCACCCTCTCTCGCATTTGAGAGATATGTTCTACCACAGTTTTATGTGGTGAGGACTCACTTTCCCATGTTTCTTTTACTAGGTCGAGCAACCCCCGGGGCCTTCGTCCATACACTAGCTCAAACGGCGAGAAGCCCGTGGATGCTTGTGGAACCTCCCGGATGGCAAACAACAAGGCAGGGAGTAACATATCCCAATCCTTCCCGTCTTTCTGGACCACTCTTTTCAACATGGACTTTAGAGTTTTATTAAATCTCTCGACTAGGCCATCGGTCTGCGGATGATAAACGGACATCCGCAACTGCTTAATCTGAAACAGTTTGCATAAGTCCGCCATCACCTTTGACATAAAAGGGGTGCCCTGGTCCATCAGTATCTGTTTGGGGAACCCAGTCCGTGAGAACATTTGAAACAACTCCCGGGAAATGGCCTTAGAGGAAGCTTTCCTCAAAGGGATTGCTTCTGGATACCTAGTTGCGTAATCTAGTATGACCAATATGTATTGGTGCCCCCTTGCCGACTTTACCAGGGGTCCCAGCAGATCCATAGTGATCCGCTCGAATGGGACCTCAATAATTGGCAAGGGTACTAGAGGGTTTCTATAGTGGGGCATCGGGGCAGTTAACTGGCAAATGGGACAAGATGCACAATATTTTTTAACCTCGGCCTTCACTCCTGGCCAATAAAACCGGTCGGTTATCCTGGCCTCTGTTTTCTCTGCCCCCAGGTGTCCTCCTAGTGCGTCGTTGTGGGCTAGATCAAGGAGCATCCGCCGATATGGTTGGGGAACCAGCAACTGCTCTACAGTTTCCCCTCGGCTCTCAGCTACTCGATATACCAAGTCCCCCTTCAATGCAAAATGAGGAAACCTCTGATCTGCCCCTGGCATTTGTAAGACCCCATCAATAACAGAAACCTGCTCTCGAGCATTGATCAAGGTAGGATCCTGTAATTGGGCGGTGCCGAATGCACCCCTGGATACATCCAGGTCTGGATGCACTGGCCTCGAGGATGTTTCCCCCTCATCCTCCTCAGCCGGAGAGAGCTCCTCATCTTCCTCCCCCAGCATGACTTGTAATGGGAAAACTTCCCCCCCTCAGAGATCAACTCGGTTTTAAGACCTGGAACAGAAACATTATCACCCACATTAGTATTCTCTGTAACTTCACTATCAGTGACGGGTATCTCCATATTAGAGGGGTGTGTTGTGGGGGTTTCAGGCCCGGATCCCTCAGATTCTGTCCCTTCCAGTGTCCCCAGTACTCCGGGCAGCCCCATCTGTACCTGGTTCCATAGTTCAAGAAATAGTGGACAGTCCCGCCCCACTATGATGTCATGTATTAAGCTTTTCACCACCCCAACCTCTTGTGTAACTGAAATATGGCCATAGGAAACCGTTACTGGGACCAGGGGGTACTCCCTGGTGCCCCCATGGATACACACTACCCGTAGAGTCTTATTCACTGGGCCGAGTCTCCCGAGCACCCTGGCATGTACCAGTGTTATCATGCTGCCGGAGTCCAGGAGCGCCTTGGCAGGAAGGTGGTTCACCCACACTTCACACTCGAACCGTCCTTCAGCCAGATCAAGATGAGTGGCACACACTCTTTGCACATAGAAGGAGCTTCTCCGACCGGTCCCACAGTCCATAGGCTCCTCCTGCAGCAGGCACTGTGCCCGGGTATGCCCCCAGGACCGACATCGCCAACACTGTAGGTCCCCCATCCGTGGGACAGGAACCAACCTTCGTGGTTCTGCGGAGGATGATGCAGGTTTGCGGGTTCCAACGTCAGGCAGGGCTTCTCTCCTCTGTGCTGTGGCTGGTCTGGTTGCCCTTGGTGTGGGTTCCCGACACTTGGCAGGCCCAAGCAGGTCCTCTACCACGGTGTACCTTTCGACCAACTCAACCAGCTGGTCAGCAGTTGCAGGGTCTCCGTGGCTTACCCAGCGCTGTAGGTCATCTGGCAGGGACCGCAGGTACCAATCCATCACCACCTGTTCCACCATTTGTGGGCCTGACAATTTTTCCGGCTGCAGCCATTTTTTCACCAGCTGCACTAGTTCGTGCATTTGGGACCTAGGTGGTCGGTCAGGTTTGTACCGCCAGCGATGCACCCTCTGAGCCCGGATGGCTGTGGTCACTCCCAGGCGGGCCAGGATCTCTGCCTTCAGCCGTTCATAGTCGCTGATGTGCTCAGATGGGAGATCAAAATAGGCCTTTTGCGGGTCACCGGTGAGGAAAGGGGAGATAATGCCAGCCCATTGGTCACGGGGCCACCCCTCTCTCTCCGCTATTCTTTCAAAGGTGGTGAGAAAGGCCTCTACATCATCGCTGGGTGTTAGTTTTTGTAAGAAATGGGTGGCTCTCACGGACACTTGGTTGCCAGCGGCAACGACCGCTTGCTCTCGTCCCTGAGCCAGCCGCTGTACTGCCTCCTGCAAGGCAGCCACCTGTGCTCGAGTGGACTCCTGCTGGGCCGTAAACTGGGTAGTTAGCAGCAGTGTGCTTTCCTCATGGCGACGGTTTGCCTCTGCTAAAGCTTGCTGTTGGGTCGCAATGGCTTGTTGCTGGGTCGCAGTGGCTTGCTGCTGGGTCGCAGTGGCTTGTGCCAAAGCCTTGATGACCTCCTCCATGCCTTTGTCTGTTGTTTGCAATGTCTGAGCTGACTTCACCCAAGACATGCCATAAGCCCACTGTTTCTTTAAATGTCAGTTTGTTTTTGCTTTTTTAATACAAACGTTTTTTTATTGGGTATAGACAGAAAAAAAAAGCACATATCTTATCGGGATGCAACCCACACATATAACATAAAAATTACATTGCAACATATAATATCGAGAGGAAAAGAGCATAAGAGGATCAGTCACAGGGGCAGAAACTAAATGTGTTACTCGAGGTCAGGCCCAGTGACGGCCCTTCGGGTGCATCCCAGGGTTCAAACAGAAAGAAAATTCTATTAATGCTTAAAAGAAATCAAGAAGGAAACAGGATTAGAGGGGAATAAGGGAGAATCTCCATGGAAGGATAAGAACGAAGGGAAAGAAAGATTAGGGAAAAGAAAAAGCTTAGACAGGTACATGGGTAGAAAGGGGAAAACAACCTGTTGAAAAATAAACTTTAATCTGCTACTTCTGGTATGAATAATTCGACCGACCCAGTATCAAACAAAAAGAAAAAGTATAGGATGTACTCCTCGTTGGGTTGGGATCACATGTCCTGACCATCTCCTAGTATCCCCAGGCCCAGGCCCAAAGGAAACGGGAGAATATGGGGTACCTATCCGACCACACAGAGGCGGCCTCCCCAGAGGCAGTGCGTTGGTCACAGTATAGCCGCTCCTGTCGACCACGCCGCCCATTTATTATGGAAGGTCGGCATGGTGTCCATGATAGTGTGATAGATCCTCTCCATAAGATGGATAGACTCCATCCGCTGGAGTACCTGTGTCCATGGAACCGCCTGGGACCGCCAATTCAAGGCTATGGCCCAATGAGCTGCACAGAATAGGGTATTCACTAATCTCTGGGTATGGGGAGGCAGACCCGGTATAGTGGCAAAGAGCAAACACATCAGGGCCGTCAGGTCTAGGATGGTGCCCGCAATCTGCGTCACCCTGGATGCCACCTGGCTCCATAGGTGCCTCAGATGAGGGCAACCCCAAAACGTGTGCAGATGGGTGCCAGGGCTCTGGCAGCCCCTAAAGCACGTCTCCTGAACTGTAGGGTAGTATTTATGAACTCTATCTGGAGTGAGGTACCACCTCGTATGTAGTTTAAGTACTGTCTCCTTAGTGGCTATGGAGCGGGTACATTTGTGCATATTCTGTAGCATGTCGCTCCAGTCTTCTGGGGGGAATGCCACACCCAGGTCTGATTCCCAATGGGTCATAGCCGAGGACTTAACTGGAAGCTGAGAATCATTCAGTGACATATATATTGTAGAGATCGTTCCCTTGCCTCTAGCACCATTCTGGCAGATTGTTTCATACTGGGATAAGTTGGATCTAGTGTTCAATGTGAATAGGGATTCAAAAAAGTGCCTAATTTGTAGGAATCTAAAGAATTCCGTTCCCGGGGCTTCGAACTGCTCTTGGAGTTGTGTAAATGAACAGAAATGTGTGCCTTGCGATAGTGCTTTTAATGTCAAGAGGGAGTTTTGTACCCACCAATGGAAGCTCTCAGGGGATCGGAAAGCAGGGGGAAAACTGGGCGATCCCAGGAAGGTGGACAGGGGGGGTCTGCCCGACCTAAGTTTAAATTTGTGGTGATATAGGGACCAAAGGTGTATTGTCTGACCCACTACCATGTTTAGCATGCCCAGTTCCCTGGGCTTAAGGCCCGTCTGCCAAAGAAGTCCCGGGAGGTAGTATGGGCTGACAGAGGACATTTCAAACTGTAGCCAGGGGATGCTGTCTGGTGCGGCATGCCACTGTGCCGTCTGGGCCAACCTGGCTGACAAGTAATACAACCAGATGTTAGGAAGCCCTAACCCCCCCTGTGAGGCTGTATTTGAGGTAAGGGACCAGCTCTCGTCCCTCCCTGACACCCATCCACATACCTCCAGTGATCCGGAGCAAGAGCTACGTCTCGGGGGCATTCGTGGAGGCCGCGGTCGGTGCGGCCTAGTCAGGCCTGGGAATCCGCGGTGTTTCCTGAGGCAGTACCCCGCGGGAGCGGGCCGCGGCCGGGCCACATCTGCAGATCTCCTGTACCCAGTCACTCTTCCTGGACCCTGCTACAGCTGGGGAAACTATCCATCACTTCTCCCCAATATCTGCATAAGGCTATCTACTACCTTCTTACAAAAGTCTGTGCTGCTAGCACACGGCGGCCATCTTGGTACACCTCTGCGATCTCCATAGTCCCCCTGCAGCAGATTAAAGACCCTGTCCCTCTACCTTGGCTCACAGTTCAACAAAAGTCGGTGCTCTTGTAGAGGACTAAGGTGGGATTCCTTCCTATTAGTGGGATTCGGCTGCAGCCCGGTTCCCATAACCCTGTCAGGCGGACATCTTGCTTCACCCAGCCTCAAATTTACAGAGCTCTCCCTTATCCTTCTGCAGATGTTTCACCCCCCTCAACACTTTTAAAGTAGCCTGGCCTGAAAGAACATCCCCAGAGGTCACCATCAGTAGAGACTTCCTCCCATCCTGGTTTTTGAACTCCCCATAAGTCGTCCCCTGCCTGAACCGAGACTCCTGGCCTGCCACTAACCCCACAATCCGGTCCTCTGCCGACTTTCCCTTGGGCTGTTGGGAGAACCCAACAGGAGACAGCGCTCCATGGTTGGAGGATCCCCTCACCCCCTCACCTGTATTAAGGTGACAAGATGAACTAAAAGTCACATCCTCAAGGGGGGGCGCATGCGCGGCACGGAACTGGCAGGCAGCTAAGTGAAGGAGATCCGAGGGCACCGGAGACATTAGCACTCCCAAGGGGGTTATATTGCCTGCAAATCTTACTTGAATCATCCTGAACCCCTAGAGGGACCAGTTGTGCATGCCGTCGATTAAAAAATATAATAAGCAGAAATCCGCCCAGCGGTCCTTGACGAATTATTTACTACGGGCCCGGGATCAAACGAGGATGTCCCAGAGTGGCGCTGACCAGGAATAGTCCATGCTGGAGGCCCCAGAGCCCATGGCTTCCCCTTCTGCGACTTCAGAGCTGAGTGAGTACACTCCACACCTCACGAAGGCAGACTTGGACCACAGTCTGACGACAATGTATGAAAAACTTGCCCGCAAGTTTCAGGCTGAGCTTCACAAGTCCACCCATACCCTCTCCCAGGAGATCGCTTCCCTGGGCGGGAGGACAGACGTACTAGAGGTGAAGCATGATGAGCTCCAGCTCGCATACGATGACCTCCGCAAAGACCATGAATTGCTCACGGACACGGTTGTCCAGCTCCAGAATAGTATGGAAGATTTAGACAACCGGAACAGGAGGAACAATATTAGAGTGCGTGGCCTGCCTGAAACAGTCATGGATCTGCCTGATGCCACTGAGAGATTGTTTCGCTCCCTCCTCCCAGAACAACCGGTGAATGCATTCGTATGTGACCGCCTCCACAGGGCCCTACGACCCAAACCGCCCCCGGAGAAGCCTCCGAGGGATGTGGTGATGTGCCTGAAGGACTACCTGGTGAAGGAGGAGATCCTGCGAGCTTCCCGCAACACCCCTCGTATACAGCTGGACGGGGTCACCATTCAGATATATCCGGACATCTCCCCGACCACACTGGAGAGACGCCGACAGATGAAAGAAATCACCTCCGTCCTTCAAACCGCTCGGATCCGCTATAGATGGGGTTTCCCATTCAAACTGACGGTCCCGCACAACGGATCCACATACACCGCCACCACGGTCCTGGAAGGTAAATCCATCCTGGTCAAATTGGGCCTCCTCGAACCTCAACAAGCACCAAGGCACCCGTCCACCCCCGCCCGTCACCAATCTGGGCCACCCCACCTCCTCAGAGGGGACGCAGAGCCTACCGTAACCCATGACTGCAGACAGCTGTGGAAGTTCTCCGCGGCTCCACCATGATCTTCCCGCAGGCTTGCGGTCAAGGTACTAAATATGATTTCGGTACCACCTGTCCCCCCCTTATTTTTTGTTCATGAGCCCCATGCCCCCTGGCCTGTCTCGCTGGACTTGTCAATTTCTGGACCCCCAAGCCTTTCGGTTCTGAACGAGCCTTTATGTCTCCGGTCCTCGTGATCCTGCCGTTTTCCACCCGGAACGTTTACCCCCCAACCACGTTAGTGTTCAATCCAAGAAACACTTCTCTCCCACCATTCCCTTTTTTGTTTTGGGAGAGACCTTGTACTGAACTCTTGCCACTCTCTCTCTCCCCCCTTCAGTGTTGGGGGAGATTGAGTGCACGTGGAAGACTGTTTTTTTTCAGTCATTTGAAATAGTTTTTTTTTTAACAAGAAAAGTCATTTGAAATAGTTGATGCTGGCCTGGATGGCCTATCCATCCAGACCCCTGTTAGTTTGTTTGCCTTTTTTTTTTTCTTCCTACAATGTTCCTGTTATCAATGTTATATTATTGGTTTTACTGCTACACTTAACCTGCTGACCATGCCCCCGATCTATGATCCAGGAATTTGGCAAGCCGCTTTGGTGCTGGGCCTGTGGGTTATGCGGCTGACATTCGCACCTATCTCACCAACCTCACTCCAAGCTAAATTTGTTCCAAACATATTATGGGTTTGAAGGTTATCTCACATAATGTCAGAGGCTTTAATTCCGCACAAAAGAGGAGGAAGGCCTTTCGAGATTATAAGCAATTGGGGGCGGACATTGTCCTCCTGCAAGAGACTCATTTTTCGGCAATGTCTCACCCCAATTATTTTGACAAGTCATTTAAGTTACATTACCATACCACGTATAGCTCTAAAGCCAGAGGGGTAGCCATATTTGTCAGAAATAATGTACATTTTGATGTCAAACATGTTTACAAGGACCCGGATAGCAGGTTTTTGATACTCCAAGGTGATGTCCAGGGCAAAGCCTTTACAGTCGCCAATGTGTACGCCCCCAATACTGCTCAGGGTTCCTTTTTCAGGTCCTTCACCCAAATTTTGGACAGATATACTTCTCCACACATGATAGTGGGTGGTGACTTCAATCTAGTCGCCCATTCCACACTGGACAGAAGCAAGGTTACCCACTCATCTAAGGCCTTCCCCAAATCCCTAGTGAGGTCCCTGGAGACTTTCCAACTTATTGACACATGGAGGGCCCTCAATACAGGAGCTAGGGAATACACACATTACTCAGCCCCCCACGAGAGCTATGCAAGGCTAGATTACATTTTCAGCTCCCCAATTTTACTTGCCAACTCCACAGCGGCCACTATACACCCATGCCCATGGTCAGACCACCTGGTGGTCTCCTTTAAAACTTCGCATGTAGGCATTTCTCCCCTGACAGCCTCCTGGAGGCTTAATGACTCCCTATTGACAGACCCTGACATAGCCACGCAAATAGCGAATCAGTTGGAAGAGTACTTCAGACTGAACGATGTAGAAGACACCACCCCCTCTATTCTCTGGGCGGCCCACAAGGCAGTACTTCGCGGCCGACTGATAGAGTTGGCCACCATTAAGAAGAGACAGAAGTTAGCCAAAATTAAAACCCTAACTGCAGACCTTGCAAAACTGTACCATATACACGCACAATCCCACGCCCCGGACACTCTTAGACAAATTGACCAGAAGAGGGTGGAATTGGATACTATCCTCTCAGACCACACAGAAAAATCTATTAGATGGGCCAAAGCGAGATTCCTATTGCACTCAAACGCTGCCTCGGCCTTGTTCTCACGTAAACTACATCACTCCCTTCAGCCCACCCATATCTACAAATTGCGTAACACCTCGGGCCAGCTGGTCTCCCACCCCAAGGAGGTGCTTGACACTTTCACCGCGTTCTACAGCTCCCTACTATCTGCCCCAGCCTCTCCCCCCCCCTGCTGGAGTTGAGGACTGGTTGAACTCCATCCAACTTCCGACTTTGACACACGAACAACTGACCAACTTGAACGCCCCATGCACAGAACTGGAGGTCCTGACAGTCATTAAGTCGCTCAAAGCGTCAACAGCCCCGGGCCCAGACGGGTATACGGCGACTTACTATAAAAAATTTGCAGGTACGTTGGCCCCTAAATTGACTAAATTAATCAACCACGTATTGCAAGGCCACTCACTTCCAGAGGAAATGCTTGCAGCCAATATGACCCTAATCCCTAAACCTAACAAGGATCACTCCCTCCCCCAGAATTACAGACCAATCTCGGTTCTTAACAATGACATTAAGATTCTAGGTCGTGTTCTTGCAGATAGACTAGCCCCCATAATTTCCACCCTGGTTGGCCCCGAACAAACCGGATTCATCCCCTCTAGGCAAATCACAGACAACATCCGCTTGGCGACGGACATTATCCAGGATGCGGAGCTATTTTCCCGCAAGGTTCTTCTGTTGGGCCTGGATATACACAAGGCCTTTGATAGTGTCCTGTGGCCATATATGGACGCGGTCATGACTAGGTTTGGTTTTTCAGGGGAGTTTGTTCATGGATTTAGGGCACTGTACCACAATCCTCACACACGCGTTAAGCTCCCAGGTTGCACTTCGGATTACTTCCCTCTGGGCAGGGGAACATGCCAGGGCTGCCCTCTGTCCCCTTTGATGTTTGCCCTGGCCGTGGAGCCTTTGGCGAGGGCGATCATCACAGACCAGAACATTAGGGGGTATCAGAAGGGGGATGGGGAGTATAAGGTGAGCCTATACGCGGATGATATCCTTGTATTCCTCCAGGACCCAGTTACTTTCCTTCCTAATTTAATCTCTACACTCCAATCCTTTCACACTTTTTCGGGCCTTGGCGTCAACCTCTCCAAGTGTTCGGCCCTCCCTGTCAATATCCCTCCCAGAGTCACCTCTGCCCTTAAATCTTCTTTTGGCTTTTCAGTATCAAATAAAACCCTCCAATACCTCGGGATTCGTCTAGCCCCCACCCTAAGAGAATTATATAACGCTAACTACCCCCAGATCTTCGCCAAAGTCAGACAATGGTTATGCCTATGGTCTACATTCCACATCACCCTCCTAGGCAGAGTCACAGCCGTAAAAATGTCCATTTTACCGAAATTGCTTTACTTCTTTAGGGCTCTCCCCCTTTATGTATCACGACATACTCTGTTGCAGATCCAACGTGAGATTAATGGGTTTCTATGGAACAATAAACATCCTAGGTATAGCGGTCTTATCACACACAGACCCTCTGCAAACAGGTTTCCTCCGGGAGGCCTCGGGCCTGCAAGATGGCGGCGGCCCCGGGCACTGGATGCGGTCAATCTCGGGAGACCTCCGGTTTCCCCTGGCCGAATTGTCCGAAAATAAGAGTGTGGGATACTGCAGGGGGTCTAGCTGGATGGGATGGTATGCTTTGTAAGCGTGGATGGGCGATACAGAGTACCGATGGTGATGGATGGTACCTGGAGCTCCTCTAAGAAACGTCCGCCGCCACTCACATCCAGGCCACGCCCCCCTACTCAATGTCAGTTTGTTTTTTAAACGGTTTTTGCAGCTGCAAATGCACTTTGCCTGCATTCTCCACCAGTTGTGAACTTTTGGGGATTATAGCTCCACGGGACTAAGTGCATAAACCGTTGACTTTTAAACAGAAAGGCTTTTATTTGTGAATAAAGCAAAAATAACGCTTAATTCAGCACACAGAAAAGTATAAACTAAAGTCCACTTATCTTCCAGCATAAATCAAAAATCTTGCTTGTCTTCAGCACAAAAATAAACCAAAGGAAAGATACATACAGTTTTGTAGGGGAACTTCCAGAGCCCTTGCTGAATCTTTCCAAGCTCCCAGCAAACAGACAGCTCCTCTCCACAGGTGCAATCCTCATACTCCTTCCACACACCTCTAGCATCACTTCCTGTTTTATGAGCTGTCTTCCTGGAAGCCCTTAACCCCCTGTGTGCTGACTCCCAGTGGTCAGGAGTGGAGGCTCTATCCCACCCGAATGTCACTTTAGAGCCTCCGAAATTCCAGGCCCCAAATACCTCTCTATTAAGACAAAGAGGACTGCGAGCCAGTCCTCTCTGGACTATTTATTTTGCCAGAAATTCCTCACCCATTGGGTGACCTCCTGAACACTATTACCACTCGTTAAAGGGACCATAACCCAAATATTGGTGCTACATAGCACCCGTCCAGGACCCAACCTTGGCGTCCTGTACAATATACAAAAAATTTTGGGCATAATTTGAATATCTACATATATTTACATACATTTATTTACATTGACATCACATATTTATATATATAAACAGTGGGTACGGAAAGTATTCAGACCCCCTTAAATTTTTTACTCTTTGTTATATTGCAGCCATTTGCTAAAATCATTTTTTTTTTTTTTTTATTAATTCATCTTTATTTGAAAAAAAAATTCTTACAAGATCATATACAGTCATAAACCAAACGGCAACAAACAAAACACAAAAAAAAAAAAAAAAATGGCAAAGGAGTTTAAAAAAAGAGGGGGGCATGGTCGCAAGATGGCGGAGTAGAGTAACACACTTACTCAGAGCTCCCTACATCCACCCACCCGGCTGATCTGGAGCAGCAAGAGCACATAGAACCTATTGTGAGATACTGTGAGATCTTTTACCTGGTATCCTGTTATTCACCCGCAGAAATCTGCCCGTTACCTTGGAGGATTTCCCTTCCTGGGATGAAGAAAAGAGAAGGAAAATTAAAAGTTAAAGCCGCAAAGATAACTAATTTGGCAGCCCAGGCTCCTCAAACGAAGATCCCTCGATTCTTTCCTCTGACATGAGCGGCAGCTGCAGCTCGTGACCGCGAGGTGGAGAGCGGATCACGCGACTCGGGGACGCGCTCGGGAACGCGGTTGGATCCGTGCATGCCAAACGAGAGGACTGAGCTGAGTGCTCCGACAGAGGTACATTGTATGTTGAAAGACAGGCTGCCCAGCAAAAACAGTTCTGCACAAGACGAGCAACATAAGCCCGCAGTGAATACCTTGACCTTAAAAATTGTTACAACTGAGGCTTCTCTGGAGAGTGAGACTGAGATCATGATGGAGTCCCAGGTAAACCAAGTGAGCCCCAAAACATCGCCTCCATGCCCGGAGCAAATGAGCTAGATCTTGGGACACTGATACAAGCCCTCCCAACCCGTGAAGATTTACAGGCACTTCCAACCCGTGTGGATTTGGAGATGTTTGTATCACGGGTTGAAGACGATATGGAAGCTATAGTTACCCGGGTAGAGAAAATACACCGGAAAGATCTGGAAGCAATGAGGGGAGATATACAACAGCTTACAGTTAAATTAAATCAGGACTAGACATTACTAGCTTCTCTAGAAAAACGTATCACACAACTAGAACAAGTGCAAATGCATCACTCTGCTCAAACAAACGTGATACAATTAAGGCTGGAGAAAATCGAGGATCGCAGTCGCAGTAAGAACTTGAGGTTCAGGGGAGTCCCAGAGACAATTGAAAAAGAGAAGTTAAAAGAGACTATCCTGGCGATTTGCATGCAGATGGATACCCCTCCTCCCTCCCAGGCTTTTGAGTTTGAAAGAATCCACAGATCATTGGGGCCACGTTCAGAGAACGTAAATAGACCTAGAGATGTGATATGTTGTTTTCATCAATATGCTCATAAGGAGATGATAAGCCGTAAAGCCTGGGAGGTTGGAGAAATTGTGTTTGAGGGATCTCAGATAAAAATCCTACCTGACCTTTCATGGGCCACCTTACAGCGGAGGGCAATGCTGCGCCCTCTCTTAGAGGGAATTAGGAAGTCCGGGGCGACCTATCGCTGGGGATTTTCTCTTACTATTAAGAAAAATACGCGGTTATTCTACCTACGACAACTAACAGATCTACCTGATTTGTTTACGTTTTTGGAGATGGAAACGTTGGAAGTTCCAGACTGGTTGCAACATATTTCAAGACCTTCAAAACGAAAAATAAATTTATTAGAGACAAAGAGCCCATTAACCCAGAGAAACGGAGAAGGAGAGATATCAGAAAGCTCCTTAAAAAAATTCATGAAGCAATTTGTAATTGTTTATTATTTTGAGTTAGAATCCGTTTCCAGACCCAGTTTTTTTGGGCTCTATCCACTTTTTATTTTTGTGCTTTAAATTTTGAGTGCTTCCCTCGCTCCCCCTTTTCCTTTTCTTTTTTTTTCTCTTCCCTTCTCTCCCACCCTACCCCCCCTCCTCTCCTCCCTTACTCCTTATGCCAGTCCACCTCCCTAGTTTTCTTGCTTCCCTTGATATTCTGTTGTCCCCTATCCTCTCCTCACCCCTCTCCCGTTCTTTTGTTATATTATTTGTGATTTGAGACAGACTACCCCCCTACCGGGGATAGTCTTGACCTATATGGGGATTACCGCCTCACTTTCCCCCTCCTTTTGCCCTCCGCTTTTTTTATTTTTGTTTTATAAACACATCATTTGGCACTGAATTGGATGTGGCGGGGAGATGGAGGGGGGGGGAGATGGAGGGGAGGGGATTTGGGGTGGTGTTAGGGGTTGGCGGGAGGAGGGGGAAATGTTAGAGGAAGAAGATCCTCATTATTTGTGTATTTTATCAATAAGCCAGTACTGTGATACGAGCTGTGGAATTTTGGCTGAGATATGGGGATTGAGCTGGGAGGGAGAAGAGGAGAAATTTGTTGGAGGTATGTCTGAGCTATAATATACTTATAATGTATGTTGAATATTAAATAATGAATAATATGGATATGAATCAGAAAGTAAGCTGAGAAGATGGTGGTGGAGTTGAGGAATACCTATTTACATAATATACTCACCCTATTGACCTCATTGTATATGTTTCTCTGGGCTAACCAAGGGACATGTATATAAACGAGAGAGGAGTGGGACGGGGGGAGGGATGGATAAGTAAAGGGGTAAAGTAAGAGATAGTAATCAACCTCCTGGATATAATGTATATGAAATTAAATATGTAGATGGTCCGAGGAAGGAAGTGGATAAAAAGACTATATGGATATATGTGATTTTGCATGTCTATGTAAATTGTGACCTTCTGCCGGGAGGGGGGTGGGGGGGAGGGTAGGCCTGAGTTCCTCAGCCTTCTAGGACCAAACCCCCAATTAGGTTTACACCAACTGAAGCCAATCCACTGGCTCAGTAAAGGTGTGTCCCCATTGGTGGGAGTAGGGGTTAGGCATAGGGGGGTGGGAGCGCGCTCACAAAGGAGTTCCTTTTTTTTTTTTCTAAGGAGAAATAGAAAAAGGGGAAAAGAGATGGAGGAAGTGAAGATTACTTACCTGAATGCCAAAGGACTTAATGTCCCAGAAAAAAGAAAGATGCTGTTGGACGAGCTGAAGCGCTCAGAGACACATTTGTTCAAGAGACACATTTCAGGGAAAAAGGGCTCCCATTCCTTCAAAATAGATTTTTTTCCCTGTGCATACCACGCACCGAATCAACAGGCAAAATCTAAAGGGGTCTCCATATTGATCTCCAATCGGATCCCTTGGACTCTGGTAGATAAATGTGCAGACCCCAATGGGAGATTTCTCTTCCTTAAAGGCTGCATTGGTAATATCAAAGTGACGTTGGCCACACTATACGCTCCAAACAAACATCAAGATACCTTTGTGAAGAAAACTCTTTCTGAATTACAGAAATTTGTTGAGGGCAAGCTTATCTTCGGAGGAGATTTCAACATCGCTCTAGACCCTAGAATTGACACCTCCTCAGGGACATCGTCAATTTTAGGAGGGGTTAGAAGAGGTATACTCCGAAAGATGCATGATCTACAATTAGTGGACATCTGGAGGATTTTACATACAGAAGAAAGAGAATTATACCTTTTTCTCTAATCCCCACCAAATGTGTTCCCGAATAGACATGTTCTTGACTCCACATTATTTGATACCATCTGTCATAGAAACTAGTATTGAAAATATAACTTGGTCTGACCACGCCCCGATTTCCCTGTGTCTTTCCCTCTCCAACACGGTCCTCCCGCAGGAGAAGACTTGGCGGTTAAATGAATGTCTACTTCAGAATTCTAGATATAGTTAAAGAAATTATAACATACTTTCAAATTATTGATACTCCAGGAAGTGATCCATGTATGGTGTGGGAAGCACATAAGATGGTGATCAGAGGGATTTTGATCAAACATGGATCAATTTTGAAGAAAAAACTAGAGAAACAGATTAATATCTTACTAGAGGAAATTCAGGCACTAGAAATTAACACAAAAATATACAATTACCCACAGTGGGTAGGGAGCTTGGATATCTGAGAAGACAGTTAACTGACATTTTACGCTTTAAAGCTAAAGCTGTAATACAACGAGCCAAAAAAACTAATTACGAATTGGGAGATAAATGTAATAGACTTTTAGCAGGGAAAATCAAGGAAAAAAGTAGATCAACATATATATCACAAATCAAAGGAAGAGGAGGACAATTAATACAAATACCAAAAGATATTGCTCAGACTTTCGGAGAATATTATTCTACCCTCTATAATTTAAAAGAAGTACCCATTTCAATGCCTTTAATAGAAGAGTACCTCTCATCATCAGGTCTTACTAGATTACCTTCCCCAACCCGTTATAATTTAGAAAAACCTATTTCAGTTGAGGAGCTGAACTTGACACTAAAAATGATTAAACATGGAAAGTCACCAGGCCCTGATGGCTTTGGTATAATATACTATAAAGAATTTGCGGACATACTCAGCGAACAAATGATAAAAGTTTTTAATGCAGTAGGCCTGACTTCAGCCTTTCCTCGGGACACACTTAGAGCACAGATTACGGTAATCCCAAAGGAGGGGAAAGACCCAGCGGAATGCGGAAGTTACAGACCCATTTCTCTACTTAATGTTGACTTAAAACTTTTCACTAAAATATTGGCTGTCAGACTTCAACCGTGGCTTTCACATTTAGTAGACCTAGATCAAGTGGGTTTTATTCCAACAAGGGAAGGGAGAGATAATACAATAAAGGTACTTAACTTGGTACATCATGCTAACGAGACAAATACCCCCTGTGTGTTTCTGAACACTGATGCTGAGAAAGCATTTGATAGAGTCAACTGGCGATTCCTTTTTGAGATACTGAAACAGGTGGGCCTGGGGGAACATATGATTGGTTGGATTACGCCTGTCTACGTGTCCCCACAGGCGGTTGTGAAGGTTAATGGTGTTCTTTCAAAGCCTTTCAGTATCTCGAATGGTACTCGCCAGGGATGTCCTCTGTCTCCCTTACTCTTTGCTCTGTCATTAGAACCTCTTTTGAATAGAATCCGCCAAAATCCAGATATACGGGGATTACAGGTGGGAGAAAGGTCGCACAAAGTCTCTGCGTATGCAGATGATCTGTTGTTTTCTTTGTCATACCCACATATCTCTCTCCCCAACTTAGTAGGGGAGATTGAGAAATATGATATTCTATCCAATTTAAAAATAAACCACAGTAAATCAGAAGCCATGAGCGTGGTGATAACACCTTCATTACGAAATACCAGACAATCACACTTTGGCTTTAAATTGGGCAAGTCTTTAAAGTTTTTGGGTACAAACATACCTGCAAAAGTAAAAGATACCTTTAAGATAAATTTCCCACCGGTAAATAATCTAATTAGTAGGCTTGTGCAATTCGTTTCGTAACTAATCGAAATTCGTCCGAATTTAGCAACTTTCGGACATTCGGAAGCATTCGAATTTCCGAACAAAGCAATTACGAATAAAACTGAATCCGAAAAAAAATTATATCGCAAATAGCGAATGCCCGAATGTCTTCGGCATAATTCGTTATGAAAAAAGTTACGAATGTACGAATCCATTCGAAGCACAATAACCCTCTGCTCTGCTCTCTGCTTCTCCCTCACCGTGCTGAACTCCCTCTCAAAATGGTGTACAGGGGCGGAGGCTATAGCCGCATGTAAAAAACGAAAGTAAAATACGAGTTTTCGAATCGTTACAAATAACCGCTATGTATTTAGAAATGTACAAATCCATTCGAAGCACATTAGGCATAATAGGCAGCGTCGTTGTGGGAGAGACACGGAAAATTATGAATCAACGAACCCAAAAAAAGTTACGAAAGTAAGAGTTGTGTCCAGAATCAACGAAAGACAATGTACTCTACCGAAAGTACGAATTAGTCCGAACACGAAAAATCCCGTCTAGCAAAATTACGAACGATTACGAATCAACAGGACCGAAAAGAAACGAACCAAAACGAAACAAATTTTTCCGTTGTGCACAAGAAACGAACCAAAACTAAACAAATTTTTCCGTTGTGCACAAGTCTACTAATTAGATCTCTTCTTGACAAATTGCAACATGGCCTACACTCATGGTTTGGTCGAACTAACATAATTAAAATGACTATTTTCCCCAAAATTCTATATTTACTTCAAGCACTGCCAATTACGATCCCTAACACCTTTTTGGAGCAGGTATGCATACTTTTTATGAAATTTATTTGGGCAGGAAAACGACCAAGGATTAAACGAGACTTGCTGACCCTACCAAAATACTTCAGGGGGATTGCAGTACCGGACATAAAGAAGTATTATTATGCAGTGCACTTATTGAGATTAGTAGATTGGTGTAGACATACTGACCTTAAGAGATGGGTTAACATGGAACAACAGAAGAGCCCCGTCCCCTTGTGCAGAGCACCATGGTGCTATACAGTCCTGTCGATCTCTCTTAAGAAACACCCCTTAATCGGAACAACGCTACGAATTACAGCAAGGATTTGTCAAAATACAAATTTCTCATCAAGACAATCACCCCTGTTTCCTATCCTGGGAAATCCAGGGTTTGTCCCAGGTATGGAAACTGGTGCATTCCAAAATCTTAAAGACAAGGGTCTATACCAGGTATCACATTTTTTGAAATCAGAGACGTAGCCAACTGTCAAAATATTCACCCAAGTGGGGGGTCCTTTTGAAATTAACCTTTGGCAAGCTTTTCAAATTAACAATTTTTTGAGATCCTTAGGACCCTCAATAAAGTTCCAACGGCAATTAACGACTTTTGAATCATATTGTGATGAGAAAGAACCTTTCTCACAAGGGATCTCTAAGATGTATAGACTGCTAAATAAACCACCTGTTGACTATGTGATGCCCGGCATTAGTAAGTGGAAAAGAGATCTAAATAGGATCTTTTCCCCATTGCAACGTAGGCAGATTATCTACTTGACTTTCAATTCTTCAGTTTGTACTCGAACCCAGAAAGATAATTATAAACTTTTGACGCAGTGGTATTACACTCCGGTACGACTTCATACATTTTCAAAGGAGATCTTGGATAGGTGTTGGAGATGTGGGGAAGAGAGCTGGTCAATATTACATATATTTTGGTCCTGTAAAAAAATAAGGCAGTATTGGTTGGAGATCCAGAAAATTATTCAGGAAATTACGGAATTACAAATACCAGATGACCCTCCACTATTCCTCCTTCACTGTTCACAGATCCCGGTTCTGTCCTATAAAAGATCAGTATTGTGTCACATGATCAACGCAGCTAAAGTTGGGATTCCGTTGCACTGGAGGGATACTAGACCTCCATCAATTTCAGAATGGCTGAACAGGATTAGAGAGATAGAGGCTATGAAGGACTTAGTCCTCTCAGCCAAAAATAAGAAAGAACAATATGATTTAACATGGTTAAGTTGGAATAAATTTAGAAAGTCAGAAAGGGGGAAGAAACTATTTGAAGAAGGTTTAGTGGTATAAGAAATATTTAATGGGATACATATGACCTAGTGGTAAGAGTAGTGTGCCTCTTGTGGATCTGACGACGAACATCTTGACTTCTCTTAGCTCCATCTATTTTATTGGGAGGAGGGGAGGAGGCCTTTTATCTGACCGTCTCCCACCCTTAATTAAACAATCAATTTTTCCCTTTTCCCTTTTTTTTTTCTTCTCTTTCTTCTCCCTTGAGAGGGAGGGGTTGTGGATTGTGGGCTGTGGGGGGTAGGAGGGATGGGGTAGATAAAGGTTTAGAAACAATAATTTTTGTCAATATATATCTCTATTAGATATGGAAATTGTTGTAAATTTACATTTTTTTGTTGTTGTTGTTATTGACCAATATAGAAAAAAAAAAAAGAATTATGAAAAAAAAAAAAAATCATTGAAATACAATGTGGTAATGAATATAATGAATTTCAATTTTAAGCACTGATAAGCTTTAAAAATCTTTTGATCAAATAATATTTGACAAATGTAAAGAGTTTAAATGATTTGTCCTGTTCACGTTATTCAAAGAGAACCTGTGACCAAAAAAAAATCTCTAATTAATACTTGCAAAGTGTGCTTGGTACTTCCAGATGCCTGCAATTGTTTTTTAATACTGCAGAGGACCAGGTCCAAAGAAACAGGGGCACGCTGATGAGGAATCAGAGACCCCCACCCATGGCTATGGAATTTGTATCACTCACTCATACCAACTGAACCTTGCTACAGGTCGATTACTATGATGGGGGCATGGTGACCGTAAGCAGCCACCACAACCCTGCAAGCTGGCTGGCTTCTTCCAGCCACAAGGCCATGAAGTACAACAAAATGGCGGTGGACAAGGGCCACGGCCGCAGCATGGAGCTGCAAATATCCCACAACAAAGGCACAGTGCCAACCCAAACGGGCTACAGAGAAGACCATCAGGCAGCAGAGGATCATCAGGGGCCTCCCCCCCAACCACCTGCAGCCCAGTCAAGTGAAAGCCCTGCAGGAAATCGCCTCACAGGCCCATCAAGGACCCAGGAATGAAGATGAGTGCTGCACAGGCCTCACATGTTGGGGCCTCATCATCCTGCCCAGACCCTATAGCCGCCTTCCCCACCCAGGGACAACCTGTTTCAGATACCATGCTAAAAGAGATGCTCATCTCCTTAAGCTCATCCCTGCAATCTGACAGTTCATCAGTTTAGAGCTGGGTTACAGGACCTGGGGGAAAGGGTTAATCAGGTGGAATCCTCTCTGGGTGAATACACCTCATCCTTTAATACCATGGTTGATGCCCACTGGGTACAAATTGAGGTGAGGAAATTGCATGGCTGAAACATAAAATGGCAGTCCTAAAAGACAGGTCCAAAAGAAATACCATCAAAATCAGGGGAGTCCCTAAAGCAGTGTCTGCCACCCAGCTGCAACAATATGCTCAGGACCTTGTTTCTTCCCTGGTACCATCCCTGACAGGTCCTGAACTCACCATTGATAGAATACATAGACTACCGAAACCCTTCTACCTCCTGGCGGAGGTGCCTAGGGATGTTTTGCTAAGAGTACACTTTTATCAAGCAAAAAATAAATAAATCCTGTCTGCCTTATGACAATCTGATAACCTCCCAGAGCAGTACTGTACATTTCACCTGCTTCCTGATATCAACATACCCCCCAATGCCGCAAAAACCTGGCAACAGTAACGAATACAAGTGAAAATATCCAGCCACCATTTCCTTTACGCACAACAGAGTGACTACTCGGGTAACATCGCTGGATAAAGGTATTTAAGCCCTAGGGCAGTAGGGTATACTCCCAGACCCTCCCCCTATGGCATCCCGGCAAACGCAGTCAGAAGCCCTGACAAAAGACTTGCAAGTGGTGTCCTACAAGCACTCTTCCAAGAAGAATACATTTGGAGGCTCCTAAACTCAACTTACCAAGCATACATCTTAAGTCCCTGGCCCTGGGTCCTTTTTTGCCTTCTTTTTGTTGTTCATCCTGTTCTACAGAGCATTTGCTCTTTACCTTATCTGGTTTATCAGTACAAGTACAGCGCTCATAATTAGCAAGTCGGACCAAATCTTATCTCCTTCTGCAAGTCTACAAAGACTGGGGGGAAATTTCAATGCATCCTTCACATCCCTAAGACCGAGTGTCTTTTCGCCACCACATTGTGAGCCTAGACATATACATCAATCCCAGCCACCTATGCAATGTTGTTAAAGTGCCTCTCTCTTAATGCCTAGGGTTTCAACCACCCTGTCAAGTGGTTTTCACTCTGGAAGGAAGTCTGTGTTCAGGAGACATACTTCCACAAATGCACACATAAAGATTACCCACACATCTACCTAGCAAGTGCTCCGGAAAAGAAGAGGGGAGTCCTATTGGCCATCAGAAAATCGGTTTCCTTCCAGCTTAAAAGTTCACTTCTGGACACCAACGGCAGATACATTGTCATCACGGGTGACATTAACTCAAAACTGTACACCCTGGTCACCATCTATACACCTAACTTCCATCCATTATGGTTCCTATGAAGAGTCTTCAAAGCTATATCCTCTATCAGATACGGCCAATTGTTGATGTGTGGTGACTTCAACCTTACGGCTGACCCATACTTGGACTCCTGCTCTCCCACAAAAGGTGTATTTATAAAGTCTGGAGGTGCCAACACGCCAATGAGAGAGATTACACGTTCTTCTCCTCCAGACACCATACCTACTCTCGCATCAATCTCTTTGTATCTGACAAGTGGCTTCTCCAGAGGATTTGTCTCCTCTTTCCACGACATCACATGGTTGGACCATGCTGCAATATCTGTGAAGATTGAGGAGCAGGAACTCCAAAACATGTCTTTCATATGGCGATATAATGTCAAATTATTGCAAGATGATGTTATCTCTAAGATCATCTCTCAGCATCTCACAAGTTTCTCCCACAACAAAAATTCGGTTTCAGACCCATATATTCTATGAAATGCCCACAAGACCTTCATACAGGGCATATGCAACCAACAGGGATCCAGGGCAAAAAAACAGTACAACCTCACACTATCTAATCTACTCTCAGAGATTCACGCTCTGGAACTCTGTAATAAAACCCACCCAATTTATCTCAAACTTCCTTAATAAACTAAGAGGAGAACTAAATATAGAAAAACTGAGAATTGATGGGTGTACTAGATCTGCCAACATCCTATATATCATCGAAGAAAGTTTATGCACCAAGTGCATTGGAGGATGCCCCCATGGACTTTATATGGCAGAGATGGATAGTATCAAAAGTCAAATCGAGTAAAAAATTGGCAAACAGGTGCCTACTTTATTAATATAGAGAGAATAAAAAAGTGCACTAAATAGGACACAGAGTATTTTGAATATTGAATATTGAATATTCAAATAGCCCAAAATACTAAGTCCAATTTGTTGCTCAAAGTGTATTTGAGATCAGCTGGTTGAATTCACATACAAATACCCAACATGTTTCGGAATTTTACTGCACTGATGTGCGTCTTTTCCTTCATCAGGGATGGTATTGTAGTTTTAGGAGGCTAATGTTCACATCTGTAAATATAAGTACAATTGTATAATATGTGTGGGAAAAGCAACCTTATCACACTACAAACAAACTTATTTTTAACAATTGCAATAGTAACCAAGGATACTCACATATGTTAGATTCAGAGGAGATTAATTACGGATAAAAGCAAAAATACAAAAATTCAGAGCATGTTGGCTGTATGTATCTGTGCACAGGCAGCTGGCTATGAAGGGTCCAGAAAGCTGGCATCACTGCACATTCACAAGAAGCGCCCGGTCTAAAATACAACAGCAAACCAGCACTGTAAAAAACTTAGTAATGGTGGAGGAACATAAGTATAAATCCACAAAGAAGGTATCTGCAAAGCAGAACAGTGCATGGAAAAGAGATCTTAATTCTCAACATTCCACATACAGCATAGATACCTTTTTTGTCATATGGGCAGCATAGGTGTTTGCAGCTGGTTGGCGGCCAAGGAACTGACACAAGCTGACCAGATAGCAACACCTAAATACCCTGATCAATTTGAACACAGCTAATCAGCGTGTGTTGAGACAGGGCTGTGCTGTCTCTGCCTAGTCAGCTGTGAGTACATACAGCTGACTGCAGAGTCCATGGCGCTTCTCAGACAGAGCGGTGCACGGCGTAGCCATGCCCCTGGGGGCAGAGCATCGTCGCGCATCGCGGTGTCTCCAGCAGGAAGAGGTTCCCCACCAGCAGAGAAAATTCCACCGGGGGGGACACAACAATGCTCATCTCAGCGCAAGGCCTGGGTGAGGACGGATGGCGTCCGTCGCCAGCCCGGCCAGCGCTAATAGAGCTTACCTGCCGGGTGTCAGTGCAATGACGAACCAGGATGTGTAAACCCGCAGAGCCATCTAGTGGACGAATTGCATAACAGCCAACATTGAACAAAAAATATTTACAATCATAAGGTAGGAACATGACCATACAACATAACATTATTATCATTAGTGAAGTAATGAAAAATAGCCACAAGTGTACACAGTACACAGATGAATCGTAGCTGTGGGTGTATAAAGTACATGTATAAGAAGTGTATAGACACAAGTACATACAATATGAAAAATAATTATAAAGTAAAATGGAAAAAGTGATTGAATAGGTTGCATACATACATTTGCCTAATGTGGATGGATTTTCGCCCTGAACCTAAGAGGAGAACTAAGGTCCTACCTCACAGAGCAATATGATAAACACCTTAGATGTCTCAAGCTTAATTACTATTTCAACAAAGCTGGGAAATACCTTGCGAACAGACTAAAAGCCACCCAGGCGAAATCAAGAATTTGCCATCTTATCTATCCTACTCTTAAACACAAAAAAACAAACCCGCAGGAAATATCAGATGAGTTTGCCAATTACTATGGAGCATTATATAATCTCCATGAAGACCCCAATACCCCCCAACCTTCCTCATCCAACATACAAAAATTCCTAGCCAACCTACATTACCCCACACTTTCCGATGAGCAACTCCAAATGCTCAGTTCTCCGATCTCCGATTCAGAGGTTTCCAAAACTATACTCTCTTTGCCTAACGGCAAAGTTCCAAGAACCGATGGTCTTCCAAATGACTATTATAACATTTTCAGCTTAACTCTCACCCCATACCTGAATACTGTATTTAGCAAAGCAACTCAAACATCCTCTTTTCTCCCTGAAATACTGAAAGCTCAGGTAGTCACTTTACCCAAACCTGGTAAAGACCCTACCACCCCTGCCCATTTTCATCCAATATGGTTATTGAATACAGATGCTAAACATCTAGCTAAACGTCTGATGCATGTCCTACCCTCCTTGACCAAGAAAGATCAAATGGGATTTGTCTCCAGGAGACAAACATCGGACACGACAGGAGCATCCTAAATGTCCGATGCTGAGAAAACACAAATGCCTTCTCTGCTGCTATCAATTGATGGCGAAAAGACGTTCGGCATGGTACACTGGCTCTACATGTCCAGGGTACAACATTTTTTTTTTTCTCAGGGGACAATATTGTCTGTTATTCTTGCACCGTATTCCACTCCCTCTGGCTTATTATCTATAACCTTTGGTATATCCAATGATACTCGCCAGGGATACTCACTGTCACCCACGCTATTTAACTTAATGATCATGCCGCTAGCAATAGCAATATGTTCGCACCCATCTATCATGGGATTCAAATTTTAGGAATAAACACATAAAATCAATCTTTTTGCTGATGAGATCATCCTTTTCTTGAATAACCAAGAATCTTCCCTACCACAGGCATTCAAAATTCAAATCCAATTTAGTCATATCTCGTAAATGACACAAAATCATTAATCCTTGATTTGGGAGTTACAGACACTACAAAACACACCCTCTAAATACAACTCCTGTTTACCTGGAGCTCTGAAGGGATCCAGTATCTTGGCATCACCCTTACAGCCACCTCCACTTCTTTAGCCCCTGCTAATTATAAATCCCTGGTTTCTAAAATTGAAAAATAGCTCAAACTTATGGCACAATTTGAATTGTCATGGTACAGCAGATTAGCAGGATTGAAGATGAACATTTTTCCCGAACTCATATATGTTTTTATGTCTTTACCCATTCCCATTGCAAACCATTACCTTGCATCCCTGTCAAGTATCATTAAGTCTTATCTATGGAAGGACAAAAAGGGCTAGATGCCCATATTCCTGTCTGATTAAACATAGATTAATAGAAGAAGCGTGTCTACCAGACTTAAGAGACTACTACTGGGCGGTTCAACTGGACCAACTAAAACACTGGTTTCCCTCAGTAGAAGTTCCATTATGGGTAGAGATAGAGTCAGCCCCTTTTCCCAACCATGACCTCATTTATTTTTCTTGAGTGATAAGATGAAAATATGGAATCTCAAACCCATCTCTTTGCCTATGCAGGCCTCATTGTTAGCTTGGAGACATCTCAAATCCTTAAAGTCAAGCCAGACAGCACCTATTCACCTGTCACTTCCAATACGGACTTTTGAGGCTATGATCACTCTGTTACACACCTACCACTACATGGCATCTCCAAAGTGTCAGACCTCCTTAATGGAGACATCCACTACACCCTGGAGGTATTAGGGATACAAGAGAAAACACATTATTAGACCCACTGATTACTAACAATACAGACCTGATTGGGGATGTGTAAAAATGGGAGTGCTTTAAGAGCATACTAAATAAAGGCATTGCCCAGTGTATTCCAACGGGAAATACGTTTAAAAGAGCTAAAATTAACTCTGGGTGGCTAAACTCTAACATAAAAATGCATATGAAAGAAATAGAAAAGGCCTTTAAAAAATACAAGGTTGAGGGGCCATTGTCAGCATTCCAACAAGACAAAGAATGCAAAAAGAAATGTAAGAGCCCAATCAGGGCAGCTAAAATACCCCACGAAAGGCACATAGTAGAGGGGAGTAAAAAAATAAACAAGAAATTCTCTAAATATATAAACAGTAAGAAAGTGAGGCCAGAACATATTGACCCCATAAAGTATGATGAAGGAAATTTGGTTACAAGAGACAAAGGGAAGGCAAAGGTTTTAAATGCATTCTTCTCCTCTAAGACTGTAATGTTAAGAAAACATCACAGAATGCACCCTCATGGCTAAATAAGACAGTATCAGAAATAGGGATGAGCTTCGAGGTCGAGTCGAACTCATGCTCGACTCGAACATTGCCTGTTCGCCCATTCGCCAAACAGCGAACAAATTGGGGTGTTCGCGGCAAATTCGAAAAGTCTATGGGAGAAAATGAAAGTGCTAATTATAAAGGCTTATATGCAAGTTATTGTCATAAAAAGTGTTTGGGGACCCGGGTCCTGCCCCAGGGGACATGTATCAATGCAAAAAAAAGTTTTAAAAACTGCCGTTTTTTCGGGAGCAGTGATTTTAATAATGCTTAAAGTGAAACAATAAAAGTGAAATATTCCTTTAAATTTCATACCTGGGGGGTGTGTATGATATGCATGTAAAGTGGTGCATGTTTCCCGTGCTTAGAACTGTCCCTGCATAAAATTTCATTTTTGAAGGAAAAAAAGTCATTTAAAACTCACTCGCGGCTATTAATGAATTGTCGGCTCCCGGCAATACATACAAAAGTCATTGATAAAAATAAATAAAAAATCGTGGGGGTCCCCCAGAATTCAATATACAAAAGGGGGAGGGGAAGGAAAGAGCACTCACATTGCCACATCCATATATTGAGGAAAATTGGTTTGTTGGTTTGTGAGCAACAAACCAATTTTCCCCCAGAAATCAATTACCAGGCCCTTCAGGTCTGGTATAGATATTAAGGGGAACCCCGCCGCAAATTAAAAAAAAATGCGTGCGGTTCCCCCAAATATCCATACCAGGCCCTTCAGATCTGGCATGGATTTTAAGGGGAACTCCACCCCAAATGTAAAAAAAAAATGACGTGGAGTCCCCCCAAAAATCCATACCAGACCCTTATCCGAGCACGCAACCTGGCAGGCCGCAGGAAAAGAGGGAAGGAAGTGAAGGAAGTTCCCCATCAGGTACGCCCCCTCTGTATGTCAGACCGCGCCTACGTCATTGGCCTGAGCGGACCTGATGGGGAACTTCCTTCACTGTGTAAATTTAAATTACACAGTGAAGGAAGTTCCCCGCTCAGGCCAATGACGTAGGCGGGGTCTGACATACCGAGGGGGCGGACCTGATGGGGAACTTCCTTCACTGTGTAATACATGTATAGACCCGCCCCTTCTCATGTTCCGCATCAGGTCCTCAGCCTTACACCTAGTCATTGGCTGAGCGGACCTGATGGGGAAATTTAGAAAGGGCGGGTCTATACATGTAATAGACTGCAGAGGAAGTTCCCCATCAGGTCCGCTCAGGCTCAGCCAATGACGGACAGCGCTGGACATCGGATCGACGCGGGACACTGGATTTCACCGCTGGAATGTTTTTTGTTTTTTTTTTTTTTTATTTATTTTTTAATAAAGGACTTTTCCAAGGTGTTTGTGTGTTTTTTTTTTTTTTTTTGACACTTTCTTCGTGAAATGGTAGGGGTACAATGTACCCCGTACCAATTCACATAGGGGGGGCCGGGATCTGGGGGTCCCTTTTGTTAAAGGGGTCTTCCAGATTCCGATAAGCCCCCCGCCCGCAGACCCCCACAACCACCGGGCAAGGGTTGTGGGGATGAGGCCCTTGTCCCCATCAACATGGGGACATCCTCCCCATGTTGAGGGCATGTGGCCTGGTATGGTTCAGGAGGGGGGGCGCTCTCTCGTCCCCCCCTCTTTTCCTGCGGCCTGCCAGGTTGCGTGCTCGGATAAGGGTCTGGTATGGATTTTTGGGGGGACTCCACGCCATTTTTTTTTTAATTTGGGGTGGAGTTCCCCTTAAAATCCATGCCAGATCTGAAGGGCCTGGAATGGATATTTGGGGGAACCGCAAGCATTTTTTTTTAAATTTGCGGCGGGGTTCCCCTTAATATCTATACCAGACCTGAAGGGCCTGGTAATTGAATTCTGGGGGACCCTCACGCTTTTTTTTTTTTTTTTATCAATGACTTTTGTATGTATTGCCGGGAGCCGACAATTCATTAATAGCCGCGAGTGAGTTTTAAATGACTTTTTTTCCTTCAAAAATGACATTTTGTGCAGGGACAGTTCTAAGCACGGGAAACATGCGCCACTTTACATGCATATCATACACACCCCCTAGGTACGTAATTTAAAGGAATATTTCACTTTTATTTTTTCATTTTAAGCATTATTAAAATCACTGCTCCCGAAAAAACTGCAGTTTTTAAAACTTCTTTTTGCATTGATACATGTCCCCTGGGGCAGGACCCGGGTCCCCAAACACTTTTTAGGACAATAACTTGCATATAAGCCTTTATAATTAGCATTTTAGATTTTGAACGTTCGAGTCCATTGTATTTAATAGGGTTCTAAAGTTCACGCGAACATTCTGTCTGTTTGCAGGTTCTGGTGCGAACCGAACAGGGGGGTGTACGGCTCATCCCTGATCAGAAATAGACTTGAAGAACTTAACATAAATAGTCACCAAGACCAGATGGTTTACACCCGAAAAGCCCTTAAGCACTTCCATACTGGGCCTATTCTGGCAAATAGCTCAAGCTCTGTCAGCTTGGCTGGAGGGTTACACATTAATATACTTTGAACTAAACCATTCTCTGGCTGTATGTTTAGGGTCATTGCAGGGTCAGATCCAGAGTCTTTTCTCGGGAGGGGCACTGCCAAAAAATGTTTTTTTTTGTGGGAAATTTATCGGGGAAATGGCTGGTGTCGGCGCTTCAATCATCCCGGCACCATGGTTGGTTTGGTGTCAGGATGATTGAAGCGCATTATTTCTATTATTAAATTGTAATATAAAATTAAATAGTTCAATGCAGAATCAGTGGGAGTCCCCAGTGTGTCACTTTCCACCGTCGCCTGCAATTAGTGGGAGCCCTGAGTGTGTCACTTGCCACACGTTGCGGATTGTCACTTGCCACGTCACCTGCCACATCTTGTGGATTGTCACTTGCCACACCTTGTGGATTGTCACTTGCCACATCACCTGCCACACCTTGCGGATTGTCACTAGCCACACCTTGCGGATTGTCACTTGGCACGTCACCTGCCACACCTTGCTGATTGTCACTTGCCTGCCACCAGATGCAGATTGTCATTTGCCACGTCACCTGACACAATTTGCGGATTGTCACTTGCCACGTCGCCTGCCACACCTTGCGGATTGTCACTTGCCACATCCCCTGCCACACCTTGCTGATTGTCACATGCCTGCCACCAGATGCAGATTGTCATTTGCCATGTCACCTGCCACAATTTGCGGATTGTCACTTGCCACGTCGCCTGCCACACCTTGCGGATTGTCACTAACTTGCCTGCTAAGGTGTAGTTTTGGTTGTCTCTTGCTGTGTCCCAGACTCCCAGAGTCAGGCAGCAGAGAGATAATGTAATCTCTCTGCTGCCTGCACAGTGAGGGCGGAAGTCACTGCAGGAATGCAGGGCAGGCACGGGCGGTGAGAGATGATCTCATCTCCCTGCTCCCCCGCTCTCGGCTAGCTGATTGGCCAGCTGCCTCACTGAGCCTGCTCTCTCACTCTCACCTGCGCTGCCAACACACTGAGCAGCACGGTCTGCCCACGAACCGCGCCGCCCGCCCAAAAACCGCGCCGCAAGCGGAGCCGCCCGCTTTCTTACCCGTCTGTGGAGCCACGCGCTATCGCACCTGCCCGCAGAGCGGCCTGACGTGATTCACTGATGTCACTCATTGCTAGATGCCAAGCGGCCCAGGCGTTAGCAACGAGTGCAGGGAAGAGGCTCCACCCACCTCCTCCTCCGCTCCTGGTATCGTGTCAGTGCGCCGCTGATCGGCTGATGTGAGAAACTGAGAGAGAGACTCAGAGAGGCGGCGGCAGCCGCAGAACAAGTACTGTATATACTTGAGTATAAGCCGACCCGAATATAAGCCGAGGCACCTAATTTTACCCCAAAAAACTGGGAAAACTTATTGACTCGAGTATAAGCCTAGGGTGTCCATCTGCATGCCTCACTGTGCCTCACTGTGCCCATGCCTCACTGCCCCCATGCTTCACTGTGCCCATGACTAGACTGATGTTTAACATGGGAGTCTATGGAAGGAGTGCCCAGCTTTGAAAAATCAGTTCTCCCCGGCCGTAGGTCTCTCAGACACCATTCTTTTCACACTTGTAGAGGAGACATAGGGCTACATGTGTACCAAGTTTGGGGTCCAGGAGACCTACGACTGGCCAGTACCGGGTCTGCAAAGTCACCAGAGAAATTACCATTTAACATTGGAGTCTATGGAAGGGGTGCCCGGGTTTAAAAAATCAGTGCTCCCTGGCCGTAAGTCCCCCAGACACCAAACTTTGCACACTTGTAGAGGAGACATGGGGCTACATTTGTGACACGTTTGGGGTCCAGGGGACCTACGGCCGGCCGGTACCGGGTCTAGGGTTGCCACCTCATCCCTTTAAACCCGAACACATATGAACTGCACAGGTTCTGAGGCTAATTTAATGCAGGTAAGGCACCAAGTGAGTTTAATTACCACCTTAATCAGCCACAGAACCTGTGTAATTCATATGTGTTCGGGTTTAAAGGGATGAGGTGGCAACTCTAACCGGGTCCCCAAAGTTCGGGAGATCAGGCGCAAAAAAAAAAAAAGCAGAGCAAGCAAGTGAGCTGACAGATGGAACATAGATGGGAGTACCTTTGCTGCGTTGTGGCCCCTATCAGGGGAAGATGTCCCTCTAAGGGAGTTACCAGAGGCCCATCCGTCACCGGGTTGATGCTGCTCCGGAATCTCCGGACGGGTGACCTCCCCGGCCTCCTCACCTCAGATGCGGGTCCCCTCGCAAGGCGGCACCCTCGGATCACTTCGCCCTCGCAGGACCCAGTCGAAGTTACTGGGCCCCAGGCCTACGATATAGTACCTCACCCCAGGCTGAAGGTGCCTGGGATGGACCCCAACTTCATTCCGGTCAGGCCTAGGGCGCCTGGGCCGGAACCTTGAACCGCCCGCACCCAGGCCTAAGGTGCCTGGGTGCGGGAAGAGAAAATCCTCGAAGACCTCGTGGCAAGGGCGTCTCCCCCTTTTATCTCCTCCCTTCAACACCACGGCGGGTTCCCCGCCCCAGCCGTACCATCTCCGGAAAGGGACAAAAAGGGTAGCACTGCGGCAGTGATTCTACCTTGAGCCTGTAGGTACCCCGCCACCCACAGGCCAAGGAGAATAATACACCACCCAATCCTCCACGAATTACAAAAAGGGGTCCAGAACCTTCACAATTACACACCTGGGTCACACTACCCCCAGGTGTACCCCAACTAAATTTAAAGACCCCGCTACATAAGATTGCCCTGTGTTTGGCTCCATCCATCTTCCCATCAACTCTGACCAGCTTCCCTCTCCCTGCTGAAGAAAAGCATCTCTTCAACATGATGCTGCCACTACCATGTTTTCACAAACTGCAAACGGGACTTCTTATGGCTTTCTTTCAACAATGGCTTTCTTCTTCTCACTCTTCCATAAAGACCAGATTTGTGGAGTGCACGACTAATAGTTGTCCTGTGGATAGATTCTGCACCCCAACTAAATTTAAACACCCCTCTACATACTCCCCCCTGTGATTTGACGCTGGTCCCCAGCGTCTGGTGCAACCCCATGTCTCCCAAGGAGTGATGACATGGAGCGAGCCTCAGAGGCTATCCCTAAAAATTTTGAATCCTGTGTGTGCCAAGACCTGCTCAAGGGGAAAGGGAACTATAAAACAATAAACTTTTATATAAAACATCTATCATGTACACATATACAATCCCTCCCTTCACTGTCTAAGAACCACCCCATACTCAGTAGTCTTGACCGACGAATCTCCTGAAGAAGGGAAACAAAAAAAAACAGACAACATCCTAACATCATGTGAAAATTTGGAATGAATGGGTCCATCAGCCGAAGGACCCATTTGCTCCAACTAGTGTGGTGTAAAAGTGTGCAGAGAAACAAACGTTGCACAACACTGCCACTTGGTGACAGCGCCGCGGTAATGACACTTGGTTCTCCTTCATTCTTCATGCGTCCCTACACTAATTCTACCCCAAAGTCTGTCCTTGATTCATAGAAAAATAGAGTGGGAAGAAAAAAAAAACCAAATAAAAAAACAGGGTATTGTTCAGACATTCTAGCAAAGGCTCTTCCAGGAAAATTTGTAGCTGAAAACATACTCATGAGTCTCTCCTTACAAGTAAAACCTCAGATCAGGTAAGAACAACGGCTTCAGATGCTTATCAAACACTTCGACTGAATATTCAACATCCTCTCCCTCCTTTCTGCAGATAAGCACTTTATCAGCATGAATATGGCGCCCCAACTTCCAATCCGCTCTGCAGTCCTTGAATTTCTTGGACACAGGCGGCGAACAGGACAGGTATCGCCGGGCCTGAGGCACTTTGAGCTTTTCCCAGACAAATTCGTCGTACCATCTCTGTCGCAGGACCTCCACTTCATAAAGTAAGTCCAGAGGCAAGTAGGGATACTCCCATCCGTACTCATGGGCGACTCTCTGGGAGAAAAGTTGTTGCAATCTGGCCAAAGGAGACATGACATCCCGCTCACCTTCTCCCGGCTGCACGATGGCCTCCGGGTGCCGAGGTACCTTCACTACCTCGGGTGGCTTTGCCTTTGGCGCACGCAATGACGCACGCTGCATTCCCACAACCAAAGCAGGTGATGTTGTGGAATGTGGAAAGTCAGTTGGAGGACTAAACTCCCTCCTGAGCTCCGGGGCCTGCGCCCGGGGCGTGCTGTCTTCTATAGACATAGGGGAATCCTGCGGTTTGCATAGCACAGGTAGCGGGCATTTGTCCCAGCCCTTCCGGTGAAACAGTTCATCTATTTCTCCATCAACCCCACAGTCCGACAGCGATTCTAGGTCGGAGGTGTCATACATCTCGGCGAGAAGGTAGTCTTTAGTAGACGGAGAACTACCCTCCCTTGCGGGCTCCACCTCCAGTGGACCCCCAACACCTCCAACCACCACCACAGTCCCAGCCCCTGGCTCACCTGGACCTTTTTCAGCACTTGGATGTCCAGGACTCTTCCAACCGGATCCATCCAGGTCTGGCAAGCGGCGGGGTGAAGCTCGACCACGACCACAGGAGGCCTGCACCAGGCCTATCTTCCTCTTTGGAGGTGGCAGCAGGGAATCTGTGGTGACCGAAGCAGCATCCTCTGATTTTTCTCTCTCAGTCTCTGGGTGGGCAGTCCCGTCGCCCTGGTCAGCGCGTACGGGGACCTCCGCAAAGGCCTGGATCTCCCCTTCCGGAGTGGCGGTACCTGTGATGCAATTGAGGCGAAGGGCCCGGGGCCTTATTGTGGATGATTCAACCTCAAACAGAAATTCTTTACACGCTTCACAACGCCCAAATGGCTTTAGTTGGACCACCAGTCCCGAGCATCCGGGACAGATCACACCGAGGGCCTCCGTGTCTCTGCATGAGTACAAAGCCAACTGTCCTCGGGGCCTGAGTCTTATCCCCGTGTCTGTAAGGGGAGCAGCAAAAGCAGTCATCTTCGTGGGGTATGATACCGGCATCCACGGGGAGCTTGAGGCCATCCCGACCACCTGCTGCTCCATCACGCACTGACCACGCGCCGGAGTCTCCACGTGTATCTCCACATATGGCCAGACTCCTCCCACGACTTGCACGTTTTCGCGGGCTTCCCACAGTCCCCGCCCACGAATTGCGCAGTCATGGGGTGCCTCATGGCGCAGTGCAGAAAACACCCCCACATGTAGTACTTCACACGACTGGGCTTTTCCCTCTTCCCGCTCTTTCTGCATGGGCCTTTCCCGTCTTGGGGTCATTTCCACGACTTCGAGCACAGGGACGCACTTTGGCCAATCACATGGCCGACCTACTCGGACCTCCTCCAGGCAGCAAAGTCCAGACACAGCCATTTCAAATTTCAAAGTCAACACACATTTTATCCCGGAATCACGAGCCCCCACGTGTAGCGACCTCACCCCATCTCCTTTTTCTAGGGGTATGTCACATGACAGGGTGAGATGCGCTACGGCCCATGTCCTCCCCATAGCTGTGGGTGAGGTGAAGGCCAGCACCAGTATCTTCCTCGGGCCAATGTGTGTTAGTTATGAAGCTCAGTCCTGCTATGCTGAAACCTCCCTTGCTCCCATTAACCAGAGTCCATACACCGATGCAGGGTCCAACACTTGTTTAGTATACTTCCACAACAAACAGTTCTTTCACAGCCGATTAGTTGCGACTCATAACATAATGCAAACGGTGGGATGAGCAGGCCGAGGCACTATCCTAATTTCAATCTAAACCCCTGTGGTTTCACCAGGGGTTATAGCAGCTTTGCTTAGCACAGAACATAGAACTTGTGAGTCTCTACCAGCAACTCCATAGAACATAGATGGGAGTACCTTCGCTGCGTTGCGGCCCCTATCAGGGGAAGATGTCCCTCTAAGGGAGTTACCGGAGGCCCATCCGTCACCGGGTTGATGCTGCTCCGGAATCTCCGGACGGGTGACCTCCCCGGCCTCCTCACCTCAGATGCGGGTCCCCTCGCAAGGCGGCACCCTCGGATCACTTCGCCCTCGCGGGACCCAGTCGAAGTTACTGGGCCCCAGGCCTACGATATAGTACCTCACCCCAGGCTGAAGGTGCCTGGGATGGACCCCAACTTCATTCCGGTCAGGCCTAGGGTGCCTGGGCCGGAACCTTGAACCGCCCGCACCCAGGCCTAAGGTGCCTGGGTGCGTGAAGAGAAAATCCTCGAAGACCTCGTGGCAAGGGCGTCTCCCCCTTTTATCTCCTCCCTTCAACACCACGGCGGGTTCCCCGCCCCAGCTGTACCATCTCCGTAAAGGGACAAAAAGGGTAGCACTGCGGCAGTGATTCTACCTTGAGCCTGTAGGTACCCCGCCACCCACAGGCCAAGGAGAATAATACACCACCCAATCCTCCACGAATTACAAAAAGGGGTACAGAACCTTCACAATTACACACCTGGGTCACACTACCCCCAGGTGTACCCCAACTAAATTTAAAGACCCCGCTACATAAGATTGCCCTGTGTTTGGCTCCATCCATCTTCCCATCAACTCTGACCAGCTTCCCTCTCCCTGCTGAAGAAAAGCATCTCTTCAACATGATGCTGCCACTACCATGTTTTCACAAACTGCAAACGGGACTTCTTATGGCTTTCTTTCAACAATGGCTTTCTTCTTCTCACTCTTCCATAAAGACCAGATTTGTGGAGTGCACGACTAATAGTTGTCCTGTGGATAGATTCTCCCACCTGAGCTGTGGATCTCTGCAGCTCCTCCAGAGTTACCATGGCCCTCTTGGCTGTTTGTCTGATTAATGCTCCCCCTATCCGGCCTGTCAGTTTAGGTGGACGGACATGTCTTGGTAGGTGCAGCAGTTGTGCCATACTCTTTCCATTTTCGCATGATAGATTGAACAGTGCTCTGTGAGATGTTCAAAGCTTGTGATATATTTTATAATCTAACTCTGCTTTAAACTTCTCCTTAAAGAGATAGGCTTATTTCAGGTATCACATTTCCTACAGTCCGAGACTTGGCCAACCATCAACCTACTGATGCAAACGGGAGGGCCCTTTGAAATAAATTTTTGTCAGGCACTCCAAATCAACCTTTTTTTGAGATCTTTGGGATTACCATCAAATTTCCAACGTCAACTAACTCCATTTGAATCATACTATGATGACAAGGAACCACTCTCCAGGGTGGTTTCCAAGATGTATGGATTATTAAACATACCTTGGCAGGATTTTTAGATGCCGGGCATTAGTAAGTGGGAAAGAGATTTGGATAGGACATTCTCCCAAACTCAACGTAAACAGATTATCTATCTGGCCCTAAATTCCTCGGTCTGTACACAGATCCAGGAATCTAATTACAAACTCCTAACTCAATGGTACTATACACCAGTACGGCTCCATAAATTTTCTATGGAAACCTCGGACCGTTGCTGGAGATGTGGGGTGGAACGAGGGACATTGTTACACATATTTGGTCCTGTAAAATCAATGAGACAATACTGGTCTGAGATTCAGAGAATCTTACAAAAATTTACAGAATTTCGGATAACAGAGGACCCTGCCTTCCTAATGCTTCATTGCTCTCAGATCCCAGTGCAGACCTATAAAAGGACGGTGCTGTGTCATATGATCAACGCAGCTAAACCCAGGGTCACTCTGTACTTGAGAGACACTAGACCACCCTCAATTGCAGAGTGGCTCAATAGGGTAAGAGAGATAGGGGCTATGGAGGACTTGGTCCTCTCAGCCCAAAACAAGAGAGAACAGTATAATCAAACATGGATGAGATGGAACTTATTTATGCATTCGGAGGAGGGGAAGAGATTACTAGATGGGGCACCTGAGGAGTGAGGAGTACCTATTAGGAGGTATGGACCTGCACATAGGGAAATATAGAAATCAAATCCCTCCATCTCTTTAGGGGAGGGAGGAATGTCCCCATTTTCCTTCCAGTTCACAATTATGTGCTACTTTGTGTTGGTCTATCACATAAAATCCCATTAAAATACATTTACGTTTTTGGTTGTAACATGACAAAATGTGAAAAATTTCAAGGGGTATGAATACTTTTTCAAGGCACTGTAAATACCTAATTGGCCATAGCAAATCATTCCCATCAAGTGCATCTATGAACTTAAAACCCAGTAAACAAATGCTTCTAATATGCTAAACAGTTGGCTTTTCTGCTTTTCTTTTTGAGTGTTTTTTTTGTTATATTTGGTCTTATATTTGCATACTAATTGCAATGGATACTCAATAGGTTATCATGTTATATGCTGCATCTTGACATTTTTACTTGATTAGCATTTTTTGGGTAAAATAGCTTTTCTGGAATCTTTCCAAAGAATAAATAAATAAGAAAATGTTGTAATCTTCTTGGTATATAATTAGGCAATGCAGTCTATTTCATAATCTAAAGTACAGTTCTCTGTTTTCTAAATTATATTTTAGCTAAGGCTTACTAAAAATGATTGCTTTCTTACAAACGTACAGCCAAACGTTCAAATTAGCAGATTAGCCTGGAATAAATCGGCTTAATCTGTCTAAAGTGCTAAATAACACATTACAATTTCATTATCTACATTATAGTGCTCACCTTGCACTTTTGCACAGTGAAACCCAATGGCAACAGTAAGCACAAATGGCAGGGTAGTCCACCTTTCATAAGGATATCAGAACTTGAAAACTGTTGGTAGTTCATTGACTCTAAAAGTAAATACATTTGGAGGGTGAACTAGAATTACATCGGGCACACAGGTCAGTTAGGGGTCAGACATTAATGGAGAGTGGAATGGGGATAGATGGGGGGAGGGTTATGGCAGGAGACAAGAAAGTTCCCATGTTGCAAACAGCCATTGGAAACTATAGTGCCATTTGTACTACTAAAAATGATATGAAAAAAAACAGAGAAAAATGTAATACATTAAAGTGTTTGTTCACCAATGCCAGAAGTCTGCCAAGCAGGGATGAGCCGAACACCCCCCTGTTCGGTTCGCACCAGAACCTGCGAACAGACAAAATGTTCGTGTAAACTTTAGAACCCTATTAAATACAATGGACTCGAACGTTCGAAATCTAAAGTGTTAATTATAAAGGCTAATATGCAAGTTATTGTCCTAAAAAGTGTTTGGGAACCCGGGTCCTGCCCCAGGGGACATGTATCAATGCAAAAAGAAGTTTTAAAAACAGCCGTTTTTTCGGGAGCAGTGATTTTAATAATGCTTAAAATGAAAAAATAAAAGTGAAATATTCCTTTAAATTTCATACCTGGGGGGTGTGTATGATATGCATGTAAAGTGGCGCATGTTTCCCGTGCTTAGAACTGTCCCTGCAAAAAATGTCATTTTTGAAAGAAAAAAATGCATTTAAAACTGACTCGCGGCTATTAATGAATTGTCGGCTCCCGGCAATACATACAAAAGTCATTGATAAAAAAAAAAAAAAAGCATGGGGGTTCCCCAGAATTCAATTACCAGGCCCTTCAGGTCTGGAATGGATATTAAGGGGAACCCCGCCGCAAATTAAAAAAAAAATTGACGTGGGGTTCCCCCAAATATCCATTCCAGGCCCTTCAGATCTGGCATGGATTTTAAGGGGAACTCCACCCCAAATTTTAAAAAAAAATGGCGTGGAGTCCCCCTAAAAATCCATACCAGACCCCTTATCCGAGCACGCAACCTGGCCGGCTGCAGGGGAAAAGGGGGGGACGAGAGAGCGGCCCCCCCTCCCTCCTGAACCGTACCAAGCCACATGCCCTCAACATGGGGAGGATGTCCCCATGTTGATGGGGACAAGGGCCTCATCCCCACAACCCTTGCCCGGTGGTTGTGGGGGTCTGCGGGCGGGGGGCTTATCGGAATCTGGAAGACCCCTTTAACAAAGGGGACCCCCAGATCCCGGCCCCCCCTATGTGAATTGGTAAGGGGTACATTGTACCCCTACCATTTCACGAAGAAAGCGTAAAAAAAATGTTTAAAAAAACACACAAACACCTTGAAAAAGTCCTTTATTTAAAAAAAAAAACAAAAAACATTCCAGCGCTGAAATCCAGTGTCCCGCGGCGATCCCGATGTCCAGCGCTGTCCTTCATTGGTTGTGCCTGAGCGGACCTGATGGGGAACTCCCTCTCAGTATTTTAAATGTATAGACCCGCCCCTTCTAAAGTTCCCCATCAGGTCCGCTCAGCGGACCAGATGCGGAACATGAGAAGGGGCGGGTCTATACATGTATTACCAAAGTGAGAGCAGTTCCCCATCAGGTCCGCCCCCTCGGTATGTCGGACCCGCCTACGTCATTGGCTTGAGCGGGGAACTTCCTTCACTATGTAAATTTAAATTACACAGTGAAGGAAGTTCCCCGCTCAAGCCAATGACGTAGGCGGGTCCGACATACCGAGGGGGCGGACCTGATGGGGAACTGCTCTCACTTTGGTTATACATGTATAGACCCGCCCCTTCTCATGTTCCGCATCTGGTCCGCTGAGCAGACCTGATGGGGAACTTTAGAAGGGGCGGGTCTATACATTTAAAATACTGAGAGGGAGTTCCCCATCAGGTCCGCTCAGGCACAACCAATGAAGGACAGCACTGGACATCGGGATCGCCGCGGGACACTGGATTTCAACCCCTGGAATGTTTTTTTTTTTTTTTTTTTTAAATAAAGGACTTTTTCAAGGTGTTTGTGTGTTTTTTTAAACATTTTTTTACGCTTTCTTCGTGAAATGGTAGGGGTACAACGTACCCCTTACCAATTCACATAGGGGGGGGCCGGGATCTGGGGGTCCCCTTTGTTAAAGGGGTCTTCCAGATTCCGATAAGCCCCCCGCCCGCAGACCCCCACAACCAAGGGTAAGGGTTGTGGGGATGAGGCCCTTGTCCCCATCAACATGGGGACATCCTCCCCATGTTGAGGGCATGTGGCTTGGTACGGTTCAGGAGGGAGGGGGGCCGCTCTCTCGTCCCCCCCTTTTCCCCTGCGCCGGCCAGGTTGCGTGCTCGGATAAGGGGTCTGGTATGGATTTTTAGGGGGACTCCACGCCATTTTCTTTTAAATTTGGGGTGGAGTTCCCCTTAAAATCCATGCCAGATCTGAAGGGCCTGGAATGGATATTTGGGGGAACCCCACGTCAATTTTTTTTTTAATTTGCGGTGGGGTTCCCCTTAATATCCATTCCAGACCTGAAGGGCCTGGTAATTGAATTCTGGGGAACCCCCACGCTTTTTTTTTTTTTTTTATCAATGACTTTTGTATGTATTGCCGGGAGCCGACAATTCATTAATAGCCGCGAGTCAGTTTTAAATGCATTTTTTTCTTTCAAAAATGAAATTTTTTGCAGGGACAGTTCTAAGCATGGGAAACATGTGCCACTTTACATGCATATCATACACACCCCCCAGGTACGAAATTTAAAGGAATATTTCACTTTTATTTTTTCATTTTAAGCATTATTAAAATCACTGCTCCCGAAAAAACGGCCGTTTTTAAAACTTCTTTTTGCATTGATACATGTCCCCTGGGGCAGGACCCCGGTCCCCAAACACTTTTTAGGACAATAACTTGCATATAAGCCTTTATAATTAGCACTTTAGATTTCTCCCATAGATTTTTCGAATTTGCCGCGAACACCCCAATTTGTTCGCTGTTCGGCGAACGGGCGAACAGGCAATGTTCGAGTCGAACATGAGTTCGACTCGAACTCGAAGCTCATCCCTACTGCCAAGCAAAATAGGTGAGTTGGAAGCTCTGGTGCATGAGGAGAGCTATGACGTAATCGGCATTGCTGAAACTTGTCTTCAATCCTCACATGACTGGGCTATTAATATTCCTGGCTATGCACTCTTTCGAAGAGACAGGGTAAAAAGGAAAGGTGGCGGGGTCTGTCTCTATGTGAGAAGTGATCTCAAAGCAAGCGTGAAAGAGGACCAGGTTGATGGAGAGTGTGATGAGGCTGAAGCATTATGGGTGGAACTGCATATAGATGTTCGTAGTTCAAAGTTAATCATTGGAGTTTGTTATAGACCACCCAATGTTAATGAGGAGGTGGAGACTCAGCTCCTTGCACAGATGGAACAGGCTGCAAGGGCTGGAACGGTGATAATAATGGGGTATTTTAACTACCCAGAAATTGACTGGAGTAATGGCACTGCTGGGACAGTTAAAGGGCAAAAATTTATAAGCCTATTGCAGGACAATTTTATGGTCCAGTTTATTGAGGCCCCAACTAGGAATGATGCTCTGTTGGACCTGGTAATCTCAAACCATGCAGAGCGTATTACTAATGTTCAGATAAAGCAGGGATATGCAATTAGCGGACCTCCAGATGTTGCAGAACTACAATTCCCATGAGGAATAGCAAGACTCTGACAGCCACAAGCATGACACCCAGAGGCAGAGGCATGATGGGACTTGTAGTTTTGCAACAGCTGGAGGTCCGCTAATTGCATATCACTGAGATAAAGGAACACCTGGGTAGCAGTGACCATAACATGATTTCATTTGATGTTAGCTGTAAGCAAGAAATACATACAGGAAAGATAAAAACACTTAATTTCAATAAAGCAAATTTTCCAAGGATGAGGGCTGCTCTCCAGGACTTAGACTGGGAGGGAATATTGGCATCGATAAACACAGAACAGAAATGGGAATTCTTCAAATAGACTGTTTGGGACCTCACTGCAAAGTATATTCCTATGGGCAATAGGTTTAAAAGGCTAAAAATAAAACCTATGTGGCTCACGGTTAAAGTTAAAAAAGCTATCAACAAGAAGAAAAGAGCTTTTAAAAAATATAAAAATGAAGGAACACTAGTGTCGTTTAAATGTTACAAAGAATATAACAGGATATGTAAAAAGGAAATCAAGGATGCAAAAATTCAAAACGAACAACAGATTGCAAAAGATAGTAGGACAAACCCCAAAAAATTCTTCAAATATATTAATAGTAAAAAGGTCAGGTCTGAGCATGTAGGCCCTTTACAAAATAATCTAGAGTGGGTGACTGGGGACAAAGAGAAGGCTAATTTATTAAATACTTTCTTCAGCTCTGTGTATACAATGGAGCATGGGGGAGATCATGTCCATAATAGGGGTGGTAGTGACACAGCCCCAAATCCACAATGGGTCAAAAGTGATATGGTCCAGCAATATTTAGACAGAATAAAGGTGGATAAAGCACCTGGACCAGATGGCATACACCCACGGATCCTAAAATAATTGAGCTCTGTAATTTCAAAGCCATTGTATCAAATTTTTAGGGACTCATTAATGACAGGAATAGTACCACTGGATTGGCGCAATGCCTATATTTAAAAAGGGAACAAAGTCTTTACCAAGTAACTATAGACCTGTTAGTTTAACTTCTATAGTTGGGAAGATACTGGAGAGATTAATAAAAGACCACATAGATGAGTTCTTGCTGGAAAAAAACTATTTAAGCAACAGACAGCATGGATTCATGAAAGACAGAAGTTGTCAAACAAACCTGATTTCTTTTTATGAAGAGGTAAGTAAAACTTTGGACAGAGGGGTGGCGGTGGACGTGGTATACTTGGATTTTGCAAAAGCGTTCGATACAGTTCCGCACACACGGCTCATGTGTAAGGTAAAGTCTACAGGATTGGAAATATCAGTTTGTAAATGGATAGAAAACTGTCTAAAAGACAGAATTCAGAGTAGTGGTTAATGATTCTTACTCTGAATGGTCTACGGTTATCAGTGGTGTACCCCAAGGTTCAGTGCTGGGACCTTTACTTTTTAATATCTTTATAAATGATATTGGGTCTGGGATCAAAAGTAACATTTCTGTCTTTGCAAATGACACCAAGCTATGCAGTGGAATAACGTCCTTACATGATGTCGCAAATTTAAAAACCAACCTCAATGCTCTGTCTAATTGGGCGACTATGTGGCAAATGAGGTTTAATGTTGATAAATGTAAAGTTACGCACTTGGGGGCTAAGAATATGAATGCATCATACATACTAGGGGGAGTACAACTGGGGGGATCCGTAGTGGAGAAGGATCTGGGGGTTTTGGTAGATCATAAGCTCAATAATGGCATGCAATGCCAAGCTGCGGTTTCCAAAGCGAGCAAAGTCCTTTCTTGTATTAAGAGAGGTATGGACTCCAGAGAGAGACATATCATTTTGCCCCTGTTCAAATCATTAGTAAGACCTCATCTGGAATATGCAGTTCAGTTTTGGGCACCATTTCTCAAAAAGGATATCGGGGAACTGGAGAAAGTGCAGAGAAGGGCAACCAAACTGATAAGAGGCATGGAGGAGCTCGGCTATGAGGAAAGATTAGAGGAACTGAATTTATTCACTCTTGAGAAGAGGAGAATAAGGGGGGATATGATTAACATGTACAAATATATAAGGGGTCCATATAGTGAACTTGGTGTTGAGTTATTTACTTTACGGTCAACACTGAGGACAAGGGGGCACTCTTTACGTCTAGAGGAAAAGAGATTTCATCTCCAAATACGGAAAGGTTTCTTCACACTAAGAGCTGTGAAAATGTGGAACAGACTCCCTCCAGAGGTGGTTCTGGCCAGCTCAGTAGATTGCTTTAAGAAAGGCCTGGATACTTTCCTAAATGTACATAATATAACTGAGTACTAACATTTATAGGTAAAGTTGATCCAGGGTAAATCCGATTGCCTCTCGGGGGATCAGGAAGGAATTTTTTCCCCTGCTGTAGCAAATTGGATCATGCTCTGCTGGGGTTTTTCGCCTTCCTCTGGATCAACTGTGGGTATAGAATTGGGTATATGGGATTGTACGATATTTTTATTTTTTTTATTTTATGGTTGAACTGGATGGACTTTGTCTTTTTTCAACCTGACTAACTATGTAACTATTTTAAAGAACATAAAATACAGCTTGCTCATTAAACACATGTGCAAACACACTTAGGACCTACACAGGACTAGGGTTGAGCTTTGAGTTCGCGTCGAACACACGTTCGACACGAACATCGGCCGTTCGATCGTTCGCCGAACAACGAACGTTACGGTCCGTTCGCGCTAAATTCGTGTTGCGCGACGTGGCCCATAATTCACTGCGGCATCGCAGTGCATTGCTGGCTGATGATTGGCCAAGCATGCACTATGACCCGCATGCTTGGCCAATCACAGCGTGGAAAAAACGGAGAGCCGTAATTGGCCAAAGCCAGGGTGGCTTTGGCCAATTATGGCCCAGGGGGTTTAGTACACACCCCACACTATATAAGGCCGCCTGGAAGTCGGCCTTGTGTAGTGTGTTGGCGTTTGTGTAAGAGGCAGTGTCAGAGAGAGAGACAGTGTCATTTATATTGAGTTAGATAGAGCAGGCAGGCGAGTCAGTTAGCTGCTGTTACAGTGTGTAGAGGATATATATGCATCCTAGGTGTTGTATATATATTTATACACTGTATTGAGTTTATCTAGATCCGTTCCTGTTAGTCTCTATACTGTGACAGGCAGGCAGGTGATTGTGCTAGCTGCAGACAGTCAGTGTTTCACTTAGGGCTCTTTCACACAGATGGACCGTTCAGGTCTGCCTGTCAGTTTTTTAGGCGGACCTGAACGGATGCTCCATGTACCCCTATGGAGCCACGGATGTCAGCGGTGACATGTCCGCTGACATCCGACCCGCTCCGATCCACCAAAGTTGTTTAACATTGGTCGAGTTGCTTTATTCAACTCATCTACTTATGATGCAGGTGGTAATTACCAACTTATAAACAGTGCACATGCTGTGATTTCTAGTCCCCCTTCCCTCCTCCTTCTGACCCACTCCTCTCTTTAGGTTCAACCTGTGGACAATTGCACCCATTTGACGCTAACAGTGCCATATGCACATACTGAATAAAATTATCCCGCACCAGGGAAATAATTTGGGTAATTCTCAGCAGGCTGCATAATTCCTATGGCTGAACTGCTGCGTCCGGACCGGTGTCTTTATGTTACATGTTTGTCCAAGTATGTCCTGTCAGTCAATATGTGTATATGGTACCAAGTGGCACCTTTTTATTGTTTGATAGCACCTTGATTTTGTACATAATCTATTTAACTTTGATACTAATAAAACTAGCCAATTAATTCCACTTATTTGGCTACTGGTCAAATTATTTGTTGCTTTATGTAACCCCTGCGCCTGTTCCTAACCAGGCAAACCCCTTCTTTCTTACGGAGGAAAACCCTACTTTTCCATCCGTCTGCGGATCAGATCGGATGACAACGGACTCTACAGTCTGTCGTCATCCGATCCCCCATAGGGGAGAGCGGCGCTCTGACAGGTCAGTCCCTGCACAGTGTGCGGAGACAGACCTGTCATTTGCCTGCTCAGCGGGGATCGACGGAGCGATCCCCGCTGAGCAAAGTGGAGCCCGCACACAGACACGGATCGTGTGAAAGGGGCCTTAGTGTACTACTGTGTACTTTGCATAGCGATCACCTAAAGCTCATCTGGATACAGTTATTCTCTATACTGTGTGAGGGGGTTAACTCGGTAGCGGGTGTGTGTGACCCCCTGGTTGGGCTCCCCACACAAAAACAGGGCCAGCAGACGGAGGTTGTGGTTTTCAAAATCAAAAGGTGCGGTTTATTTCTCTATGTACAGTGACAAAAACACAGCAAAGCCAAAAAGAAACATAAACAAAATAAATCCTGGTCAGTTTGACCTCTGACTAAACATGCAGGTTTCCTAAACTAACAACTGGGATCAGCCTGGTGCTGTCCTAGTCCCTAAGTCCCTGGTTTAGTAAAAGTCCAAACAAATAGCCACACAGGCTTTGCCTCACCGCACAGGGGTTCACTCTCCCTAGACAGTCCACACAGGTCTGGTTCCAGGCATGAGCAAACACCTAATGAATCTGGGAGTTTTTATAGAGGCCTTTAAATGAGCTGACAAGCTTCAGCTGGTCTCATCAACTCCCTGCCTGCACGACGCCCAGCCCTCTCCCTAGAGGTATGAGTCATCCATGAGCCCACTAGCCTCAGCTGGGCTTCATCAACTCCCTAGTTGTATAAGTCGGCATAAAGCCTGAATCTGGGAGAAATATATCTACCCCCCTGGATGCAACCAGGTGACTTTACCTTCCTGCTGTCACATACCCCCCCCTCTTGTTTTAACCTTGGGGTTGGAACACCAGCAATCAGGCATTCATGTACTCGAGACAAAGCATCCACATTCCCCATTTGAACGCCAGGGCGATGCTTTACTGTGAAGTTGAATTCCTGTAGGGCCAGGAACCACCTATTCACTCTTCTATTTGTCTCCTTGTTTTGAGCCATCCACTTTAACGGAGCGTGATCCGTAACCATGTCAAAGTGCCTACCTAGCAGATAGTACCGAAGGGAATCTAGAGCCCACTTCACCGCTAAACACTCCTTTTCAACCGTGGCGTAATTTACCTCATGGGACTTCAACTTCCTGCTGAGGTAAATGACTGGGTGCTCTTCCCCGTTCCAGACCTGGGACAATACTGCTCCTAACCCCACATCTGACGCATCACTTTGTACGACAAAGTCTTTAGAGAAGTCGGGTGAGTACAACACTGGCTGGCTACATAAGGCTTGTTTCAAGAATTGGAATGCTGCCTCAGCCTCGGGGGTCCATTTAATCATGACCGACCCTTTCCCTTTCGTCAGGTTGGTTAGGGGCACAGCCTTAGAAGCAAAGTGGGGAATGAAGCGCCGATAATAACCCGCGATTCCCAGAAAGGCCCGTACCTGCTTCTTGCTGTTGGGACGTGGCCAACTCTGGATGGCCTCGACTTTGTTGAGTTGGGGTTTTATCACTCCCCTGCCAATGGTGTACCCAAGATATTTGGCCTCCTCCTGCCCAATGGTACACTTCTTGGGGTTAGCCGTAAACCCCGCTTCCCGGATAGAGTCTAGGACTGCTTGCACTTTTGGCAGATGTGAGGCCCAATCTGTGCTATGGACAATTACGTCATCCAGGTAAGCCGCAGCATACTTCCGATGGGGCCTCAGTATCTGGTCCATTTTCCGCTGGAATGTGGCCGGCGCATTCTGTAACCCGAACGGCATTCTCTTATATTGGAACGCCCCGTCTGGGGTTACAAATGCGGTTTTCTCTTTGGCCGACTTGGCCAGGGGAATTTGCCAATACCCTTTTGTGAGGTCAAGAGTCGTCATGTATCGGGCTGTTCCCAGCCGGTCGATCAACTCATCTATACGTGGCATGGGGTAGGTGTCAAATTTTGTAACTTTGTTCAACTGACGAAAATCGTTACAAAATCGCCAGCTCCCATCCGGTTTAGGCACCAACACAATGGGACTAGACCAATCACTTTGGGACTCCTCTATCACCCCTAAGTTCAGCATTTTCTGTACTTCCTCCCGTATTGCCTCCCGTCGGGCCTCTGGGATCCGATAGGGTTTTAACTTCACCCTTTCACCGGGCGGGGTAATAATATCATGCTCTACCCCAGATGTTTGTCCCGGCAGCTCAGAGAACACCTCCTTGTTGCGAAGCACAAACTCCTTAACCTCCTGTTGTTGGGGTTGTGACAAGGTGGCTGCTATTCCAACCTCCGGAATCACGCAACCAGTTTGAGCTGGTGACCAAGTTTCTGCGACTAGGGACTCTCTATCCCTCCAGGCTTTCAACAGATTAACGTGATATATCTGTTCGGGCTTTCGCCTTCCTGGTTGTCTGACCTTGTAATTCACTTCGCTCACTTTTTCCATTATCTCGTAGGGGCCTTGCCATTTGGCAAGGAATTTACTTTCAACCGTAGGGACAAGTACCAATATCCTATCCCCCGGGGAAAAGGTACGGGTCTTTGCTCCACGGTTGTACACTCTCTGCTGTGCCAACTGCGCTTGGGCCAAATGTTCCTTCACGATGGGCATTACCTGTGCAATTCGATCTTGCATCAGGGCGACATGCTCAATCACACTCCTGTGGGGAGAACTCTCACTTTCCCAAGTTTCCTTGGCAATATCCAACAGCCCTCTTGGGTGTCTCCCATACAGTAACTCAAAGGGGGAGAATCCCATAGAGGATTGGGGCACCTCCCTAATAGCAAACATCAAATAAGGAAGTAGACAGTCCCAATCCTTTCCATCTCTATCCACCACTTTCTTCAACATTTGTTTTAGGGTTTTGTTGAATCTTTCAACCAGCCCATCGGTTTGGGGGTGATACACAGATGTACGCAATTGCGTCACTTTGAGCAATTTACACAGCTCTTTCATAACCCGGGACATAAAGGGTGTACCTTGGTCCGTAAGCAGTTCTTTACAAATACCCACCCGGCTAAAAACAAGAGATAGCTCTTTGGCTATGGTTTTGGCCGAGGTATTTCTGAGAGGGATCGCTTCTGGATAACGGGTGGCATAGTCCATTATAACCAATATGTACTGGTGCCCCCTAGCGGACTTGATTATAGGACCTACCAAATCCATTGCGATTCTCTCAAACGGGACCTCAATGATGGGTAGAGGGACCAGCGGGCTACGGAAATGTGGCATCGGGGCCGACCTCTGACACACAGGGCAGGAGGAACAATAATTTTCTATGTCCTTCATCACTCCAGGCCAATAGAATCTCTGTAATACCCTCTCTCGGGTTTTCTCTGTCCCCAGATGACCTCCAATAATGTGCCCATGGGCCAACTCCAACACCAACTTCCTGTAAGGTTTGGGCACCACAAGCTGCTCAACGGTTTCTTCTGCCCTTTTTGCCACCCGATACAGTAGGTCCTTCTCTACGCTGAAGTATGGGTAAGTGCAGGTATTATCTGGGTTCACTAACTCGCCATCTATTTCCACTACGTTTTCCCGTGCCTTTATTAGGGCGGGGTCTTTTAACTGTTCTGTGGCAAAATTTTCCCTGTGAACCTCCAGATCAGAAAACTCCACAGACGGTAGGTTTTCGTCTGAGGAGGTGGGCTCCTCTCCAGTTTCTTGAGTCTCCCCTGCCAATACTGACAAGGGAAATTCTGGAGAGTCCTCACCACTCTCAGAGGAGTTCTGGCTATCACATTCCTGGTACATAGGGGCACCAGTGGGGGGCTCAGGATCATCCCACAGTTCCCAGAACTTCGGAAAATCCCTTCCCACAATGGCGTCATACGGTAACTGAGATACTAAGCCCACTGGATGAGAGAGGGTACCTTTGGGGGTCTCGAAACACACTGTAGTCACTGGATACTCTCGGGTGTCCCCATGCACACAAATAACAGCTACCTTGCTATTCCCAGAGACCTCTGTTTTAACTAACTCAGCCTTTATCAGGGTCACAAGGCTACCTGAATCCAGCAATACCACAACATTTCTACCATTAACACACATTTTGCATAAATGTTTCTCAGTTCCTCGAATGGCAGTGCATGCGACTGTCGCACACAGCGACTGACGTCTGCCCGTCAGAAAGCCACACTGCATGGGTTCCTCCACAACCGGGCAATTGGCTGCAATATGTCCCGCTTGCCGGCAGCGGTAGCAAACGATCCTTCTTGCCGCCTCTTGAGCCGCTGATTTCCCAGGCTGTTCTCGCCAAACTTGGGGTAGAGCTCCCACCCTCTCACTCTCTCCACCCTTACCCCTTGGAATCCTCTTATCCGCCCCTGGGGGTGGTCTGGTCTTAGGGTGGAAAGTCCGAGTGTCTCTGGAAGAGGCCGTCAGGTTCTCTGTAGCCAAGTATTTCTCTACACGATCCACAAGACCACCGGCCGTCTCTGGGTCTCCATGGCTTACCCACTTTTGGATGGCAGTAGGAAGAGCTCTCAAAAACCGATCCATTACAACACGTTCCACAATCTCTGGTGCGGACAAAGTCTCTGGCTGTAGCCACTTCCTGCTCAGGTGAATGAGATCATACATTTGAGACCTGGGGGGTTTTCCAAGCTGGAAAGTCCAGTTATGCACACGCTGAGCCCGGACAGCCAGGGTGACACCCAGCCTTGCCAATATTTCAGCTTTTAGCATCACATAGTCTTTTGCTTGGTCAGGCTCTAGGTCATAGTAAGCCTTCTGCGATTCACCAGTTAACAGAGGAGCCACCAGTCCAGCCCACTGCTCCTCAGGCCACTTTTCTCTTTCAGCAGTCCTTTCAAATGTGGTCAAAAATACCTCTGGATCATCCTCTCCAGTCATTTTTGTCAATAAACGACTCACCCCAAAGGACGCGGTATTAGTGGGACGGCTTTCCTCACTGGTCTGCGGACGTTGCTGCATTACTGCTTCCATTTGTTGTAGTCTCTGCTCTTGCTTCTGTAACAGGTCTATGAAGCGGGCCTCAGATTGCTGCTGGGCTTGTTGATGAGCTTTCTGCTGGGCTGCAAGGCTCCTTTGCAAACCTGCATTTGTCTGCTGTTGATTGGCATTTGCTAGAGCCAGCTGTTTCAGTATCTCCTCCATGCTGGCTTAAAAAAAACTGCCACTGGTTCTCCACCAACTGTGAGGGGGTTAACTCGGTAGCGGGTGTGTGTGACCCCCTGGTTGGGCTCCCCACACAAAAACAGGGCCAGCAGACGGAGGTTGTGGTTTTCAAAATCAAAAGGTGCGGTTTATTTCTCTATGTACAGTGACAAAAACACAGCAAAGCCAAAAAGAAACATAAACAAAATAAATCCTGGTCAGTTTGACCTCTGACTAAACATGCAGGTTTCCTAAACTAACAACTGGGATCAGCCTGGTGCTGTCCTAGTCCCTAAGTCCCTGGTTTAGTAAAAGTCCAAACAAATAGCCACACAGGCTTTGCCTCACCGCACAGGGGTTCACTCTCCCTAGACAGTCCACACAGGTCTGGTTCCAGGCATGAGCAAACACCTAATGAATCTGGGAGTTTTTATAGAGGCCTTTAAATGAGCTGACAAGCTTCAGCTGGTCTCATCAACTCCCTGCCTGCACGACGCCCAGCCCTCTCCCTAGAGGTATGAGTCATCCATGAGCCCACTAGCCTCAGCTGGGCTTCATCAACTCCCTAGTTGTATAAGTCGGCATAAAGCCTGAATCTGGGAGAAATATATCTACCCCCCTGGATGCAACCAGGTGACTTTACCTTCCTGCTGTCACAACTGTGACAGGCAGGCCGGTGATTGTGCTAGCTGCAGACAGTCAGTGTTTCACTTAGGGCTCTTTCACACGGACGGACAGTTCAGGTCTGCCTGTCAGTTTTTTAGGCGGACCTGAACGGATGCTCCATGTACCCCTATGGAGCCAAGGATGTCAGCGGTGACATGTCCGCTGACATCCGACCGGCTCCGATCCGCCAAAGTGTGACAGAGGAAAACCCTACTTTCCATCCGTCTGCGGATCGGATCGGATGACAACGGACTCTACGGTCTGTCATCATCCGATCCCCCATAGGGGAGAGCGGCGCTCTGACAGGTCGGTCCCTGCACAGTGTGCCGAGACAGACCTGTCATCTGCCTGCTCAGCGGGGATCGACGGAGCGATCCCCGCTGAGCAAAGCGGAGCCCGCACACGGACACGGATCGTGTGAAAGGGGCCTTAGTGTACTACTGTGTGCTTTGCACAGCATTCACCTAAAGCTCACCTGGATACAGTTATTCTCTATACTGTAACAGGCAGGCCGGTGATTGTGCTAGCTGCAGACAGTCAGGGTTTCACTTAGTGTACTACTGTGTGCTTTGCATAGCATTCACCTAAAGCCTAAATTTTTGATGCATTACTTTGCAGCAGGGCTCATTGCTGCACTCTAAGTACAGTATCTGTGAGGGGTTGCAGTGTTGTGGCACCAGCACCAGTGCTAAGGCCCAATTTTTCAGCCCCTGTTCAACAGGGGCATGCAATTACAATTCTTGATCTAATAATTAACAGCAGGGCCCATTCCTGCACCCACCAAGAGTAACTGTGAAGACTTACAGTGTTGTGACACCAGCACCACCACCAAAGGCCCAATTTTTCCTACCACTGTTCAACAGTGGCATGTAAATACAATTATATAAACAAGAGAACCCTCGCGCTAGCTAAATGGTGGGACTTATGTGAGGTGGTAAAAAAGATGAGAAAGGGGGGATGGATACTGCAGCAGTCACCGAGAGGTCTGGTCCAAATCGACAGTGAAACAATAAAAATCGTGATGGTGGCTGCGCTGTAGTGAATAAAATAAAGTGAATAAGAGGGAGGGGAGGAGGGGGGGCGGAGAAAGGAGGCGGGAGAATGGGAATGTGAGGGGAGGGAGGAAAAAGGGGGGTGTATTAAATAATCGCTGGCTGGAAACCAGCTAGGTAGTAATAATGTGCAATGTGCACAGTGACACAAATGAGCGTAAAATAAATAAATAAACAGCTACTGGTTGCTATAAGACCAACTATGTGGTAGGTGTACAATATGCCCAGTGGCACAGATATGTATAAAATAATAATGTGCAAAGGGCCACTGATTGCAAAATCTAGTAGGAACAAGTGTCTGGGCAATCCTGTGATGCGCAAACGTGACTGATGATATACAACCTTAAAGCGAACGTGAATCACTAAGGTAAATGCAATAATCAGACAAAACAATGTCTATGAACAACATAAAAGTACTAAAGACATAAGTGAGTAAACAAGTGAGGAAGGAGGATTCCTGATCCTGGTAGAGGCTCCTAATAGAGCTTCCAAATGTTGCAGAAAAAATTGTATTATAAATTAATATTATATGTGAATACAGTCATATATCATCGCAAATCGGTGTATTCACACACTCACTTGATATATAGTGAGCGTGGACCTCAATCCAAACGAGCACCGCACTCGTGCCAATAGGGAAATGGATTGGTATGTGTGATGCACTCAGTGCGATCCTCAGATGGCGGCGGCGGCGGCAGTCACAGAGTTTGAACTCCCATATCGCTCATGGGGATGCATGTGAAAAAAAACACAGAAGAAAGGAACATCAATAGCGCAACTCTGTGAATGCAGCAGACTGAATCGCAAATAGGTGCATTCACACACTCACTTAGTATGTAGTGAGCGTGGACCTCAATCCAAACGAGCACCGCGCTCGTGCCAATAGGGAGATGGATGGGTATATGTAATGCACTCAGTGCGATCCTCAGATGGCAGCGGCGGCAGTCACAGAGTTTGAACAAGATAAAATAAAAAATCTATGGTGTAGATCGATGACCACTGAGTGGCGTTTATTAAAGGCAGGTAAAACACTCACATTTGGGAAATGAAAAGTGGGTACAATATCCTACGAGCGGCGAGCTCGTCTCCTCTCGGTTCAGCTGGTGGTGTGTCTGTGCTACGTCCTGACGTCATGTGATATGACGACACGCGTCAGGACGTAGCACAGACACACCACCAGCTGAACCGAGAGGAGACGAGCTCGCCGCTCGTAGGATATTGTACCCACTTTTCATTTCCCAAATGTGAGTGTTTTACCTGCTTTTAATAAACGCCACTCAGTGGTCATCGATCTACACCATAGATTTTTTCTTTTATCTTGTTCAAACTCTGTGACTGCCGCCGCTGCCATCTGAGGATCGCACTGAGTGCATTACATATACCCATCCATCTCCCTATTGGCACAAGCGCTGTGCTCGTTTGGATTGAGGTCCACGCTCACTACTTACTAAGTGAGTGTGTGAATGCACCTATTTGCGATTCAGTCTGCTGCATTCACAGAGTTGCGCTATTGATGTTCCTTTCTTCTGTGTTTTTTTTTTACACATGCATCCCCATGAGCGATATGGGAGTTCAAACTCTGTGACTGCCGCCGCCGCCGCCATCTGAGGATCGCACTGAGTGCATCACACATACCAATCCATTTCCCTATTGGCACGAGTGCGGTGCTCGTTTGGATTGAGGTCCACGCTCACTATATATCAAGTGAGTGTGTGAATACACCGATTTGCAATTCAGCCTGCTGCATTCACAGAGTTGCGCTATTGATGTCCCTTTCTTCTGTGTTTTTTTCCACATGCATCCCAATGGGCGATATGAAAATTGAGTTCTAAAGATTGTATCATAAGGACGATACATAATTCCCCACCACAGAGATCTGCTTCATACTGCCCCCTCCCAGCAGGGAGGTAAGCTGTGTTTGATCACTGGGTGGATGCCATATCAAGACTCTCAAGCACATCCTTGGTGATGGGACTTTCTGTATATATGACTGTATTCACATATAATATTCATTTATAATACAATTTTTTCTGCAACATTTGGAAGCTCTATTAGGAGCCTCTACCAGGATCAGGAATCCTCCTTCCTCACTTGTTTACTCACTTATGTCTTTAGTACTTTTATGTTGTTCATAGACATTGTTTTGTCTGATTATTGCATTTACCTTAGTGATTCACGTTCGCTTTAAGGTTGTATATCATCAGTCACGTTTGCGCATCACAGGATTGCCCAGACACTTGTTCCTACTAGATTTTGCAATCAGTGGCCCTTTGCACATTATTATTTTATACATATCTGTGTCACTGGGCATATTGTACACCTACCACATAGTTGGTCTTATAGCAACCAGTAGCTGTTTATTTATTTATTTTACGCTCATTTGTGTCACTGTGCACAATGCACATTATTACTACCTAGCTGGTTTCCAGCCAGCGATTATTTAATACACCCCCCTTTTTCCTCCCTCCCCTCACATTCCCATTCTCCCGCCTCCTTTCTCCGCTCCCCCCCCCCCTCCCCTCCCTCTTATTCACTTTATTTTATTCACTACAGCGCAGCCACCATCACGATTTTCAATGTAAATACAATTGCTGATATAATAGTTGACAGCAGGGCGTTCCAGCGCCCACCAAGAGTAACTGTGAGGGCTTACAGTGTTGTGGCAACACCAACACCTAAGGGGCAAATTTCTACAGAGTATATATGGCAGGCCCCTACTTTCAAACATCCAACTTAGAAACGACTCCTACTTGCAAACGGAAGGAGACAACAGGAAGTGTGCTGTTCAGAGTATATAGGGCCTTTTTTTATTTTGGGTGCGGGGTCCCCCTTAATATCCATACAAGACCCAAAAGGGCTGGTAATGGGCTGGGGTAGGGTGGGGGGGGGGTGATGGGGTATTGCCAGGACCAGACATTACATTAAAGCCGCAAGCAGTTTTAAATGTTTTTTTTTCCTTTAGAAATTTCATTTTGTGCAGGGACAGTTCTAAACATGGGAAACACGTGCCACTTCACAGGCATACTTTAGACACCCCCCAGGTACGATGTTTAACCACGTAACCACCGCCTGCCGTCAAATAACGGCGGCAGGGTGGTTGCTTAACTCTGGGAGGACGTTATATAACGTCCTCCCAGGATCGCACTCCCGCGCGCCCCCTGGGGCGCGCACATGGGAATCTCCGTGACCGCCGGGTCCAGAGGACCCGGCGCATCACGGATCACGGTAAATCGCCGCTGATAGCGGCCGTTTACCACGTGATCGCTCCGTCAAATGACGGAGCAATCACTTGTAAACAGACCGGCGTCATTTGATGACGCCGGTTCCTCTCTCCCCTCTCTGTACCAAATGGTACAGTGTGAGAGGTGAGGGGAGGGAGCGGATCATGTCAGCAGCACTGTGGGCTGGATCTGTGACAATTGCAGTCACAGATCCAGTCATCCATCCATCCCTGCTCAGCCAATACCCTGCGCAATACCCTGCCAATACTCCGCAATACCCTGCGCAATACTCTGCAATACCCTGCCATACGCTGCAATACCCTGCGCAATACTCTGCAATACCCTGCGCAATACTCTGCAATACCCTGCGCAATACTCTGCAATACTCTGCAAAATACTCTGCAATACCCTGTGCAATACCCCCTGTGCAATACCCCGTGCAATACCCCGTGCAATACCCTGTGCAATACCCTGTGCAATACCCTGTGCAATACCCTGCCATACTCCGCAATACCCTGCCATACTCCGCAATATTCTGCAATGCCCTGCAATACTCCGCAATACCTTGCAATACTCCGCAATGCCCGGCAATACTCCGCAATGCCCTGCAATACTCCGCAATGCCCTGCAATACTCTGCAATAACCACTTCCTGCCCGCCGGCCGTCATATGACGTCCTTGACTTTGTGCGGGGATATCTGAATGATGCTTGCAGCTACAGGCATCATTCAGATATTAGCTTTTTCAGCCGGCGATTCCCTACACCATAAGAACAATCATAGCAGCTGTTCCACCGCTTGATCATTTTTACGGGAGGCGAGAGGGGATGTCCCCCCCCCCCCCCCCCGCCGCCCTCCGGTGCTTCTACCGACTCACCGCTATGATCGAAGCCAGGATTGTTTTTGTTTTTTTGTTTTTTTTTCAGGCTTCCCAGTCTAGAGGTGAGATGTGGGGTCTTATTGACCCCATATCTCACTGTAAAGTGGACCTGTCATGCCATATTCCTATTACAAGGGATGTTTACGTTCCTTGTAATAGATATAAAAGTGATAAAAGAAATTTTGGGGGAGGAAAAACACGTCAAACTAAAATAAATAAAGTAAAATGAACAATTTTTTTTTTTTTTTTTTAAAGCGCCCCTGTCCCAGTGAGCTTGCATACAGAAGTGAACGCATGCATAAGTCCCGCCCACATATGAAAACGGTTTTCAAACCACACATGTGAGGTATCTCTGTGAACGTTAGAGTGAGAGCAATAATTTTGGCCCTAGACCTCCTCTGTAACTCAAAACACGTGTCGCCTATGGGGATTTTTAAGTAGCGAAGTTTGGCGCCATTCCACGAGCGTGTGCAATTTTTTATTTTTAAGGGTGACATGTTAGGTATCTATTTACTCAGCGTAACTCCATCTTTCACATTATGCAAAAAACATTGGGCTAACTTTACTGTTTTTTTTTTTTTTTAGCACAAAACGTTTTTTTTTCCGTAAAAAAAACGCGTTAGAAAAATTGCTGTGCAAATACAGTGCGAGATAAAAAGTTGCAACGACCACCATCATATTCTCTAAGGTCTTTGCTAAAAAAAAACATATATAATGTTTTGGGGTTCTATGTAATTTTCTAGCAAACAAATTATGATTTTTACATGTAGGAGAGAAATGTCAGAATTGGCCTCGGTGCTCCAGAACGCCTGAAGGTGCTCCCTGCATGTTGGGCCTCTGTATGTGGCCACGCTGTGTAAAAGTCTCACACATGTGGTATCGCCATACCCGGGAGTAATAGTAGAATGTGTTTTGGGGTGTAATTTGTGGAATGCATATACTGTGTGTGAGAAATAACCTGCTAATATGACAATTTTGTGAAAAAAAATATCTTGATTTTGCAAAGAATTGTGGGAAAAAATGACAACTTCAAAAAACTCACAATGCCTCTTTCTAAATACCTTGGAATGTCTTCTTTCCAAAAAGGGGTCATTTGGGGGGTATTTGTACTTTTCTGGCATGCTAGGGTCTCAAGAAATGAGATAGGCCGTCAGTACTTCAGGTGTGATAAATTTTCAGATTTTGGCACCATAGTTTGGACTCTATAACTTTCACAAATACCAAATAATATGCACCAATTTGTACTTATTTTTACCAAAGATATGTAGCAGTATAAATTTTGGCCAAAATTTATGAAGAAAAAATACTAATTTGCTAAATTTTATAACAGAAACAAAAAAAAAATTTTTTTACAGAATTTTCAGTCTTTTTTCTCTTATAGCGCAAAAAATAAAAAACCCAACGGTGATTAAATACCACCAAAAGAAAGCTCTATTTGTGTGAAAAAACAGGACAAAAAATTCATATGGGTACAGTGTTGTATGACTGAGTAATTGTCTGTCATTCAAAATGTGAGAGCACCGAAAGCTGAAAATTGGTCTGGTTATTAAGGGGGTTTAAGTGTCCAGTGGTCAAGTGGTTAAAGGAATATTTCACTTTATTTTTTTCACTTTATGCATCATTAAAATGACTGCTCCCGAAAAACGGCCATTTTTAAAACTTCGTTTTGCATTGATACATGTCCCCTAGGGCAGAACCCGGGTCCCCAAACCCTTTTTTAGGACAATAACATGCATATTAGTCGTTATAATTAGCATTAGCTTTCGAACATTCGCATCCATTGTATTTAATAGGGTTCTAAAGTTCGTGCGAACGTTCGGTCCGTTCGAAGGTTCTGGTGCGAACCGAACGGGGGGGTGTTTGGCTCATCCCTACACAGGACCATAAAGCCTCATGTTCCAAATATTCTGGCAGAAGATTACGTGGTAAAGGGCAGCTGTGATTGTCCCTTTACTCCAATCTGCCAATCTGTGATCAGCTGAGTTCAAATGACCGCAGGGGGCACACGAGAAGCGACATCACGGGAGGACGTCCATGTACGCACTCCCGGCAAAGTAAGCCCACGCTTAGCCGTCTTTCAGCTTTAGAGTGGGCAGGAAGTGGTTAAAGTGCTTGTAAACCTCAGACATGAAAAGTAAACAAAACACATCCCACTATAGTGTGTTTTAACCTAAATACAAAACATACAGTCTGGTTCAGCGGCGGCCCGTCCATGCATCCGGCCCCCTGATCTACTGTACATACAGGGCGCCGGACACATGAATTCCAATAGCGGGTGGTGTGTTTTTTTGAAGCACGTGATTAGAGCCAGAGGCTATAAAAGGGTGGGCTATCGCCAATCAGGAAGCGGGTCTTGAGAACCGTCACCCGACTGGCTGAAAGGACAGGAGATCCTATTGGATGCCTAGGAGGAGGAGGGAGGAGCCGCACGGCGGAAGCCACTGTGATGCATAAGAAGGGAAGAGGACACAGGAGTCCGCTGCCCGCTGCCCGTAGGAGCCCGCAACCCACCTGCTGCCCGACCCCTGTTGGAGCCCGCAACCAGGGCACTGCCCGCCGCCCGTAGAAGCTCGCTGTGACAGAATCCACTGTCACTGTATGTTTTGGAAGGGACTGTGGGCTGGCCGCTTACCCACAGATTATGGCCCAGAAGAGACTGAGAGACTTGGGGAAAGCTGGCATTGAGATAATGTAATGTAATGCTACATCCCTTCTCCCCCATCCGACCCCCCTCTTTTTGCTGTGTTTAATTGTGTTGGTTCATGGAACATAGACAATGGTCTGGACTGCAGACATCTCTCCGCAGGGGATGTGTATTGAAGGGCTGCCTGCTTACCATAATCCCTTTATGTTTAACTGTAGTCTCTGTTTCAATGTTCAGTTCCCATTGGTTCTTCCTTGTCCCCTACCCTGCCTCTATGACAAGGCTAAGTGGAGTGTCCCTAACTGTGTGTAAAAGTGTATGTTTTGGATTTAATAAATGGTTGATGCTCTGCAAGTTTAACCCTCAACACCTGTGTGGATTGTCTCGTGATTGAGGGGTTAAGGGCTGGTTATGGCAAATCTGCAGGCTGCGGGTGCGTTTGGAGGACAGGAGACACAGGTCTGGCGGATGTGCCCACCTGGGGTATCTGAGATCCGTCACAGTGGTGGCAGCAGTGGGATGTCTCCTGCAGTCCGGGACATCCAAACCACCACCAGGATTCAAGATCTGGGCAGCCGCCGAGGAGCAATACGGGGACCAGCCAGCATGAGAGCGGAGTTCGGGAGGAGGCTGCAAGGCATGCGGAAGCAACATCGGGGACTAGCAACAGAGCGCACCATGCTCAGCTGGGGGGATGTGATCCGCCCGCAAATCTGGCATGAAACGCTAAGCCACGAACGGCACCATCAGGGGAAGATCCTTCCCTCCTCCACAGAGATGTACTGGACGCAGTACCGTGCGCGAGAGGTGTTCCTGAGGGAACGACCGCAAGATGAGTGGAAGACGGAGCTTGGAAGATTGGTCCAGGAGGAGATGAGACTGGACGCCAGCTACAGAGCCCTCCGGTGGTTCGCGGCTCAACTGTGGCCAGGTACAGCAGATGGCAGCCCGACAGAAGGCGTTGGCTACGACGGCGTGGGGCTGCTCCATCAAAAAATGTACGGTGACCCAGACTTTGGGAGCGATGAGGAGTGGCGGCTGGAAAACATCCTGGACTACCGAGATGAGGTGCTGGACCTCCCCGAAGAGGCGTGTGACCTGGAGGAATTGGAGTTCCTGGTTGAGCAGGAATGGGAGCTCGAGATTGCCTACAAGCAGCTGTTTGACGGTGATCAGAAGCCTGGCATGGCTCCCGTTGCTTGGGACTGTCTGGGAGAAATAACAGACAGTCACGAAGATGCGGAGCAAATGGGGCCAGGGGTGCTCCTACGTTTTCCTGTCCTAACCGCAATGGAAGAAGCAGCGATGATACCGAGGGCACTGCGAGTGCTAGAATGCCGGAATGCACAGGAGGTTCCCCAAGAAGAGAGACAAGCTAATAGCATAAAGGTCCCAGAAGGGGGAGTTGAGATGGGCGCTGGAAGGCCGGTAAATGGCAATCAGCAGCAAGGCCAGAGTATCGCATCCGGTGACCCAGCAGAAGCGCTGGCTACAGGGCAGAGTTCCGCTGGCCTCTGCCCAGCATCAGAAAAAGAGTTGGATCCGGAGAGTCTGAGAGATTATCTTCATGAGCCGTTTCCCTCCCCAGCAATTGGACACTATCCCAATGTTCATCCCCCCAGCAGAAGCGCTGGCTACGGGGCAGAGTGCCTCTGGCCTCTGCCCACCCTCAGAGTTAGATCCAGGGAGTCCGAGGGATGAACTCAGTGAGCTGGTTGCCCAGCACTTGGACACTACCCCAGTGTTTATCCCCCCAGCAGAAGTGCTGGCTGCATGGCAGAGTGCCGCTGGCCCCGGCCCAGCCCTCAGTAGGTTTTTGGAGGGTTTGGGAGACAGCCCCTGTCAGAAGTCGCCTCAGCAGCTGGTCACAGAACCAGGAGGGGAGAAAACCCTTCCCCCTCTCCGGCGGCTGAACTCTACCGTTGTATATGTCCCCCTAGCAGAAGCGCTGGCTACGGGGCAGAGCGCTGTTGGCTTCTGCCCAGCATCAGAAAAAGAGATGGAGAGTCCGGGAGATTGTCCCTGCAAGATACCTCCTTAGCGGCTGGTAACTACACCAGGAGAAAAGCAAGTACGTTTTCCTCCCCAAATGCATAGCACTACCAGCCTACGTTCCCTACCAGTTGAAGCGCTGGCATCGGGGCAGAGGATTATTCAGCTACCGCCAATTCCTGCAACCCAGTCCCATATCACGGGAATGCGGACAGCTGTTCCCACTCTGCAGCGGCTGTTTTTATTCACGGGAGACCGTATGTGCAATTTTGCTCCCCAGCACCAGAGTCATACTTTTCCTTTTCCTGGTTGCCTGGGGTGGAAGTTTGTGACTAACGCAGGTCCAGACCAGTTGGGGGTCAGGAACCTGGTTAGTCTGTTTTTAAAAGGGGAGAAATGTGACAAAATCCACTGTCACTGTGTGTTTTGGAAGGGACTGTGGGCTGGCCGCTTACCCACAGATTATGGCCCAGAAGAGACTGAGAGACTTGCGGAAAGCTGGCATTGAGAAAATGTAATGTAATGCTACATCCCTTCTCCCCCATCCGCCCCCCCTCTTGTTGCTGTATTTAATTGTGTTGGTTCATGCCACATAGACAATGGTCTGGACTGCAGACATCTCTGCAGGGGATGTGTATTGAAGGGCTGCCTGCTTACCATAATCCCCAGGGCCGGCCCTATGGTGGGACCGGGTGGTACCATGGTACCAGGCGGCACTGTTAGGGGGGCGGCAAACTGATGCCCGCCCGCCAGCCAGCCTGCTCCGCTGCCTGTGAGGAACCCGGCGCCGCTGCCTGTGAGGACACACACAGGCGGGGGGGGAGTCAGCGAGTGAGCAGGCACAGGCAGGCGCAGCTCCCTGTGAGGAGCCCGGCGCCGCTGCTGTTGGTGACAGCGGCGGGCAGAGCATGCGCAGCATGGGGGGATTGGGTTGGGAGCAGTCAGCGAGTGAGCGGGCAGCGGAGCAGAGAGATTATGTCATCTCTCCCTGCCGCCCTGCATCATCACAGTTTCACCCTCACTGTGCAGCCATGGGCAGCAGAGAGATTATATCATCTCTCTGCTGCCTGCCTTCACTCTGGGACACAGCAAGCGACAACCCGCAACGTGTGGCAGGTGACGCTGTGACAATCTGCAACGTGTGGCAAGTGACAATACGCAACGTGTGGCAGGTGATGCTGTGGCAAGTGACAATCCGCAACGTGTGGCACGGGACTATCCGCTACGTGTGGCAGGTGACGTTGTGGCAAGTGACAATCCGCAACGTGTGGCAGGTGACGTTGTGGCAAGTGACAACCCGCAACGTGTGGCAGATGACAATCCGCAACGTGTGGCAGGTGACGTGGCAAGTGACAATCCGCAACGTGTGGCAAGTGACAACCCGCAACGTGTGGCAGGTGACATAAGTGACCATGCGCAACATGTGGCAGCCGACAATCCGCAACGTGTGGCAGGTGACAATCCGCAACGTGTGGCAGATGACAACCCGCAACGTGTGGCAGGTGACAACCCGCATCTGGTGGTGGAGTCCGAAGAAAAACTGTACCTAAAAACACACATCACAAGTTGTATGAGACATGAGAGCCTGAGAGGGACTTGCCTTGCCCAGCCCTGATTAACCACTTAAGGACCAGAAGGATTTGCCCACTTAAAGCGGTTGTATGGCTTTGTTTTTTTTGTTTTTTTAAATAACAAACATGTTATACTCACCTCCACTGTGCAGTTCGTTTGGAAAAGAGTGACCCTGATCCTCTGGTTCTCGGGTCCCTCGGCGGCTGTCTCGGCTCCTCTCTGCATCAGCTAACCCAATTCTGGGAAGCACTCTCCCAAGGGGGTTAGCTTGCGGGCGCGCTCCCTGTCATACACGCTGCGTCCATAGACACAGCGTGTATGACTCGTTCCCGCCCCCCCCTGGGGCCGGGTCATTGGATGTGATTGACAGCAGCGTGAGCCAATGGCTGCACTGCTATCAATCTATCCAATCTAGCCAAGTAACGGCCAGACTCCGTGGAGAAGAGGACACCGGGGGACGCGCACAGCAAGTGAACGGGCCCAGGTAAGTAAAACAGGGGGGCTGGGGGGCAGTCATTGCATCCTATGCATTAAGGTGAAAAAACACGAACCCTTTAATGACCAGGCCATTTGCTTTAACTGACAATTGCGCAGTAATGCGACACTGTACCCAAATAAAATTGATGTCCTTTTTTTCCCACAAATAGAGCTTTCTTTTGGTGATATTTGATCACCTCTGCGGTTTTTATTTTTTGCACTATAAACAACAAAAGAGCGACAATTAAAAAAATATATATATATATATATTTTTTACTTTTTGCTATAATAAATATCCCAAAAATTTATAAAAAAAAATAATTTCTTCATCAGTTTCGGCCAATATGTATTCTTCTACATATTTTTGGTACCAAAAAAAACATAATTAGCGTACATTGATTAGTTTGCGCAAAAGACATTGCGGCCGCCCGCCATGCACAGGTCCCTTTATACTCCTATATATATGTATAGAGCCCTGACAGGTCCTTTTATACGCCTATATGCACGTATAGAGCCATGACATGTCCTCTTTATACATGTATAGAGCCATGACAGGTCCTCTTTATACTCCTTTATACATGTATAGAGCCATGACAGGTCCTCTTTATACTCCTTTATACATGTATAGAGCCATGACAGGTGCTCTTTATACTCCTTTATACATGTATAGAGCCATGACAGGTCCTCTTTATACTCATTTATACATGTATAGAGCCATGACAGGTCCTCTTTATACTCATTTATACATTTGTAGAGCCATGACAGGTCCTCTTTATACATGTATAGAGCCACGACAGGTCCTCTTTATTATCCTTTATACATGTATAGAGCCATGACAGGTCCTCTTTTTACTCCTATACATGTATAGAGCCATGACGGGTCCCCTTTAGTTATCATGATATAAAATAATTAATGTGGGGGCCTTTTGGTGGGCGTGATTTTTTTTTGGGGGGGGGGCAGCATTTAATTCTTGGTCCCAGGCAGCACAATGTCTTGGGCCGGCCCTGCCTACATACATGTATAGAGCCATGACAGGTCCTCTTTATACTTCTACATAGATGTATAGAGCCATGACAGGTCCTCTTTATACTCCTACATACATGTATAGAGCCATGACAGGTCCTCTTTATACTTCTACATAGATGTATAGAGCCATGACAGGTCCTCTTTATACTCCTACATACATGTATAGAGCCATGACAGGTCCTTTTTATACTCCTACATACATGTATAGTGCCATGACAGGTCCTCATTATACTTCTATATACACGCATAATGCCATGATGGTCCTCTTTATACTCCTATACATGAATAGAGCCATAACAGGTCCATTTTATAGAGCCATGACAGGTCCTCTATATACTCCTTTACATGTATAGAGCCATGACAGTTCCTCTTTATTTATCATATCAAATAATGGATGTGGGGGCATTTCGGTGTGCGTGATTTTTTATTTTATTTGGGGGGGGGGGGGGGGGCAGCATTTCATTCTTGGTACCAGGCAGCACAATGTCTTGGGCCGGCACTGGATACAGTATATACTGTAACTCGAGAAGTGCTCCCTACTTTTATTTTTTAAAGACAAGCATTAACTCCCTTTTATATATATATATATATATATATAAAAGGGAGTTAATGCTTGTCTTTAAAAAATAAAAGTAGGGAGCACTTCTCGAGTTACAGTATATACTGTATCTAAAGGTGCCAAAAGAACACATACTACGTGAACAATGCAGTGTCAGCTATATATATATATATATATATATATATATATATATATATATGTAGCGCCTTCCCCTCTTCCCTCTCCGTGTGGCTCGCACTGTCTCTTGTCTAGGGGTATTCGATGGTGGAGAGAGAGAGAGCGGGTGGACTACGCCTAGCCTCCACCACGTGTAGACTACCTGTGGTATCAGCAATGTCTCGTTTACCTTTGGGTCTGTGCTGTGCACCCGGATCCTCCCTCCAAGAGTCACCGTGAACCTCGTCCGCCAGGAATTGAGCCTCACACCATTAAAGTCCAACACTCCTTTATTAGAACACACCATACAGGGACTTCCTTGATAGATAGAACAGAAAAGGAGGTGTGAGTGTGAATAGGCCCAGACACAAATTCGATCCTCCACTCTCCTCCTGAAGAGTGGGCTATGGTCTCCGCACGAGGCAAAGGGGATCCTTCTGGACGGTCTCCGACAAGAGACTCACCCGTCACCGGCAGTCTGCTGCACCGGGTCTTCGAGTGAGGAGCTCTCCCCGGTCCATTGCGTCTTACTCAGATTCAGGCCTCCATCCCCGAAGCACCTTAGGACCCTTCCCTCGCAGAACTCAGTGTTGGGCACTGAGCTCCGGACCTTCTTGCAAGTACCTCACCCCAGGACTAAAGGTGCCTGAGGTGGAACACGATCTCCGGTGGTCCCCTAGGCCGAGGCCGCCTAGAGGACGAGCATGAACCCACGTCCGCAAGCTAAAGGTGCTTGGGACGAAGACCCCGTGACCAAGATGGCTGGCCCCTTTATACCCTCTCCCAGCAAGCATGGCAGTGCCCGCCCCACCATACCGCTGCCGAGAGAGGACCAAAAGGAGACCTGGCACACAGTGATATTCGCCCCTTCGCCCACGGTGACAACGCCACCTAGTGGACCGCTGGGAGCATAGCACTGATGTCACCGCCAGATTCAAATATATATATACTGTATATGTGTTTATATATATATATATATATATATATATATCTCCCAGAGCTTTAATAGTTTGGTCTCTGAATATGGGAGCACTCTCTATTAGGTATAGCTGTAAACAACAATGCAAGTATTTCTATTCACCTTTAATTTACTTAGGTATGAACACTAGTAATTTTTCTTTACTATACATACATCTTTCCTTTTCTTTCCTTTTTCTCTACTAGATTGCAATCTCCACCCACCTCTCCCCCACCTCCACCTGGTGTGCTACCTGGTGGGTCCTTGCTGCACCTCTTCTTTGGGGTACTACTAGCAGAGTATTTTTCTCTCCCGGCAAGGGCATTATTATTGATGGTTTTTAACTAGTTTTAGCTGATGTATATAAGCTGTATTTTTCTGGCAACATGTGAGTGCAATACTTACTTTTTTGAACAAATGTAATAATAACAATTTGTTATACCACTATGATGATGTTCATAACTCTTTTTCTTTATTTGTAGAAGTATTCCATTTCTACTATTAAATACACCTCTGATAAAAGAATGAACTTCTTAAACGTGTCAGGTGTTTTCCATGTATGCTTTGCCATGGTGTTTTCATTGTGGCGACTCTTGGTACATGTAGAACCGTTGACTGGCATTTCTATGGTCTTATGTTTACACCATTTTGTCTTTTAAAGATTGTTAATAAATTTGTATGTAGCGGCCTCCTCTCTCCCCTCTCTTTTATCAGCTCGTCTGTCTCTTGTCTAGGGGTACTTTAGAGGAGAGAGAGCGGGGTCACCGCAGATGTTTGTGTGGTGGAAGCAAAGTTATTGTTTTACCTTCGGGTCAGTATTCTGCACCTGGAACCTCCAATGAGAGTTACCTTGAACAATGTCTGCCAGAAAATGAGCCCCACACCATTAAAGTCCAACACTCCTTTATTCTTCTTGAATGAACACAATCAGTTAGACTGCCTTGTAGAACAGAACAGAAAAGGAGGTGTGGATGCGAGTAGGCCCAGACACTATGAACTCTCCACTTTCCTCCTGAAAGTGGGTTGCGGTCTCCGAGCAAGGGGGGAATTTCCTTCCAGGCGGTCTCCGATGGGAGGCTCACCTGTCACTGGCAATATGCTGCACCGGGTCTTCAAGCAAGTATCTCCCACCAGTCCATTACGCCTTCTGGATTCGGGTACCCACTCCCGGGGTTCCCTAGGACCTCCTTCCCTTGCGGAACTTAGTGTTGGGCACTGAGCTCCAGACCTCCATTCCGAGTACCTCACCCCAGGCTAAAGGTGCCTGGGATGGAACACGACCTCCGAACGTCCTCTAGGCCTAGGCCCGACTAGGGGACCGACACGAACCACCGCCCTCAGGCTGAAGGTGCCCGGGACTCGACTCCCCCTACCAAAAATGGCCGCCCCCTTTATACCCCTTCCCAGCAAGCACGGCGGGTTCCCCGCCCCACCATACAACTGCTAAGAGAGACCAAAAGAGGTACGCCACCGCAACGATGACTCAACTCAGTTTTCCCCACCAGATTAAAAAAAAATAGAAAGCATATACCTGCTACATGTACTTGAGATTTTCAAAATAATACATTTTTATTTATGTATAATGAGTAACAATACAAATATAAACTGCCAAATACAGTATTCACTAATGACCGCGATAACTAAATATAGTGGAAATTTGGTATAGGATTATTCAGTACTTGATGTCCTGGACAGGCTTACCCCTAATGGGTTCAAACTGTAGGCCTGCAAGGGTTATCAATTAATCTACAGTTATGACCACTTAAACTCAAAATAGTGTAGGAGAAATAGGAGAAGGAAAAAACAAAAATACTAGACACTACGAAATGATAGTCAGATGATTGTTCAGAGTATTTAAAACTGAGGGTTAGAGTTGTTAGTTACATTCCTTTAAGTAATTAGAAACTCTAGGGTGAGATAGCCAGGTGTGAATTTTTTTTTTTTTGAAGGTGGTGGTGGAGTAGTTCTTGTATGCTAGCATCAATTCAAATTGTGCTTGAGTGTTTCGTCTGGATATAACCGTTGACATATTAGGTGCATCATTGGATTTTTACAGACTAGTTATTGTGAGTCTTGCTGCTAATAAAATATGGACTACAGTTGTTCTAAATATTAATGGATATACAGTATATCAAGATTTAAGCCTAATAAGGCTGTAGCAGAAGTATGCTCGGATAAGTTCCCCGTAATTCCCCGTAATATCTGCTATGAAGAATGCTACTGATTTCCAAAAGCTTTGTAGGTTTTTACAGCTCCATAAGATATGTAGTGATAAAAAGTAATAAATGCGCTACCCAAAAAACATATAAATAATAACAATTCTATAGAGGGAGGTGAAGCAGCTGTGCTGGAAAGTGACAAATTCAAACAAAGTGGAAGGTAATAGTACAGCGCTACACATAGGCCAGTAAAAGCTGGACTGTAACTCAAATGTGACCATAAATGGAAACACACGAAAAAAGGGGGAGAAGGGGCAGGCTGAATGCCCTACCCAATATATAAAAAGTGTCCACACTACTAGACAACGTAATGAGTGTCCAAAACAGTGGATAGATGACAAGGAATGGATGTAAAAATTCTGGCAAAATTCTTCACGTGGATGATGACATTCATGTGTGCTTACCAGAAACGTTGGACCCGAATGTCATACGACAGCGGATCAATCGAGCTTGAGAGTATCTCCAACGGCTGCTCCACAGGAACGTCCCATGATCTCTGATGGATGCTGAGGTATACCGGCTAGACGATCAGATGTCCTCAATCCTGGATAGAACTGATGGATGCAATACTTCTCGGGTCTCCAATACCCCCAAGGCTGAAGATCTTACCAGAAGATTGATATTCTAGGTCTTGGTATTCAACCGGACGATTGGGATACGATCAAACTTGGATCGAAAATACCCATACAAGGGTATTGTGAAAGGACCAACTGGAGAAAACTGAAAAAACTTTTCCTCACCGGTTTCATGCAAAGAAAAAAAAAATAGAGGGCTCCAATGGTGTAGGTCAAAAGAAAATTGGGTTTTTAATCAGAAAAACACCAACATACAGAAATAAAAAGTGATCACAGTTCATATATTAAAAGGCAACATGGGAAGCAAAATGCATAGTCCGACACGTTTCGTTCCTAACAGGATGTCTACAGGGGCATTAACCTGCTCCCCCAAATTGCCATATATATATAGTAAAAATTATGGAAGTCATAATCAATGACCCACCAATGGAACAACATTTCATAAAAACGGGGATTGTGATTGGACGGACAACAGTCACATGACCAAACTATGATAATACTTCCCCGTGGAGGACCAATCCTTACACAGTGAACAAGCCCTTCCTGGTTCAAATCAATAAAACCAGGAAGTGGCAAGTAGTAGCACATGGCAAACAAACCATCAGAAAGTCTGCCAAATTGCAACCAATTAGCCGTGCGGTAGTGTCAGTCCAATCAATGCCTCAACACACACACAATAAAATCTCTGGCAAATGGAAACTAACGTTACATAAAAATGTAAAGGGGCACACGATTGGACTAGAGAGTAAATGAAGATATTACCCAATCATTATGTCAAGGAAGCTGGGAGTAACCAGTAACAAAAGCCAGATAAATCTCGAAGCAGGAGACTGTGACTAGCATCCGGGTCATGTGACCGGGAGCACACCGAAAATGCGCCCAATCATAGTCTCCTTCAAACCATCACATGACCCAGAAGGTCATGTGAATTAATGGAGAGATAACATAGGGTATAAGATATGTAGAAAGTTGCCAGTTTGTTCATTGCACCTCCAATATATGTCAGATGTGGAAGGATATATTTTTGACAGTTTGTGAGCAGTTAAATACCATCTGTTTATTATTTTTTGAGCGTTGTCCCAATGTTTAATACATAAAGGATGTTTTACACCCAATCTACTATCAAATCAACTACAGTATATTAGTAGGGATGAGCCAAACACCCCCCAGGCAATAAATTTGTTCGAACATCCGAACACTGTTAAAGTCTATGGGACTCTAACATAAAAAATCAAAAGTGTTAATTTTAAAGGCTTATATGCAAGTTATTGTCATAAAAAGTGTTTGGGGACACGGGTCCTGCCCCAGGGGACATGTATCAATGCAAAAAAAAGTTTTAAAAACGGCATTTTTTTCGGGAGCAGTGATTGTAATAATGCTTAAAGTGAAACAATAAAAGTGAAATATTCCTTTAAATTTCGTACCTAGGGTGTGTGTATAGTATGCCTGTAAAGTAGCGCATGTTTCCCGTGCTTAGAACTGTCCCTGCACAAAGTGTAATTTCTGAAGGAAAAAAAGTCATTTAAAAGCATTCGCGGCTATAATGAATTGTCGGCTCCCGGCAATACAGAGAACAGTCATTGAAAGTCATTGATAAAAATAAAAAAATACGTGGGGGTCCCCCCAAATTAAATTACCAGGCCCTTCAGGTCTGGTATGGATTTTAAGAAGAACTCCACGCCAAATTTAAAAAACAAATGGCGTGGAGTTCCCCCCAAAAATCCATACCAGACCCTTTATCCGAGTACGCAACCTGGCAGGCCGCAGGAAAAGAGGGGGGACCAGAGAGCGCCCCCCCTCCTGAAAAGTACCAGGCCACATGCCCTCAACATGGGGAGGATGTCCCCATGTTGATGGGGACAAGGGCCTCATCCCCACAACCCTTGCCTGGGGGTTGTGGGGGTCTGCGGGTGGGGGGCTTATCGGAATCTGGAAGCCCCCTTTAACAAAGGGGACCCCCAGATTCTGCCCCCCCCTATGTGAATTGGTAACGGCTACATTGTACCCCTACCATTTCACAAAGAAAGTGTAAAAAAAAAAATAAAACACAGACACAGTTGGGAAAGTCCTTTATATACAAAAAAAAAAAAAAAAACATTCCAGCGATGTAATCCAGTCTGTCCAGCGTTGTTCTCTATGTCCCGCGGTGATCTGATGTCCAGCGCTGCAGTCTCCTCCAGTCTCCACTCCACACGAAACCCCCATGACGTACGAGGGGGCGGGGTCACCTGTCACATCATAGGGTAAGCCCCGGCTTTCCCCACTTGCCGGGGAATAGCCAATGACGTAGGCAGGACACCGCCTACGTCATTGGCTATTCCCCGGCAAGCGGGGAAAGCCGGGGCTTACCCTATGATCTGACGGGTGACCCCGCCCCCTCGTACATCAGACCCCGCCTACGTCATTTGCTATTCCCTGGTAAGCGGGGAAACCCGGGCTTTCCCAGTGACGTTCGGGTGACCCGCCCCCCTCTGATGCATCGGGAAACCTCCTCTCTGGCTGGAGGAGGGGCGGTGCTGCAGCTCGGGGCTCCTGTCTGCCAAAAAACACTCCAAGAAGCCACAACAAATCCATCATCCGGGCTTCTTCTAACAAACATCACATCCGGGGGTTATGTCCAGTAAGGTGTCAGTGTTTAGATCTGATTTTCGGGTACAATTCCTAATTAAAGTTGATATGAAACGTGTAATACTTTATTACCATAATATAGAAAGGTAGATAATTACCTATTTCTATCACCCAGTGAAGGTGACCCCGCCCCCCTCTGATTCTGAGGGGGGCGGACCTGATGGGGAACGTAATTTGATTCCTCTGCAGTGTAATAAATGAATAGACCCCGCCCCTTCTCACGTTCCCCATCAGGTCCGCTCAGCCTTACACCCAGTGAAGGTGACCCCGCCCCCCCTCGGAATCAGAGGGGGGCGGGGTCACCTTCACTGGGTGTAAGGCTGAGCGGACCTGATGGGGAACGTGAGAAGGGGCGGGGTCTATTCATTTATTACACTGCAGAGGAATCAAATTGATGCACATATTTTGTTCTTCCTGTGTCATAATCAGAATATTTACATAAATATTACATCTTTGATAGAAATAGGTAATTATCTACCTTTCTATATTATGGTAATAAAGTATTACACGTTTCATATCAACTTTAATTAGGAAGTGTACCCGAAAATCAGATCTAAACACTGACACCTTACTGGTCAATAAGAGAAGACAACTTTATAAAGCCAGAAATCCTTTCCGGTTCAATAAAACATTTCACGATGATCCTTCCTGGGCAGTTTATAGCAAATAGTCTAATTTCAGCAATGGTTTCAGCAGAGTTTCAATGCTGGGGGAGGGGAAGAATAGCTCTGATGAAGACCTAACCCCCGGATGTGATGTTTGTTAGAAGAAGCCCGGATAATGGATTTGTTGTGGCTTCGTGGAGTGATTGTTGGCAGACAGGAGCCCCGAGCTGCAGCGGGGGGCGGGGTCACCCGCACGTCACTGGGAAAGCCCGGGTTTCCCCGATTGCCGGGGAATAGCAAATGACGTAGGCGGGGTCTGACGTACGAGGGGGCGGGGTCACCCGTCAGATCATAGGGTAAGCCCCAGCTTTCCCCGCTTGCCAGGGAATAGCCAATGACGTAGGCGGTATGGATATTTGGGGGGAACCCCACGTAATTTTTTTTTTAATTTGACGCAGGGTTCCCCTTAATATCCATACCAGACCTGAAGGGCCTGGTAATTGAATTTGGGGGGACCCCCACGCATTTTTTTTTTTTATCAATGACTTTCAATGACTGTTCTCTGTATTGCCGGGAGCCGACAATTCATTATAGCCGCGAGTGCTTTTAAATGACTTTTTTTCCTTCAGAAATGACACTTTGTGCAGGGACAGTTCTAAACACGGGAATCATGCGCTACTTTACAGGCATACTATACACACCCCTAGGTACGAAATTTAAAGGAATATTTCACTTTTATTGTTTCACTTTAAGCATTATTAAATATACTGCTCCCGAAAAAAAGCCGTTTTTAAAACTTTTTTTTGCATTGATACATTTCCCCTGGGGCAGGACCCGGGTCCCCAAACACTTTTTATGACAATAACTTGCATATAAGCCTTTAAAATTAGCACTTTAGATTTCTCCCATAGATTTTTACAGGGTGTTCCAAATTGTTCGCTGTTCGGCGAACGGGCAAACAGGCAATGTTCGAGTCGAACATGAATTTGACTCGAACTCGAAGCTCATCCCTATATATTAGCATGGGAGCATATCCTTTCTAAAACTAAAAGTATGGAAATCATATCCCAAGTATCTATCCCAACAGAAGTAATAAATTACTGTAGAATTCACTTATCTGTAGATGATTAAGCAAGGCTACCATCTGTACAAAGATCTACATTTGAACTTCAAGTCTGTAGTACTAAGTAAAGGTGTACCCGTTTAAAAGAATTCAATCCCAATAATTATATAGAAATTCCCTCATTAATATGGAAATTTCTTACTCAACAAATGGAACAAAAAAGGAAAGGAATTTCCCATTTTTACAATCTATTGACCTCCCATTAGAACAATAAAAACACACATATGATAAAATGGGAGAAAGAGTTAGATCAAGAATTCTCTTGGGACCAATGTACTTGAGATTTTAATATTTCTACTTCATTACTATGTGATATATACTATAGGCCCTTAAAGTCTCACCAGGGGATTATTCCTTTCTTTTTTTTTGGCTATAGAGCGGGGCAGGAAGTGGTTAAAGTGCTTGTAAACCTCATACATGAAAAGTAGTGATGAGCCGAACACCCCCGGGTTCGGTTCGCACCAGAACCCGCGAACAGACCGAAAGTTCGCACGAACATTAGAACCCTATTAAATACAATGGATGCGAACGTTCGGATTCTAAAGTGCTAATTATAACGACTATTATCCATGTTATTGTCCGAAACAGAGTTTGGGAACCCGGCTTCTGCACCAGGGGACATGTATCAATGCAAAAAGAAGTTTTAAAAACGGACGTTTTCCGGGAGCAGTCATTTTAATGATGCATAAAGTGAAAAAAAAAGTCAAATATTCCTTAAAATATTGTACCTGGGGGGTGTCTAAAGTATGCCTGTGAAGTGCCACGTGTTTCCCGTGTTTAGAACTGTCCCTGCACAAAATAACATTTGTAAAGGGAAAAAAGTCATTTAAAACTGCTTGCGGCTTTAATGCAATGTCTGGTCCCGGTAATATGGATGAAAATCTTTAGGAAAAATGGCATAGCTACCCCATCAACCCCCCCCCCCCCCCTACCCCAGCCCATTACCAGCCCCTTTGGGTCTTGTATGGATATTAAGGGGAACCCCGCACACAAAATAAAAAAGGACCTATATACTCTGAACAGCCGTATACAGGCGGTGCATACAAGACAGGGACTGTAGGTTTGTTCTTATGTAGAATCTGTTTATAATTTTGAACAGCTGCATTGTTTAAGTGGAGCTCCATGGCAAATTCCTTTTTTTTAGTTTTTTGTAAAACATAGGGAACGGTTATCACCCCTGTCACATTTTTTTTTGCTGTCTGTGCCCCTGTTCAGAACATTTCACCTCACTTTGCGTCCCAATGACAACTGTTTTTGAAATGTGGTGTTTTTATTGAAACAAGGATTGGTGATAAAGCATCAGTAGAGAGGAGACACCTTTCTCCCATATTAATTCTTAAAGGAGAGAATTTTCCTTCCAAGGGGTAGATTTCCTCTCACTTCCTGTTGTCTTCTTCCGTTTGCAAGTAGTAGTAGTTTGTAAGTTGGATGTTTGAAAGTAGGGACCTTCCGTATATACTCTGCAGAAATTGGCCCCTTAGGTGTTGGTGTTGGCACAACACTGAAAGCACTCACAGTTATTCTTGGTGGGTGCTGGAACGCCCTGCTGTCATGTATAATATCAGGAATTGTAATAACATATAATTGTTGATCAGTGGTAGTAAAAATTGGGCCTTTGATGGTGGTGCTGGTGCCACAACACTGTAAGGCCTGACAGTTACTCTTGGTGGGCGCAGCAATGGTCCCTGCTGTGAATTATTAGATCAATAATTATAATTGCATGCCCCTGTTGAACAGGGGCTGAAAAATTGGGCCTTTGGTGGTGGTGGTGGTGGTGATGGTGGTGCTGGTGCCACAACACTGTAAGGCCTGACAGTTACTCTTGGTGGGTGCAGCAATGGTCCCTGCTGTGAATTATTAGATCAATAATTATAATTGCATGCCCCTGTTGAACAGGGGCTGAAAAATTGGGCCTTTGGTGGTGGTGGTGGTGGTGATGGTGGTGCTGGTGCCACAACACTGTAAGGCCTGACAGTTACTCTTGGTGGGCGCAGCAATGGTCCCTGCTGTGAATTATTAGATCAATAATTATAATTGCATGCCCCTGTTGAACAGGGGCTGAAAAATTGGGCCTTTGGTGGTGGTGGTGATGGTGGTGCTGGTGCCACAACACTGTAAGGCCTGACAGTTACTCTTGGTGGGCGCAGCAATGGGCCCTGCTGTGAATTATTAGATCAATAATTATAATTGCATGCCCCTGTTGAACAGGGGCTGAAAAATTGGGCCTTAGGCACTGGTGGCACAACACTGCAACCCCTCACAGATACTGTACTTGGAGCACAGCAATGAGGCCTGTTGCAAAATATTGCATCAAAAATTTTAATTACACGCCCCTGTTAAACAGGGGCTGAAAAATTGGGCCTTAGCCACTGGTGGCATCACCCATAAACCAAAATGATCTTCCAAGCTATCATCGTTAATCGTATCATTGAGGAGGAGGAGGAAGATAGCCAGTCAACATAACAGCACAGGCAATCAGCATCAGCATCAGTCTTGAAGGGATGTGACATTTTAAAATCAATTAGTCTGTTATATCAGCATCTGGTGTGTGGTAGCTGGTGGTGATCCAAGACTGGTTCATCTTGATGAAAGTCAGTCGATCAACCGAGTCGGTGGACAGGCGCACCCTGTGATCCGTGCCAAATCCTCCAGCAGCACTGAATGTGCGTTCTGAAAGAACGCTGGATGCAGGACAGGCCAGTAGCTCAATTGCATACTGTGCAAGCTCTGGCCAGTGATCCATCCTCAAGACCCAGTAAGCCAGAGGATTTTCGGTGGGGAAGGTGTCCAAGTCTGACCTTGCCCCTAGGTATTCCTGGACCATGTATATCAGACGCTGGCGATGGTTGCTGGAACCGATCATACTTTGGGGCTGCGGACTAAAGAATTGTCTGAACGCATCGGTCAGACGGCCACCTTCCCCACCGCTCCTTCTTTGACTGCCCGAAGCCTCAGCAACTCGTTGTCCAGGACCAGGAGTTTGTAACCTCCCAGTCTCTGGGAACGCGTTGCACAGACCTTTCTGCAAGGCCTCCCGGAGTTGTCTCATCCTCTGCTCCCTCTGCGACGGTAACATAAGGTCCGCAACCTTACCCTTGTACCGTGGATCAAGGAGAGTGGCCAGCCAGTAATGGTCCCTCTCCTTGATCCGAAGAATACGAGGATCCTTCCGCAGACTTTGCAGGATCAGGGAGGCCATGCAGCGTAGGTTAGCTGAGGCATTCAGTCCGGAGTCCTCTGGGTCACTAAGGACGACATGATCCGCAGCCACCTCCTCCCAGCCACGTACAAGTCCACTGGTTTCTTGGGACTGTAAATCATCCCTAAAAGACTGCTGCTGATGATGCTGAGTGCCAGCCTCCACCTCCATGCTGACACAATCCTCCTCCTCCTCCTCCTCCTCCTCTTCCTGTGCGATGGGTGGGACAGAAGGAACACTGTCTGGGTAAAGGGGGCCTTGAGAGGCAAGGAAGTCCTCCTCTTCCTGCCTCTGTTCTGCCTCAAGTGCCCTGTCCATTATTCCACGCAGCGTGTGCTCCAACAGGTGGACAAGAGGTACAGTGTCACTGATGCATGCACTGTCACTGCTCACCATCCTCGTGGCCTCCTCAAATGGTGCCAGGACAGTGCATGCATCCCTGATCATGCCCCACTGGCGTGGTGAAAAAAACCCGAGCTCCCCTGACCCTGTCCTGGTGCCGTAGTCGCACAGGTACTCATTGATGGCCCTCTGCTGCGTGTGCAGCCGCTGCAGCATGGCCAACGTTGAGTTCCACCTGGTGGGCATGTCACATATAAGGCGGTTCTTGGGCAGGTTCAACTCCTTTTGAAGCTCAGCCAGGCGAGCACTGGCATTATAAGATCTGCGGAAATGCACACAGACTTTCCTGGCCTGCCTCAGGACATCCTGTAAGCCCGGGTACCTGCCCAAGAACCGCTGCACCACCAGGTTAAGGACGTGAGCCATACAGGGCACATGGGTCAGTTGTCCCTGTCGGAGGGCGGAGAGGAGGTTGGTGCCATTGTCGCAAACCACCATTCCTGGCTTAAGCTGGCGTGGCGTCAACCACCTCTCGGCCTGCCCCTGCAGAGCAGACAGGACCTCTGCCCCAGTGTGGCTCCTGTCCCCCAAACACACCAGCGCAAGCACGGCATGGCATCTTTTTGCCTGCGTACTTGCGTAGCCCCTTGAACGCCTACGGAGCACCGCTGGTTCCGAGGACAAACCACAGGAAGAGGCCATGGAGGAAGAAGAAGAGGAGGGGGTGGAGGAGAGAGGTGTGTCACAACCAGTAGTAGCATTTTGGAGGCGTGGCGGTGGAACAACCTCCAACACTACTGCACCTTGTGCTGCATCCTTCCCAGCTGCCAAAAGAGTGACCCAATGGGCCGTGAAAGAAAGGTAACGTCCCTGCCCATGCCTGCTGGACCATGAGTCAGTGGTAATATGCACCTTACCGCTGACCGCCCTGTCCAGCGAGGCCAAGACATTGCCTTCCACATGCCTGTAGAGAGCCGGAATAGCCTTCCGTGCGAAAAAGTGGCGTTTGGGAACCTGCCACTGAGGAACCGCACATTGCACAAACTCACGGAAGGGGGCCGAGTCTACCAACTGAAAAGGCAGCAGTTGAAGCGCTAGCAATTTAGCCAAGCTAGCATTCAACCGCTGGGCATGTGGATGGCTGGGAGTGAACTTCTTTCGACGGTCCAGCAGCTGGGGCAGGGAAATTTGCCTGCTAGAATCGGACGTCGGTGTACTGCTAGCAGAGTGCCTGCAAGTACTTGGCTGTGACACACCTAATTCTACACTAGGGATGAGCTTGGAGTTCGAGTCGAACTCATGTTCGACTCGAACATTGCCTGTTCGCCCGTTCGCCGAACAGCGAACAAATTGGGGTGTTCGCGGCAAATTCGAAAAATCTATGGGAGAAATCTAAAGTGTTAATTATAAAGGCTAATATGCAAGTTATTGTCCTAAAAAGTGTTTGGGGACCGGGGTTCTGCCCCAGGGGACATGTATCAATGCAAAAAGAAGTTTTAAAAACGGCCGTTTTTTTCGGGAGCAGTGATTTTAATAATGCTTAAAATGAAAAAATAAAAGTGAAATATTCCTTTAAATTTCGTACCTGGGGGGTGTGTATGATATGCATGTGAAGTGGCGCATGTTTCCCGTGCTTAGAACTGTCCCTGCAAAAAATGTCATTTTTGAAAGAAAAAAAGTATTTTAAAACTGACTCGCGGCTATTAATGTAATGAATTGTCGGCTCCCGGCAATACATACAAAAGTCATTGATAAAAAAAAAAAAAAAAGCGTGGGGGTTCCCAAGAATTCAATTACCAGGCCCTTCAGGTCTGGAATGGATATTAAGGGGAACCCCGCCACAAATTAAAAAAAAATTGACGTGGGGTTCCCCCAAATATCCATTCCAGGCCCTTCAGATCTGGCATGGATTTTAAGGGGAACTCCACCCCAAATTTTTTAAAAAAATGTCGTGGAGTCCCCCTAAAAATCCATACCAGACCCCTTATCCGAGCACGCAACCTGGCCGGCCGCAGGGGAAAAGGGGGGGACGAGAGAGCGGCCCCCCCTCCCTCCTGAACCGTACCAAGCCACATGCCCTCAACATGGGGAGGATGTCCCCATGTTGATGGGGACAAGGGCCTCATCCCCACAACCCTTGCCCGGTGGTTGTGGGGGTCTGCGGGCGGGGGGCTTATCGGAATCTGGAAGACCCCTTTAACAAAGGGGACCCCCAGATCCCGGCCCCCCCCTATGTGAATTGGTAAGGGGTACATTGTACCCCTACCATTTCACGAAGAAAGCGTAAAAAAATGTTAAAAAAACACACAAACACCTTAAAAAAGTCCTTTATTAAAAAAATAAATAAAAACATTCCAGCGGTGAAATCCAGTGTCCCGCGGCGATCCCGATGTCCAGCGCTGTCCTTCATTGGTTGTGCCTGAGCGGACCTGATGGGGAACTCCCTCTCAGTATTTTAAATGTATAGACCCGCCCCTTCTAAAGTTCCCCATCAGGTCCGCTCCCTCGGTATGTCGGACCCGACTACGTCATTGGCTTGAGCGGGGAACTTCCTTCACTGTGTAATTTAAACTTCCTTCACTGTGTAATTTAAACTTTTGTATGTATTGCCGGGAGCCGACAATTCATTAATAGCCGTGAGTCAGTTTTAAATGCATTTTTTTCTTTAAAAAATGACATTTTTTGCAGGGACAGTTCTAAGCACGGGAAACATGCGCCACTTTACATGCATATCATACACACCCCCCAGGTACGAAATTTAAAGGAATATTTCACTTTTATTTTTTCATTTTAAGCATTATTAAAATCACTGCTCCCGAAAAAACGGCCGTTTTTAAAACTTCTTTTTCAATTGATACATGTCCCCTGGGGCAGGACCCGGGTCCCCAAACACTTTTTAGGACAATAACTTGCATATTAGCCTTTATAATTAACACTTTAGATTTCGAACGTTCGAGTCCATTGTATTTAATAGGGTTCTAAAGTTTACACGAACATTTTGTCTGTTCGCAGGTTCTGGTGCGAACCGAACAGTGGGGTGTTCGGCTCATCCCTGTTCTACACCTTCATTCCTCTCAGAGCAGGTTTCAGAGAGGACTGAAGGTATACTGGGGTTGGAGATCCCAGCTGATGCGGTGCAAGAAGAGGTCAGCTTTGTTCTTTGGTGTGGGTCTTTAAGGTAGGCTTGCCAACGAGCTGCATGGCAGGTCAACATATGTCTGATCAAGCATGTGGTGCCCAAGCGGCTGATGTTTTGGCCACGCGATATACGCTTGAGACATATGTTGCAAACAGCAGCTGTGCGATCTGATGCACTCGCCTCAAAAAAGGCCCACACCAAAGAACTTTTTGAATGACGGGCAGAGGCAGCGCCCTGCACAGGCGGAGCTCTGCGGTGTGATTCCGTCGGTGTGCTGCCCATACGCTGGCCACTCAAGGGCATCCTGCCTCGTTGGAGATGTGCCTCCTCCTCATCCTCCTCCTCCTCCTCTCTCCTATTAGGCACCCACGTGGAGTCAGTGACCTCATCATCCCCTCCCTCCTCATCACTGGAGCCAATCTGGCAGTATGCTGCAGCTGCTGGAGCATGACTGCCAGATTGGTGTCCTTCTTGAGCATCCTCTCTCTCTGCTCTCACGCTGCTGCCTTCCTCTAGCTGGGTATCATCATCAGATCCTTCCAAACGCTGGGCATCCTCCTGGAGCATGTACCCAACACTGTGCTCAAACAGTTCGGGGGACTCCTCAGGAGGAGGGCATGGTGGGTCTAGGGAAGGATTGACTAATGAAGATAATGATACCAGAGAAGAGGACGCTTTGGCAGCTGCTTTGCCAGTACCCTGAGCCTGGGTGAGAGAGGATGAGGAGGATGAGGTGGGCTTGGTCATCCACTCTACCAATGTGGCTCAACATGTCCAGCTGCCGAAAACAAGGACAAGCGTGTCCCATGGCCATGTGCTGATGACAATGCACCGCGTACACGACCAGCACTGTTGCCCCCAGACACAGAGCCTGCTTGCCCTCTTTTTTTGCCTCCTGACTGTCTGCCTCTCCTTGGTTGCCTTCCAGACATTTTAATGGATGGCCTGCAGGGAGATGGGAAAAACAGCAATAAGGGCTACCTTCAGGTGTATATTGTGCAGGAGGCTTAGCAACAATGACACTGACACTGTCCCCTGCCTATCCTTCTCTGTCCCTAAACACAAGGATTGAAAATATGGTTCAGCAAAAAAGTTTTAGAACAGAATAGCACACTGACACTTTCCCTCACTGTCCTACTCTGTCCCTCCCTACAAACAAGATTTAGCACAGAGTAGCACACTGATAATTTCTACGAGTGTCATTCTCTGTCCCTAAACTCAAGGATTGAAAATATGGAACAGCAAAATTGGTTTAGAACAGAATAGCACACTGTCAGTTTCACTCACTGTACCTCTCTGTCCCTCAACTCAAGGATTGAAAATATGGTTCAGAAAAATAGTTTTAGAACAGAATAGCACACTGACACTTTCCCTCACTGTACCTCTCTGTCCCTCAACTCAAGGATTGAAAATATGGAACAGCAAATTTGGTTTAGAACAGAATAGCACACTGTCAGTTTCACTCACTGTACCTCTCTGTCCCTCAACTCAAGGATTGAAAATATGGAACAGCAAAATTGGTTTAGAACAGAATAGCACACTGTCAGTTTCACTCACTGTACCTCTCTGTCCCTCAACTCAAGGATTGAAAATATGGAACAGCAAATTTGGTTTAGAACAGAATAGCACACTGTCAGTTTCACTCACTGTACCTCTCTGTCCCTCAACTCAAGGATTGAAAATATGGAACAGCAAAATTGGTTTAGAACAGAATAGCACACTGTCAGTTTCACTCACTGTACCTCTCTGTCCCTCAACTCAAGGATTGAAAATATGGAACAGCAAAATTGGTTTAGAACAGAATAGCACACTGTCAGTTTCACTCACTGTACCTCTCTCTCCCTCAACTCAAGGATTGAAAATATGGAACAGCAAAATTGGTTCAGAACAGAATAGCACACTGTCAGTTTCACTCACTGTACCTCTCTGTCCCTCAACTCAATGATTGAAAATATGGAACAGCAAAATTGGTTTAGAACAGAATAGCACACTGTCAGTTTCACTCACTGTACCTCTCTGTCCCTCAACTCAAGGATTGAAAATATGGAACAGCAAAATTGGTTTAGAACAGAATAGCACACTGTCAGTTTCACTCACTGTACCTCTCTGTCCCTCAACTCAAGGATTGAAAATATGGAACAGCAAAATTGGTTTAGAACAGAATAGCACACTGTCAGTTTCACTCACTGTACCTCTCTGTCCCTCAACTCAAGGATTGAAAATATGGAACAGCAAAATTGGTTTAGAACAGAATAGCACACTGTCAGTTTCACTCACTGTACCTCTCTGTCCCTCATCTCAAGGATTGAAAATATGGAACAGCAAAATTGGTTTAGAACAGAATAGCACACTGTCAGTTTCACTCACTGTACCTCTCTGTCCCTCAACTCAAGGATTGAAAATATGGTTCAGCAAAATAGTTTTAGAACAGAATAGCACACTGACACTTTCCCTCACTGTACCTCTCTGTCCCTCAACTCAAGGATTGAAAATATGGAACAGCAAATTTGGTTTAGAACAGAATAGCACACTGTCAGTTTCACTCACTGTACCTCTCTGTCCCTCAACTCAAGGATTGAAAATATGGAACAGCAAAATTGGTTTAGAACAGAATAGCACACTGTCAGTTTCACTCACTGTACCTCTCTGTCCCTCAACTCAAGGATTGAAAATATGGAACAGCAAAATTGGTTTAGAACAGAATAGCACACTGTCAGTTTCACTCACTGTACCTCTCTGTCCCTCAACTCAAGGATTGAAAATATGGAACAGCAAATTTGGTTTAGAACAGAATAGCACACTGTCAGTTTCACTCACTGTACCTCTCTGTCCCTCAACTCAAGGATTGAAAATATGGAACAGCAAAATTGGTTTAGAACAGAATAGAACACTGTCAGTTTCACTCACTGTACCTCTCTGTCCCTCAACTCAAGGATTGAAAATATGGAACAGCAAAATTGGTTTAGAACAGAATAGCACACTGTCAGTTTCACTCACTGTACCTCTCTGTCCCTCAACTCAAGGATTGAAAATATGGAACAGCAAAATTGGTTTAGAACAGAATAGCACACTGTCAGTTTCACTCACTGTACCTCTCTGTCCCTCAACTCAAGGATTGAAAATATGGAACAGCAAAATTGGTTTAGAACAGAATAGCACACTGTCAGTTTCACTCACTGTACCTCTCTGTCCCTCAACTCAAGGATTGAAAATATGGTTCAGCAAAATAGTTTTAGAACAGAATAGCACACTGACACTTTCCCTCACTGTACCTCTCTGTCCCTCAACTCAAGGATTGAAAATATGGAACAGCAAATTTGGTTTAGAACAGAATAGCACACTGTCAGTTTCACTCACTGTACCTCTCTGTCCCTCAACTCAAGGATTGAAAATATGGAACAGCAAAATTGGTTTAGAACAGAATAGCACACTGTCAGTTTCACTCACTGTACCTCTATGTCCCTCAACTCAAGGATTGAAAATATGGAACAGCAAAATTGGTTTAGAACAGAATAGCACACTGTCAGTTTCACTCACTGTACCTCTCTGTCCCTCAACTCAAGGATTGAAAATATGGAACAGCAAAATTGGTTTAGAACAGAATAGCACACTGTCAGTTTCACTCACTGTACCTCTCTGTCCCTCAACTCAAGGATTGAAAATATGGAACAGCAAAATTGGTTTAGAACAGAATAGCACACTGTCAGTTTCACTCACTGTACCTCTCTGTCCCTCAACTCAAGGATTGAAAAAATGGAACAGCAAAATTGGTTTAGAACAGAATAGCACACTGTCAGTTTCACTCACTGTACCTCTCTGTCCCTCAACTCAAGGATTGAAAATATGGTTCAGCAAAATAGTTTTAGAACAGAATAGCACACTGACACTTTCCCTCACTGTCCTACTCTGTCCCTCCCTACAAACAAGATTTAGCACAGAATAGCACACTGATAATTTCTATGAGTGTCCTTCTCTGTCCCTCAACTCAAGGATTGAAAATATGGAACAGCAAAATTGGTTTAGAACAGAATAGCACACTGTCAGTTTCACTCACTGTACCTCTCTGTCCCTCAACTCAAGGATTGAAAATATGGAACAGCAAAATTGGTTTAGAACAGAATAGCACACTGTCAGTTTCACTCACTGTACCTCTCTGTCCCTCAACTCAAGGATTGAAAATATGGAACAGCAAAATTGGTTTAGAACAGAATAGCACACTGTCAGTTTCACTCACTGTACCTCTCTGTCCCTCAACTCAAGGATTGAAAATATGGAACAGCAAAATTGGTTTAGAACAGAATAGCACACTGTCAGTTTCACTCACTGTACCTGTCTGTCCCTCAACTCAAGGATTGAAAATATGGTTCAGCAAAATAGTTTTAGAACAGAATAGCACACTGACACTTTCCCTCACTGTACCTCTCTGTCCCTAAACTCAAGGATTGAAAATATGGTTCAGCAAAATAGTTTTAGAACAGAATAGCACACTGACACTTTCCCTCACTGTACCTCTCTGTCCCTACAAACAAGGATTAGCACAGAATAGCACACTGTCACTGACACTCTCCCTACCTATCCTTATTTGTCCCTAAACACAAGGAATCCAGGAATAGTAAAGGAAAAATAATGACACTGTCCCTGCCTATGCTTCTCTTTCCCTGCTCCGGAACACACTACACAAGGCCGCCGCGCTGGCGGCCTTTTATAGTGTGGGGCGTGTACTAAACACCATCAGCAATAATTGGCCACAGGCATCCTGCCTGTGGCCAATCATTGCTCTCCTCGCTGCCGGCGCTGTGATTGGCCAAGCATGCGGGGTCACAGTGCATGCTTGGCCAATCACAGCGCCTGGATGACACTGCGATGGCGTAGTGCATTGTGGGCCGTTCGCGTCACTCGAATTTGGCGCGAACGGCCCAAATCGTCGAACGATCGAACAGCCGATGTTCGAGTCGAACGTATGTTCGACTCGAACACGAAGCTCATCCCTAATGAAAAGTGAACAAAACACATCCCACTATAGTGTGTACTAATTTGAATCCAAAACACAGAGTCTGATTCCTCTCTGATCTTTACTCTCTCTGCTGTCTGCATTAAAGCGGAGCTCCGCCGGAAAAAAAAATATTAAAAGCCAGCAGCTACAGCTACAGCAGCTGCTGGCTTTTAATATTTGGACACTTACCTGTCCTGGAGTCCAGCGATGTCCGCAGCAGAGGACGAGCGATCGCTCGTCACTCTGCTGCCCCCTCCACCATCCTCGCTGAGGGAACCAGGAAGTGAAGCCTTGCTGCTTCATGCCTGGTTCCCTACGGCGCATGCGCGAGTCGCGCTGCGCCGTTCTGATTCGTCCTCCTGTGTTCTGGGAGCCGAGTGTCTCCCAGAACACTACGGGAAGTCTGGGGGAAGTGACGTGTCTCCCGCAGATTTCCCGGAGAGGGGACTCCCGGATGTGGGTGAAAATACCTGTCTTAGACAGGTATCTTCACCCCCTCCCCCCTGAAAGGTGTCAATTGTGACACCTGAGGGGGGGAGGGTTATGATTAGCAGAAGTTAAAATTTAGGGTGGAGCTCTACTTTAAACTCTGTTAGAACTCTAAGCTGGCACTTTAGCCTCTCGAGAGATAGCCTACCCCCATCCAGCACACAGCAAGTGACTCATAGACTCAGCCCTGTGTTAGAGGGGATGTGTCTCTTCCTTCCAATCAGCTATCAGATTTCACAGAGCTTTGTGCTCTAGCTCTGCAGTGTGTAATATCAGATCTCCATCCTTGCTTTCTGCTGCTGAGAGATCCTGTGTAAAATGTGTGTTCTGGAAGACTGTAGAGGATAGAGGCCTGCAGATAAACAAGTGTAGCACTACCCCCGTAGGAGCTGCTGGTTATATTTTTGGGTCATGCCATTACCTGTCTGTTCCACCGTATCCGTCATAGGGGTTCCATTGAAGAGTTTCTCACAGATGTCATCACCAACACATAGTCTCTCCATTTGTCCAATGGTTTTATTAAACAAAATGTCATTTAGAGGGATGGAGGGTTAGGGGAGATTCAGGAACCTTGCTTGCGGATCACGGGTACTTCCTAATCCAGAGGACAAACAGTTTTCCACGCTGGATATAGCAACCACTGGATAGGCCTCTCTCACTGACCTAGCAGCCGGTGCGGTGCTCGGCCAAAAGTCTCTGCCACAGACTTGAAGAACACGAATAGTCTCTGCCACAGACTTGAAGATTAGTCTAAATACAGTCACACAATACCAGTTTCTTTCAGCCGATCCGGCAATACTATGAGGAGATATGTAGGGATGCATCCTCCAATTGAGTCTCCAGGCTCTTCCCGAGGCACCAGACTTTTTGTTCGGTCCTCTCCTGGGAAAAGTTCTCCCCTGGTTTCTTCAATTGCTTGGCTTCTTCCCGCAGGCAAGACAGCACCCCTGACTAGTAGGCCCCAGAACTCCTGGGCCTACTTCCAGTAACGAGGCCTTGGACCAGCCGGCCCTGAGGCGAGAAACTACCACGGCACACCTTAGGCCATGAGGGCCATCAGGTCAGAGCTTCCCGGAAAACGGTGGCTGTTCCTTAAGTACCCTCCCCAAGAATGCACAGCGGGGAGACCAATCCCACTGAGCTGCTTCTGGGCAAGAGGTACCCAATACATCCAGCCTGCTGCATTTCCGAACTTGACCTGTGGGGACAGCGACACCCACTGTCAAGTTGAAATAATGCGTAACAGAGCTGGACTGGAACAGAAACCAGCAATTTACACAATTATTCTGAGCCAAACTACAGCTCAGACAACTAAATTTACAACTAGCGCCTACCCAATAGGAGCAGGGCGCTACACACTTCCCCCACCGCAACAGACGATGTCCTCATCGTCTTTAGAAAAGTACAACTTATATAGGAGTATTTGTTTAATCTCCGTGTATCACCTGAGGATAGTCACTTCACTGTGTATATGTTACGGCTTTCAACCACTTTAAGTGACAGCTGAAAATCTGCTGGTGCAGCAGTCTCAGGGCTTTTACAGATAGTTAACATGCATAAAATACATTAAAGTGATTGAAAAGCCTCATTTTCTTTTCAAAGAGATAATAAACATGTTATACTTACCTGCTCTGTTGCAGTGGATTTGCACAGAGCAGCCCCGATCCTCCTCTTCTCGGGTGTCTCTTCAGCTCTCCTGGCCCCTCCCTCCTGTCGAGTGCCCCCAAAGCAAGCTAATTGCTATGGGGGCACCTGAGCTGAGTCACAGCTCCCTGTGTCCATTCAGACACAAAGTTGTGGCCCTGCCCTGCCCCCTCTCTCTTGATTGGCTGACTGACTTTAATTGACAACAGCGGAAGCCAATTGCGCCTCTGCTGTGTCTCAGTCAATCAGGAGGGAGAGTCTCAAATGACTGAGACAATTGTGGACATCGCTGGACAGAGATGGACCTCGGGTAAATATTAGGGGGGCTGCTGCACACAGAAGGCTTTTTATCTTAATGCATAGAATGCATTAAGATGAAAAAAACTTCTGCCTTTACAACCACTTTAAAGCCTAAGTTTGGCGAAAATAAAGAAAAATAAAAAGCATACAAATTAGTACACTTTACATAACTAAATTTAATATGATGTCTCCCTGGTGCTGATTCTTGTTCTTTTAGGAGAACTCCTCCCCATGCTAAACCCCCCAACCCCCTCACCTCTTACCACCACCGTAATCTTCTGGTGCAATGGGGGGTTAATACAACTAAAAGGCTGTTATTAGCACTCATCAGTTTCTATGAATGACATGGGAACTGTGAATGGAGGGGGCGAGCTATCAATCATCCACCTGACCTCCAATCATGTGTGCTGGATTTTAGATAAACTTAGGCTCATATGGAAAAAATTTGGTTGAAATAAATAGCCTGGGGATGAGAGCTCTTTAATTTGCAGTCAATCAAACCTTACTAACTTGCAAATTAAGGCAATAGCAGGCTCCAACAGGTGTCTGCACTAATTTCAGCTTTTTTATATAATTCCCCTAGAACCCTAAAACAAGGGGCCTCTTTAATGCAAATACAATGAACACAGGGATCACTTGATGCTGCCAGTATTTGGAAAACAGTCGTTTATATCAATGAATGTAATGCGTTCTATGGTTGAACAAGGTGGAGAGGAGGGGCAAATAACATCATGATATTTACCTCATCCAATCAGAGAACGCTTTGTAAAAAAAATGAATATAGATACTTACATTGCAAACTTCCATTGGTACAGCTTAGCTCAAACAAGATAATTCCTGGATTCCCACTTTAAATGTTACCTGTACTTGGTGGTTTCCTTTTCGGAACTTAAAGTGATTGTAAAGCTATATTTAAAAAAAAATAAAAATAACAAACATGTTATATTTACCTGCTCTGTGCAAGGGTTTTACACAGATAGGCCCCGATCTTCCTTTACTGGGGTCCCCCGGCGGTGCTCCTGGCTCCATGGGGGCTCTCATGCGGGTGCGCTCCCGAGTCCTGCTGCTGAGTCCATTGACACAGACAGCAGGACTCGGCCCCGCCCCCCAGCTCCGTGTCACTGGATTTGATTGACAGCAGCAGGAGTCAATGGCTCCTGCTGCTATCAATCTATCAAATGAGGACCCGAGACAGCGGCTGGAGCTGCTGTGCTCGTCCCCGTCACTGGAACGATCAGGTTCAGGTAAGAAAAAGGGGGATCTAGGGGGGTACTGCAGCACAAAAGATTTTTCACCTTAATGCATAATTTAGGTGAAAAACTTGGGGGTTTACAACCCCTTTAAATACAGATATAACAAATTTCATATAAATATTTTTAATTAAAAATGTTAAAAAAATAGAGTTCAGTTCTGGTAAAATGTCTGGAGTGTTCCTAATGAATATTAGGATATATTCAATTCCTTCACTTTTTGACAGCATATTTTTATTTGCTTTGACTTACATCTTGCCATTCTGAGCTCCTTGCTCCCATTGACATATACAGTATTATACAGGCAGATAATGTCAATGTTTATGTCTGTCCAGAAGCAGGGATGAGCCGAACACCCCCCTGTTCGGTTCGCACCAGAACCTGCGAACAGACAGAATGTTCGTGTGAACTTTAGAACCCTATTAAATACAATGGACTCGAACGTTCGAAATCTAAAGTGCTAATTATAAAGGCTTATATGCAAGTTATTGTCCTAAAAAGTGTTTGGGGACCCGGGGCCTGCCCCAGGGGACATGTATCAATGCAAAAAAAGGTTTAAAAAATAGACGTTTTTACGGGAGCGGTGATTTTAATAATGCTTAAAATTAAAAAATAAAAGTGAAATTTTCCTTTAAATTTCGTACCTGGGGGGTGTGTGTGATATGCATGTAAAGTGGCGCATGTTTCCCGTGCTTAGAACTGTCCCTGCACAAAGTGTAATTTTTGAAGGAAAAAAAAACATTTAAAACTCACTCGCGGCTATTAATGAATTGTCGGCTCCCGGCAATACATACAAAAGTCATTGATAAAAATAAAAAAATAAAGCGTGGGGGTTCCCCCAAATTCAATTACCAGGCCCTTCAGGTCTGGAATGGATATTAAGGGGAACCCCGCCGCAAATTTAAAAAAAAATGGCGTGCGGTTCCCCCTAAATATCCATACCAGGCCCTTCAGATCTGGCATGGATTTTAAGGGGAACTCCACCCCAAATTTTTAAAAATGGCGTGGAGTCCCCCCAAAAATCCATACCTGACCCTTATCCGAGCACGCAACCTGGCCGGCCGCAGGGGAAGAGGGGGGACGAGAGAGCGCCCCCCCCTCCCTCCTGAACCGTACCAGGCCACATGCCCTCAACATGGGGAGGATGTCCCCATGTTGATGGGGACAAGGGCCTCATCCCCACAACCCTTGCCCGGTGGTTGTGGGGGTCTGCGGGCAGGGGGCTTATCGGAATCTGGAAGACCCCTTTAACAAAGGGGACCCCCAGATCCCGCCCCCCCCATGTTAATGGGTAAGGGGTACATTGTACCCCTACCTTTTCACGAAGAAAGTGTCAAAAAAATGTAAATAAAAACACACACCTTGGAAAAGTCCTTTATTAAAAAAAAAAAAAACATTCCAGCGATGAAATCCAGTGTCCCGCGGCGATCCCGATGTCCAGCGCTGTCCGTCATTGGTTGTGCCTGAGCGGACCTGATGGGGAACTTCCTCCGCAGTGTTTTAAATGTATAGACCCGCCCCTTCTAAAGTTCCCCATCAGGTCCGCTTAGCGGACCAGATGCGGAACGCGAGAAGGGGCGGGTCTATTCATGTATTACACAGCGAACGAAGTTCCCCATCAGGTCCGCCCCCTTGGTATGTCCGACCCCGCCTACGTCATTGGCCTGAGCGGGGAACTTCCTTCACTGTGTAATTTAAATTTACACAGTGAAGGAAGTTTTCCGCTCAGGCCAATGACGTAGGCGGGGTCTGACATACCGAGTGGGCGGACCTGATGGGGAACTTCTCGCACTTTGTAATACATGTATAGACCCGCCCCTTCTCAAGTTCCCCATCAGGTCCGCTCAGCCAATGACTAGGTGTAAGGCTGAGGACCTGATGTGGAACATGAGAAGGGGCGGGTCTATCAGGGGCGGATCCAGAGTCTTTTCTCGGGAGGGGCACTGCCAAAAAATGTTTTTTTTGTGGGAAATTTATCGGGGAAATGGCTGGTGTCGGCGCTTCAATCATCCCGGCACCATGGTTCTTATGGTGTCCGGATGATTGAAGAGCATTATTTATATTATTAAATTGTAATATAAAATTAAATAGTTCAATGCAGAATCAGTGGGAGTCCCCAGTGTGTCACTTTCCACCGTCGCCTGCAATTAGTGGGAGCCCTGAGCGTGTCACTTGCCACACGTTGCGGATTGTCACTTGCCACGTCACCTGCCACATCTTGTGGATTGTCACTTGCCACACCTTGTGGATTGTCACTTGCCACATCACCTGCCACACCTTGCGGATTGTCACTAGCCACACCTTGCGGATTGTCACTTGGCACATCACCTGCCACACCTTGCTGATTGTCACTTGCCTGCCACCAGATGCAGATTGTCATTTGCCACGTCACCTGACACAATTTGCGGATTGTCACTTGCCACGTCGCCTGCCACACCTTGCGGAATGTCACTTGCCACATCACCTGCCACACCTTGCTGATTGTCACTTGCCTGCCACCAGATGCAGATTGTCACTTGCCACGTCGCCTGCCACACCTTGCGGATTGTCACTAACTTGCCTGCTAAGGTGTAGTTTTGGTTGTCTCTTGCTGTGTCCCAGACTCCCAGAGTCAGGCAGCAGAGAGATAATGTAATCTCTCTGCTGCCTGCACAGTGAGGGCGGAAGTCACTGCAGGAATGCAGGGCAGGCACGGGCGGTGAGAGATGATCTCATCTCTCTGCTCCCCCGCTCCCGGCTAGCTGATTGGCCAGCTGCCTCACTGAGCCTGCTCTCTCACTCTCACCTGCGCTGCCAACACACTGAGCAGCACGGTCTGCCCATGAACCGCGCCGCCCGCCCACAAACCGCGCCACAAGCGGAGTCGCCCACTTTCTTACCCATCTGTGGAGCCGCACGCTATCGCACCTGCCCGCAGAGCGGTCTGACGTGACTCACTGACGTCACTCGTTGCTAGATGCCAAGCGGCCCAGACGTTAGCAACGAGTGCAGGGAAGAGGCTCCACCCACCTCCTCCTCCGCTCCTGGTATCGTGTCAGTGCGCCGCGTAACTACATTAGACGAGTCTCTCTCTCGGCGCCGCTGATCGGCTGATGTGAGAAACTGAGAGAGAGACTCAGAGAGGCGGCGGCAGCCGCAGAACAAGTACTGTATATACTTGAGTATAAGCCAACCCGAATATAAGCCGAGGCACCAAATTTTACCCCAAAAAACTGGGAAAATGTATTGACTCGAGTATAAGCCTAGGGTGTCCATCTGCATGCCTCACTGTGCCTCACTGTGCCCATGCCTCACTGTCCCCATGCTTCACTGTGCCCATGACTAGACTGATGTTTAACATGGGAGTCTATGGAAGGAGTGCCCAGCTTTGAAAAATCAGTTCTCCCCGGCCGTAGGTCTCTCAGACACCAGACTTTGCACACTTGTAGAGGAGACATAGGGCTACATGTGTGCCAAGTTTGGGGTCCAGGGGACCTACGACCGGCCAGTACCGGGTCTGCAAAGTCACCAGAGAAATTACCATTTAACATTGGAGTCTATGGAAGGGGTGTCAGGGTTTAAAAAATCAGTGCTCCCCGGCCGTAGGTCCCCCAGACACCAAACTTTGCACACTTGTAGAGGAGACATGGGGCTACATTTGTGCCACGTTTGGGGTCCAGGGGACCTACGGCCGGCCGGTACCGGGTCCCCAAATTTCGGGAGATCAGGTGCAAAAAAAAAAAGAAGCAGAGCAAGCACGTGAGTGTGACAGATGGTGGGGGGGGGGGGGAAATTGCCCTGTTGCCCCCCCCCCCCCGGATCCGCCCCTGGAGTCTATACATGTATTACACAGCGAACGAAGTTCCCCATCAGGTCTGCCCCCTCGGTATGTCAGACCCCGCCTACGTCATTGGCCTGAGCGGGAAACTTCCTTCACTGTGTAAATTTAAATTGCCCCCCCCCCAGACCATCTGTCACTCTCACTTGCTTGCTCTGCTTTTTTTTTTTTTGCGCCTGATCTCCCGAAATTTGGGGACCCGGTACCGGCCGGCCGTAGGTCCCCTGGACCCCAAACGTGGCACAAATGTAGCCCCATATCTCCTCTACAAGTGTGCACAGTTTGGTGTCTGGGGGACCTACGGCCGGGGAGCACTGATTTTTTAAACCCGGCCACCCCTTCCATAGACTCCAATGTTAAATGGTAATTTCTTCGGTGATTTTGCAGACCCGGTACTGGCCGGTCGTAGGTCCCCTGGACCCCAAACTTGGCACACATGTAGCCCTATGTCTTCTCTACAAGTGTGCAAAGTATGGTGTCTGAGAGACCTACGACCGGGGAGAACTGATTTTTCAAAGCTGGGCACTCCTTCCATAGACTCCCATGTTAAACATCAGTCTAGTCATGGGCACAGTGAAGCATGGGGACAGTGAGGCATGGGCACAGTGAGGCACAGTGAGGCACAGTGAGGCATGCAGATGGACACCCTAGGCTTATACTCGAGTCAATACATTTTCCCAGTTTTTTGGGGTAAAATTAGGTGCCTCGGCTTATATTTTGGTCGGCTTATACTCAAGTATATACAGTACTTGTTCTGCGGCTGCCGCCGCCTCTCTGAGTCTCTCTCTCAGTTTCTCACATCAGCCGATCAGCGGCGCCAAGAGAGAGACTCGTCTAATGTAGTTATGCGGCGCACTGACACGATACCAGGAGCGGAGGAGGAGGTGGGTGGAGCCTCTTCCCTGCACTCGTTGCTAATGCCTGGGCCGCTTGGCATCTAGCAACGAGTGACATCAGTGAGTCACGTCAGGCCGCTCTGCAGGCAGGTGCGATAGCGTGTGGCTCCACAGACGGCTAAGAAAGCAGGCGGCTCCACTTGTGGCGAGGTTTGTGGGCGGGCGGCGCGGTTCGTGGGCAGACCGTGCTGCTCAGTGTGTTGGCAGCGCAGGTGAGAGTGAGAGAGCAGGCTCAGTGAGGCAGCTGGCCAATCAGCTAGCCAGGAGCGGGGGAGCAGACAGATGAGATCATCTCTCACCGCCCGTGCCTGCCCTGCATTCCTGCAGTGACTTCCGCCCTCACTGTGCAGGCAGCAGAGAGATTACATTATCTCTCTGCTGCCTGACTCTGGGAGTCTGGGACACAGCAAGAGACAAACAAAACTACACCTTAGCAGGCAAGTTAGTGACAATCCGCAAGGTGTGGCAGGCGACGTGGCAAGTGACAATCCGCAAATTGTGGCAGGTGACGTGGCAAATGACAATCTGCATCTGGTGGCAGGCAAGTGACAATCAGCAAGGTGTGGCAGGTGATGTGGCAAGTGACAATCCGCAAGGTGTGGCGGGCGACGTGGCAAGTGACAATCCGCAAATTGTGTCAGGTGACGTGGCAAATGACAATCTGCATCTGGTGGCAGGCAAGTGACAATCAGCAAGGTGTGGCAGGTGACGTGCCAAGTGACAATCCGCAAGTTGTGGCTAGTGACAATCCGCAAGGTGTGGCAAGTGATGTGGCAAGTGACAATCCACAAGGTGTGGCAAGTGACAATCCACAAGATGTGGCAGGTGACGTGGCAAGTGACAATCCGCAACGTGTGGCAAGTGACACGCTCAGGGCTCCCACTAATTGCAGGCGATGGTGGAAAGTGACACACTGGGGACTCCCACTGATTCTGCATTGAACTATTTAATTTTATATTACAATTTAATAATAGAAATAATGCGCTTCAATCATCCTGACACCATAACAACCATGGTGCCGGGATGATTGAAGCGCCGACACCAGCCATTTCCCCGATAAATTTCCCACAAAAAAAAACATTTTTTGGCAGTGCCCCTCCCGAGAAAAGACTCTGGATCCGCCCCTGATAGACCCGCCCCTTCTCATGTTCCGCATCAGGTCCTCAGCCTTACGCCTAGTCATTGGCTGAGCGGACCTGACGGGGAACTTGAGAAGGGGCGGGTCTATACATGTATTACAAAGTGCGAGAAGTTCCCCATCAGGTCCGCCCCCTCGGTATGTCAGACCCCGCCTACGTCATTGGCCTGAGCGGGAAACTTCCTTCACTGTGTAAATTTAAATTACACAGTGAAGGAAGTTCCCCGCTCAGGCCAATGACGTAGGCGGGGTCGGACATACCGAGGGGGCGGACCTGATGGGGAACTTCGTTCGCTGTGTAATACATGAATAGACCCGCCCCTTCTCGCGTTCCGCATCTGGTCCGCTGAGCGGACCTGATGGGGAACTTTAGAAGGGGCGGGTCTATACATTTAAAACACTGCGGAGGAAGTTCCCCATCAGGTCCGCTCAGGCACAACCAATGACGGACAGCGCTGGACATCGGGATCGCCGCGGGACACTGGATTTCATCGCTGGAATGTTTTTATTTATTTTTTATTATTTTTTTTTTTAATAAAGGATTTTTCCAAGGTGTTTGTGTGTTTTTATTTAAATTTTTTGACACTTTCTTCGTGAAATGGTAGGGGTACAATGTACATGGGAACATGCGCGACTTTACATGCATATCATACACACCCCCCAGGTACGAAATTTAAAGGAATATTTCACTTTTATTGTTTCACTTTAAGCATTATTAAAATCACTGCTCCTAAAAAAACTGCAGTTTTTAAAACTTTTTTTTTGCATTGATACATGTCCCCTGGGGCAGGACCCAGGTCCCCAAACACTTTTTAGGACAATAACTTGCATATAAGCCTTTATAATTAGCACTTTAGATTTCTCCCATAGACTTTTCGAATTTGCCGCGAACACCCCAAATTGTTCGTTGTTCGGCGAACGGGCGAACAGGCAATGTTCGAGTCGAACATGAGTTCGACTCGAACTCGAAGCTCATCCCTATCCAGAAGCATCAGTGTGAGGCCTTGTACACACGGCCGAGATTCTCGTTGAAAAAAACATGTCGTTTTTTTCAACGAGATTCTTGGACAAGAAACTTGTCCCGGCCGAGTGTACACACGCTCGTTTCAAAGAACCCGCGGTTCTTTGAATGGAGCGTACGCGGTGACGTCATCGACTACGACGAGCATGCGCTCGTCACATTCGATGCCGTCGCCGCCATCTTGGTATACCCTACGTATGCCTATGAAGCTACCGCGCATGCGTCGAATTCATTTCTTTTTCGTACATCACGGGACACAGAGCGACTTAGTCATTACTAATGGGTTATATAGTTTACCTTCAGGTGTTGGCACTGGCCAATTCCAAACCGGAAGTACCCTCCCCTATATAAGCCCCTCCCACCCGGGAGCACCTCAGTTTTTTGCCAGTGTCTAAGGTGTTGGCCAAAGAGTAACATGTGTTTTCACTGGGCTTGCGTACAGGTTCTTTTGGGCCTTAGTAAGCTGTTCCGGATCCCACCAAAAAAAGCTTCATAGCTAAACGGTCGGTACCCGGGCCTTGCAGCAGAAGAGCAAGGTTTTGCCTGTAATGCTTCTCTTAGGAGGGCTGGACCCTGGGATCCAGAGCTCTGGTCATACCCACGACCAAGACGCTGTCTGTGCAGGGTGCTATACAGGTCCAGGGGAGTGGAATCCTTGGGAACCCGGTCCCTGAAGGTTTAATTACAATGCCTGCCGTGATAGGTGAAGTTTGGACTTTTGTGGACCAAACAAAGTCCTGCGGCGGGGATCAGGTAAGTGGGGGCCCTCAGGAACTTGGTTCTATTGGGGGACCCCCAAGCCTAATTTGTCTTTCTGTCTGTTACCTAACGGTATTCCCGCTAAATATCTGTGTTTGCCTATAACTACTGAAAATGTAAAATTTTAATAGTAGTCAAGAAAAAAAAAAAAAAAAAAAACAGGGACCGCGGTACCTGTGTTAAACCACTAGAGGCCGCTGTAGTCCATTTTTCTTGTAAATGTGGATCTTTGGTTTTCTCAACTCAAAAGATCCAGGCAGCTGGTAAGTTTCTCTGAGGGAATCCACTTCCTCTGCCCTGTTGCTGCGTTCATCCACCGCACAGGCCCTCCGGCAAAAAGGGCCCTGGCTCCTAGTCCTCTGTTGGTTTTCGAAAAGGGCGCCATTGGCGCACGGGCGCGCGCGCGGGCGCGTGCACGCGCCTCCTATGAAAAAAAAGGGGCGGGGCGGGTGGATGACGCTCGATGCGCGCCGCGGCGCTTCTGCGCATGTGCGGGCGTCCCAGCATGGTTAAAAGACACAGTACAAGTGTCAGCTGCATGCAAACAGAGCTAGCAACAAACAGTGGCACACAGAGGCGGTTGATGCAGGCATCCCCATAGAAAGGCACTTTAGTGGACACCAGCTGGTATATAGCAGCACCTGTGTTAGACTATTACCAGCAAAAATTGGTGTATGACGACGGGAATACCTCAGCTTTGTGCTTAAAGGATATGTCGTCCAGACGCTCCGGAAATAAATCTTCCAGGAAGCCAAAGGGGTCTCCATCGGGCTCTGAGGATATTGGGCATGCTTGCACTGCACCAATCTCCCCTGAGAATGCAGAGGTCAGTAGCCGTAGAAACCCCGCAGGAATGTCTGGTGCTGCGGCTGTCCCCAGTCCACCTGCTCCTGTATATATAACAGAGGAGGTTTTATCCTCAACTCTGGGAGGATTGGAAGAGAGATTAACAGCATTGATCGCTGCTTCCCTGTCACAGGAAAAGCGCGTCCGATCTCCGTCTCCTCCTTCAGAGTGCCTGTTAGTGGAGGAACAGCCCCACACAGAGATCGACCTACCTGAAGGGGATCAGGATGAGGTTGATTCACTTATAGAGGAATCAACAGTGGAAGAACCTTTCTCAGCTTCTCAGGCTGAAAGATTATGGGTTCAGTCTCTGACTAACATGGTCCGATCAGCATTTAAAATGCCTCTGGCGGAACCACCATCCACTACGGTTTCCTCGCTGGGGTCGCTAAAAGCTCCCCAGGCGGTCTGTTCCTTCCCAATCCACCCTTTATTAGAAGGGCTTATTTACCAGGATTGGGAGCATCCTGATAAAATATTTGCTCCCCCCAAGAGATTTCCGGTGATCTATCCCATGGAGGATAAGTTCATAAGAAAATGGAGGGTCCCTATAGTGGACGCAGCCATCTCTTCTGTTAACAAATCACTGACATGTCCAGTAGATAATGTTCCAATGTTCAAAGACCCAATAGATAAAAAATTGGAGTCTTTACTAAAATCTGCTTTCTCTACAGCAAGTATGGTGACACAACCTGCGGTAGCAGCGATTGGAGTCTGCCAAGCAGTGAAAGATCAGTTGAAACAAGTCTTAAGGGACTTACCAGATCAGCAGGCTCATGCCCTAGCTGACCTGCCTAGAGCCTTGTGTTTTGCGGTGGACGCCATAAAGGATACAATCCAACAGGCCTCCCGCTTTACGCTGTCTATAGTACATATGCGTAGGCTTTTGTGGCTCAAAAACTGGTCTGCTGAAGCTCCCTGTAAAAGACTGCTGGTTAGCTTCCCATTTCATGGAGAACGCTTATTTGGAGAAGATCTGGACAAATATATCCAGAAAATTTCTGCCGGTAAAAGTTCACTCTTACCGGTTAAGAACAAGGGTAGAAGTCCTTCTTTTAAGAGGCCTACCTCTCCAGTCCCGGGCACATCGGCTGTGAAGCAGTTCCGACGGCCTCCGCGGTCAAATTCAGGGGGCAGAAATCAGGGACAATCACAGGGTAACAAGAAGCCCTGGATCAAGAGAGGTACAAAACCTCCCCCTAAGGCATGAAGTATTGCCCCCGCTCAATCGGGTGGGGGGAAGACTTCAGTTGTTCACAGAGACCTGGCGGGACACCATCAGAGACAGATGGGTGCTCTCCGCAGTAAGTCTGGGATACAAGCTGGAGTTAAAAGGCACTCCTCCTGCCCAATTTATGAGGTCAAACGTGCCAAGAGATCCCCAAAAGAGAGGATCCCTCCTTCTGGCACTAGAACAACTATTGCTCCAAGGGGTAATCATGAAGGTTCCCCTGGAAGAAAGCGGATTCGGGTTTTACTCGAACCTTTTCACAGTCCCCAAACCAAATGGGGACGTGAGGCCCATATTAAATCTAAAAGGGCTAAACAAGTTCCTAAATATCAGGACCTTTCGGATGGAGTCGATCCGATCAGTGGCCACCGCCCTACAAGGGCAGGAATGGCTAGCCTCGATCGACATAAGGGATGCTTATCTGCATATTCCCATCTTTCCGGCCCATCAGAAATTTCTACGCTTTGCAGTAGAAGGGCGCCATTTTCAGTTCAGAGCCTTACCTTTCGGTCTGGCCACAGCACCACGAGTGTTCACAAAAATTCTGGCCCCATTATTGGCCAATCTAAGAACACAGGGTGTAACGATAATGGCATATCTAGACGACCTGCTACTAATAGACCACTCAGTGGAAAAGCTGGAAGTAGCTATTCACAAGACAATCGAGTATCTGGAATATCACGGTTGGATTATCAACCGGGACAAGTCAGCTCTAAGACCAGTCAAAAGTCTGGAATACTTAGGGCTAAGGCTGGATTCAAATCAGAGAAAGATTTTCTTACCTCCAGAGAAGGTGTCGTCTTTAAGAAATTTGACCCACTTAGTGGGTACAAAAAGAAAACCATCCATACGTCTCTGCATGAGGCTGCTGGGAAAGATGGTGGCTTCATTCGAAGCGGTACCCTACGGTCAATTCCATTCAAGGAATTTGCAAAGGGCCATACTGTCAGCCTGGAACAAAAAAGTTCAGGCTTTAGACTTACCAATGTCCCTGTCCCCTTCCGTTCGCAAGAGCCTCCATTGGTGGTTGGTGCCCCAGAATCTGGAAAGAGGGAAACCCTTCAGTCCGGTTTCTTGGAAGGTGGTCACTACAGATGCCAGCCTCATCGGCTGGGGGGCAGTGCTGGAGCAATGGTCTCTCCAGGGCAGGTGGTCAGAAGCAGAAAAGGCCCTGCCCATCAATCTCTTAGAGATACGAGCAGCCCGGTATGCCCTAGTAGCATGGACATCCAAACTCCAGGGGTCCCCTGTCAGAATTCAATCAGACAATGCCACGGCAGTGGCATATATCAATCATCAGGGTGGCACCAAAAGTCGTGCAGCCCAGAAGGAAGCAAATTGCATCCTGGAGTGGGCAGAAAGATATGTCCCAGCCATATCTGCGGTTTTCATCCCAGGAGTGGAAAATTGGAGAGCGGACTTTCTAAGTCGCCAACAATTATGCCCGGGGGAATGGTCTCTTCACCCCGAGGTTTTCCAGGCAATATGCCAGCGGTGGGGAACACCGGATGTAGATCTGCTAGCATCCAGATTCAACGCAAAGGTGGACAGGTTTGTGTCTCGCACAAGGGATCCCCTAGCTTGCGGCTCGGATGCCCTAGTGTTCCCTTGGGATCGGTTCAAGCTGATATATGCATTCCCACCGCCACAATTGTTACCGCGATTACTCCGCAGAATCAGGGTAGAAAAGAAACCAGTGATTCTGGTGGCTCCAGCGTGGCCCCGAAGGGCATGGTACGCGGAGATGGTAAAAATGTCAGTGAGGAGTCCTTGGACCCTCCCACTTCGTCCGGACCTGCTTTCGCAGGGACCGATATACCACCCTTCCTTACCAGCCCTAGGTTTGACGGCCTGGCTATTGAAGCCCACATTCTGAAAAAGAGAGGGCTCTCTAATTCTGTGGTATCTACCATGATCAATGCCAGGAAACCGGTATCCAGGCAGATCTATTATAGGATCTGGAAAGCGTACATTACGTGGTGTGAGACCAAGAAATGGCATCCACGTAAGTACATGATAGGGAGGATTCTGGACTTCCTACAGTGGGCTGTAGATAGGAAACTGGCCTTGAGTACTATCAAGGGTCAGATTTCGGCCTTGTCAATATTTTTTCAAAGGCCCTTGGCTTCGCATTCACTAGTCAAAGCCTTTATACAAGGAGTGATGCGTATTAGCCCTCCGGTTAGTATTCCCATATGTCCTTGGGACTTAAACCTGGTTCTGTCGGTTCTACAGAAACAACCGTTTGAACCATTACAACACATTTCCTTGGTTCTTCTCACCAGGAAATTGGTTTTCTTAGTAGCCATTTGTTCGGCTAAAAGAGTGTCGGAATTAGCAGCTATGTCCTGTAAGGAGCCATATCTGGTTGTCCATAAGGACAGAGTAGTATTACGTCCTCATCCAGCCTTTCTTCCTAAGGTGGTATCGAGGTTTTCATTTGAACCAAGATGTGGTTCTTCCTTCTTTTTTCCCCAAACCTAGCTCAGTAGAGGAAAAGTTATTACATTCTTTGGATGTGGTAAGAGCAGTTAAAGCTTATCTAAAAGCCACTGCTCAGATTCGCAGAACGGATTCTTTGTTTGTTCTGCCGGAAGGCCCCAGAAGGGGTCAGGCAGCATCAAAATCTACTTTAGCCAAGTGGATTCGACAGGTCATAATACAAGCCTATGGCTTGAGAAAGAGACCGCCTCCGTTCAAAGTTAGGGCGCACTCCACAAGAGCGGTTGGAACTTCATGGGCAGTGCATCACCAGGCCTCCCTGGCTCAAGTATGTAAGGCCGCAACATGGTCTTCGGTACACACGTTTACTAGATTCTATCAGGTAGACGTTAGAAGTCAGGAGGATGTCGCCTTTGGGCGCAGTGTGTTGCAGGCCGCAAAAGATCCTCATGCCTGATGGCGCCCAGCTTATGTACCCCCCCCTCATTTGGCATTGCTTTGGGACGTCCCATTAGTAATGACTAAGTCGCTCTGTGTCCCGTGATGTACGAAAAAGAAAAAGGGATTTTTATAACAGCTTACCTGTAAAATCCTTTTCTTGGAGTACATCACGGGACACAGAGCTCCCACCCCTCTTTTTGGGACACTTATTGCTTGGCTACAAAACTGAGGTGCTCCCGGGTGGGAGGGGCTTATATAGGGGAGGGTACTTCCGGTTTGGAATTGGCCAGTGCCAACACCTGAAGGTAAACTATATAACCCATTAGTAATGACTAAGTCGCTCTGTGTCCCGTGATGTACTCCAAGAAAAGGATTTTACAGGTAAGCTGTTATAAAAATCCCTTTTTCGAACATGCGCGGGCTTCCGGGAGGACAGGTAAGAGTACACACACTCACTTTTCTCGTCGAGAAACATGCCGAGGAGAATCTCGACGAGAAAATAGAGAGCAGGTTCTCTATTTTCTCGTCGAGGTTTCTTGTCGGTTTTCTCGACGAGAAACCCGATAGCCGCGTACACACGACCGATTTACTCGGCAAGACCTCTCTGCCAGCAAGTTTCTTGCTGGTTCTTGCCGAGAAAATCGGCCGTGTGTACGAGGCCTCAAGGTCATTTTTTGTCAAGGTCAGTCTTTTCATATTGAAATAAATGCTATTTAAACTCCCCAAATATCATTATATATCATTGAATTATTTTATACCTGACTTAGTGGAATAAGACCAGTTGGTAATTTTATTTGTGGACACTGTGTGGTATGTAAATTCATTAAAGTTGCAATGTTACATTTTTCATTGTACACTGTATATTTCTTGATTTCTTATTTGCAAGGGCAATTCTTAAAATATTAGGTATAAAAATTAAAATGATTGGTAATTACATGAGATGGGGTCTGTAGGGGCCAGCTTCAATACAGAGCACACAGAGAGGTACATTAAACAAAAGAGTTTCAATCCACTATACAAGAAAACATTCAGCCTCCTGGCCTGCTGTGAGAAAAATTGTGTCTGCTTAAACCTGCAGGCTGTTCCTGCATGCACTCTTTCTCTGACCATACACTTTACAATCGGAATGTGCAATCTACTTTGGCTCTGGCATAAATTAGGTACAAAGTAGCACTAGGACCTGCCTGATTTGATACAAACTGGATGGATTGTTTAGCTTAGTCCTCATATTACATGGTAAATCTAAGGGAGATTGTACAATCAGATTGTTTGGTGTATGACCAGCATTACACACCACCTCCCTGTGCAAACTGAAATAATGTCCCTTGTGGAAAAAAACGGTGTGGCCAGTGCTTAACCGCTTGGCGCCCGCCGGCCGTCAAATGACAGCTGGGCGATGCGGCTCTCGTTCTGGCGGGGCGTCTAATGACGTCCTCGGACCTCTAGAGGGCACGCGCGCCCGCCGCGTCACTCGGGAGCTGATGCGCGTGCCCGGCGGCCGCGATGTCCGCCAGGCACCCGCGATTGCCCGGTAACAGAGCAGGACCGTGGATCTGTGTGTGTAAACACAAAGATCCATGTCCTGTCAGATGAGAGGAGACCGATGGTGTGTTCCCAGTACAGAGGAACACTGATCGGTCTCCTCCCCTGGTGAGCCCCCTACAGTTAGACTCACTCCCTAGGTAACACATTTAACCCCTTGATCGCCCCCTAGTGTTAACCCCTCCCCTGCCAGTCACATTTATACAGTAATCAGTGCATTTTTATAGCACTGATCGCTGGAAAAATGTGAATGGTCCCAAAATAGTGTCATAAGTGTCCGATATGTCCGCCGCAATATCACAGTCACGATAAAAATCGCAGATCGCCGCCATTACTAGTAAAAAAAAGAAAATAATAAAAATGCCATAAATCTATCCCCTATTTTGTAGACACTATAACTTTTGCGCAAGCCAATCTAAATACGCTTATTGCGATTTTATTTTTATTAAAAATGTGTAGAAGAATACATATCGGCCTAAACTGTGGAAAAATAAATAAAAAATTGGATATTTATTATAGCAAAAAGTTAAAAATATTGTGTTCTTTTCAAACTTGTTACTCTTCACTCTTCTTTTGTTTATAGCGCAAGAAATAAAAACCGCAGAAGTGATCAAATACCACCAAAATAAAGCTCTATTGATGGGGAAAAAAATTATAAAAATTTCATATGGGTACAGTGTTGCATGACCGCGCAATTGTCATTGAACGTGTGACAGCGCTGAAAGCTGAAACATGGCTTGGCAGGAAGGGTGCTTAAGTGCCCTGTATTGAGGTGGTTAACTCCCTGCTACACAGACCTACCACTATCCCGAGTGTCAGATCTGAACCCACATCCTCTGCTGCAAACAGTGTTGCTTCCTGGTGAGCCACCTGAGACGCTGGACAGCTTTCTGTCTAATTCTTTGGACTTTCTTGCCTTGTCTTTTGTTTCTGGTGAACCTTAAACTCTTTGCTCCGCCCATGAACTTCCTGATTTAAGCCATGTCTCTGCACTTCCTGTTTGCCAGATCATTGTGTTCTCTCCAGCAGATATCTTGCTTGATTGGGTACCTGCAGCTGTCCTTATCTCCATTACCACTCGTTACCGACCTTTGGTTTGTTCCTCGACTGTGCTTCTGCTTGATCCCAACTTGCAGCCACTTTTTACTGACCTTTGGCTTGTTTACTGACTACGCTTCTGCTTGATTTCTACCTGCTATATCTGCTACTGGACCCCGCCTTGATCACCTCCTGATGGGGCAATCTTGAGGACCCCAACCTGGTACCAACACACAGAAAAACCCATCTCTACTGTTAGGAGCTCTGGTGAATACCAGTTAGAGCTTAGACCCCGCACCCCAGGTGAGTCCACTTCATCCAGAGTGATCTCTTTGTTAACTTACCCTGCTGGTCAGTGGAAGCTTTTCTACTGCTATAGCCACTTGTCTTGGAGCCTGACCCCTGACTGTGACACCCAGCTTATATTATAAAATGCCACAGTCTAAGCAGCAGGTAAACCCCATTCAATACTTTTCCCTGGAGACTGTCACAGGGTCCCACAATTAAAAGGTATGTAAAACCCCAACATTGTATTAGCTCCTTCTTGGTCTGGTAAAGCGGTAGTAAACTTTCCAAAAAAAAAAGATAAACTTTCCCACTACAAGATAATGTCATATTGTGCTAGTATTCATCGCATACTAGCACATTATGAGAGACTTATCTTAAAATTAAGCCCTCTAGCGGCGTGATGTCATTGCAGACAGGGCTTCCATCTTCACCCAGCCTTACTTCAGGGTTTTCGGGCTTCGGCCGTCTGAATAGTCGAGCCACGATGACGTCACTCCTGCGCTTGCACACAAGAGCCATGGCTGCAGCACGCAGCTGAATGGATGGCATGCCGTCTTTAGAGCGGAGTGCACGGTGATGTCACCGGCTGCCGAAGTAGTGTGTTTCTCCTAAACGGTGCACATTTAAGAGGTATTCCTGGCACATACAGGTAAGCTTTATATAAAGGTTTAAGCTTAAAAAGTACAAGTGAGCAAGTGGTGTTTTCTACTAGGGATGAGCCGAACACCCCCCGGTTCAGATCGCACCAGAACCTGCGAACAGACTGAAAGTCTGCGCGAACTATTGAACCCTGTTAAAGTCTATGGGACTTGAATGTTCGGAATCAAAAGTGCTAATTTTAATGGCTAATATGCAAGTTATTGTCCTAAAAAGGGTTTGGGGACCCGGGTCCTGCCCCAGGGCACATGTATCAATGCAAAAAAAAGTTTTAAAAACTGAAGTTTTTTCGAAAGCAGTGATTTTAATGATGCTTAAAGTAAAAAAAAAAGTTAAATATTCTTTAAAATATCGTACCTGGGGGGTGTCTATAGCATGCCTGTGAAGTGGCACGTGTTTCCTGTGTTTAGAACTGTCCCTGCACAAAATGACATTTCTAAAGGAAAAAAAGTCATTTAAAACTGCTTGCAGCTTTAATGTAATGTCTGGTCCCAGCAATATGGATGAAAATCATTGAGAAAAATTGCATGGGTACCCCCCCCCCCCCCAGCCCATTACCAGCCCCTTTGGGACTTGTATGGATGTTAGGGGGAACCCCCGCACCCAAATAAAAAAATGCCCTATATACGCTGAACAGCAGTATACAGGCGGTGCAAACAAGACAGGGACTGTAGGTTTGTTCTTACGTAGAATCTGTATGTCATTTTGAACAGGTACATTTTTTAAGTGTAGCTCCAGCCAAAAAATCTATTTTTAAGCTTTTTGGAAAACATAGGGAAGGGTACCCCTGTAACATTTGTTTTGCTGTCTGTGCACCTGTTCAGAACATTTCACCTCACTTTCTGTCCCAATGACAAATGTTTTTGGAAAATTTGGGTTTTTTATTGAAACAAGGATTGGTGATAAAGCATCAGTGGAGAGGAGACAGGTTTTCCTATATTAACTCTTACAGGAGAGAATTTCCCTTCCCAGGGGTAGATTTCCTCTCACTTCCTGTTGTCTCCTTCCGTTTGCAAGTAGGAATCGTTTGTAAGTTGGATGTTTGAAAGTAGGGGCCTGCCGTATATACTCTGCAGAAATTTGGCCCTTAGGTGTTGGTGTTGCCACAACACTGTAAGCCTTCACAGTTACTCTTGGTGGGCGCTGGAACGCCCTGCTGTGAACTATTATATCAAGAATTGTAATTACATGCCATTGTTCAACAGTGGTAGGAAAAATTGGGCCTTTGGTGGTGGTGCTGGTGCCACAACACTGTAAGTCCTCACAGTTACTCTTGGTGGACACAGGAATGGGCCCAGCTGTGAAATATTAGATCAAGAATTGTAATTACACGCCCCTGTTAAACAGGGGCAGAAAAATTGGGCCTTAGGCACTGGTGCTGGTGCCACAACACTGCAACCCCTCACAGATACTGTAGTTGGAGCGCAGCAATGAGCCCTGCTGCATAGTTTGCGGCTTTAATGTAATGTGTGGTCCTGGCAATATGAATGAAAATCATTGAGAAAATCGGCATGGGTAACCCCCCCCCCCCAGCCCATTTGGGTCTTGCATGGATATTAAGGGGAACCCCGCACCCACATTAAAAAAAGGAAAGGCATGGGGCCCTCAGGCCCTATATACTCTGAACAGCAGTATACAGGCGGTGCAAACAAGACAGGGACTGTAGGTTTGTTCTTAAGTAGAATCTGTTTGTGATTTAGAACTGGTACATTTTTAAAGTGTAGTTCCAGCCCAAAAAACAATTTTTAAGCTTTTTGGAAAACATAGGGAAGGGTATCACCCCTGTAACATTTGTTTTGCTGTCTGTGCACCTCTTCAGAAGATTTCACCTCACTTTCTGTCCCAATGACAATTGTTTTGGGAAAATTTGGGGTTTTTAGTGAAACAAGGATTGGTGATAAAGCATCAGTGGAGAGGAGACACGTTTTTCCCATATTAACTCTTACAGGAGAGAATTTCCCTTCCTAGGGGTAGATTTCCTCTCACTTCCTGTTGTCTCCCTCTGTTTGCAAGTAGGAGTCGTTTGTAAGTTGGATGTTTGAAAGTAGGGGCCTGCCCTATATACTCTGCAGAAATTTGGGCCTTAGGTGTTGGTGTTGCCACAACACTGCAACCCCTCACAGATACTATAGTTGGAGCGCAGGAATGAGCCCTGCTGCAAAGTATTGCATCAAAAATTGTAATTACATGCCCCTGTTAAACAGGGGCTGAAAAATTGGGCCTTAGCCACTGGTGGCAGTGCCCAGAGCCAAAACTGTTCTTACGAGCTATCAGCATGAACATTGTGGAGGAAGAGGATAGTCACTCAGCATAACAGGATAGTCACTCAGCATCAGCATAGGCAGTCTTGAAGGGATCTCCCATTCAAAAAATAATAATATTCGGTTACATCAGCATCAGGTGCTTGGTAGCTGGTGATCCAAGATTGATTCATTTTTATGAAGGTCAGCCGATCGACCGATTCGGTGGACAGGCGCACCCTGTGATCAGTTACAAAGCCTCCATCAGCACTGAATGTGCGTTCCGAAAGAACGCTGGATGCAGGACAGGCCAGTAGCTCAATTGTATACTGTGCAAGCTCTGGCCAGTGATCCATCCTCAAGACCCAGTAACCCAGAGGATTTTCGATGGGAAAGGTGTCCAAGTCTGATCTTGCCCCTAGGTATTCCTGCACCATGTAAACAAGACGCTGGCGATGGTTGCTGAAACCGATCATACCTTGGGGCTGCGGACTAAAACATTGTCTGAACGCATCGGTCAGACGGCCACCTTCTCCACTGCTCCTTCTTTGACTGACCGAAGCCTCAGCAACACGTTGTCCAGGATCAGGATTTTGTAACCTCCCAGTCTGTGGGAACGCGTTGTACAGACCTTTCTGCAAAGCCTCCCAAAGATGTTTCATCCTCTGCTCCCTCTGCGATGGCAAGATAAGGTCCACAACCTTACCCTTGTAATGTGGATCAAGAAGGGTTGCCAGCCAGTAATGATCCCTCTCCTTGATAGCACGAATACGAGGATCCTTCCGCAGACTTTGCAGGATCAGGGAGGCCATGCAGCGTAGGTTTGCTAAGGCATTCGGTCCGGAGTCCTCTGGGTCACTCAGGACAACATGATCTGCAGCCACCTCCTCCCAGCCACGTACAAGTGTCTTGGGACTGTAATTGATCCCTTGAAGACTGCTGCTGATGCTGAGTTCTAGGCTCCACCTCCATGCTGACACATTCCTCCTCCTCCTCCTCCTTCTCCTCGTCCTCTTCCTGTGTAATAGGTGGGCCAGAAGGAACACTGTCTGGATAAAGGGGGCCTTGAGAGGTAAGGAAGTCCTCCTCTTCCTCCCTCTGTTCTGCCTCAAGTGCCCTGTCCATTATTCCATGCAGCGTGTTGTCATGGATATGCATTAATGTCTGTCTGCCATCTTACCTTCCTCCTCATGTGTTCATCTTGAGACCAGACTTCCTTCACCTGGCTTCCTTTATAATCTCCTCCCAGCCTGACTCCACCCCAGGCCCTATCACAGAACACTATATTAACCTGTGCACTGCAAGCCTGCTTTGCTGATCAACGTGTTTGTTAGGCATTGTGTGTTTGGGTTCCTGCCTGCCGTGTGCTACGTCTGTCTCTCTGTTACGTTATTGGCTTGTCCCCGACTATCCCTGTCTGCTCGTGACCCTTGACCTTCGGCTCGTTCTTTCGTTATCCTTGTCTGCTTGTGGCCCCTGACCTTCAGCTTGTTATTCGGTTCTCTCTTATCTTGTGCTGCTGCTTCCCCTCTTTTCCCCTTATCCTACGGGGCGTGAGCTAGGAAACTCCAGGGGCCGCGACCTGGTCCCAGCCTGCAGCATAACATCCTCACCACTAGAGGCCCTGGAGAAGACCAGCTGGGTCTTAGACTCCGCGCCCTGGGGAATCTTGGCTCTAGCTTCCGTTAGGATCCCGGTTGTGCTCCTCTGGTCCCGCTTTCCACAACCACCCAGTTTCCTATCCGCAGAAGCCAGCCATAGGGTTCACTACCTCGCGGTGCACTCCTGTCCCCCTACGGTGTGCATCTGTCACCTGGCCACAGGTGACCCTGACAGTTTGATCAGCCATGAACCCGGTTGACATCCCGCTCCCCGCGGATGATCCATTGCAGGGCATAGTTCGCAGACTTGAAACCCAGGAATCAAATCAGACTCAGGTGATGCGATTCCTCCAGGATCTGACTTCTCGATTCGAGCAGCTTCAGGTCTCCTTGGGAACCCTGAATCCGCAACCCCAAGTACAACCAGCGGCTGTACCTATCGCACCAGTCGCAGCCTCACACTCACTAAGATTGCCAGCTCCGTTCCGTTTCTCTGGGGACTCCAAGGCCTGCAGGGGGTTTCTCAGCCAATGCACAATTCATTTTGAGCTTCAGCCTCAAAGCTTCCTGTCTGACCGGGCTAAGGTAGCCTATATCATTTCCCTCCTTCTCGGTGAAGCTTTGGCCTGGGCTGCCCCCCTGTGGGAGAGGAACGATCCGGTGGTTTCCAGTCTGTCCGATTTCTTGAAGCTCTTTCGTAATATCTTCGAAGAGCCGGCTCGGGCTTCTTCAGCGGCTAGTGCTGTCTTACGTCTTCGCCAAGAATCTAGTTCAGTGGGGCAATATGCTCTTCAGTTCCATATCCACACAGCTGAATTGAGCTGGAATAATGAGGCCCTGGTCGCTACCTTTTTACATGGCCTCTCTGACCGAGTGAAAGACGAATTAGCGGGAAGAGCCATTCCCGTCGGTCTGGACGATGTAATTTCATTATGCAACCAGATCGACATTCGTTTTCAAGAGAGGTCCTTAGAAAAAAGACGCCAGCACTCTCTGGGTCCTAGCCAGTCTGAGCTCCCCTCCCTTCATCCCGTGGAGCATCCTCTACCTGCTGAAGAACCTATGCAGCTGGGCCGGACCAGACTAACCCCCGAAGAACGTGCTAGGCGCAGAACTCTGGGCTTGTGCCTCTATTGTGGGGGCAAGGGTCATTTTCGTGACTCCTGCTCGCTTCGTCCGGGAAACGCTCAGGTCTAATACATTTGGAAGGTGGAGTATTGGACCCAGAAACATCACCTTCTCGCCTGCTCTTGCCGGTGTTCCTTCATGTAGGCACTTCTCCTCAGTCAACCCTTGCATACCTGGATTCCGGGGCTGCCGGCAATTTTATGGATTGGAGAACTGCTTCTTCTATGAAGCTTACCCTTTCACCTCTCACTACCCCATTGGTAGTCTCGGCAATTGATGGCACTGTTCTCCCAGGGGGCCCTATTCGCTTCCAGACGCTACCCATTAGGATGTCGGTAGGGATTCTCCACCAGGAGTGGATATCCTTTCTTATTCTACCCAAGGCCTCTACCCCAGTTGTATTGGGCCTCCCTTGGCTACAGCTCCACTCTCCACATGTGGACTGGGTCTCTGGGCAGATCCTGGCCTGGGGTTCCTCATGTTTCTCGTTGTGTCTTCTCAAGGTGACCCCCAAGGAGAGTCTTCCGGTTGCTGCCACTTCTGTTTCTTCTGATCTTCCTGCTGCATACAGCGATTACCGGGATGTGTTCTGTAAGAAATCAGCTGAGGTGCTTTCTCCCCACAGGTCTTTTGACTGTGCTATTGATCTTGTCCCCGGAGCAACTCTACCCAGGGGTCGTACCTACCCTCTGTCCATCCCAGAGACCCAGGCCATGTCGGAGTATGTCGCAGAGAATCTGGAGAGAGGTTTCATCTGGAAATCCTCATCGCCTGCAGGGGCAGGGTTCTTTTTTGTTGCCAAAAAGGATGGTACCTTAAGACCCTGCATCGATTATCGGGGTTTAAATGCGGTTACTATTAAAAATCGATACCCCTTACCCTTAATATCTGAGCTATTCGATAGGTTGAAGGGTGCCTCCATTTTCACCAAGTTGGATCTCAGAGGCGCGTACAATCTCATTCGAATACGGGAGGGTGACGGATGGAAGACTGCATTCAACACTAGAGACGGGCATTACGTATATCTGGTGATGCCATTTGGTCTGTGTAATGCTCCAGCCGTGTTTCAAAACTTTGTCAATGAAATCTTCAGAGATCTGCTGTACCAGTTTGTTGTCATCTATCTGGATGACATTCTGATCTTTTCTGAAAATCTGCTCGTCCACAGAAACCATGTCCGCACTGTACTTCAACGTCTTAGAGAGAACAATCTCTATGCCAAGCTGGAGAAATGTTCCTTTGAATGTTCTGAGGTCCTGTTTTTGGGGTGCTTCGTCTCATGTTCGGGTCTTCGTATGGACCCTGGGAAGGTCTTGGCTATCACCAACTGGCCTCTTCCTGCTAGCCTCAAGGCCACACAGCGCTTTCTTGGCTTCACTAATTATTATAGGCAGTTCATAAGGAATTACTCTTCCATTGCCGCGCCTATTATCGCCTTGACCAAGAAGGGTGTGAATGCCAGAGACTGGCCTCCCGAAGCTGTCTCTGCATTTCACAACCTGAAACAGGCCTTTGTTTCTGGCCCCCTCTTGAGGAGACCAAATCCTGGGAATGCATTTTTTATTGAAGTGGACGCTTCCTCAATGGGGGTGGGAGCTGTGCTTCTTCAAATCTTTGAGAAGAGACGCCAACCATGTGCGTTCTTCTCCAAAAAAAATTCTCAGGCAGAGAGGAATTATGCCATCGGTGATCGGGAACTTCTCGCAATTAAATTGGCGTTAGAGGAGTGGCGTCATCTCTTGGAGGGTTCCCCTCACTCCATAACGATCTTTACCGATCACAAGAATTTACAGTATCTACAGAATGCTAAACGTCTGAATCCTAGACAGGCCAGGTGGAGTCTCTTCTTTGCCCGTTTTAATTTCACGATTACCTACAAACCTGGTTCCTGCAACGGTCGGGCTGATGCGCTCTCTAGGTCATTTGACACTTTGGACGAGGAGTCCGCCCCTGAACCTGAGCCGATCATTCCAACCTCATGCATTGTTGCCCACTCTACCACCCTGAAGTCAAAAATTCCGCCTGGTAAGACCTTTGTCCCCACTGAGCTAAGAGCTAAGATCCTTCGTTGGGGACATGATTCCAAGGTGGCAGGGCATTCTGGATTCCTCCGATCCTTCCTACTCATCAGTCGTCACTACTGGTGGCCTAATCTCCGCTCAGACGTCAAAGACTACGTTAAAGCTTGTCATGTCTGTGCTCAGTCCAAATCCTCCACACAAGCTCCTGCTGGTCTCCTCATGCCCTTGCCCATTCCTAAGGAACCCTGGGCCCATATTGCCATGGATTTTATCACCGATCTCCCACTGTCTGAGAATAATACAGTCATTTGGGTGGTAATCGATCGATTCTCCAAGATGGCTCATTTTGTTCCTCTTCCTGGTCTTCCTTCTGCCCCTGCCTTGGTTCCCATTTTCATTCGAGAAATTCTCCGCCTACATGGGGTCCCTTCTCATATTGTTTCCGACAGGGGAGTCCAATTCACGTCTCGTTTTTGGAGAGCCTTTTGCAAATCCCTCAATATTGTCTTGGATTTTTCTTCTTCTTACCATCCCCAATACAATGGACAGACTGAGAGGGTTAATCAGGAGTTAGAGGTCTTTCTTCGCACCTTTGTGTCTTCTCACCATGACGATTGGTCCTCTCTACTCCCGTGGGCAGAATTCTCCCATAACAATCATGTGAATACCAGTTCGCAGAAGACACCCTTTTTCACAGTTTATGGAAAACACCCTCAACTTCCTCTTCCCATGATCTGTTCTCCAGACATTCCAGCTTTGGCTTCGGTTCAGGAGTCTCTCAATTCCGTTTGGGGTCACGTTCATGATTCCCTCCGGGCAGCTGCTGAAAAATTCAAAGGCTTTGCCGACCGCCGCAGGCGTAAACCGCCTTCTCTTCAGCCAGGGGACAAAGTCTGGCTCTCTACCAGGAACATCAAGCTCCGAGTTCCTTCTCTGAAGTTTGCTCCACGATTCATCGGTCCATACACGGTAACTGCTAAACTGAATCCGGTTTGTTTCAAACTCCAGATTCCTAAGAGCCTTAAAATCACTAACTCCTTTCATGTTGCTCTTCTAAAGCCTTTAGTCCTCAATAAATTCTCTCGTCCTCTCCCTACCGTGGCGCCTGTCTCTGAGGATAATCAGGAGTACGAGATCAGTCAAATTCTGGACTCCCGACTCTGTAGAGGCGTTCTTCAGTACCTCGTTCATTGGAAAGGGTTTGGTCCTGAGGAGAGGTCTTGGATCACTGCATCTGAGGTCTTTGCACCTCGTCTGTTAAAGGAGTTTCATCTGAAGTTTCCCTCTAAACCTGGGCCCAGGCAGGGAAGGGGGAGGCCTCGTAAGAGGGAGGGTACTGTCATGGATATGCATTAATGTCTGTCTGCCATCTTACCTTCCTCCTCATGTGTTCATCTTGAGACCAGACCTCCTTCACCTGGCTTCCTTTATAATCTCCTCCCAGCCTGACTCCACCCCAGGCCCTATCACAGAACACTATATTAACCTGTGCACTGCAAGCCTGCTTTGCTTATCAACGTGTTTGTTAGGCATTGTGTGTTTGGGTTCCTGCCTGCCGTGTGCTACGTCTGTCTCTCTGTTACGTTATTGGCTTGCCCCCGACTATCCCTGTCTGCTCGTGACCCTTGACCTTCGGCTCGTTTTTTCGTTATCCTTGTCTGCTTGTGGCCCCTGACCTTCAGCTTGTTATTCGGTTCTCTCTTATCTTGTGCTGCTGCTTCCCCTCTTTTCCCCTTATCCTACGGGGCGTGAGCTAGGAAACTCCAGGGGCCGCGACCTGGTCCCAGCCTGCAGCATAACATCCTCACCACTAGAGGCCCTGGAGAAGACCAGCTGGGTCTTAGACTCTGCGCCCTGGGGAATCTTGGCTCTAGCTTCCGTTAGGATCCCGGTTGTGCTCCTCTGGTCCCGCTTTCCACAACCACCCAGTTTCCTATCCGCAGAAGCCAGCCATAGGGTTCACTACCTCGCGGTGCACTCCTGTCCCCCTACGGTGTGCATCTGTCACCTGGCCACAGGTGACCCTGACACGTGTGCTCCAACAGGTGGACAAGAGGGAAAGTGCCACTGATGCATGCACTGTCACTGCTCACCATCCTCGTGGCCTCCTCAAATGGTGCCAGGACAGTGCATGCATCCCTGATCATGACCCACTGGCATGGCAAAAAAAAACAAGCTCCCCTGACTCTGTCCTGATGCCATATTGGCACAGATACTCATTGATGGCCCTCTGCTGCGTGTACAGCCACTGCAGCATGGCCAACGTTGAGTTCCACCTGGAGGACATGTCACTGATAAGGCGGTTCTTGGGCAGGTTAAATTCCTTTTGCAGGTCAGCCAGCCGAGCACTGGCATTATATGACCAGCAGAAATGCACACAGACTTTCCTGGCCTGCCTCAGGAGATCCTGTAATCCCGGGTACCTGCCCAAGAACCACTGCACCACCAAGTTAAGGACGTGAGCCAAACAGGGGACATGGGTCAGGTGTCCCTGTCGAAGGGCGGAGAGAAGGTTGGTGCCATTGTCGGAAACCACCATTCCTGGCTTAAGCTGGCGTGGCGTCAACCACCTCTGAGCCTGCCCCTGCAGAGCTGACAGAATCTCTGCCCCAGTGTGGCTCCTGTCCCCCAAGCACACCAGCTCAAGCACAGCATGGCATCTTTTTGCCTGCGTACTTGCGTAGCCCCTTGAACGCCTACAGAGCACTGCTGGTTCCGAGGACAAAGAGCAGGAAAAAGCCATGGAGGAAGAAGAAGAGGAGGGGGTGGAGGAGAGAGGTGTGTCAGAATCACCAGTAGTAGCATTTTGGAGGTGTGGTGGCGGAACAACGTCCATCACTACTGCACCTTGTCCTGCATCATTCTCCCAGCTGCCAGCACAGTCACCCAATGCTCCGTGAAAGACAGGTAACATCCCTGTCCATGCCTGCTGGACAATGAGTCAGCGGTAATATGCACCTTACCGCTGACCGCCCTGTCCAGCGAGGCCAAGACATTGCCTTCCACATGCCGGTAGAGAGCCAGAATGGCCTTCCGTGAGAAAAAGTGGCGTTTGGGAACCTGCCACTGAGGAACCGCACATTCCACAAACTCACGGAAGGGGGCAGAGTCTACCAACTGAAAAGGCAGCAGCTGAAGTGCTAGCAATTTAGCCAAGCTAGCATTCAACCGCTGGGCATGTGGATGGTTGGGAGCGAACTTCTTTCGGCGGTGCAGCAGCTGGGGCAGGGAAATTTGCCTGGTACAATCTGGCGTTGGTGTACCGATAGCAGATTGCCCACAAGTACTTGGCTGTGAGACACCTAATTCTTCACCTTCATTCCTCTCAGTGCAGGTTTCAGAGAGGACTGAAGGTATAGTGGGGTTGGAGATCCCAGCTGATGGGGAGCAAGGAGAGGTCCGCTTTGTTCTTTGGTGTGGGTCTTTTAGGTACGCTTGCCAACGAACTGCATGGCAGGTCGACATATGTCTGGTCAAGCATATGGTGTTCCTAAGCGGGTGATGTTTTGGCCACGCAAGATACGCTTGAGACATATGTTGCAAATAGCAGCGGTGCGATCTGATGCACTCGTCTCAAAAAAGGCCCACACCAAAGAACTTTTGGAATAACGCGCAAAGACAGCAGCGCCCTGCACATGCGGAGCTCTGAGGTGTTATGCATTTGGTGTGCTGCCCTTAAGCTGGCTTGGAGATGTGCCTCCTCCTCCTCCTCCTCTCTCCTATCAGGCACCCACGTAGAGTCCGTGACCTCATCATCCCCTCCCTCCTCATCACTGTTGCAAACCTGGCAGTATGCTGCAGCTGGGGGAACATGACTGCCAGATTGCTGTCCTTCTTGGGCACCCCCTCTCTCTGGGCTCACGTTACTGCCTTCCTCTAGCTGGGTACCATCATCGGAGCCTTCAAAACGCTGGGCATCCTCCTGGAGCATGTACCCAACACTGTGGTCAAACAGTTTGGGGGACTCCTCAGGAGGACATGGTGGGGCTAGGAAAGGAGTGACTGATGCCATTGGGCCGAGGGAAGAGGCCGCTTTGGCAGCTGCTTTGCCAGACAAAGTACCCTGAGCCTGGGTGAGAGAGGATGAGGAGGATGAGGACGGCTTGGTCATCCATTCTACCAAGTCTTCGGCATGTTGCGGCTCAACACGGCCAGCTGCCGAAAAAAGGACAAGCGTGTCCCACGGCCACGTGCTGATGAGGATGCACCGTGTCCATGACCAGCACTGTTGCCTCTAGACACAGAGCCTGCTTGCCACTTTTATTGGCTTGTGACTGTCTGCCTCTCCTTGTTGTCCTTCCAGACATACTAATGGCCTGCAGGGAGATGTAGCTGCACAAAGCTGGGATGTATATATACTGATTATACTGCAGCTAGAAGAATCAACTGCCTGCCTGTAGTATTATTAGTATGAGAACACCAGCAATTGTCTTCAGTTAGCTTTAGTTGCACACTGTGCAGAGGACACAGTACACTAACTGAAAATACTGCAGCTCCCTGCCTGTGGTATTTGTATGAGAACACCAGAAATTGTATTGAGGTAAGCTTTAGGTGCACACTGTGCAAAGGACCCTAAAACAAAATACTGCAGCTCCCTGCCTGTATTTGTATCAGAACACCAGCAATTGTATTGAGGTATGCTTTAGGTGCACACTGTGCAAAGGACACTAAAACAAAATACTACAGTTCCCTGCCTGTATTTGTATGAGAATGCCAGCAATTGTATTGAGGTAAGCTTTAGGTGCACACTGTGCAAAGGACACCAAAACAAAATACTGCAGCTCCCTGCCTGTATTTGTATGAGAATGCCAGCAATTGTATTGAGGTAAGCTTTAGGTGCACACTGTGCAAAGGACACAGCACACTAAGTGAAAATACTGCAGCTAGCACAATCACCTGCCTGCCTGTCAGTATATTATGAAGAGAATAACAGGAACGGATCTAGCTAAACTGAATACAGTGTATAAATATATATACACAACACCTAGGATGCATATATATCCTCTACACACTGTAACTGAAGCTAACTGACTCGCCTGCCTGCTCTATCTAACTCAAATTAAATGACACTATCTCCCTCTCTCTCTCTGTCTGTCTTTAACCACCGCCGCAACACACTACACAAGGCCGCCACGCAGGCTGCCTTATATAGTGTGGGGCGTGTACTAAACCCCCTGAGACATAATTGGCCAAAGCCACCCTGGCTTTGGCCAATTATGGCTCTCCGTTTTTTTTGCGCTGTGATTGGCCAAAGCATGCGGGTCATAGTGCACGCTTGGCCAATCATCAGCCAGCAATGCACTGTGATGCTGCAGTGAATTATGGGCCGTGACGCGCCACTCGAATTTGGGGCGAACGGCCCATAATGTTCGAAATTCGGCGAACGGCCGAACAGACGATGTTCGAGTTGAACATGGGTTCGACTCGAACTCAAAGCTCATCCCTACTCATCGAGCCCGGGAAAGCTCCGGACTCCGATACCCGAGACAAAAGGGACTGCAGTCTGGGGGCTAGGTCCTCTATGCAATTCTTGTAGAACTCAACAGGGAACCCGACTGGTCCTGGAGTCTTCCACCCCTGCATCATTTTCAATGCACGCTGGATCTCTTCTATTTTGATTGGGGCATCTAATTTTTTCACAGAGGAGGGAGTGAGGACGGGGAAATCAATAGCTTCAAGATAATCAATTAAATCTTTTTGATCGTAGAATACTCTGGAGCTATAGAGCTGCTGGTAGTAAGAAGAAAAACATTGGTTAATTTCTTTAGGGGCAGAGTAGGGAACCCCACCATGGTCCAAGACCAGCGCGATGGTGGTAGCTCCCGACTGCTCCCTGGACAGCCAGGCCAGGAGTTGGCCCGTCCTCTCCCCCTGCTTAAAAATACGCTGCGACTGGTGGAGCAGTTTTTTTTCTGTTAGAGATGTCCGCAGTAGGAGAGTCTGTTGGGTCAGCAACTGAAGTCGGGCATAGTGATGGGGATCCCGGGTCCTGACATAAAGAGCCTCCTGCCCGCACGCGTCCCCTTCTACTCTTGTAAGTTCCGCCCTGCGCTCCCTCTGCACTGCAGCTACGATCGACTGATAGTGCCCCCTGGAGGAGGCCTTGAAGGCGTCCCAGACAGAGGTATCAGCAGCCGTACCCGGATTGTCAGTCCAGTATTGTCGTGCCTCTCATGGAACCGGGGCTCCACCTCCGCATCCGATATCCAAAACCTAGAGAGTCTCCAAAGTTTGTCAGTCGGGTCTGCCGTCAAAGTCCGGGATAAAAGCAATGGTGCGTGGTCCGATATTCCCCTAGGGAGAATAGTGATGTCCTGGACTCTGGGCAGGACAGGCGCCCCCACATAGGCCAGGTCAATGCGAGAGAAGGATTTATGGGTAGCTGAGTGGCAAGTGAAGGCCCTAGTGACAGGGTGTCTCCACCGCCACACATCCGTGAGGCCATATGTATCAGCCCATGCCGCCAAACCCTGACGGGTCGTGCCAGTCATGGCGCACCTGTAAATAGCAGAGTCCTGGACAAGGTTGAAGTAACCCATCAGTATCACATTGTTAGAGGGGAATTGCGCCAACTTAGATGAAAGCAAGCCCAAGACCCCAAGGGACGCAGGAGGCGGCAAGTACAATCCCACCAGCACCCACGGCAAATTATGGATCAATGCGTGTATCAGCACAAACCTGCCATCTGGGCCTAGAATCAAGTCAAGGAGTTTGAAGGGGAGTGATTTGAGAATAAGGATACTGACACCCCTGGCGTAATTAGAGTACGTGGAGTGGTAATGGTGTCCCACCCACGGCTTCTTAAGACTGAGGGTCTTGCATCCCATCAGATGCGTCTCCTGCAACACACACACGTGAGGATTATATTTCTTGATGAATTGAAACACTAAAGAGCATTTAATCAGGGAGTTCAACCCCCATGTGTTCCAGGAGAGGACATCAAGAGCAGCCACGTAACCCTGTGAAATAAATACAATAAAGAGCAGCAAAAACCAAGAGCCATGGGGCGTTCCAAGCAGCCATTACAGGGCTGAGGAGGGGACCATGTCTCCAAAATAGTGCAGTTAGATGGATCAAAAACATTACTGTCATGCAACTTAAAACATTAAAGTGGGAGCCAACAGGGCAGCCCAACACATTCAACCCCCCCAAACATGGAGGAGAGTTTGCATTCCAAAACAAACCAGCCCTTAGGCCAGACTTGAAGGCAGTGAAAAAGAAGGCTACCAGCCTCTCTAGGTCAAAACAGTCAAAAAGTTTCCTTAGATATCCGGTACAGGAAAGATAGTGTAGAGCACCCGGAGCCCCGGGGGTACAGAACTTAGAAGAACAATTCCTCTTTATGGACTAGGGGTTGTAGCTTGCTAAACAAATGCATACATAATTTTACTAATAAACAATATCTTCTTTGCTGTGTATTATTTTTTATTTATTACAGGTACTTATATAGCGCCGTAAATTTGCGCAGTGCTTTACATATACATTGTTGAAATGGGATTTTCTGGGTTTATAGCACAAATGGGGAAGTCACTCTAGTTCTTTTTACACAATTGGAGCAATTCATTTTTAATTTTTTTTCCTTCCTCTGGAGGGAGGTGCGGGGTGGGTGGGGGGGGGGGGGGTTTAGGTAGGAGTAAATGGGAAGGAGGTATAGAAGAGGGTGAATGAGGGGGGGGGGAGGGGGGGAGAGGGACATAGCACTTATATAAAAAAAAAATGTTCACTGACACATAAAATATAACACAAAATAATATATTAGAATAAGCACATTAGTAAATATAATTTTGTGTGGAATAAAGGAGGGTAGGAGGGGTGGGAGAAGTAAGAAAAGGGGGAAGGGAATATAAGGATAAGAATAACACATCAGTACACATAGGGGGAGGGAGACACATTAGTGGAGGTGGGTCACGGAGTTGCCATGCACTCAGGAATTTAAGTTAAAGAACAAGATAGTAGGATGATTAAGAAAAACCTTTGAAGGGGGTCTGAGATGTAAGAAGGGAGGGGGGGGGGAGGATAATGGGAAGGGGTCTCTATCGATAACGTAGTAGAACAAGAGAGGGGGTGGGGAGGGAAATTAAGAGAAAGGATATTATTAGAGGTATTCCCCCGAACCCTTCTTTTTTTTGGGTCAGGGATATAAGGTAGGGGGATGTTATTTGAATAAATATAATAAAGCAATAATGTGTCATATGATAATAATATGAATGCTCTGATCTGCGATGGATAGAATGGGTATAAATAATAAAGGAAGATAAGAGAGGGAGAGGGGAGAGAAAAGGGAAAGAGAGAGGAGTAAAAACACAGTAATCTAGGGGTAAGAGGTTATTACCTAGTAGGAGAGATATCGCTGAGATAATAATGAAAGAAGTAGTAAGTGGTTGATATAGAAAAAAGAAGGTGGCGAGAAAAGAGGGTAAAATATAGTATGAATATGGGCAGAGGGGAAAATATGTATAAAAAAATACTATATAGACTGTGAGGGCGGGTAAATGTATTTAAACAAAGATGCAGAATTAGATTTATAAAAAAGGGAAGGGAGGAGGATATGGGTTGCACTAGAGCAGTGGTTCTCAATTCCTGTCCTCAGGACCCACTAACAAGCCAGATTTTAAGTATTACCTTGGTGAGATGCAGACTAGAATACTGCAATCCCTGAGCAGCAAATTATATCACCTGTGATGCATTTCAGTTATCTTGCAAACCTGGCCTGTTGGTGGGCCCTGAGGACTGGAGTTGAGAACCACTGCACTAGAGGGTTAGATAATGTAAGAACGCACTGGGGGGGGGGGACGGGACATTAATTTTATTGTAGAATTCCCAAGTAGGAGCCGTTTTATATTCCCCTGACCCTTGACCTTCTTCTCCCCTTTTTTATTTTTTGGTTTGAGTGGACTATTGTGTTAATTAGCAGCTGGGTTGGAAGATGGATAAAATACGGATCACGTCACTAAACGCTAGAGGGCTCAATATCCCTGAAAAATGCAAGATGCTATTGAATGAGCAAAAATGTCTGAAGACCGATGTGGGATTTATACAGGAAACCCACTTCAAGGAAGGTGTCTTCCCCTACTTCCAAAATAGACATTTTCCAAATGTATATCAAACTTCGAATCAAGAAGCTAAAACCAAAGGTGTGGCGATTCTAATCTCAAATAGAATACCATGGATACTTACGGATAAATGTTCGGATTCTGGGGGAAGATACCTTTTTCTTAAAGGTGCGATAGGCGGGGAGAAAGTAACTCTAGCCACCATGTACGCACCAAATGAACACCAAGATATCTTTTTGACTAAAGTACTTTCAAAATTGACAGATTTTAAGGAGGGAAAGTTGATATGTGGAGGAGATATAAATATGCCCCTAGACCCAAAAGTAGATACATCCAGCGGGACCTCATCGGTATCTAGTGAAATTAGAAGACGCATCTTGCGGAAATTACACGACTTTCAATTGGTAGATGGGTGGCGAATTATACACCCAGAGGAGAGGGATTATACTTGTTTCTCGAATCCACATCAAAAATACTCCCGAATAGATCTTTTTTTGGTACCCCATCAATTACTTCAGTTGGTGAAGGACATATCCATAGGAAATATAACATGGACAGATCATGCACCAGTTACGATGGAGTTAACTTTAAAGGGGGGAACCCAATCAACAGATTGGAGATGGTGCTTAAACGAAAGCTTACTACAGAGCCCCCAAATTATAGAAGATCTGATCAATGAAATTAGGTGGTATTTCCAGATAAACGATACTGAAGAGAGTGACCCGGGTATAGTATGGGATGCCCATAAAGCAGTAATGCGAGGTTGCCTAATTAAACATGGATCGCGAGTGAAAAAGGCTAGAGAAGAACAATTAAAAGACTTACTAGGAAAGCTACAGGAACTCGAGACACAACACAAAAAGAGAACAGAAATAAGTGTAGGGATAGAACTAGCCCATCTTAGAAGACAAATAGCCGACCTCTTACGATATAAGGCCAAAGCAATTCTTCAGTACGGGAGGAGGATAGAGTATGATTCAGGAGACAAATGCGGTAAACTATAAGCAAAAAAAATAAAAAACCAACAGATACGGTCATATATACCAATGATTAAAACAAAAGCAGACCAAAAAAGTTATTTCCCAAAAGAAATAGCGCAAGAATTTGGGGAATATTATTCTGCATTATACAATTTGCCAGAGATATCGGTCTCCCCGAGATCCCTCGAGAAATATGTGTCTTCTGCACGACTACCTAGACTATCATCGCCAGCTCGGAGAGAAGTAGAGAGACCAATTACGATAGAAAAAGTGCAAAAAATTATAAAAACAATAAAGCATGGTAAAGCACCAGGCCCGGGTGGTCTAACTATACAATATTATCAGAGTTTTATTACACATTTGGGCCCATATATGACGAAGATGTTTAATAAAGTAGGACAAACAGTGGTGCTACCGTTAGAGACTGTAACAGCACATATTACAGTTATTCCAAAAGAGGGGAAAGATCCAGCGAGCTGTAGTAGCTATAGACCAATATCCCTGTTAAATGTAGATTTAAAAATTTTGACAAAGATCTTAGCATTCCGTATACAGTCCTATCTGCCTGAAATAGTACATCTTGACCAAGTAGGATTTATCCCGACAAGTGAGGCAAGAGATAGCACTATAAAAGTGCTAAATCTGATCCACAGGGTAAATCACAAGAGGATACCGAGTGTTTTTTAAAATACGGATGCAGAAAAAGCATTCGACAGAGTACGCTGGAAATTTATGTTCGAGGTCCTAAAACAGATGGGATTAGGCGAGAGAATGGTCCAATGGATAATACTGTAGGAGTATACACGGGCCCGCGTGCACTAGTAAAAGTAAATGGGATTTACTCCAGGCCTTTTGATGTCACAGATGGAACCCGGCAGGACTGTCCCCTGTTTGCCTCTTTTATTTGCCTTAACATTAGAACCGCTTCTAAATAAGATACGACAGAACCCAGATATAGTGGGTATTGAGGTGGGGGGAAAGGAATATAAAGTATCGGCTTATGCGGATTATATGCTCTTCTCACTAGCAAGACCACAAATCTCGTTACCAAATTTAATGAAAGAAGTAGAATTATACGGGTTTATGTCAAACTTAAAAATAAATTACGGTAAATCGGAGGCGATGGGGGTGGCACTTCCGGAATACATCAAAAAGGGGTTACAAGATAGCTTTAAGTTCAGATGGACAACTAGGGCCTTGAACTATCTAGGAACACGAATACCACCAAATCTACTAAACATTTTCGAGTTAAACTTTTTACCATTACTTAGTACAGTTAAAACTTTATTGGAAGGCTGGAGTAAAGGAATACACTCATGGTTCGGGAGATGTAATATTCTAAAAATGAGTGTGGTGCCAAAATTCCTCTACCTCTTCCAAGCATTGCCAGTTAGAATTCCCATGTCCTACTTCAATCAAGTCCGTGGAGTGTTTATTAACCACTTAACGACCGCTCACTGTATATATACGTCGGCACAATGGCACCGACAGGCACAATCACGTAGAGTGTACGTGATTGCCTTTGTACAGTTGGGGGGTCCAATCGGACCCCCCTTCTGTACAGTGAGCAGTCGGAATTCGTTGGGGAGCGATCCGACATGAGGGGACGGCCGTTCGATTCCGGCCACCCCCCCGTGATCGCTCCCGGCGAATGGAAATGCCCCCTCTGTCTGTGGAATGTTTACACAGGCAGAGGAAGCAGGAGGAAGTGATGTCATCTCTTGTGCGGCGCTCACATATACCGAGCGCCGTACAAGAGAAGACATCAAGGTTAGTGCACAAACACTACACAAACACTACACTAACACCAGCACACATAGGCACATAAATCGCCCCCCCAGGCCCCCCCAGATCACCCCCAGCCCCCAGTCACAGTGTCATTGCAGTGACCATTTATTTACTGATCACTGCAATCAGTGACATTTGTGCTTGTAAAAGTGTCACTACATTTAGTTTTAGGTCCAGTGTAGCCCCCTAACCCCCCCCTAATAAAGGTTTAACCCCTTGATCACCCCCCAGATAACCCTTTCACCCCCTAGCACCGCCGTCGCTAAGCGATCATTTTTCTGATTGCTGTCTTAGCATCGGTGATGCAGATCGGTAGCCAGTAATTTTTTTTAGGTTTGCCGCAGGTTTTTATAGCGTCAGGTACCCCCATAAATTATCTAATAAAGGTTTAACCCCCTTGATCGCCCCCCAGGTAACCCTTTCACCCCCTATCACCACTGTCGCTAAGCGATCATTTTTCTGATCGATGTCTTAGCGTCGGTGATGCAGATCGGTAGCCAGTATTATTTTTTTTGGTTCGCCGCAGGTTTTTATAGCGTCAGGTACCCCCATAAATTATCTAATAAAGGTTTAACCCCCTTGATCGCCCCCCAGGTAACCCTTTCACCCCCTATCACCACTGTCGCTAAGCAATCATTTTTCTGATCGCTGTCTTAGCGTCAGTGATGCAGATCGGTAGCCAGTAATTTTTCTTAGGTTCGCCGCAGGTTTTTATAGCGTCAGGTACCCCCATAAATTATCTAATAAAGGTTTAACCCCCTTGATCGCCCCCCAGGTAACCCTTTCACCCCCTATCACCACTGTCGCTAAGCGATAATTTTTCTGATCGCTGTCTTAGCGTCGGTGATGCAGATCAGTAGCCAGTAATTTTTTTTTAGGTTCGCCGCAGGTTTTTATAGCGTCAGGTACCCCCATAAATTATCTAATAAAGGTTTAACCCCCTTGATCGCCCCCCAGGTAACCCTTTCACCCCCTATCACCACTGTCGCTAAGCGATCATTTTTCTGATCGCTGTCTTAGCGTCGGTGATGCAGATCGGTAGCCAGTAATTTTTTTTAGGTTCGCCGCAGGTTTTTATAGCGTCAGGTACCCCCATAAATTATCGAATAAAGGTTTAACCCCCTTGATCGCCCCCCCAGGTAACCCTTTCACCCCCTATCACCACTGTCGCTAAGCGATCATTTTTCTGATCGCTGTCTTAGCGTCGGTGATGCAGATCGGTAGCCAGTAATTTTTTTTAGGTTCGCCGCAGGTTTTTATAGCGTCAGGTACCCCCATATATTATCTAATAAAGGTTTTAACCCCCTAATTGCCCCTAGTTAACCCTTTCACCAGTGATCATCATATAAGTGTTACGGGTGACGCTGGTTAGTTAGTTTGCTTTTTATAGTGTCAGGGCACCCGCCGTATATAACCCAATAAAGGTTTAACCCCCTGATCGCCCGGCGGGTGATATCAATTAGGTTTTAGCGTCAGAGAGGGTCTGCGTCACACCCCAGGCAGCGTCAGGTTAGTGCCAGTAACGCTAACACCCACGCGTGAAGCATACACCCCCCTTAGTGGTATAGTATCTGAACAGATCAATATCTGATCTGATCAGATCTATACTAGCGTCCCCAGCAGTTTAGGGTTCCCAAAAACGCAGTGTTAGCGGGATCAGCCCAGATACCTGCTAGCACCTGTGTTTTGCCCCTCCGTCCAGCCCAGGCCACCCAAGTGCAGTATCGATCGATCACTGTCACTTACAAAACACAACACACATAACTGCAGCGTTCGCAGAGACAGGCCTGATCCCTGCGACTCCAGTGCTGTAGGAGGTGATTTCACCACCACAGTTAAAAAAAAAAAGCAAATATGCCGAAGCATTGGGGCAGCAGGGGCGGAGGAGTGATTTTGCTCCTAATGCCGCGTACATACGGTCGAAATTCCGACGGAGGCTTGCCCGTGGAAAAGTCCGACCATGTGTGTGCGGCATAACTTTTTTGCGGGAGGATGCCCCCATGCTTCGGCATATATAAATGGTGCATGTATGCCCATCATTAGAAGTGGGTGGATGAAGGGCGGTATTCTAATGGTGGGCATACCCACCGATCAATCTCTTTTTTCGTTCAGCCACCTGGCTGCATGAAAAAAAAAGATTACAATACATGTCCAACAAGGACCAGCAACGTACTGGTATGTTGCTGGACTTTGAATGGTTATACCAGATTGATGCCTGCGGGTTTAGGTATCATCTTGGTATCATTCTTTTCAGCCAGCGGCCGGCTTTCATGTAAAAGCAATCCCAGTGGCTAATTAGCCTCTGGACTGCTTTTACAAGCAGTGGGAGGGAATGTCCCCCCCCCCTGGATATAAAAAGCGCCATTGGGAACTTGGGAAAGCATTTTATCACACCGATCTTGGTGTGGTCAGATGCTTTGAGGGCAGAGGAAAGATCTAGGGTCTAGACCCCAGTTTTGAAAAATGATAAAAAAAAAAAAAAATATGGAAGGAACAATTTAAAAATAAAATAAAAAAGCAAAATTAATAATAAAAAAAAAAAAAAAAAAAGCACCCCTGTCCTGCCCTGCTCTTGCCCAATGGCGAACGCAAGCATCGGTCTGGCGTCATATGTAAACAGCAATTGCACCATGCATGTGAAGTATCACCGCGAAGGTCAGATCGAGGGCAGTAATTTTAGCAGTAGACCTCCTCTGTAAATCTAACGGGGTAACCTGTAAAGGCTTTTAAAGGCTTTTAAAAATGTATGTAGTTTGTCGCCAATGCGCGTTTGTGCGAAATTTTAAAGCATGTCGTGTTTGGTATCTATGTACTCGGCCTAAGATCATCTTTTTTATTTCATCAAACATTTGGGCAATATAGTGTGTTTTAGTGCATTAAAATTAAAAAAGTGTATTTTTTCCCCAAAAAATGCGTTTGAAAAATCGCTGCGCAAATACTGTGTAGAAAAAAAAAATGCAACACCCACCATTTTATTCTGTAGGGCCTTTGCTTTAAAAATATATATAATGTTTGGGGGTTCAACATAATTTTCTTGCAAAAAAAAATATGTTTTCATGTAAACAAAAAGTGTCAAAAAGGGCTTTGTCTTCAAGTGGTTAGAAGAGTGGATGTAAGCTTCCTAATGTTGTGTATAAAATGCCAGAACAGTTCAAAACCCCCCCAAATGACCCCATTTTGGAAAGTAGACACCCCGAGCTATATACTGAGAGGCATGTCGAGTCCATGGAATATTTTATATGTTGACACAAGTTGCGGAAAAAAGACAATTTTTTTTTTTTTTTTTTGCACAAAGTTGTCACTAAATGATATATTGCTCAAACATGCCATGGGCATATGTGGAATTACACCCCAAAATACATTCTGTTGCTTCTCCTGAGTACGGGGATACCACATGTGTGAGACTTTTTGGGAGCCTAGCCGCGTACGGGACCCCAAAAACCAATCACCGCCTTCAGGCTTTCTAAGGGTGTAAATTTTTGATTTCACTTCTCACTGCCTATCACAGTTTCGGAGGCCATGGAATGCCCAGATAGCACAAAACCCCCCCAAATGACCCCATTTTGGAAAGAAGACACCCCAAGCTATTTGCTGCGAGGTATTGTGAGTATTTTGCAGATCTCGCTTTTTGTCACAAAGTTTTGAAAATTGAAAAAAAAAAAGAAAAAAAAAATTTTTCTTTCTTCATTTTCAAAAACAAATGAGAGCTGTAAAATACTCACCATGCCTCTCAGCAAACAGCTTGGGTGTCTACTTTCCAAAATGGGGTCATTTGGGGGGGTTTTGTGCTATTTTGGCATTTTATGGCCTTCGAAACTGTGATAGGTAGTGAGGAGTCAAATCAAAAATTTGTGCCTAGAAATCCTGAAGGCGGTGATTGGTTTTCGGGGTCCCGTACGCGGCTAGGCTCCTAAAAAGTCCCACACATGTGGTATCCCCATACTCAGGAGAAGCAGCAAAATGTATTTTGGGGTGCAATTCCACATATAACCATGGCATGTGTGAGCAATATATCATTTAGTGACAACTTTTTGTATTTTTTTTTTTTTTTTTGTCATTATTCAATCATTTGGGACAAAAAAAAAATATTCATTGGGCTCAACAGGCCTCTCAGAAATTTCCTTGGGGTGTCTACTTTCTAAAATGGGGTCATTTGGGGGGGTTTTGTGCTATTTTGGCATTTTATGGCCTTCAAAACTGTGATAGGTAGTGAGGAGTGAAATCAAAAATTTGCGCCCTTAGAAATCCTGAAGGCGGTGCTTGGTTTCCGGGGTCCCGTACGTGGCTAGGCTCCTAAAAAGTCCCACACATGTGGTATCCCCGTACTCAGGAGAAGCAGCAGAATGTATTTTGGGGTGCAATTCCACATATAACCATGGCATGTGTGAGCAATATATCATTTAGTGACAACTTTTTGTAATTTTTTATTTTTTTTTGTCATTATTCAATCACTTGGGACAAAAAAAAAAATATTCAATGGGCTCAACATGCCTCTCAGCAATTTCCTTGGGGTGTCTACTTTCCAAAATGGGGTCATTTGGGGGGGGGTTTGTACTGCCCTGCCATTTTAGCCCCTCAAGAAATGAGATAGGCAGTCATAAATTTAAAGCTGTGTAAATTCCAGAAAATGTACCCTAGTTTGTAAACGCTATAACTTTTGCGCAAACCAATAAATATACACTTATTGACATTTTTTTTACTAAAGACATGTGGCTGAATACATTTTGGCCTAAATGTATGACTAAAATTGAGTTTATTCGATTTTTCTTATAACAAAAATTAGAAAATATCATTTTTTTTCAAAATTTTCGGTCTTTTTCCGTTTATATCGCAAAAAATTTTAATCGCAGAGGCAATCAAATACCATTAAAATAAAGCTCTATTTGTGGGAAGAAAAGGACACAAATTTCGTTTGGGTACAACATTGCATGTCCGCACAATTTACAGTTAAAGCAGCGCAGTGCAAAATTCTGAATTCACCTCTGGTCCTTTAGCTACCAAATGGTCCGGGGCTTAAGTGGTTAAATTCATATGGGCCAGTAAACGGCCAAGAATATGTAGAACATTGCTTACCTCACCTAAATGGGCTGGAGGCATATCGGCACCAGATATGTATAAATACTACCAGGCGGTTCAACTTGGCAGGATAGTAGACTGGAGTAGACATGGGGACTATAAATTGTGGGTAACCATAGAGCAGCAAATGTGCTTAGTTCCACTAAAAAGAGCTCTATGGTGCTATACAACCCTGCCACCACAAGTAAAAAATCACTCTACAATAGGAGAAACCTTACGAATAGGAAATAAAGTAAATCAGAATCCTAAATTTTCCGCCAAATACTCCCCTCTGTTTCCGATTTTAGGAAACCCAGAGTTTCCACCAGGCATGAACTCACAAATATTTAGGAAACTGAGAGAAAAAGGAAGATTTCAAGCCTCACATTTTCTGGGAGACAGAGGATGGGTATCAATTGGTGCATTAACACAACGAGGAGGGCAATATGAAATACCTATATGGAAAGCGAGACAGGTCAGACACTATTTGGAGACATTGGGACCCGCAGAAAGATATAGGCGATCACGAACTAAATTTGAGGAGTACTGTGAAGGAGAGGAACCCCTATACCAGCTAATCTCTAGAATATACATAATCTTGACCACACCCTCAGAGGATTTTAAAATGGACTGTCTTACCAAATGGGAAAGAGACTTAGGCCAAATTTTCTCTCCAGCACAATGCCAGAAAATTATAGATTTGTCTTTAAAATCTTCAAGGTGTACGAAAACACAGGAATCAAACTATAAAATATTAACACACTGGTATTATACGCCATCGGCCTTGAACAAATTTTTTCCTGAAATATCTGACAGGTGCTGGAGAGGATGTGATGAAAAAGGGACTATGATACATATATTCTGGGCATGCCCAGTAATTAGACAATTTTGGCAAACTGTACAGAGAATTACTCAAATATTTACTGAACATCAAATTGCAGAAGAACCAGCTTTCTTCCTGCTACATAACACACAAATCCCACTGAAAAAATATATAAATTCAGTCTTGTGTCATTTGGTAAACGCAGCGAAAAGTTGTATTGCGATGAAATGGAAAGATCCTAAAGCCCCTACGATTTCAATGTGGTTAAATAAAGTTAGAAGGGTAGGAATAATGGAGAAATACTTACCGACAACGTTGGAGGGAAAAAAACAAGTACAAGATATATGGGCACCATGGGAGCAATTTGTAAAAACAGAGGAAGGGAAGAAACTATTAGAAGAGTAAAAATAAAAACTAGGTTGATGTGAAATAAGAGTAAGGGACTTCAGAGAAGTTTCATATCCAGCTAAAGAATACGTGGTTTCCATTTTTTTTTTTTTTATGTTTATCTCTTTGATATTTTCCTGCGTAAAGCAGGGGTAAAGAAGGGAGGAGGGGGAGGTCGTGAGAAGGGGAAGGGGGGAGAATAGGGGAAATAGGAAAGGATAGCAGGGTCAAAAGAAGTAGGAGATGCAGCGGGAAAGGAAAGTAGAGGGACAATAGGAAGAATAGATCATAAGACTAAAGAAAAATAAGGAATTTGACAGATTGATTATTGATATTGCTTTATATGATTTGTTTAAAAGGGAACGCTGTATCTGTATACCCTGTTTTAAGAAAATAAAAATTGAGAATTAAAAAAAAAAAAAAAAGAAGAAGAACAATTCCTGAGTGTCATAATGCAAACTGCATTCCAACAAGGAGAGGGAGAAACAGTATCACAGGGTGGGGGATCTCCCTGCAGAAACAACATCGGATGAAAGGAAGTGTGCTAGGGTCACGTCTTCAGTGCAGGTCCATATCCTGAGTATCTAGTGCAGGTAGGGCAACAGAGGATGCTCCTGTGCTCATGTTGCGTTCCAGTATCTGTTGCAAAGTCAGCCGGGAACAAGATGGGAAAGGGACGCCAGGAGCCTGTCCAGGGGAGGGGGGGGACACAATCCAGAAACTCCCAGCTACCCGCACTCCCACCTGGCGGAGGGAAAACACTCAGCCACCAGGATACCAGAGTCAACTAGGGATGGCCAGCTGACCAGGAATAAAGTGTGTTCCCCTGAAGTTTGCACTGTGACCCAGCACCCCACTAGTAAAACAGCAGGACCCCCCATGTGGTATACTCACAGCTTGGAGCAAGGAAAACAGATGAGAGGGAACTCAGCGTGGCAGAGTCTCGGCCCAGGCCGCTGCATCTCTAGGGGATGTGAAGAACTGTGTGCGTTCGCCATCTTGCACCCTCAGGTTAGCAGGGAATAGCATTCTGTACTTGATCCCTTTCTCACGGAGCATGGCTTGGACTTGGTCAAAGGATTTGCGTTGGCGTTGTGTCTCCACCGAGTAGTCTGGAAATATCAAAAGTCTGGTGTTTTCAAACTTCATCTCACCCTGCAGGCGGGCCACACGGAGAACCGTGTCTCTGTCCCGGTAATGAAGGAGTTTGAAAATGAAGGTGCGTGGCGGCGCTCCCTGCGGGCCCCTATTCGCCAGCATGCGGTAAACCCGCTCAATAGAGAAGTGCGGGAAGAAGCGTGCCTTGGGAGCAAAGAGGGGAGCAGCTGCTCCATAAAAGTGACCGGATCCGCGCCCTCCGGTAAGCCCAGGACCTGCAAATTATTGCGCCGGTTCCGGTTCTCGGTTTCCTCGGCTATGGCCTCCAGAACTTTAACCCTGGACTTCAGAGTCATTAAGTCCAAGTGGTGCTCCCTCTGGATGTCCTCCGCACCGGAGACCCATCTCTCCACCTCCGTCACTCGCTCACGGAACACGTCCATATCCCGGCGAATGAGGGCAGTCTCGGTCTGTACATGGTCGATCTTGACAGTAAGGGTGGATTGGCAGGTTGTGATGGCCAGCATCAGGGCATCAAAATCTGGGGAGCTGGCCAGGATTGCACCATCTGGTGGGGCCTCCTTCTGAGTCTCCATGCGGCAGGCAGAGGGGGAAGCAGTAGGCCCGGGTTTTGGCGGGGTATGAACAGCAGCCGAGTTCTGTCTCTTCTGACCCCCAGACTTGTTCCTCCGCATTCCCCAGGACACAGGAAGGCAGACTAGGTGTTATAAAGGCAAGTTGTGGCGATTCTACACGAGGATTAGAGAAGGATCATAATCCGGAGCGGGAGCTCGGCAGTTATACGTCTGCTCCCATCGCCATCTTGGACACGCCCCCATTATCAAAATATTTAAACCATTGAATTTACTTCATATCGGATTTTATAACTCCTTGTGGCTACTAAATGAATGGGTATGGATGCACATAGTGTATTATGTGCATGTATTTGATATATACATTTTAATTTATGTTTTTATATCACATATGTATTATTTATTATTTTTTCATATGCATATACAAATAATTGTTATTTCTCATATTTACACCAATATACCTATAGGTAGCATTCTAGGTATTTAGTGTCTCATTGTACACTTATTATATAGATAAAAGACACATATTTTTCCTTTATATGTGAATGCACTTTATATATGTATATGTCTTTAATGATGTATTTATTGAATGTATATGAGTGAGTAACATTATACAATAATAATCACAATGTTTTTGATAGCACTATACATGCACATTCATCTAGCACTTATAGTTATATAAAATGAATTATTTCATTTTTCAGGTTCACTTTATGTTAATTCACCTGGATACACATATGTGCCCCTATACTCAACCACACATGTTTGCTATTAACCAAATTTAATTTAAATAATTGATTAGTTTCAATTAATTACACAACTGATCACATGTTTAATATGTACTAGTATATATTTGTAGCAAAGTCTTGTGGTTGTATAGCTAAGACTAAGCACTGTTGAGAGTGTGAAACGCGTCCGTTTTTTATCCTGTAGTCTTCTGTGGTTTGTACTTTTGTTATTTTGCACAATATAGGCATTTTTATTGGAGTGCAGCTGTCCAGACCTTCCCTCTTCTAATAGCCTTGGAGATCTTGAGTAGTGATCTCAAATGTCAGGCTTCTAGGGACCATACTGTCCTCCAGATATTTCTCCAGGAATGCCACATCCCCAATTCCCATGGATATCTGACACCATGAGATTTTTTAACCGCATGAAGAAGCCTCTTATATCTAGATTTTTTGAACTTCTATACTACTAAAGGCGTCTTTAAGGTCCAAAGAACGTGCATTCCTAAAATCCAAAACATCCATTTTGATATATTCCAATCAAACAGAAAGCATCAGATACTAAATCAAACAGATGGTAGTAATAAAAACAAAAGGGTATCCGGGCTACTGTGCAGTGATAATGATCCCAAAAATAAGCAGCCAGCACAATTTGTTGATAAGAAAATCACTATTTAAGGCCGGGTGTATTATGTTTAAGATAATGAGAGGCCTGGCCCCAAGCTATCTCTGCTCTCGTTTTCATAAACGAGCTTTTGTTAGATCACTCAGATCTACCGGCAGAGACCTCCTCCACATCTCGGTGCCCAAGAAGATCCGGCGTGGTGGTCGGGCCTTCTCCCACCAGGGTGCCGTTTTGTGGAATAGCCTCCCTGTCGGGCTCCAGGAGGCCCCTACTATTCCGGTCTTCCGCGGGTTACTGAAGACTTGGCTTTTCACGCAAGCTTTCCCTGTGTAACCTCTCCCTTCCACCTTTTCTGCCACTCTGTGCTGCTTCTGGTTCCTGGGTCCTCTTCTCCCAGAAACTCTGCTATGCGCATCGGGACCCTTCGGGGTAAGACCACGCTTTATTAAGATACCTCTCAACTCAACTCTCAACTCATAAATATAAAAGTTAACATTCAACGCTGATCTGAATTAGTAAACAGCCCATCAGAAGGAGGGAAAGATGTAATCCCTTCACCAACTTCAGTGTATAAAAAGGGGGCACACCACACCACATGTATATCCAATCTCCTTACCAGAAATCAATATGAAGCAGGCATATATTAACCAACTCAGATGGACTGGTGACAGATCCTGTGATGGACTGGTGACAGGTCATATAATGGGCTGGTAACAGGTCCTCTTTATTTGTGGGGCAATTGGGGCACATCACTGTACTGGAGCACATTTTTTTCTTCCAGAATCCGGAAACGGCACTACAGTCGTTTGTTGACATTTGTGACCGCCTGTGATTGGACACAGCCAGTAACGTGTAAAGAGCCAATTTCATTGGCTTTTTACCCCGATTGGGGGATGGGCTATGTCCGAGGGACACACCTCATCCCCGATCACCACGCTACGCACCTCCAGGGGCGCGCATTAATGGCGAGAACGAGCACAACACATGTGATCGGCTGTGATTGGACACAGCCGATCACCTGGTAAAGAACCATTTTTATTGTCTCTTTACCCTCATCGGAAAGGGTTGTGTCCCGAGGGGCACACCTCATCCATGATCGCCGTGTTGCGCTCCCCTGGGGACTGCAGGAGCAATGAGAAAATGAGAAAGGGTGGACATCATTTGACGTCCACCCGGAGGGAGGAGATGTTCCTGCTGGCATCATATTACTATGGCCCAGTATGGAAGTGGTTAAGGACTGGTAAACCCCTTTTCTCTTACCGTCCATGGACTGACACAGCATCTTCAATCTTGACAAAGTGGGTTATGTTCCTGCTCATAGGAGAAGACTAGGCAGAATGTTAGATGTTTTAACATACATTCATTTACCAGAGCTGTACAGCCCCGCCCAGGGGGCGGTCCCTCTGGACATAACCCTCCTACCTGCAGCCAGCAGCCTCAGTTTTTTTCACAGGCAACCCAGAGCTGAGCAGTCCTCTCTGGGTTGGTGAGTCGCCTGGGTAACCCCCCACAGTCAGCGCAGCCAGAGGGTGGACTTTTCTCTTACTTTGACAAAGTCTCAGAGGGTGCTGGTTATTATGGAGTCAGTTTCACCTGCTTCCCCCTTCATGTCAGAGGCAACAGGCAGTGCTCCTGCACCTGCGGTTCCTATGGACCAGTTGTCGGCAGTCCTGCAATAATTTGTGGCCAGGATGGAAGTGGCGTGCGAGCGCAAGGGGGCTAAAAAGCGCCCTCTCCCCACACCAGCTCCAGGGGAGTGCTCTGATTCAGAGATGGGCCTTGCTGCGGCACAGGACCCTAGCTCTGAATTTTTGGATATGTTTGACCAGGACATTCCTTGTGAGGAAGGCTCCTTATCTGGGTCAGTGCATGACAGGGCGCTTGTTAGTGAACTCATTGATGCTGTGAGGGACACTCTCAAGCTGGATGCTGCAGCTGAGGAACCTCTGGTGGAAGCAGTCTCTTTTGGTTCATTTAAAGCGCATCCTTCAAAGAAAGTTTTTGCCTGTACACCCTTCTTTGACAAATTCATAGACCAGGTATAGGAAAAACCGCAGAAGACCTTGCAGTCTCGCGGCGTTTGGCGGTTAGGTACCCCTTTGAGGAGAACCTGGTTAAAAAATGGGCCTCTCCTCCGGTTGTCGACCCCCCGGTCCCCCGGCTGAATAAAGCCACGACCCTCCCGGTTGAAGGGATTCCTGCCTTTAAGGATCCTACCGATAGGAGATCGGAAGTGGTGAGCTGGGATCGGCGCTGCGTTCTATTGTAGCGGCGACCCTGGTGTCTCAGACACTCACAGAATGGGCGAAGATTCTGCACCAGGCTGTGCTGGAGCATAATCTTCCTCCAGATTGCATTGCACTGGCCGACCAAATGGTACAGGGCCTGGTGTATGTGTGCAATGCCACTTTGGACGCTGCCCCCCTTATCTCTGGGGCCTCAGTGTCTGCGGTGGTTTTGCGTTGCCTGATCTGGTTAAAATGCTGGTCTGCTGACCTGGCCTCTAAGAAGCTCCTGACGGATTTGCCTTTCAAGGCCAGAAGACTTTTTGGTGCTTCCCTGGATGACATTATTAAAAATGTCACGGGGGGTAAGAGCACCCTTCTTCCTCAGCCTACTAGGGCAGAAAGGGGCCGCGCCGTAAGCCGGGTCCTTCCTTTCCCACTCAGAAGAGGTTTTTTCGTCAGTCAGATCCCACGGGAAAATTCTCCCGAACTGCCAAGGGTGCGTGTCATGGAGGTCCTGCCAGAAGCAGGCGTCCTGGTCTTCCTGATTCTCGGTTGCGCATGCTCCGCCCTGCAGGTGGCGCCAGAGGGGCTATTTAAACCTGTCAATCGCAGACAGTCCCTGCTGTCTGCTCTACAGCGTTGAGTACCTGAAAACCTGATCTGAAGACTTACCTGTGTTTGACCCGGCCTGCCTGTGACTTCTCCAGTTTTCTGCCTGCATCCGACCCCTGGCTTGTTGTGACCTCTCCTCTGTCTGATCCCTCTGTACCTTGCTGCCAGCCAGTTAACCGACCCGGCTTGTCTGACCAAGCTCACTGTTCCTAGTTCCGGTCCAGTCTGCTAAGCTGATCCAGTTTGCTGAGTTCCTGTGTTCCTGGTTCCAGTCCAGTCTGCTAAGCTGATCCAGTCTGCTGAGTTCCTGTGTTCCTGGTTCCGGTCCAGTCTGCTAAGCTGATCCAGTTTGCTGAGTTCCTGTGTTCCTGGTTCCGGTCCCGTCTGCTGAACGATTCCAGTTTGCTGAGTGTTCCTGATTCCAGTTCGACCTGCTGTGTTCCAGTGTGCCTACCAAGTCTGCATACCTACTGTGACAGCAGGAAGGTAAAGTCACCTGGTTGCATCCAGGGGGGTAGATATATTTCGCCCAGATTCAGGCTTTACGCCGACTTATACAACTAGGTGGAGAGTTGTATAAGCCCAGCTGAGGCTAGTGGGCTCATGGATGACTCATACCTCTAGGGAGAGTGTGGGGCGTCGTGCAGACAGGGAGTTGATGAGACCAGCTGAAGCTTGTCAGCTCATTTAGGCCTCTATAAGAACTTCCAGATTCATTAGGTGTTTGCTCATGCCTGGAACCAGACCTGTGTGGACTGTCTAGGGAGAGTGAACCCCTGTGCGGTGAGACAAAGCCTGTGTGGCTATTTGCTTGGACATTTAAAACCAGGGACTTAGGGACTAGGACAGCACTAGGCTGATCCCAGTTGTTAGTTAGGAAACCTGTATGTTTAGTCAGAGGTCAAGTTGACCAGGATTTATTTTGTTTATGTTTCTTTTGCTTTGCTGTGTTTTGTCACTGTAAATAGAAAATAAACCGCACCTTTTTGATTTTGAAAACCACAACCTCCGTTTGCTGGGCCTGTTTTTGTGTGGGGAGCCCATCCCGGGGGTCACACACACCCGCTGCCGAGCTAACCCCCTCACAGTTGGTGGAGAACCAGTGGCAGTTTTTTTTAAGCCAGCATGGAGGAGATACTGAAACAGCTGGCTCTAGCAAATGCCAATCAACAGCAGACAAATGCAGGTTTGCAAAGGAGCCTTGCAGCCCAGCAGCAAGCTCATCAACAGAGCCTTGCAGCCCAGCAACAAGCCCAGCAGCAATCTGAGGCCCGCTTCATAGACCTGTTACAGAAGCAAGAGCAGAGACTACAACAAATGGAAGCAGTAGTGCAGCAACGTCCGCAGACCAGTGAGGAAAGCCGTCCCACTAATACCGCGTCCTTTGGGGTGAGTCGTTTATTGACAAAAATGACTGGAGAGGATGATCCAGAGGTATTTTTGACCACATTTGAAAGGACTGCTGAAAGAGAAAAGTGGCCTGAGGAGCAGTGGGCTGGACTGGTGGCTCCTCTGTTAACTGGTGAATCGCAGAAGGCTTACTATGACCTAGAGCCTGACCAAGCAAAAGACTATGTGATGCTAAAAGCTGAAATATTGGCAAGGCTGGGTGTCACCCTGGCTGTCCGGGCTCAGCGTGTGCATAACTGGACTTTCCAGCTTGGAAAACCCCCCAGGTCTCAAATGTATGATCTCATTCACCTGAGCAGGAAGTGGCTACAGCCAGAGACTTTGTCCGCACCAGAGATTGTGGAACGTGTTGTAATGGATCGGTTTTTGAGAGCTCTTCCTACTGCCATCCAAAAGTGGGTAAGCCATGGAGACCCAGAGACGGCCGGTGGTCTTGTGGATCGTGTAGAGAAATACTTGGCTACAGAGAACCTGACGGCCTCTTCCAGAGACTCTCGGACTTTCCACCCTAAGACCAGACCATCCCCAGGGGCGGATAAGAGGATTCCAAGGGGTGAGGGTGGAGAGAGTGAGAGGGTGGGAGCTCTGCCCAAAGTTTGGCGAGAACAGCCTGGGAAGTCAGGGGCTCAAGAGGCAGCCAAATGGATTGTTTGCTACCGCTGCCGGCAAGCGGGACATATTGCAGCAAATTGCCCGGTTGTGGAGGAACCCATGCAATGTGACTTTCTGACGGACAGACGTCAGTCGCTGTGTGCGACAGTCGCATGCACTGCCATTCGGGGAACTGAGAAACATTTATACAAAATGTGTATTAATGGTAGAAATGTTGTGGTATTGCTGGATTCAGGTAGCCTTGTGACCCTGATAAAGGCTGAATTAGTTAAAACAGAGGTCTCTGGGAATAGCAAGGTAGCTGTTATTTGTGTGCATGGGGACACCCGAGAGTATCCAGTGACTACAGTGTGTTTCGAGACCCCCAAAGGTACCCTCTCTCATCCAGTGGGGTTAGTATCTCAATTACCGCATGATGCCATTGTGGGAAGGGATTTTCCGAAGTTCTGGGAACTGTGGGATGATCCTGAGCCCCCCACTGGTGCCCCTATGTACCAGGAATGTGATAGCCAGAACTCCTCTGAGAGTGGTGAGGACTCTCCAGAATTTCTCTTGTCAGTATTGGCAGGGGAGACTCAAGAAACTGGAGAGGAGCCCACCTCCTCAGACGAAAACCTACCGTCTGTGGAGTTTTCTGATCTGGAGGTTCACAGGGAAAATTTTGCCACAGAACAGTTAAAAGACCCCGCCCTAATAAAGGCACGGGAAAACGTAGTGGAAATAGATGGCGAGTTAGTGAACCCAGATAATACCTGCACTTACCCATACTTCAGCGTAGAGAAGGACCTACTGTATCGGGTGGCAAAAAGGGCAGAAGAAACCGTTGAGCAGCTTGTGGTGCCCAAACCTTACAGGAAGTTGGTGTTGGAGTTGGCCCATGGGCACATTCTTGGAGGTCATCTGGGGACAGAGAAAACCCGAGAGAGGGTATTACAGAGATTCTATTGGCCTGGGGTGATGAAGGACATAGAAAATTATTGTTCCTCCTGCCCTGTGTGTCAGAGGTCGGCCCCGATGCCACATTTCCGTAGCCCGCTGGTCCCTCTACCCATCATTGAGGTCCCGTTTGAGAGAATCGCAATGGATTTGGTAGGTCCTATAATCAAGTCCGCTAGGGGGCACCAGTACATATTGGTTATAATGGACTATGCCACCCGTTATCCAGAAGCGATCCCTCTCAGAAATACCTCGGCCAAAACCATAGCCAAAGAGCTATCTCTTGTTTTTAGCCGGGTGGGTATTTGTAAAGAACTGCTTACGGACCAAGGTACACCCTTTATGTCCCGGGTTATGAAAGAGCTGTGTAAATTGTTCAAAGTGACGCAATTGCGTACATCTGTGTATCACCCCCAAACCGATGGGCTGGTTGAAAGATTCAACAAAACCCTAAAACAAATGTTGAAGAAAGTGGTGGATAGAGATGGAAAGGATTGGGACTGTCTACTTCCTTATTTGATGTTTGCTATTAGGGAGGTGCCCCAATCCTCTACGGGATTCTCCCCCTTTGAGTTACTGTATGGGAGACACCCAAGAGGGCTGTTGGATATTGCCAAGGAGACTTGGGAAAGTGAGAGTTCTCCCCACAGGAGTGTGATTGAGCATGTCGCCCTGATGCAAGATCGAATTGCACAGGTAATGCCCATCGTGAAGGAACATTTGGCCCAAGCGCAGTTGGCACAGCAGAGAGTGTACAACCGTGGAGCCAAGACCCGTACCTTTTCCCCGGGGGATAGGATATTGGTACTTGTCCCTACGGTTGAAAGTAAATTCCTTGCCAAATGGCAAGGCCCCTACGAGATAATGGAAAAAGTGAGCAAAGTGAATTACAAGGTCAGACAACCAGGAAGGCGAAAGCCCGAACAGATATATCACGTTAATCTGTTGAAAGCCTGGAGGGATAGAGAGTCCCTAGTCGCAGAAACTTGGACACCAGCTCAAACTGGTTGCGTGATTCCGGAGGTTGGAATAGCAGCCACCTTGTCACAACCCCAACAACAGGAGGTTAAGGAGTTTGTGCTTCGCAACAAGGAGGTGTTCTCTGAGCTGCCGGGACAAACATCTGGGGTAGAGCATGATATTATTACCCCGCCCGGTGAAAGGGTGAAGTTAAAACCCTATCGGATCCCAGAGGCCCGACGGGAGGCAATACGGGAGGAAGTACAGAAAATGCTGAACTTAGGGGTGATAGAGGAGTCCCAAAGTGATTGGTCTAGTCCCATTGTGTTGGTGCCTAAACCGGATGGGAGCTGGCGATTTTGTAACGATTTTCGTCAGTTGAACAAAGTTACAAAATTTGACACCTACCCCATGCCACGTATAGATGAGTTGATCGACCGGCTGGGAACAGCCTGATACATGACGACTCTTGACCTCACAAAAGGGTATTGGCAAATTCCCCTGGCCAAGTCGGCCAAAGAGAAAACCGCATTTGTAACCCCAGACGGGGCGTTCCAATATAAGAGAATGCCGTTCGGGTTACAGAATGCGCCGGCCACATTCCAGCGGAAAATGGACCAGATACTGAGGCCCCATCGGAAGTATGCTGCGGCTTACCTGGATGACGTAATTGTCCATAGCACAGATTGGGCCTCACATCTGCCAAAAGTGCAAGCAGTCCTAGACTCTATCCGGGAAGCGGGGTTTACGGCTAACCCCAAGAAGTGTACCATTGGGCAGGAGGAGGCCAAATATCTTGGGTACACCATTGGCAGGGGAGTGATAAAACCCCAACTCAACAAAGTCGAGGCCATCCAGAGTTGGCCACGTCCCAACAGCAAGAAGCAGGTACGGGCCTTTCTGGGAATCGCGGGTTATTATCGGCGCTTCATTCCCCACTTTGCTTCTAAGGCTGTGCCCCTAACCAACCTGACGAAAGGGAAAGGGTCGGTCATGATTAAATGGACCCCCGAGGCTGAGGCAGCATTCCAATTCTTGAAACAAGCCTTATGTAGCCAGCCAGTGTTGTACTCACCCGACTTCTCTAAAGACTTTGTCGTACAAAGTGATGCGTCAGATGTGGGGTTAGGAGCAGTATTGTCCCAGGTCTGGAACGGGGAAGAGCACCCAGTCATTTACCTCAGCAGGAAGTTGAAGTCCCATGAGGTAAATTACGCCACCGTTGAAAAGGAGTGTTTAGCGGTGAAGTGGGCTCTAGATTCCCTTCGGTACTACCTGCTAGGTAGGCACTTTGACATGGTTACGGATCACGCTCCGTTAAAGTGGATGGCTCAAAACAAGGAAACAAATAGAAGAGTGAATAGGTGGTTCCTGGCCCTCCAGGAATTCAACTTCACAGTAAAGCATCGCCCTGGCGTTCAAATGGGGAATGTGGATGCTTTGTCTCGAGTACATGAATGCCTGATTGCTGGTGTTCCAACCCCGAGGTTAAAACAAGAGGGGGGGGTATGTGACAGCAGGAAGGTAAAGTCACCTGGTTGCATCCAGGGGGGTAGATATATTTCGCCCAGATTCAGGCTTTACGCCGACTTATACAACTAGGTGGAGAGTTGTATAAGCCCAGCTGAGGCTAGTGGGCTCATGGATGACTCATACCTCTAGGGAGAGTGTGGGGCGTCGTGCAGACAGGGAGTTGATGAGACCAGCTGAAGCTTGTCAGCTCATTTAGGCCTCTATAAGAACTCCCAGATTCATTAGGTGTTTGCTCATGCCTGGAACCAGACCTGTGTGGACTGTCTAGGGAGAGTGAACCCCTGTGCGGTGAGACAAAGCCTGTGTGGCTATTTGCTTGGACATTTAAAACCAGGGACTTAGGGACTAGGACAGCACTAGGCTGATCCCAGTTGTTAGTTAGGAAACCTGTATGTTTAGTCAGAGGTCAAGTTGACCAGGATTTATTTTGTTTATGTTTCTTTTGCTTTGCTGTGTTTTGTCACTGTAAATAGAAAATAAACCGCACCTTTTTGATTTTGAAAACCACAACCTCCGTTTGCTGGGCCTGTTTTTGTGTGGGGAGCCCATCCCGGGGGTCACACACACCCGCTGCCGAGCTAACCCCCTCACACTACCTTCACCTTGGTTGATCCTGCCAGGCACTCGTACCCCTCCTACCTCCGCGCCTGCTGTTACCTTACCAGGGGCCGCTGGTGGGAGCCGTAAGGGAGGCCTTCCTCTGCAAGTCCGGGCTCATCACCGCTAGGTACGTGACAGTAGCAGACAGCCATGTCTGAGCCCGAGCAGGGAGCCTCACCTATGGAGGAACTATGTCGGCACCTGGCAGGATTGGCTGAAGCGGTCAGGAACCTCCAGCAAGGCTACACCCATCTGGAAGAACAAGTGCAGGTCCTCTCCAACCCCTCTGGAGCCCAAGGGGGATCCCATACCTCTACCTCCACTGCTGGGGCAGGATCCTCACCCACAGTTGTCATGCTTCCTCCGGAGCCCAGGGTCCCTACACCCGAAAGATTCTCCGGGGATCGAAGCAAGTTTAGGGCTTTTCGTAATTCCTGCGAACTCTACTTCGCTCTGCAGCCTCGCACCTTCTCCTTGGAAGCCACCAAGGTGGGCTTTGTGATGTCCCTGCTTTCCGGAGACCCTCAGAGCTGGGCCCACCGTCTCTTGGAACGGAAAGATATGGCGTTAAACAACCTTACTGCCTTCTTCGACGCCATGGCTCAGCTATATGAAGATTCCCAGCTCTCAGTAACCGCAGAGACCGCCTTGCGCACCCTTCAGCAGGGGCGCAGAGCAGCAGAGGACTACGTAGCGGAATTTAGACGGTGGAGCGCAGATACCAGTTGGAATGACGCCGCCCTCCGCCATCAGTTCTGCATAGGTCTGTCCGACCCTCTGAAGGACGAGCTCGCTAGGGTTGGCATACCACCAACCCTGAATTCACTAATTGACTTAACAATCCAGATCGACCGACGTCTCAGGGAACGAAGGGCTGAGAGGTCCACGGGCTTCTCCCGCCCGACCTGGATGCTTCCCCGGGCTCCCAGCCATCTGCACCCAGCACCTGTTGCACCTCCAGCCGCTACATCTGACATACCCGAGCCCATGCAGCTCGGAGTGCTTCGTCCTCCCCTCTCCCAACAGGAACGCCAACGTCGCCAAGTGAACAATCTGTGCCTGTACTGCGGGGAACCCGGACACTTCGTTATAAATTGTCCCCTGAAACTTCGTAAGTGTCTTTCAGTATCTTCTGACACTACCAACCCACAGGCCAAGTCCACATCTCACCTTGCTCTCTCTGTCTCGTTACAGCTCCCAGGAAGGACTCTGCAAGTGCCCGCTATTATTGATTCCGGGGCTTGCAGCTGCTTTATGGACTCAGCCTTTGCCATCAAGCACCAGATCCCTCTTGTCACCAAGACCCATGGACTATGTGTGCATTTGGCTGATGGGTCCATCATTAAGTCTGGACCAGTGGTCCAAGAGACCGCCCCTTTACCCGCTACCATCTCCACCATCTCCGGAACCCACCAAGAATACTTACGCCTGGACATTATCTCTTCCCCATTGTTCCCTGTGATCCTTGGTATACCTTGGCTACAGGTCCACAACCCTACCATCAACTGGGCCACGGGGTTGGTGACCTTTTCTTCTCCTTACTGCCAGCAATCCTGCGGGACACTCAAAACCCCTGGGCCGGCCACCCTCTTATGTATCAATACGGAGGCTGGAATACGGCAATCCATCCCTGAGGTCTACCATGACTTTCTTGATGTGTTTAGCAAACAAGGGGCAGAGACTCTACCACCTCATCGGGCCTATGATTGCCCCATTGACCTACTTCCCGCAGCGGCAATTCCGTTTGGCAGGATCTTCCCGTTAACAGAGGTAGAACAGGGGGCACTAAAAGACTATATCGATGAAAACCTACAGAAAGGGTTCATTCGTCCGTCTACATCTCCAGCCGGTGCAGGCATCTTTTTCGTAGAGAAGAAGGATCATACCCTTCGACCCTGTGTGGACTATCGTGAATTAAATAAAATCACAGTAAAAAAACGCTACCCTCTCCCCTTGGTACCAGAACTATTTCAGAGACTGGGAACAGCCATCATTTTTACCAAACTTGATCTCCGCGGAGCCTACAATCTGGTCCGCATCAAGGAGGGGGATGAGTGGAAGACCACTTTCCGCACCCGATTCGGACATTTCGAGTACCGGGTAATGCCCTTCGGGTTGTGGAACGCCCCTGCCACTTTCCAGTATTTCATTAACGATGTGCTCTGGGACTTCCTAGATCTCTTTGTCATTGTCTACCTAGACGATATACTAATTTTTTCTTCCTCCCTTGATTCCCACCGCAGGCACGTCAGAAGTGTGTTGGCTCGGCTTCGCCAGCACGGCCTGTATGCGAAGGCCGAGAAGTGTGAATTTGAGCTGGAAAGTATATCGTTCTTGGGACTAATTATCTCCAGCGAGGGCATCAAGATGGACCCTCAAAAGATTGCTGCAATCCTGGACTGGCCAGTCCCGGCGGACAAGAAGGGGATCCAACGTTTCGTTGGATTCGCCAACTTCTACCGCAAATTCATCAGAGGGTTCTCAGCCATAATCGCACCCATCACCCAGCTGACCAAACAAGGGATCCGTTTCCACTGGTCCCCTGAGGCCCAAAAGGCCTTTGAGGCCCTGAAGGGTCTCTTTACCTCTGCCTCTATCTTGAAGCACCCAGATTCCTCATTACCATTCGTCCTGGAGGTAGACGCCTCGGAAATTGCGGTAGGAGCAATACTGTCCCAAAGACAGGGGACCAGAGCCTTGCTCCACCCAGTAGCTTTTTTCTCTCGCAAGTTATCTGCGGCAGAGAGGAACTACGACGTGGGGGATCGGGAATTGCTGGCGATCAAGTCCGCATTAGAGGAGTGGCGTTATCTGTTGGAGGGGGCTGCCCACCCGATTCTGATATTCACCGACCACAAGAACCTGGAGTACCTGAAGGCAGCGAAAAGGCTAAAACCACGACAAGCCAGGTGGGCGCTCTTCTTCTCCCGGTTCTCCTTCCATGTCACTTACCGTCCCGGTTTCAAGAACATTAAGCCCGATGCCCTCTCTCGGATGTTCCATAAGTCTAAGGAAACCTCTCCTCCAGACACCATTCTTGCTCCTGGAAACTTCCTTCTGCTTCAGGAAGACCTACTCTCCCGGATCAAGCAAGCCTCCACTGGGCAGAGACTTCCCTCCGAACCGGAATTGCAGGCCAAAGATGGGCTGTTTTGGTACCAGAACAGGATCTACGTACCTGAAGAGCTGAGAATAACCGTACTGGAACTCTGCCACGACCATGCCCTTGCCGGGCACTTTGGCGTTGCCAAGACCACCGACTTGGTACAGCGTACCTTTTGGTGGCCTCGGCTCCGCGAGAACTGTAGGAAGTTTGTGGAGTCCTGCATAGTTTGTACCCGAAACAAGGGTTACAAATCCAAGGCCTGGGGACTACTGAGACCCCTACCCGTCCCAGACAGACCCTGGAAAATGCTGTCCATCGACTTTATCGTCGAGTTGCCTCCGTCTGAGAGTCACACCACTATCTTCGTGATAGTAGACCGTCTATCCAAGATGGCACATTTCATTCCCATGAAGGGGACTCCCTCAGCTCCCGAAACTGCACAGGTGTTCATCAGAGAGGTCGTCAGACTCCACGGGGTACCAGCCAATATTGTCTCCGACCGAGGGGTACAATTTACCTCCCGGTTTTGGAGATCCCTCTGCAAGGCTCTGGAGATAGAATTGTCACTTTCCTCTGCTTACCATCCCCAGACCAATGGACAGACTGAGAGGACTAACCAGACCCTTGAGCAGTACCTGCGCTGCTTCTCTTCATTCGCTCAGAATGACTGGGTTTCCCTGCTCCCATTGGCCGAGTTTGCCTATAACAACTCTACGCATTCCGCTACCAAGCAGTCCCCATTCTTCGCAAACTACGGTTTCCATCCTACATTCCTGCCCAATTCCCTTCCTGAATGTACGGTGCCCGCAGTCCAGGAAAAGTTGAACTTCTTTTCATCCAACAACCAACTTCTGCAGGAAACCATGACCAAGACTCAGGAACACAACAAAACAATTTTTGACAGGAAGAGACGGGGTGAATTAATGCTGGCACCCGGCGACCAAGTATGGTTATCCACTTTAAACTTGAGGATGGCATGTCCCTCTAAGAAACTGGGCCCCAAATTCTTAGGGCCGTTTCCAGTCAAAAGGAAAATCAATGAAGTGGCTTATGAACTGGAGCTCCCTGACTCCCTCAAGATCCATCCGGTCTTCCATGTATCTCTGCTGAAGCCCTCGGTTCCCAACCCATTTCCAGGCCGAAGTCCGGCTCTCCCTGATCCTGTCATTGTAGACGGGGAGGAGGAATTCGAAGTGGAAGCCATTATGGATTTTAGAAGAAGGAATAACCAGAACCAATTCCTGATTAAGTGGAAGGGCTACGGACCCGAAGAAAACTATTGGGAGCCTGAGGAGAACATCCATGCTAGAAGCCTGGTGCAGTCCTTCAAGAGATCTCACCCTGAGAAGTTTGCCCGGATGGGCATCCGGAGGCTGCCCCTTGGGGGGGGCAATGTCATGGAGGTCCTGCCAGAAGCAGGCGTCCTGGTCTTCCTGATTCTCGGTTGCGCATGCTCCGCCCTGCAGGTGGCGCCAGAGGGGCTATTTAAACCTGTCAATCGCAGACAGTCCCTGCTGTCTGCTCTACAGCGTTGAGTACCTGAAAACCTGATCTGAAGACTTACCTGTGTTTGACCCGGCCTGCCTGTGACTTCTCCAGTTTTCTGCCTGCATCCGACCCCTGGCTTGTTGTGACCTCTCCTCTGTCTGATCCCTCTGTACCTTGCTGCCAGCCAGTTAACCGACCCGGCTTGTCTGACCAAGCTCACTGTTCCTAGTTCCGGTCCAGTCTGCTAAGCTGATCCAGTTTGCTGAGTTCCTGTGTTCCTGGTTCCAGTCCAGTCTGCTAAGCTGATCCAGTCTGCTGAGTTCCTGTGTTCCTGGTTCCGGTCCAGTCTGCTAAGCTGATCCAGTTTGCTGAGTTCCTGTGTTCCTGGTTCCGGTTCCGTCTGCTGAACGATTCCAGTTTGCTGAGTGTTCCTGATTCCAGTTCGACCTGCTGTGTTCCAGTGTGCCTACCAAGTCTGCATACCTACCTTCACCTTGGTTGATCCTGCCAGGCACTCGTACCCCTCCTACCTCCGCGCCTGCTGTTACCTTACCAGGGGCCGCTGGTGGAAGCCGTAAGGGAGGCCTTCCTCTGCAAGTCCGGGCTCATCACCGCTAGGTACGTGACAGTGCGGCTGGAGGACAGAAGCGTCCCAGGGTGCGTAAGCCGAACAAGCCGGCAAGTAAACCCGCCACCACATGAAGTCTTGCCCCCGCCCGACTCTGGGGTGGGGGGACGACTTCGCAAGTTCACGGATCGGTGGACCTCCCGGATCTCCGACCGGTGGGTGTGCGAGGTGGTCACCTCGGGGTACAGGATAGAGTTCCTTTCTTGGCCACCAGACAGGTTCTTTCCCTCAAATCTCTCTCTCCTCCCGGCGAATCGAGCTGCCCTATTGAGGGCAGTGCAAGACTTGCTGAGGTGCGGAGTGATTGTGCCGGTACCGTCAAGGGAGAGGTTTCAGGGATTTTATTCAAAACTGTTTGTGGTCCCAAAGAAGGACGGAGTCCGTCCAATTCTGGACCTCAAAGCCCTAAATGCTATTGTGAAGGTTCGGAAATTCTGCATGGAATCCATTCGCTCGGCGATTGCTGCGCTTCACCCAGGGGATTTTCTGGCATCCTTGGACATCAAGGACGCCTACTGGCATGTCCCAATCTGCGTAGGTCACCAGAAGTTTCTGCGCTTCGCGATGGGCGAAGACCACTATCATTTTGTGGCTTTTCCCTTCGGTTTGGCGTCAGCACCGTGGGTTTTCACCAAGGTGCTTGCCCCGATTCTAGCTTTGCTGAGACAGCGAGGCATTGCTATCGTGGGCTATCTAGACTATCTTCTTCTGAGAGCACACTCTGGCTCAGAATTAGAGGAAAATGTGGTGATAGCCAGTCAGGCCCTCTGGGAATTCGGCTGGCTGCTGAACGTTCAGAAGTCGGTCCTGGTTCCGACTCAGCATCTGGAGTACCTAGGCTTGATCCTGGACTCCTCGGAGGCGAGGGTCTTTCTACCCTTGGAAAAATTACAGACTCTTCAATCCGCAAATGGTCGTCACTCCGTTTTTGCATGAGGGTCCTGGGACTCATGGTGGCTTCCTTCGAGGCGGTGCCGTATGCCCAATTCCACACTCGAGTCTTACAAAAGGGAGATCCTATCTTGCTGGAACTAGTCTCCATTATCACTGGATCGTCAGATCCAGGTGAGTCACCTGGTCAGGGCATCCCTGACATGGTGGCTGAGATCCCCGGCCCTTCGGTCGGGGAAGACGTTCCTACCTGTTCAGTGGACTGTGATCGCGATGGACGCCAGTCTTTCGGGCTGGGGCGGAGTCTGGGGAGTTCTGTCAGCCCAAGGGCTCTGGACTCCGGACGAATCCCGTCTACCGATCTATGTCCTGGAACTCCGGGCAATCAGACTGTGCCTCTCCTCGTGGTCAAGGAGACTGCAGGGACGCTCAATCAGGATCCATTCGGACAACGCCACGGCGGTGGCTTATGTCGACCATCAGGGGGGGACTTGGAGCTCAGCTGCGGCGTCCGAGGTCGCTCACATCCTAAGATGGGCGGAAAGAAGCGTGACGGCTCTGTCGGCCGTTTACATTCCAGGCGTAGACAACTGGCAGGTGGACTATCTGAGCTTCCAGATGTTGGACCAGGGGGAATGGTCCTTGCATCCGGAGGTGTTTCACCTCCTTTGCCGGAGGTGGGGCACGCCGAATGTGGACCTATTGGCCTCTCGACTCAATCGAGATTCGAGTGTCGAGATTCGTGGCCAGGTCCAGGGATCCCTGGGCAGACGCGTCAGACGCGTTGGTGGCTCCGTGGTGTCGGTATCGGCTGATTTATGCCTATCCTCCACTGAAGTTGCTACCTCGCCTTCTTCGCAGGGTGGAGGCCGAGGGGATTCCGGTGATCCTCATCGTGCCAGATTGGCCTTGACGTTCTTGGTACACCGATCTTGTGCGCCTAGTGGCGGATGTTCCATGGCAACTACCTGTGCGGGAGGACCTTCTGTCTCAAGGTCATATACTTCATCCTGCTTACAGTCGCTGGCTTTAACGGCATGGCTATTGAAAGCCAGGTGCTGAGAGACCGGGGTATCTCAGGTTCGGTCATTTCGACCATGTTGAGGGCACGTAAATCTTCCTCCAGGAAGATATACCACCGTACCTGAAGGGCCTACATCGCTATGTGCGAGGAGCTGGATTGGCGTCCACGGACATATTCCGTTCCCAGGATCCTGCTGTTCTTACAGCGTGGTGTGACCCAAAGGCTTGCTTTAAGCACCATTAAGGGTCAGATTTCGGCTTTGGCCGTTCTCTTTCAGCGGCCGCAAGCAGGCCATTGCTTGATTGATTGGTACCTTCGTATAGGGGGTTCGCCATGTGCTCCCCCCTATTAAACCACCTCTTCCTCCTTGAGATTTGAATTTGGTGCTCTCGGTTCTTCAAGAACCTCCTTTTGAAAACATCAGAGAGATTCCTCTCTTAACTTTTTCTCAGAAGGTGGCTTTTCTAGTAGCCATTACTTCTGTCAGAAGGGTTTCTGAATTAGCGGCATTGTCTTGCAAGCTGCCATACTTGGTCCTGCATAAGTATAAGGCGGTGCTACGCCCGCAGCCTTCTTTTCTCCTGAAGGTGGTCTCAGCCTTCCACCTTAATGAGGACATTGTGCTTCCGTCTTTAAGTCCTCGTCCATTGCATCCCAGAGAGTTTGCGCTTCACACGTTAGACGTGGTACGTGCTTTACGGGTGTACCTGTCTGCTACGGCTTCATTTAGGAAGTCTGACTCGCTGTTTGTGTCTGTGTCTGGTCCAAAGCAGGGCCAAGTGGTTTCGTCTGCCACCATTTCTAGGTGGATCAGACAGACTGTTATACAGGCCTATGCCCTTAAGGGGCGGGCGCCTCCCTTTCCGGTTACGGCACATTCAACCAGGGAAATTGGTGCTTCCTAGGCTTTCCGACATCAAGCGTCCATTGAACAAGTGTGCAAGGCGGCGACCTGGTCGTCCGCACATACCTTTTCAAAGTTCTATAAGGTTGATGTGGCTGCATCTTCTGATGCTTCCTTCGGCCGCAAGGTTTTGCAGGCGGCTGTTTAATGTTGCAACTCCTCCGTTGAAGAGCTCTGCTTGTTTGGGGTGTATCTTGGTTTTTCCTTGATACTGTTCCCACCCCTCGTTCTTTGACACTGCTTTGGGACGTCCCACTTTGTCAAGATTGAAGATGCTGTGTCAGTCCATGGACGGTAAGAGAAAATAGGATTTTTTTGTACTCACCATAAAATCCCTTTCTCTGACGTCCATGGACTGACACAGAACCCACCCCTCCTTTTTTGTGTTTGTACTGCTTTAATACGAACTGAGGCTGCTGGCTGCAGGTAGGAGGGTTATGTCCGGAGGGACCGCCCCCTGTACAGCTCTGGTAAATGAATGTATGTTAAAACAGCTAACATTCTGCCTAGTCTTCTGCTATGAGCAGGAACATAACCCACTTTGTCAAGATTGAAGATGCCGTGTTAGTCCATGGACATCAGAGAAAAGGATTTTACGGTGAGTACAAAAAAATCCTATTATTTACCAGGGTTTGTTTAGAAATGGCATGGCAAATAATAAGTTAAAACAAGAAGCAGCTGTGGTATCTATTTTTTTTTTTAAACAATAAAGCTTTTATTGATGCTTAAAAGTAGCATTTGTACAATCATACTACCATTTGTATAAAGAAATTGCATAGAAAAATGGTATTGATTTTTTAATCCATACAAATCATTTAGCAACAGATAGCTGACGCATTTCTGTTCAAAAGGCCCTTAGTCATAACAAACATTGCTAGTAAATAAAACACATTATATGATTAATGCCTGATGAGAAACGGGGGAAGAGCAGAAAGTGCAGAAAGTTAACTCCTTGCAGCTTAAAGTATAACTCTGCTTTTATTGAGAAAAAAAACATTCCCCTCTGGGTGATCTATGTACATTGCAAGGATTTTAACAAACTATGTTGAAGATTTCTACCTTTTGTTATTCTGGAGAAATCCCTGTATGTTTGTCTGTATCCATGTGGGAAAGTGAGTCTAATGGGAGTGGTTTCATAATTATCAGTCAGCTGTGCACCTGCAGGGCTCTAATGAGGAAAAGTGCAGGGCCTGCATCCGTTTAGATGTGATCAGTGAGCCAATCACACAAGCAGGAAATTACATATCTGGGGGCGTTCTGTAAACATTCTGTGTACAGAACGCCTCCAGGTAGCCATATTGCATTGCATTTTTCAGAAAATTACAGAGATGCAGATTAAAAAGGAAAGGTAATTTTTATTTGCTATTTTTTTTCATTGTCAGTGCTTATTTTTAGCTGATCACTGTATTAGTCACACTGGTCCCAAAAAAGTGGCACTCAGTGTCCGATTTGTCTGCCGCAGTATCACAGTCCCACTATAAGTTGTGGATCGCTGCCATTACTAATAAAAAAATAAAAAATAAAAAATTCCATAAATATATAGTGTAAAAGATGTAATTGCGCTAAAATCAACCTATTAAATAATACACACTCCTGAAGATACATAAAAAATATATAAAAACTAGTGCAAAGATATATATACATCCATAAGTGCATGAATCAAAGAGAATAAAAACCATCCACAAAACAGGTACAGCTGGGCTAGTCTGATCACTGCAAATTATTTTCTGGTAAGCAGCAAACACAGGCTCATAGATGAGAAATGCAAGTACTTTAAGACCGCGTTCCAGAGTTGGTGGAGATCCCACGGCTCTCAAAGAAATTTCAAAGAAATCAAAAAGAGTAGGACATAGCGCAATATGCTAGTACTATGGACTACAATTCTATGGAAAAAGTGCCACTCACATGCAATCAGATGAATAACAGCTCATAGTACGGTCAGATACGATATGTGCTCCTCAGCTTCCTGGATCTCGTCACTAGGCTCCTCCCCTACACGTTACGTCACTAGACACGTGACTTTTTCAAGGTATCCTCAAGATACCAGCCTTCCGCTTGGTCCATTCCAGGACAGGTCCTCCCCTGGTTTCCTCCATTGAGTAAAAAATTTATTAATAAATGCAGCGCCGTGAAAAAATGTCAATCCTAAAAATGGACATGTACAGATAACCAACCACAAATACTATGTGTAGAATGTGGCCTGTGAAGCAGTGATAAATAAATATAACTGTAACCAAAGAAAATTGTTGTGGCCTTTGAAGCCGTGACCACCATAGATGATTGGGGTGGACTAAAATGCACACACCATGAGTGATTGGATTGGACTAAGATGCACACACACCAGTCCAAACGTGTGTAAACAACAAGTGTAAAAATATGTTGAAAAATGAAGTATCATACATACAAATAACACTGTGAATAGAAAAAAATATACATAGAAAATGGGTGTTTGAAGTCTATGTAAAAATATTCAATATGAGAAATGATGAGAAAGAAAGAATCCATATGAAATCCTACACCAATGCAATGTCCACATTAACCCATGTAGAGTAGCTTTGATGCTTGTAGATGTTAAGGATGCACAACACCCAGGGACGTGACTTCCAACACCGGGGGAGGAGGGGGGAGAAATAAATACTCTTACCCCTATATATGGACACACACGCCAGCGGCGGTGGGTCAAACAGGCATAGAGATGATCCACTCTGGTTCACATGTAGACTGGAACTCCTATGGAGAGTGACGTCCTATATCTGCACCAGACAAGGTATGCACGGAAAGTTGTAATTCTCCTGCATTAATATCTCCGAACTCCAGACATCCAGACACCGATATCCACCATAGAAAGAATAAGAGAAGCCTCCACATAGTGTAGATAAATCGGGTGGTTTGTGGTAAAAAAGCTTATTTTATTCCAAAAAAACAAACACATCAAAAACCAATAAAAAGGTACAGGCATCCTGAGGCTGCTTGTAAAATAGTGATCACAAAGAAAAATTAATGTATGGCGTAGTAAAGCTTGAAACAGGTTCATGTACTTGACATGTTTCGCAGCAGTGTGCATCAACTGCTTGTGTTGATGCAATAAGTCACAGAGGGATTGACAGGGGTCACTGCCGGCTTACGCGTTTCAAAGACAAGTCTTCTTCCTCAGAGCGCAGCAGTCACACGCCTCTGTGGCGGCCTTGTGTAGTGTGTTGCGGTGGTTAAAGAGAGAGGTTAAAGAGAGAGAGAGACAGTGTCATTTATTTTGAGTTAGATAGAGCAGGCAGGCGAGTCAGTTAGCTGCAGTTACAGTGTGTAGATGATATATATGCATCCTAGGTGTTGTATATATATATTTACACACTGTATTCAGTTTAGCTAGATCCATTCCTGTTGTTCTCTATACTGACAGGCAGGCAGGTGATTGTGCTAGCTGCAGTATTTTCACTTAGTGTACTGTGTCCTTTTCACAGTGTGCACCTAAACGTACCTCAATACAGTTAGTTGTGTTTTCATACTAAAACCACAGGCAGGGAGCTGCATTAATTTAATTTAGTGTACTGTGTCCTTTGCACAGCGTTCACCTAAAGGTACCTCAATACAATTAGTGGTGTTCTCATACTAAAACCACAGGCAGGGAGCTGCATTAATTTCATTTAGTGTACTTTTGTCCTTTGCACAGTGTGCACCTAAAGGTACCTCAATACAATTAGTGGTGTTCTCATACTAAAACCACAGGCAGGGAGCTGCATTAATTTCAGTTAGTGTACTGTGTCCTTTGCACAGCGTGCACCTAAAGGTACCTCAATACAATTGGTGGTGTTCTTAAACTAATACCACAGGCAAGTAGCTGCAAGTATTTTCAATTAGTGTACTATGTCCTCTGCACAGTGTGCACCTAAAACTAACTGAAGACAATTGCTGCTTTTTTCATACTAATATCACAGCAGGCAGTTGATTGTGCTAGCTGCAATATAATCACTATAGATCTATATATTGTGACAGCAGGAAGGTAAAGTCACCTGGTTGCATCCAGGGGGGTAGATATATTTCGCCCAGATTCAGGCTTTACGCCGACTTATACAACTAGGTGGAGAGTTGTATAAGGCTAGTGGGCTCATGGATGACTCATACCTCTAGGGAGAGGGCTGGGCGTCGTACAGACAGGGAGTTGATGAGGCCAGCTGAAGCTTGTCAGCTCATTTAGGCCTCTATAAGAACTCCCAGCTTCATTAGATGTTAGCTCATGCCTGGAACCAGACCTGTGTGGACTGTCTAGGGAGAGTGAACCCCTGTGCGGTGAGACAAAGCCTGTGTGGCTATTTGCTTGGACATTTAAAACCAGGGACTTAGGGACTAGGACAGCACTAGGCTGATCCCAGTTGTTAGTTAGGAAACCTGTATGTTTAGTCAGAGGTCAACTTGACCAGGATTTATTTTGGTTATGTTTCTTTTGCTTTGCTGTGTTTTGTCACTGTAAATAGAAAATAAACCGCACCTTTTTTGATTTTGAAAACCACAACCTCCGTTTGCTGGGCCTGTTTTGTGTGGGGAGCCCATCCCGGGGGTCACACACACCCGCTGCCGAGCTAACCCCCTCACAGTTGGTGGAGAACCAGTGGCAGTTTTTTTTAAGCCAGCATGGAGGAGATACTGAAGCAGCTGGCTCTAGAAAATGCCAATCAACAGCAGACAAATGCAGGTTTGCAAAGGAGCCTTGCAGCCCAGCAGCAGACAAACGCAACTTTGCAACAGAGTCTGGAGGCTCAGCAACGAGCCCAGCAGCAATCTGAGGCCCGCTTCATAGACCTGTTGCAGAAGCAAGAGCAGAGACTACAACAACAGATGGAAGCAGTAATGCAGCAACGTCCGCAGACCAGTGAGGAAAGCCGTCCCACTAATACCGCGTCCTTTGGGGTGAGTCGTTTATTGACAAAAATGACTGGAGAGGATGATCCAGAGGTATTTTTGACCACATTTGAAAGGACCGCTGAAAGAGAAAAGTGGCCTGAGGAGCAGTGGGCTGGACTGGTGGCTCCTCTGTTAACTGGTGAATCACAGAAAGCTTACTATGACCTAGAGCCTAACCAAGCAAAAGACTATGTGATGCTAAAAGCTGAAATATTGGCAAGGCTGGGTGTCACCCAGGCTGTCCGGGCTCAGCGTGTGCATAACTGGACTTTCCAGCTTGGAAAACCCCCCAGGTCTCAAATGTATGATCTCATTCACCTGAGCAGAAAGTGGCTACAGCCAGAGACTTTGTCCGCACCAAAGATTGTGGAACGTGTTGTAATGGATCGGTTTTTGAGAGCTCTTCCTACTGCCATCCAAAAGTGGGTAAGCCATGGAGACCCAGAGACGGCCGATGGTCTTGTGGATCGTGTGGAGAAATACTTGGCTACAGAGAACCTGACGGCCTCTTCCAGAGACACTCGGACTTTCCACCCTAAGACCAGACCATCCCCAGGGGCGGATAAGAGGATTCCAAGGGGTGAGGGTGGAGAGAGTGAGAGGGTGGGAGCTCTACCCCAAGTTTGGCGAGAACAGCCTGGGAAATCAGCGGCTCAAGAGGCGGCAAGAAGGATCGTTTGCTACCGCTGCCGGCAAGCGGGACATATTGCAGCCAATTGCCCGGTTGTGGAGGAACCCATGCAGTGTGACTTTCTGACGGGCAGACGTCAGTCGCTGTGTGTGACAGTCGCATGCACTGCCATTCGAGGAACTGAGAAACATTTATGCAAAATGTGTGTTAATGGTAGAAATGTTGTGGTATTGCTGGATTCAGGTAGCCTTGTGACCCTGATAAAGGCTGAGTTAGTTAAAACAGAGGTCTCTGGGAATAGCAAGGTAGCTGTTATTTGTGTGCATGGGGACACCCGAGAGTATCCAGTGACTACAGTGTGTTTCGAGACCCCCAAAGGTACCCTCTCTCATCCAGTGGGCTTAGTATCTCAGTTACCGCATGACGCCATTGTGGGAAGGGATTTTCCGAAGTTCTGGGAACTGTGGGATGATCCTGAGCCCCTCACTGGTGCCCCTATGTACCAGGAATGTGATAGCCAGAACTCCCCTGAGAGTGGTGAGGACTCTCCGGAATTTCCCTTATCAGTATTGGCAGGGGAGACTCAAGAAACTGGAGAGGAGCCCACCTCCTCAGACGAAAACCTACCGTCTGTGGAGTTTTCTGATCTTGAGGTTCACAGGGAAAACTTTGCCACAGAACAGTTGAAAGACCCCGCCCTAATAAAGGCACGGGAAAACGTAGTGAAAATAGATGGCGAGTTAGTGAACCCAGATAATACCTGCACTTACCCATACTTCAGCGTAGAGAAGGACCTACTGTATCGGGTGGCAAAAAGGGCAGAAGAAACCGTTGAGCAGCTTGTGGTGCCCAAACCTTACAGGAAGTTGGTGTTGGAGTTGGCCCATGGGCACATTCTTGGAGGTCATCTGGGGACAGAGAAAACCCGAGAGAGGGTATTACAGAGATTCTATTGGCCGGGGGTGATGAAGGACGTAGAAAATTATTGTTCCTCCTGCCCTGTGTGTCAGAGGTTGGCCCCGATGCCACATTTCCGTAGCCCGCTGGTCCCTCTACCCATCATTGAGGTCCCGTTTGAGAGGATCGCCATGGATTTGGTAGGTCCTATAATCAAGTCCGCTAGGGGGCACCAGTACATATTAGTTATAATGGACTATGCCACCCGTTATCCAGAAGCGATCCCTCTCCGAAATACCTCGGCCAAAACCATAGCCAAAGAGCTATCTCTTGTTTTTAGCCGGGTGGGTATTTGTAAAGAACTGCTTACGGATCAAGGTACACCCTTTATGTCCCGGGTTATGAAAGAGCTGTGTAAATTGTTCAAAGTGACGCAATTGCGTACGTCTGTGTATCACCCCCAAACCGATGGGCTGGTTGAAAGATTCAACAAAACCCTAAAACAAATGTTGAAGAAAGTGGTGGATAGAGATGGAAAGGATTGGGACTGTTTACTTCCTTATTTGATGTTTGCTATTAGGGAGGTGCCCCAATCCTCTACGGGATTCTCCCCCTTTGAGTTACTGTATGGGAGACACCCAAGAGGGCTGTTGGATATTGCCAAGGAAACTTGGGAAAGTGAGAGTTCTCCCCACAGGAGTGTGATTGAGCATGTCGCCCTGATGCAAGATCGAATTGCACAGGTAATGCCCATCGTGAAGGAACATTTGGCCCAAGCGCAGTTGGCACAGCAGAGAGTGTACAACCGTGGAGCCAAGACCCGTACCTTTTCCCCGGGGGATAGGATATTGGTACTTGTCCCTACGGTTGAAAGTAAATTCCTTGCCAAATGGCAAGGCCCCTACGAGATAATGGAAAAAGTGAGCAAAGTGAATTACAAGGTCAGACAACCAGGAAGGCGAAAGCCCGAACAGATCTATCACGTTAATCTGTTGAAAGCCTGGAGGGATAGAGAGTCCCTAGTCGCAGACACTTGGTCACCAGCTCAAACTGGTTGCGTGATTCCTGAGGTTGGAATAGCAGCCACCTTGTCACAACCCCAACAACAGGAGGTTAAGGAGTTTGTGCTTCGCAACAAGGAGGTATTCTCTGAGCTGCCGGGACAAACATCTGGGGTAGAGCATGACATCATTACCCCGCCCGGTGAAAGGGTGAAGTTAAAACCCTATCGGATCCCAGAGGCTCGACGGGAGGCAATACGGGAGGAAGTACAGAAAATGCTGAACTTAGGGGTGATAGAGGAGTCCCAAAGTGATTGGTCTAGTCCCATCGTGTTGGTGCCTAAACCGGATGGGAGCTGGCGATTTTGTAACGATTTTCGTCAGTTGAACAAAGTTACAAAATTTGACACCTACCCCATGCCACGTATAGATGAGTTGATCGACCGGCTGGGAACAGCCCGATACATGACGACTCTTGACCTCACAAAAGGGTATTGGCAAATCCCCCTGGCCAAGTCGGCCAAAGAGAAAACCGCATTTGTAACCCCAGACGGGGCGTTCCAATATAAAAGAATGCCGTTCGGGTTACAGAATGCGCCGGCCACATTCCAGCGGAAAATGGACCAGATGCTGAGGCCCCATCGGAAGTATGCTGCGGCTTACCTGGATGACGTAATTGTCCATAGCACAGATTGGGCCTCACATCTGCCAAAAGTGCAAGCAGTCCTGGACTCTGTTCGGGAAGCGGGGTTTACGGCTAACCCCAAGAAGTGTACCATTGGGCAGGAGGAGGCCAAATATCTTGGGTACACCATTGGGAGGGGAGTAATAAAACCCCAACTCAACAAAGTCGAGGCCATCCAGAGTTGGCCACGTCCCAACAGCAAGACGCAGGTACGAGCCTTTCTGGGAATCGCTGGGTATTATCGGCGATTCATTCCCCACTTTGCTTCTAAGGCTGTGCCCCTAACCAACCTGACGAAGGGGAAAGGGTCGGTCATGATTAAATGGACCCCCGAGGCTGAGGCAGCATTCCAATTCTTGAAACAAGCCTTATGTAGCCAGCCAGTGTTGTACTCACCCGACTTCTCTAAAGACTTTGTCGTACAAAGTGATGCGTCAGATGTGGGGTTAGGAGCAGTATTGTCCCAGGTCTGGAACGGGGAAGAGCACCCAGTCATTTACCTCAGCAGGAAGTTGAAGTCCCATGAGGTAAATTACGCCACCGTTGAAAAGGAGTGTTTAGCGGTGAAGTGGGCTCTAGATTCCCTTCGGTACTACCTGCTAGGTAGGCACTTTGACATGGTTACGGATCACGCTCCGTTAAAGTGGATGGCTCAAAACAAGGAAACAAATAGAAGAGTGAATAGGTGGTTCCTGGCCCTCCAGGAATTCAACTTCACAGTAAAGCATCGCCCTGGCGTTCAAATGGGGAATGTGGATGCTTTGTCTCGAGTACATGAATGCCTGATTGCTGGTGTTCCAACCCCGAGGTTAAAACAAGAGGGGGGGTATGTGACAGCAGGAAGGTAAAGTCACCTGGTTGCATCCAGGGGGGTAGATATATTTCGCCCAGATTCAGGCTTTACGCCGACTTATACAACTAGGTGGAGAGTTGTATAAGGCTAGTGGGCTCATGGATGACTCATACCTCTAGGGAGAGGGCTGGGCGTCGTACAGACAGGGAGTTGATGAGGCCAGCTGAAGCTTGTCAGCTCATTTAGGCCTCTATAAGAACTCCCAGCTTCATTAGATGTTAGCTCATGCCTGGAACCAGACCTGTGTGGACTGTCTAGGGAGAGTGAACCCCTGTGCGGTGAGACAAAGCCTGTGTGGCTATTTGCTTGGACATTTAAAACCAGGGACTTAGGGACTAGGACAGCACTAGGCTGATCCCAGTTGTTAGTTAGGAAACCTGTATGTTTAGTCAGAGGTCAACTTGACCAGGATTTATTTTGGTTATGTTTCTTTTGCTTTGCTGTGTTTTGTCACTGTAAATAGAAAATAAACCGCACCTTTTTTGATTTTGAAAACCACAACCTCCGTTTGCTGGGCCTGTTTTGTGTGGGGAGCCCATCCCGGGGGTCACACACACCCGCTGCCGAGCTAACCCCCTCACAATATATACATCCCACCTTTGTGCAGCTACATCTCACTGCAGGCCATTAGTATGTCTGGAAGGCAAACAAGGAGAGGCAGACAGTCACAAGCCAATAAAAGAGGGCAAGCAGGCTCTGTGTCTAGAGGCAACTGTGGTAGTCATGGACACGGTGCATCCTCATCAGCACGTGGCCGTGGGTCACGCTTGTCCTTTTCGGCAGCTGGCCATGTTGACCCGCAACATGCCGAAGACTTGGTAGAGTGGGTGACCAAGCTGTCCTCATCCTCCTCATCCTCTCTCACCCAGGCTCAGGGTACTTTGTTTGGCAAAGCAGCTGCCAAAGCGGCCTCTTCCCTCGGCTCAATGGCATCAGTCACTCCTTCCCTAGCCCCACCATGTCCTTCTGAGGAGTCCCCCGAACTGTTTGATCACAGTGTTGGGTACATGCTCCAGGAGGATGCCCAGGGTTTTGAAGGCTCCGATGATGGTACCCAGCTAGAGGAAGGCAGTAACGTGAGCCTAGAGGGAGGGGGTACCCAACAATGACAGCAATCTGGCAGTCCTGTTCCCCCAGCTGCAGCATACTGCCAGATTTGCTCCAGTGATGAGGAGGGATGGGATGATGAGGTCACTGACTTTACGTGGGTGTCTGATAGGAGAGAGGAGGAGGAGGAGGCACATCCCCAACGGGGCAGGATGCCCTCCAGTAGGGATGAGCCAAACACCCCCCGGTTCGGATCGCACCAGAACCTGCGAACGGACCGAAAGTTTGCGCAAACTTTAGCGCCCTATTAAATACAATGGACTCGAACATTTGAAATCAAAATTGCTAATTATAAAGGGTAATATGCAAGTTATTGTCCTAAAAAGGGTTTGGGGACCCGGGTCCTGCCCCAGGGGACATGTATCAATGCAGAAAAAAGTTTTTTCCGGGGAGCAGTGATTTTAATGATGCTTAAAGTGAAAAAAAAAGTGAAATATTCATTTAAATATAGTACCTGGGGGGTGTCTAAAGTATGCCTGTGAAGTGGCACGTGTTTCCCGTGTTTAGAACTGTCCCTGCACAAAATGACATTTCTAAAGGAAAAAAAGTAATTTAAAACTGCTTGCGGCTTTAATGTAATGTCTGGTCCCAGCAATATGGATGAAAATCATTGAGAAAAATTGCATGGGTACCCCCCCCCCAGCCCATTACCAGCCCCTTTGGGACTTGTATGGATATTAGGGGGAACCCCGCACCCAAATTAAAAAAATGCCCTATATACTCTGAACAGCAGTATACAGGCGGTGCAAACAAGACAGGGACTGTAGGTTTGTTCTTAAGTAGAATCGGTTTGTAATTTTGAACAGGTACATTTTTTAAGTGTAGCTCCAGCCAAAAAAATCTATTTTTAAGCTTTTTGGAAAACATAGGGAAGGGTACCCCTGTAACATTTTTTTTGCTGTCTGTGCACCTGTTCAGAACATTTCACCTCACTTTCTGTCCCAATGACAAATGTTTTGGGAAAATGTTTTTTTTTTTATTGAAACAAGGATTGGTGATAAAGCATCAGTGGAGAGGAGACAGGTTTTTCCATATTAACTCTTACAGGAGAGAATTTCCCTTCCCATGGGGTAGATTTCCTCTCACTTCCTGTTGTCTCCTTCCGTTTGCAAGTAGGAGTCGTTTGTAAGTTGAATGTTTGAAAGTAGGGGCCTGCCGTATATACTCTGCAGAAATTTGGCCCTTAGGTGTTGGTGTTGCCACAACACTGTAAGCCTTCACAGTTACTCTTGGTGGGCGCTGGAACGCCCTGCTGTGAACTATTATATCAAGAATTGTAATTACATGCCATTGTTCAACAGTGGTAGGAAAAATTGGGCCTTTGGTGGTGGTGCTGGTGCCACAACACTGTAAGTCCTCACAGTTACTCTTGATGGACGCAGGAATGGGCCCAGCTGTGAAATATTAGATCAAGAATTGTAATTACATGCCCCTGTTAAACAGGGGCAGAAAAATTGGGCCTTAGGCACTGGTGCTGGTGCCACAACACTGCAACCCCTCACAGATACTGTAGTTGGAGTGCAGCAATGAGCCCTGCTGCATAGTATTGCATCAAAAATTGTAAATACACACCCCTGTAAAAACAGGGGCTGAAAAATTGGGCCTTAGCACTGGTGGCGGTGCCCAGAACAAAAAATGTTCTTACAAGCTATGAGCATGATCATTGAGGAGGAAGAGGATAGTCACTCAGCATAACTTGATAGTTACTCAGCATCAGCATAGGCAGTCTTGAAGGGATCTGACATTTCAAAGAAAATTATTCGGTTACATCAGCATCAGGTGCTTGGTAGCTGGTGGTGATCCAAGACTGATTCATTTTTATGAAGGTCAGTCGATCGACCGAGTCGGTGGACAGGCGCAACCTTTGATCGGTTACAAAGCCTCCAGCAGCACTGAATGTGCGTTCCGAAAGAACGCTGGATGCAGGACAGGCCAGTAGCTCAATTGCATACTGTGCAAGCTGGCCAGTGATCTATCCGCAAGACCCAGTAACCCAGAGGATTTGATGGGAAAGGTGTCCAAGTCTGATCTTGCCCCTAGGTATTCCTGCACCATGTAATCCAGACGCTAGCGATGGTTGCTGGAACCGATCATTCCTTGGGGCTGCGTACTAAAAAATTGTCTGAACACATGGGTCAGGCGGCCACCTTCTCCACCGCTCCTTCTTTGACTGACCGAAGCCTCAGCAACACGTTGTCCAAGACCAGGAATTTGTAACCTCCCAGTCTCTGGGAACGCGTTGCACAGACCTTTCTGCAAGGCCTCCCGAAGATGCTTCATCCTCTGCTCCCTCTGCAACAGGAAGATAAGGTCCACAACCTTACCCTTGTAACGTGGATCAAGGAGGGTTGCCAGCCAGTAATGATCCCTCTCCTTGATCGCATGAATACGAGGATCCCTCCGCAGGCTTTGCAGGATCAGGGAGGCCATGCAGCGTAGGTTTGCTGAGGCATTTGGTCCAGAGTCCTCTGGGTCACTCAGAACGACATGATCCGCAGCCACCTCCTCCCAGCCACGTACAAGTCCATGGGTGTCTTGGGACTGTAAGTGATCCCTTGAAGACTGCTGCTGATTCTGAGTGCTAGGCTCCACCTCCATGCTGACACAATCCTCCTCCTCGTCCTCTTCCTGTGTGACAGGCGGGCCAGCAGGAACACTGTCTGGATAAAGGGGGCCTTGAGAGGTAAGGAAGTCCTCCTCTTCCTCCCTCTGTTCTGCCTCAAGTGCCCTGTCCATTATTCCATGCAGCGTGTGCTCCAACAGGTGGACAAGAGGGACAGTGTCACTGATGCATGCACTGTCACTGCTCACCATCCTCGTGGCCTCCTCAAATGGTGCCAGGACAGTGCATGCATCCCTGATCATGGTCCACTGGCGTGGGGAAAAAAATACAAGTTCCCCTGTCCTGGTGCCATATTGCAACAGATACTCATTGATGGCCCTCTGCTCTGTGTGAAGCTGCTGCAGCATGGCCAACGTAGAGTTCCACGTGGTGGGCATGTCACAGATTAGGCAGTTCTTGGGTAGGTTGGATTCCTTTTGCAGGTCAGCCAGCCGAGCACTGGCATTATATGACCGGCAGAAATGCCCACAGAGTTTCCTAGCCTGCTTCAGGACCTCCTGTAAGCCAGGGTACCTGCCCAAGAACCGCTGCACCACCAAGTTAAGGACATGAGCCAAACAGGGCACATGGGTCAGTTGTTCTTGTCAGAGGGCAGAGAGGAGGTTGGTGCCATTGTCGCAAACCACCTTTCCTGGCTTAAGCTGGTGTGGTGTCAACCACCTCTGAGCCTGCCCCTGCAGAGCTGACAGAATCTCTGCCCCGGTGTGGCTCCTGTCCCCCAAGCACACCAGCTCAAGCACTGCATGGCATCTTTTTGCCTGCGTACTTGCGTAGCCCCTTGAACGCCTACGGAGCACCGCTGGTTCCAAGGACAAAGCACAGGTAGAGGCCATGGAGGAAGAAGAAGAGGAGGTGGTGGAGGAGAGAGGTGTGTCAGAATCACCAGTAGTAACATTTTGGAGGCGTGGTGGCGGAACAACCTCCAACACTACTGCACCTTGTCCTGCATCCTTCCCAGCTGCCAGCAGAGTCTCCCAATGCGCCATAAAAGAAAGGTAACGTCCCTGTCCATGCCTGCTGGACCACGAGTTAGCGGTAATATGCACCTTACACGGAGCTCTGCGGTGTGATGCAGTTGGTGTGCTGCCCTTAAGCTGGCCCCTGGAGGGCATCCTGCCTTGTTGGAGATGTGCTTCCTCCTCCTCCTCCTTCTTCTCCTCTCTCCTATCCGGCACCCACATGGAGTCAGTGACCTCATCATCCCCTCCCTCCTCATCACTGGAGCAAATCTGGCAGTATGCTGCAGCTGGGGGAACATGATTGCCAGATAGCTGTCCTTGTTGGGCACCCCCTCTCTCTGGGCTAACGTTACTACCGCCTCTCTCTGGGCCCACGTTACTGCCTTCCTCTAGCTGGGTTCCATCATCGGAGCCTTCAAAACGCTGGGCATCCTCCTGGAGCATGTACCCAACACTGTGGTCAAACAGTTCGGGGGACTCCTCAGGAGGACATGGTGGGGCTAGGAAAGGAGTGACTGATGCCATTAAGCCGAGGTAAGAGGCCGCTTTGGCAGCTGCTTTGCCAGACAAAGTACCCTGAGCCTGGGTGAGAGAGGATGAGGAGGATGAGGACGGCTTGGTCATCCACTTTACCAAGTCTTGGGCATGTTGCGGCTCAACATGGCCAGCTGACGAAAAGAAGGACAAGTGTGTCCCATGGCCACGTGCTGATGAGGATGCACCGTGTCCACGACCAGCACTGTTGCCTCTAGACACAGAGCCTGCTTGCCCTCTTTTATTGCCTCGTGACTGTCTGCCTCTCCCTATTTGCCTTCCAGACATACTAATGGCCTGCAGTGAGATGTAGCTGCACAAAGGTGGGATGTATATCTATATATCTCTGTACTGATTATAATGCAGCTATCAGAATTGCCTGCTGTGGTATTAGTATGAGAAAAGCAGCAATTGCCTTCAGTTTGTTTTAGATGAACACTGTGCAGAGGACACAGTACACTAACTGAAAATACTTGCAGCTCTCTGCCTGTGGTTTTATTATGAGAACACCACAAATTGTATTCAGGTTCCTTTAAGTGAACGCTGTGCAAAGGACAGAAGTACACTACATGAAATTAATGCAGCTCCCTGCCTGTGGTTTTGTTATGAGAAAACCACCAACTGTATTCAGGTAAGCTTTAGGTGAACGCTATGCAAAGCACACAGTACACTAAGTGAAACACTGACTGCAGCTAGCACAATCACCTGCCTGCCTGTCACAGTATAGAGAATAACAGGAACGGATCTAGCTAAATATTGCATAGGAGGGCCTCCCTTACGGCTCCCACTTGCGGCCCCTGGTAAAGTAACATGAGGCGCGGAAGTAAGGAGTGGTATGAGTGCCTGGCAGAATCAACAGAGGTGATGGTAGTCCAACGCCCATGGTGTCTCTGCAGGAACTAGGAGACAGGAGCTGGAGCAACTAGGAGACTGGACTGGAACCAGGAACAACAGGAAGCTCAGCTGACTGGACAGGAACCAGGAACAACAGGAAGTACAGTGGACTGGACTGGAACCAGGAACTACAGGAAGCTTCAGCAGACTGGAATGGTTCAGCAAACTAGACTGGAACTAGGAACCACAGGAAGCTTCAGCAGACTGGAATGGTTCAGCAAACTGGACTGGAACTAGGAACCACAGGAAGTTTCAGCAGACTGGAATGGTTCACCAAACTGGACTGGAACTAGAAACCACAGGAAGCTTCAGCAGACTGGAATGGTTCAGCAACCTGGACTGGAACTAGGAACCACAGGAATAATCAGACAGGCTGGATCGGTTAATAGGCTGGCAGCAAGGTACAGGGGGGACAGGCAAAGGAATCATCACAACAGGCCAGGGTCAGGTGCAGGCAGAAAGCTGGAGTGGTCACAGGCAAGCCGGGTCTTTCACAGGTACAAGTCACGGATCGGGTTTCAGATACACAACGCTGTAGAGCAGACAGCAGAGACTGTGTGAGACAGGCAGGTTTAAATAGGCCGCCCGGCGCCAACAGAGGTGCGCGGGCGCGCGCGCCCGCGCATGTGTGGTTGCACCCGCGATCGGGAGCCGGATAGTCTGAGGCGCCTGTTACTGGCAGGATCTTCATAACAGATGCATATATATCCTCTACACACTGTAACTGCAGCTAACTGACTCGCCTGCCTGCTCTATCTAACTCAATATAAATTACACTGTCTCTCTCTCTCTCTCTGTAAGCTCTTTCTTTAACCAACACAGCAACACACTACACAAGGCCGCCATGGAGGCGGCCTTATATAGGGTGGGCGTGTACTAAACCCCCTGAGACATAATTGGCCAAACGCACCCTGGCTCTGGCCAATTATGGCTCTCCGTTTTTTGTGCGCTGTGATTGGCCAAAGCATGCGGGTCATAGTGCATGCTTGGCCAATCATCAGCCAGCAATGCACTGCGATACCGCAGTGAATTATGGGCCGTGACGCGCCACTCAGATTTGGCGCGAACGGCCCATAATGTTCGCAATTCGACGAACATCTGAACAGCCGATGTTCGAGTCGAACATGGGTTCGACTCGAACACGAAGCTCATCCCTACCCTCCAGGGGCCAGCTTAAGGGCAGCCAACCGACTGCATCACACTGCAGTGTTCCGCATGTTCAGGGCGCTGCTGTCTCTGCGCGTTATTCCAAAAGTTCTTTGGTGTGGGCCTTTTTTGAGACGTTAGCAGCAGATCGCACTATTGCTATTTGCAACACATGTCTGAAGCGTATCTCGCGTGGCCAAAACATGAGCCACTTGGGAACCATGTGCTTGACTAGTGATGAGCCGAACACCCCCGGGTTCGGTTCGCACCAGAACCCGCGAACGGACCGAAAGTTTGCGCGAACATTAGAACCCTATTAAATACAATGGATGCGAACGTTCGGATTCTAAAGTGCTAATTATAACGACTATTATCCATGTTATTGTCCGAAACAGAGTTTGGGAACCCGGGTTCTGCACCAGGGGACATGTATCAATGCAAAAAGAAGTTTTAAAAACGGACGTTTTCCGGGAGCAGTCATTTTAATGATGCATAAAGTGAAAAAAAAAAAGTCAAATATTCCTTTAAATATTGTACCTGGGGGGTGTCTAAAGTATGCCTGTGAAGTGCCACGTGTTTCCCGTGTTTAGAACTGTCCCTGCACAAAATAACATTTCTAAAGGAAAAAAAGCCATTTAAAACTGCTTGCGGCTTTAATGCAATGTCTGGTCCCGGTAATATGGATGAAAATCTTTAGGAAAAATGGCATAGCTACCCCATCAACCCCCCCCCCCTACCCCAGCCCATTACCAGCCCCTTTGGGTCTTGTATGGATATTAAGGGGAACCCTGCACACAAAATAAAAAAGCCCCTATATACTCTGAACAGCCGTATACAGGCGGTGCATACAAGACAGGGACTGTAGGTTTGTTCTTATGTAGAATCTGTTTGTAATTTTGAACAGCTGCATTGTTTAAGTGTAGCTCCATGCCAAATTCCTTTTTTTTAGCTTTTTGGAAAACATAGGGAACGGTTATCACCCCTGTCACATTTTTTTTGCTGTCTGTGCCCCTGTTCAGAACATTTCACCTCACTTTGCGTCCCAATGACAACTGTTTTTGAAATGTGGTGTTTGTATTGAAACAAGGATTGGTGATAAAGCATCAGTAGAGAGGAGACACCTTTCTCCCATATTAATTCTTACAGGAGAGAATTTTCCTTCCAAGGGGTAGATTTCCTCTCACTTCCTGTTGTCTTCTTCCGTTTGCAAGTAGTAGTAGTTTGTAAGTTGGATGTTTGGAAGTAGGGACCTTCCGTATATACTCTGCAGAAATTGGCCCCTTAGGTGTTGGTGTTGGCACAACACTGAAAGCACTCACAGTTATTCTTGGTGGGTGCTGGAACGCCCTGCTGTCAAGTATAATATCAGGAATTGTAATAACATATAATTGTTGATCAGTGGTAGTTGAAATTGGGCCTTTGATGGTGGTGCTGGTGCCACAACACTGTAAGGCCTGACAGTTACTCTTGGTGGGCGCAGCAATGGTCCCTGCTGTGAATTATTAGATCAATAATTATAATTGCATGCCCCTGTTGAACAGGGGCTGAAAAACTGGGCCTTTGGTGGTGGTGGTGGTGGTGGTGGTGATGGTGTTGCTGGTGCCACAACACTGTAAGGCCTGACAGTTACTCTTGGTGGGCGCAGCAATGGGCCCTGCTGTGAATTATTAGATCAATAATTATAATTGCATGCCCCTGTTGAACAGGGGCTGAAAAATTGGGCCTTAGGCACTGGTGGCACAACACTGCAACCCCTCACAGATACTGTACTTGGAGCACAGCAATGAGGCCTGTTGCAAAGTATTGCATCAAAAATTTTAATTACACGCCCCTGTTAAACAGGGGCTGAAAAATTGGGCCTTAGCCACTGGTGGCGTCACCCATAAACCAAAATGATCTTCCAAGCTATCATCGTTAATCGTATCATTGAGGAGGAGGAGGAGGATAGCCAGACAACATAACAGCACAGGCACTCAGCATCAGCATCAGTCTTGAAGGGATGTGACATTTTAAAATCAATTAGTCTGTTATATCAGCATCTGGTGTGTGGTAGCTGGTGGTGATCCAAGACTGGTTCATCTTGATGAAAGTCAGTCGATCAACCGAGTCGGTGGACAGGCGCACCCTGTGATCCGTGACAAATCCTCCAGCAGCACTGAATGTGCGTTCTGAAAGAACGCTGGATGCAGGACAGGCCAGTAGCTCAATTGCATACTGTGCAAGCTCTGGCCAGTGATCCATCCTCAAGACCCAGTAAGCCAGAGGATTTTCGGTGGGGAAGGTGTCCAAGTCTGACCTTGCCCCTAGGTATTCCTGCACCATGTATATCAGACGCTGGCGATGGTTGCTGGAACCGATCATACTTTGGGGCTGCGGACTAAAGAATTGTCTGAACGCATCAGTCAGACGGCCACCTTCCCCACCGCTCCTTCTTTGACTGCCCGAAGCCTCAGCAACTCGTTGTCCAGGACCAGGAGTTTGTATCCTCCCAGTCTCTGGGAATGCGTTGCACAGACCTTTCTGCAAGGCCTCCCGGAGTTGTCTCATCCTCTGCTCCCTCTGCGACGGTACGATAAGGTCCGCAACCTTACCCTTGTACCGTGGATCAAGGAGAGTGGCCAGCCAGTAATGGTCCCTCTCCTTGATCGGAAGATTACGAGGATCCTTCCGCAGACTTTGCAGGATCAGGGAGGCCATGCAGCGCAGGTTAGCTGAGGCATTCAGTCCGGAGTCCTCTGGGTCACTAAGGACGACATGATCCGCAGCCACCTCCTCCCAGCCACGTACAAGTCCACTGGTTTCTTGGGACTGTAAATCATCCCTAAAAGACTGCTGCTGATGATGCTGAGTGCCAGCCTCCACCTCCATGCTGACACAATCCTCCTCCTCCTCCTCCTCCTCTTCCTGTGCGATGGGTGGGACAGAAGGAACACTGTCTGGGTAAAGGGGGCCTTGAGAGGCAAGGAAGTCCTCCTCTTCCTGCCTCTGTTCTGCCTCAAGTGCCCTGTCCATTATTCCACGCAGCGTGTGCTCCAACAGGTGGACAAGAGGTACAGTGTCACTGATGCATGCACTGTCACTGCTCACCATCCTCGTGGCCTCCTCAAATGGTGCCAGGACAGTGCATGCATCCCTGATCATGCCCCACTGGCGTGGTGAAAAAAACCCGAGCTCCCCTGACCCTGTCCTGGTGCCGTAGTCGCACAGGTACTCATTGATGGCCCTCTGCTGCGTGTGCAGCCGCTGCAGCATGGCCAACGTTGAGTTCCACCTGGTGGGCATGTCACATATAAGGCGGTTCTTGGGCAGGTTCAACTCCTTTTGAAGCTCAGCCAGGCGAGCACTGGCATTATAAGATCTGCGGAAATGCACACAGACTTTCCTGGCCTGCCTCAGGACATCCTGTAAGCCTGGGTACCTGCCCAAGAACCGCTGCACCACCAGGTTAAGGACGTGAGCCATACAGGGCACATGGGTCAGTTGTCCCTGTCGGAGGGCGGAGAGGAGGTTGGTGCCATTGTCGCAAACCACCATTCCTGGCTTAAGCTGGCGTGGCGTCAACCACCTCTCGGCCTGCCCCTGCAGAGCACCTCTGCCCCAGTGTGGCTCCTGTCCCCCAAACACATCAGCGCAAGCACGGCATGGCATCTTTTTGCCTGCGTACTTGCGTAGCCCCTTGAACGCCTACGGAGCACCGCTGGTTCCGAGGACAAACCACAGGAAGAGGCCATGGAGGAAGAAGAAGAGGAGGGGGTGGAGGAGAGAGGTGTGTCACAACCAGTAGTAGCATTTTGGAGGCGTGGGGGTGGAACAACCTCCAACACTACTGCACCTTGTCCTGCATCCTTCCCAGCTGCCAAAAGAGTGACCCAATGGGCCGTGAAAGAAAGGTAACGTCCCTGTCCATGCCTGCTGGACCATGAGTCAGCGGTAATATGCACCTTACCGCTGACCGCCCTGTCCAGCGAGGCCAAGACATTGCCTTCCACATGCCTGTAGAGAGCCGGAATAGCCTTCCGTGCGAAAAAGTGTCGTTTGGGAACCTGCCACTGAGGAACCGCACATTGCACAAACTCACGGAAGGGGGCCGAGTCTACCAACTGAAAAGGCAGCAGTTGAAGCGCTAGCAATTTAGCCAAGCTAGCATTCAACCGCTGGGCATGTGGATGGCTGGGAGTGAACTTCTTTCGACGGTCCAGCAGCTGGGGCAGGGAAATTTGCCTGCTAGAATCGGACGTTGGTGTACTGCTAGCAGAGTGCCCGCAAGTACTTGCCTGTGACACACCTAATTCTACACCTTCATTCCTCTCAGAGCAGGTTTCAGAGAGGAGTGAAGGTATAGTGGGGTTGGAGATCCCAGCTGATGCGGTGCAAGAAGAGGTCAGCTTTGTTCTTTGGTGTGGGTCTTTAAGGTAGGCTTGCCAACGAGCTGCATGGCAGGTCAACATATGTCTGATCAAGCATGTGGTGCCCAAGCGGCTGATGTTTTGGCCACGCGATATACGCTTGAGACATATGTTGCAAACAGTAGCTGTGCGATCTGATGCACTCGCCTCAAAAAAGGCCCACACCAAAGAACTTTTTGAATGACGGGCAGAGGCAGCGCCCTGCACAGGCGGAGCTCTGCGGTGTGATTCCGTCGGTGTGCTGCCCATACGCTGGCCACTCAAGGGCATCCTGCCTCGTTGGAGATGTGCCTCCTCCTCATCCTCCTCCTCCTCCTCTCTCCTATTAGGCACCCACGTGGAGTCAGTGACCTCATCATCCCCTCCCTCCTCATCACTGGAGCCAATCTGGCAGTATGCTGCAGCTGCTGGAACATGACTGCCAGATTGGTGTCCTTCTTGAGCATCCCCTCTCTCTGCTCTCACGCTGCTGCCTTCCTCTAGCTGGGTATCATCATCAGATCCTTCCAAACGCTGGGTATCCTCCTGGAGCATGTACCCAACACTGTGCTCAAACAGTTCGGGGGACTCCTCAGGAGGAGGGCATGGTGGATCTAGGGAAGGATTTACTAATGAAGATAATGATACCAGAGAAGAGGACGCTTTGGCAGCTGCTTTGCCACTACCCTGAGCCTGGGTGAGAGAGGATGAGGAGGATGAGGTGGGCTTGGTCATCCACTCTACCAAGTCTTCGGCATGATGTGGCTCAACATGTCCAGCTGCCGAAAACAAGGACAAGCGTGTCCCATGGCCATGTGCTGATGACAATGCACCGCGTACACGACCAGCACTGTTGCCCCCAGACACAGAGCCTGCTTGCCCTCTTTTTTTGCCTCCTGACTGTCTGCCTCTCCTTGGTTGCCTTCCAGACAGTTTAATGGATGGCCTGCAGGGAGATGGGAAAAACAGCAATAAGGGCTACCTTCAGGTGTATATTGTGCAGGAGGCTTAGCAACAATGACACTGACACTGTCCCCTGCCTATCCTTCTCTGTCCCTAAACACAAGGATTGAAAATATGGTTCAGCAAAAAAGTTTTAGAACAGAATAGCACACTGACACTTTCCCTCACTGTCCTACTCTGCCCCTCCCTACAAACAAGATTTAGCACAGAATAGCACACTGATAATTTCTACGAGTGTCCTTCTCTGTCCCTCAACTCAGGGATTGAAAATATGGAACAGCAAAATAGTTTTAGAACAGAATAGCACACTGTCAGTTTCCCTCACTGTAGCTCTCTGTCCCTCAACTCAAGGATTGAAAATATGGAACAGCAAAATTGATTTAGAACAGAATAGCACACTGTCAGTTTCACTCACTGTACCTCTCTGTCCCTCAACTCAAGGATTGAAAATATGGTTCAGCAAAATAGTTTTAGAACACAATAGCACACTGACACTTTCCCTCACTGTAGCTCTCTGTCCCTCAACTCAAGGATTGAAAATATGGAACAGCAACATTGATTTAGAACAGAATAGCACACTGTTAGTTTCACTCACTGTACCTCTCTGTCCCTCAACTCAAGGATTGAAAATATGGTTCAGCAAAATAGTTTTAGAACACAATAGCACACTGACACTTTCCCTCACTGTAGCTCTCTGTCCCTCAACTCAAGGATTGAAAATATGGTTCAGCAAAATAGTTTTAGAACACAATAGCACACTGACACTTTCCCTCACTGTAGCTCTCTGTCCCTCAACTCAAGGATTGAAAATATGGAACAGCAAAATTGATTTAGAACAGAATAGCACACTGTCAGTTTCCCTCACTGTACCTCTCTGTCCCTCAACTCAAGGATTGAAAATATGGAACAGCAAAATTGATTTAGAACAGAATAGCACACTGTCAGTTTCACTCACTGTACCTCTCTGTCCCTCAACTCAAGGATTGAAAATATGGTTCAGCAAAATAGTTTTAGAACACAATAGCACACTGACACTTTCCCTCACTGTCCTACTCTGTCCCTCCCTACAAACAAGATTTAGCACAGAATAGCACACTGATAATTTCTACGAGTGTCCTTCTCTGTCCCTCAACTCAGGGATTGAAAATATGGAACAGCAAAATAGTTTTAGAACAGAATAGCACACTGTCAGTTTCCCTCACTGTACCTCTCTGTCCCTCAACTCAAGGATTGAAAATATGGAACAGCAAAATTGATTTAGAACAGAATAGCACACTGTCAGTTTCACTCACTGTAGCTCTCTGTCCCTCAACTCAAGGATTGAAAATATGGTTCAGCAAAATAGTTTTAGAACAGAATAGCACACTGTCAGTTTCCTTCACTGTAGCTCTCTGTCCCTCAACTCAAGGATTGAAAATATGGAACAGCAAAATTGATTTAGAACAGAATAGCACACTGTCAGTTTCACTCACTGTACCTCTCTGTCCCTCAACTCAAGGATTGAAAATATGGTTCAGCAAAATAGTTTTAGAACACAATAGCACACTGACACTTTCCCTCACTGTAGCTCTCTGTCCCTCAACTCAAGGATTGAAAATATGGTTCAGCAAAATAGTTTTAGAACAGAATAGCACACTGTCAGTTTCCCTCACTGTAGCTCTCTGTCCCTCAACTCAAGGATTGAAAATATGGTTCAGCAAAATAGTTTTAGAACACAATAGCACACTGACACTTTCCCTCACTGTAGCTCTCTGTCCCTCAACTCAAGGATTGAAAATATGGTTCAGCAAAATAGTTTTAGAACAGAATAGCACACTGTCAGTTTCCCTCACTGTAGCTCTCTGTCCCTCAACTCAAGGATTGAAAATATGGAACAGCAAAATTGATTTAGAACAGAATAGCACACTGTCAGTTTCACTCACTGTACCTCTCTGTCCCTCAACTCAAGGATTGAAAATATGGAACAGCAAAATAGTTTTAGAACAGAATAGCACACTGTCAGTTTCACTCACTGTACCTCTCTGTCCCTCAACTCAAGGATTGAAAATATGGTTCAGCAAAATAGTTTTAGAACACAATAGCACACTGACACTTTCCCTCACTGTAGCTCTCTGTCCCTCAACTCAAGGATTGAAAATATGGTTCAGCAAAATAGTTTTAGAACACAATAGCACACTGACACTTTCCCTCACTGTAGCTCTCTGTCCCTCAACTCAAGGATTGAAAATATGGAACAGCAAAATAGTTTTAGAACAGAATATCACACTGTCAGTTTCCCTCACTGTACCTCTCTGTCCCTCAACTCAAGGATTGAAAATATGGAACAGCAAAATTGATTTAGAACAGAATAGCACACTGTCAGTTTCACTCACTGTACCTCTCTGTCCCTCAACTCAAGGATTGAAAATATGGTTCAGCAAAATAGTTTTAGAACAGAATAGCACACTGTCAGTTTCCCTCACTGTAGCTTTCTGTCCCTCAACTCAAGGATTGAAAATATGGTTCAGCAAAATAGTTTTAGAACACAATAGCACACTGACACTTTCCCTCACTGTAGCTCTCTGTCCCTCAACTCAAGGATTGAAAATATGGTTCAGCAAAATAGTTTTAGAACACAATAGCACACTGACACTTTCCCTCACTGTAGCTCTCTGTCCCTCAACTCAAGGATTGAAAATATGGAACAGCAAAATAGTTTTAGAACAGAATAGCACACTGTCAGTTTCCCTCACTGTACCTCTCTGTCCCTCAACTCAAGGATTGAAAATATGGAACAGCAAAATTGATTTAGAACAGAATAGCACACTGTCAGTTTCACTCACTGTACCTCTCTGTCCCTCAACTCAAGGATTGAAAATATGGTTCAGCAAAATAGTTTTAGAACAGAATAGCACACTGTCAGTTTCCCTCACTGTAGCTTTCTGTCCCTCAACTCAAGGATTGAAAATATGGTTCAGCAAAATAGTTTTAGAACACAATAGCACACTGACACTTTCCCTCACTGTAGCTCTCTGTCCCTCAACTCAAGGATTGAAAATATGGTTCAGCAAAATAGTTTTAGAACAGAATAGCACACTGTCAGTTTCCCTCACTGTAGCTCTCTGTCCCTCAAATCAAGGATTGAAAATATGGAACAGCAAAATTGATTTAGAACAGAATAGCACACTGTCAGTTTCACTCACTGTACCTCTCTGTCCCTCAACTCAAGGATTGAAAATATGGAACAGCAAAATAGTTTTAGAACAGAATAGCACACTGTCAGTTTCACTCACTGTACCTCTCTGCCCCTCAACTCAAGGATTGAAAATATGGTTCAGCAAAATAGTTTTAGAACACAATAGCACACTGACACTTTCCCTCACTGTAGCTCTCTGTCCCTCAACTCAGGGATTGAAAATATGGAACAGCAAAATAGTTTTAGAACAGAATAGCACACTGTCAGTTTCCCTCACTGTACCTCTCTGTCCCTCAACTCAAGGATTGAAAATATGGAACAGCAAAATTGATTTAGAACAGAATAGCACACTGTCAGTTTCACTCACTGTACCTCTCTGTCCCTCAACTCAAGGATTGAAAATATGGTTCAGCAAAATAGTTTTAGAACACAATAGCACACTGACACTTTCCCTCACTGTAGCTCTCTGTCCCTCAACTCAAGGATTGAAAATATGGAACAGCAACATTGATTTAGAACAGAATAGCACACTGTTAGTTTCACTCACTGTACCTCTCTGTCCCTCAACTCAAGGATTGAAAATATGGTTCAGCAAAATAGTTTTAGAACACAATAGCACACTGACACTTTCCCTCACTGTAGCTCTCTGTCCCTCAACTCAAGGATTGAAAATATGGTTCAGCAAAATAGTTTTAGAACACAATAGCACACTGACACTTTCCCTCACTGTAGCTCTCTGTCCCTCAACTCAAGGATTGAAAATATGGAGCAGCAAAATTGATTTAGAACAGAATAGCACACTGTCAGTTTCCCTCACTGTACCTCTCTGTCCCTCAACTCAAGGATTGAAAATATGGAACAGCAAAATTGATTTAGAACAGAATAGCACACTGTCAGTTTCACTCACTGTACCTCTCTGTCCCTCAACTCAAGGATTGAAAATATGGTTCAGCAAAATAGTTTTAGAACACAATAGCACACTGACACTTTCCCTCACTGTCCTACTCTGTCCCTCCCTACAAACAAGATTTAGCACAGAATAGCACACTGATAATTTCTACGAGTGTCCTTCTCTGTCCCTCAACTCAGGGATTGAAAATATGGAACAGCAAAATAGTTTTAGAACAGAATAGCACACTGTCAGTTTCCCTCACTGTACCTCTCTGTCCCTCAACTCAAGGATTGAAAATATGGAACAGCAAAATTGATTTAGAACAGAATAGCACACTGTCAGTTTCACTCACTGTAGCTCTCTGTCCCTCAACTCAAGGATTGAAAATATGGTTCAGCAAAATAGTTTTAGAACAGAATAGCACACTGTCAGTTTCCCTCACTGTAGCTCTCTGTCCCTCAACTCAAGGATTGAAAATATGGAACAGCAAAATTGATTTAGAACAGAATAGCACACTGTCAGTTTCACTCACTGTACCTCTCTGTCCCTCAACTCAAGGATTGAAAATATGGTTCAGCAAAATAGTTTTAGAACACAATAGCACACTGACACTTTCCCTCACTGTAGCTCTCTGTCCCTCAACTCAAGGATTGAAAATATGGTTCAGCAAAATAGTTTTAGAACAGAATAGCACACTGTCAGTTTCCCTCACTGTAGCTCTCTGTCCCTCAACTCAAGGATTGAAAATATGGTTCAGCAAAATAGTTTTAGAACACAATAGCACACTGACACTTTCCCTCACTGTAGCTCTCTGTCCCTCAACTCAAGGATTGAAAATATGGTTCAGCAAAATAGTTTTAGAACAGAATAGCACACTGTCAGTTTCCCTCACTGTAGCTCTCTGTCCCTCAACTCAAGGATTGAAAATATGGAACAGCAAAATTGATTTAGAACAGAATAGCACACTGTCAGTTTCACTCACTGTACCTCTCTGTCCCTCAACTCAAGGATTGAAAATATGGAACAGCAAAATAGTTTTAGAACAGAATAGCACACTGTCAGTTTCACTCACTGTACCTCTCTGTCCCTCAACTCAAGGATTGAAAATATGGTTCAGCAAAATAGTTTTAGAACACAATAGCACACTGACACTTTCCCTCACTGTAGCTCTCTGTCCCTCAACTCAAGGATTGAAAATATGGTTCAGCAAAATAGTTTTAGAACACAATAGCACACTGACACTTTCCCTCACTGTAGCTCTCTGTCCCTCAACTCAAGGATTGAAAATATGGAACAGCAAAATAGTTTTAGAACAGAATAGCACACTGTCAGTTTCCCTCACTGTACCTCTCTGTCCCTCAACTCAAGGATTGAAAATATGGAACAGCAAAATTGATTTAGAACAGAATAGCACACTGTCAGTTTCCCTCACTGTACCTCTCTGTCCCTCAACTCAAGGATTGAAAATATGGAACAGCAAAATTGATTTAGAACAGAATAGCACACTGTCAGTTTCACTCACTGTACCTCTCTGTCCCTCAACTCAAGGATTGAAAATATGGTTCAGCAAAATAGTTTTAGAACAGAATAGCACACTGTCAGTTTCCCTCACTGTAGCTTTCTGTCCCTCAACTCAAGGATTGAAAATATGGTTCAGCAAAATAGTTTTAGAACACAATAGCACACTGACACTTTCCCTCACTGTAGCTCTCTGTCCCTTAACTCAAGGATTGAAAATATGGTTCAGCAAAATAGTTTTAGAACAGAATAGCACACTGTCAGTTTCCCTCACTGTAGCTCTCTGTCCCTCAACTCAAGGATTGAAAATATGGTTCAGCAAAATAGTTTTAGAACACAATAGCACACTGACACTTTCCCTCACTGTAGCTCTCTGTCCCTCAACTCAAGGATTGAAAATATGGTTCAGCAAAATAGTTTTAGAACAGAATAGCACACTGTCAGTTTCCCTCACTGTAGCTCTCTGTCCCTCAACTCAAGGATTGAAAATATGGAACAGCAAAATTGATTTAGAACAGAATAGCACACTGTCAGTTTCACTCACTGTACCTCTCTGTCCCTCAACTCAAGGATTGAAAATATGGAACAGCAAAATAGTTTTAGAACAGAATAGCACACTGTCAGTTTCACTCACTGTACCTCTCTGTCCCTCAACTCAAGGATTGAAAATATGGTTCAGCAAAATAGTTTTAGAACACAATAGCACACTGACACTTTCCCTCACTGTAGCTCTCTGTCCCTCAACTCAAGGATTGAAAATATGGTTCAGCAAAATAGTTTTAGAACACAATAGCACACTGACACTTTCCCTCACTGTAGCTCTCTGTCCCTCAACTCAAGGATTGAAAATATGGAACAGCAAAATAGTTTTAGAACAGAATAGCACACTGTCAGTTTCCCTCACTGTACCTCTCTGTCCCTCAACTCAAGGATTGAAAATATGGAACAGCAAAATTGATTTAGAACAGAATAGCACACTGTCAGTTTCCCTCACTGTACCTCTCTGTCCCTCAACTCAAGGATTGAAAATATGGAACAGCAAAATTGATTTAGAACAGAATAGCACACTGTCAGTTTCACTCACTGTACCTCTCTGTCCCTCAACTCAAGGATTGAAAATATGGTTCAGCAAAATAGTTTTAGAACAGAATAGCACACTGTCAGTTTCCCTCACTGTAGCTTTCTGTCCCTCAACTCAAGGATTGAAAATATGGTTCAGCAAAATAGTTTTAGAACACAATAGCACACTGACACTTTCCCTCACTGTAGCTCTCTGTCCCTCAACTCAAGGATTGAAAATATGGTTCAGCAAAATAGTTTTAGAACAGAATAGCACACTGTCAGTTTCCCTCACTGTAGCTCTCTGTCCCTCAACTCAAGGATTGAAAATATGGAACAGCAAAATTGATTTAGAACAGAATAGCACACTGTCAGTTTCACTCACTGTACCTCTCTGTCCCTCAACTCAAGGATTGAAAATATGGTTCAGCAAAATAGTTTTAGAACACAATAGCACACTGACACTTTCCCTCACTGTAGCTCTCTGTCCCTCAACTCAAGGATTGAAAATATGGTTCAGCAAAATAGTTTTAGAACAGAATAGCACACTGTCAGTTTCCCTCACTGTAGCTCTCTGTCCCTCAAATCAAGGATTGAAAATATGGAACAGCAAAATTGATTTAGAACAGAATAGCACACTGTCAGTTTCACTCACTGTACCTCTCTGTCCCTCAACTCAAGGATTGAAAATATGGAACAGCAAAATAGTTTTAGAACAGAATAGCACACTGTCAGTTTCACTCACTGTACCTCTCTGCCCCTCAACTCAAGGATTGAAAATATGGTTCAGCAAAATAGTTTTAGAACACAATAGCACACTGACACTTTCCCTCACTGTAGCTCTCTGTCCCTCAACTCAGGGATTGAAAATATGGAACAGCAAAATTGATTTAGAACAGAATAGCACACTGTCAGTTTCACTCACTGTACCTCTCTGTCCCTCAACTCAAGGATTGAAAATATGGAACAGCAAAATAGTTTTAGAACAGAATAGCACACTGTCAGTTTCACTCACTGTACCTCTCTGCCCCTCAACTCAAGGATTGAAAATATGGTTCAGCAAAATAGTTTTAGAACACAATAGCACACTGACACTTTCCCTCACTGTAGCTCTCTGTCCCTCAACTCAGGGATTGAAAATATGGAACAGCAAAATAGTTTTAGAACAGAATAGCACACTGTCAGTTTCCCTCACTGTACCTCTCTGTCCCTCAACTCAAGGATTGAAAATATGGAACAGCAAAATTGATTTAGAACAGAATAGCACACTGTCAGTTTCACTCACTGTACCTCTCTGTCCCTCAACTCAAGGATTGAAAATATGGTTCAGCAAAATAGTTTTAGAACACAATAGCACACTGACACTTTCCCTCACTGTAGCTCTCTGTCCCTCAACTCAAGGATTGAAAATATGGAACAGCAACATTGATTTAGAACAGAATAGCACACTGTTAGTTTCACTCACTGTACCTCTCTGTCCCTCAACTCAAGGATTGAAAATATGGTTCAGCAAAATAGTTTTAGAACACAATAGCACACTGACACTTTCCCTCACTGTAGCTCTCTGTCCCTCAACTCAAGGATTGAAAATATGGTTCAGCAAAATAGTTTTAGAACACAATAGCACACTGACACTTTCCCTCACTGTAGCTCTCTGTCCCTCAACTCAAGGATTGAAAATATGGAGCAGCAAAATTGATTTAGAACAGAATAGCACACTGTCAGTTTCCCTCACTGTACCTCTCTGTCCCTCAACTCAAGGATTGAAAATATGGAACAGCAAAATTGATTTAGAACAGAATAGCACACTGTCAGTTTCACTCACTGTACCTCTCTGTCCCTCAACTCAAGGATTGAAAATATGGTTCAGCAAAATAGTTTTAGAACACAATAGCACACTGACACTTTCCCTCACTGTCCTACTCTGTCCCTCCCTACAAACAAGATTTAGCACAGAATAGCACACTGATAATTTCTACGAGTGTCCTTCTCTGTCCCTCAACTCAGGGATTGAAAATATGGAACAGCAAAATAGTTTTAGAACAGAATAGCACACTGTCAGTTTCCCTCACTGTACCTCTCTGTCCCTCAACTCAAGGATTGAAAATATGGAACAGCAAAATTGATTTAGAACAGAATAGCACACTGTCAGTTTCACTCACTGTAGCTCTCTGTCCCTCAACTCAAGGATTGAAAATATGGTTCAGCAAAATAGTTTTAGAACAGAATAGCACACTGTCAGTTTCCCTCACTGTAGCTCTCTGTCCCTCAACTCAAGGATTGAAAATATGGAACAGCAAAATTGATTTAGAACAGAATAGCACACTGTCAGTTTCACTCACTGTACCTCTCTGTCCCTCAACTCAAGGATTGAAAATATGGTTCAGCAAAATAGTTTTAGAACACAATAGCACACTGACACTTTCCCTCACTGTAGCTCTCTGTCCCTCAACTCAAGGATTGAAAATATGGTTCAGCAAAATAGTTTTAGAACAGAATAGCACACTGTCAGTTTCCCTCACTGTAGCTCTCTGTCCCTCAACTCAAGGATTGAAAATATGGTTCAGCAAAATAGTTTTAGAACACAATAGCACACTGACACTTTCCCTCACTGTAGCTCTCTGTCCCTCAACTCAAGGATTGAAAATATGGTTCAGCAAAATAGTTTTAGAACAGAATAGCACACTGTCAGTTTCCCTCACTGTAGCTCTCTGTCCCTCAACTCAAGGATTGAAAATATGGAACAGCAAAATTGATTTAGAACAGAATAGCACACTGTCAGTTTCACTCACTGTACCTCTCTGTCCCTCAACTCAAGGATTGAAAATATGGAACAGCAAAATAGTTTTAGAACAGAATAGCACACTGTCAGTTTCACTCACTGTACCTCTCTGTCCCTCAACTCAAGGATTGAAAATATGGTTCAGCAAAATAGTTTTAGAACACAATAGCACACTGACACTTTCCCTCACTGTAGCTCTCTGTCCCTCAACTCAAGGATTGAAAATATGGTTCAGCAAAATAGTTTTAGAACACAATAGCACACTGACACTTTCCCTCACTGTAGCTCTCTGTCCCTCAACTCAAGGATTGAAAATATGGAACAGCAAAATAGTTTTAGAACAGAATAGCACACTGTCAGTTTCCCTCACTGTACCTCTCTGTCCCTCAACTCAAGGATTGAAAATATGGAACAGCAAAATTGATTTAGAACAGAATAGCACACTGTCAGTTTCCCTCACTGTACCTCTCTGTCCCTCAACTCAAGGATTGAAAATATGGAACAGCAAAATTGATTTAGAACAGAATAGCACACTGTCAGTTTCACTCACTGTACCTCTCTGTCCCTCAACTCAAGGATTGAAAATATGGTTCAGCAAAATAGTTTTAGAACAGAATAGCACACTGTCCGTTTCCCTCACTGTAGCTTTCTGTCCCTCAACTCAAGGATTGAAAATATGGTTCAGCAAAATAGTTTTAGAACACAATAGCACACTGACACTTTCCCTCACTGTAGCTCTCTGTCCCTCAACTCAAGGATTGAAAATATGGTTCAGCAAAATAGTTTTAGAACAGAATAGCACACTGTCAGTTTCCCTCACTGTAGCTCTCTGTCCCTCAACTCAAGGATTGAAAATATGGTTCAGCAAAATAGTTTTAGAACACAATAGCACACTGACACTTTCCCTCACTGTAGCTCTCTGTCCCTCAACTCAAGGATTGAAAATATGGTTCAGCAAAATAGTTTTAGAACAGAATAGCACACTGTCAGTTTCCCTCACTGTAGCTCTCTGTCCCTCAACTCAAGGATTGAAAATATGGAACAGCAAAATTGATTTAGAACAGAATAGCACACTGTCAGTTTCACTCACTGTACCTCTCTGTCCCTCAACTCAAGGATTGAAAATATGGAACAGCAAAATAGTTTTAGAACAGAATAGCACACTGTCAGTTTCACTCACTGTACCTCTCTGTCCCTCAACTCAAGGATTGAAAATATGGTTCAGCAAAATAGTTTTAGAACACAATAGCACACTGACACTTTCCCTCACTGTAGCTCTCTGTCCCTCAACTCAAGGATTGAAAATATGGTTCAGCAAAATAGTTTTAGAACACAATAGCACACTGACACTTTCCCTCACTGTAGCTCTCTGTCCCTCAACTCAAGGATTGAAAATATGGAACAGCAAAATAGTTTTAGAACAGAATAGCACACTGTCAGTTTCCCTCACTGTACCTCTCTGTCCCTCAACTCAAGGATTGAAAATATGGAACAGCAAAATTGATTTAGAACAGAATAGCACACTGTCAGTTTCCCTCACTGTACCTCTCTGTCCCTCAACTCAAGGATTGAAAATATGGAACAGCAAAATTGATTTAGAACAGAATAGCACACTGTCAGTTTCACTCACTGTACCTCTCTGTCCCTCAACTCAAGGATTGAAAATATGGTTCAGCAAAATAGTTTTAGAACAGAATAGCACACTGTCAGTTTCCCTCACTGTAGCTTTCTGTCCCTCAACTCAAGGATTGAAAATATGGTTCAGCAAAATAGTTTTAGAACACAATAGCACACTGACACTTTCCCTCACTGTAGCTCTCTGTCCCTCAACTCAAGGATTGAAAATATGGTTCAGCAAAATAGTTTTAGAACAGAATAGCACACTGTCAGTTTCCCTCACTGTAGCTCTCTGTCCCTCAACTCAAGGATTGAAAATATGGAACAGCAAAATTGATTTAGAACAGAATAGCACACTGTCAGTTTCACTCACTGTACCTCTCTGTCCCTCAACTCAAGGATTGAAAATATGGTTCAGCAAAATAGTTTTAGAACACAATAGCACACTGACACTTTCCCTCACTGTAGCTCTCTGTCCCTCAACTCAAGGATTGAAAATATGGTTCAGCAAAATAGTTTTAGAACAGAATAGCACACTGTCAGTTTCCCTCACTGTAGCTCTCTGTCCCTCAAATCAAGGATTGAAAATATGGAACAGCAAAATTGATTTAGAACAGAATAGCACACTGTCAGTTTCACTCACTGTACCTCTCTGTCCCTCAACTCAAGGATTGAAAATATGGAACAGCAAAATAGTTTTAGAACAGAATAGCACACTGTCAGTTTCACTCACTGTACCTCTCTGCCCCTCAACTCAAGGATTGAAAATATGGTTCAGCAAAATAGTTTTAGAACACAATAGCACACTGACACTTTCCCTCACTGTAGCTCTCTGTCCCTCAACTCAGGGATTGAAAATATGGAACAGCAAAATAGTTTTAGAACAGAATAGCACACTGTCAGTTTCCCTCACTGTACCTCTCTGTCCCTCAACTCAAGGATTGAAAATATGGAACAGCAAAATTGATTTAGAACAGAATAGCACACTGTCAGTTTCACTCACTGTAGCTCTCTGTCCCTCAACTCAAGGATTGAAAATATGGTTCAGCAAAATAGTTTTAGAACAGAATAGCACACTGTCAGTTTCCCTCACTGTAGCTCTCTGTCCCTCAACTCAAGGATTGAAAATATGGAACAGCAAAATTGATTTAGAACAGAATAGCACACTGTCAGTTTCACTCACTGTACCTCTCTGTCCCTCAACTCAAGGATTGAAAATATGGTTCAGCAAAATAGTTTTAGAACACAATAGCACACTGACACTTTCCCTCACTGTAGCTCTCTGTCCCTCAACTCAAGGATTGAAAATATGGTTCAGCAAAATAGTTTTAGAACAGAATAGCACACTGTCAGTTTCCCTCACTGTAGCTCTCTGTCCCTCAACTCAAGGATTTAAAATATGGTTCAGCAAAATAGTTTTAGAACACAATAGCACACTGACACTTTCCCTCACTGTACCTCTCTGTCCACACAAACAAGGATTAGCACAAAATAGCACACTGTCACTGACACTCTCCCTACCTATCCTTATTTGTCCCTAAACACAAGGAATCCAGGATTAGTAAAGGAAAAAAATGACACTGTCCCTGCCTATGCTTCTCTTTCCCTGCTCCGGAACACACTACACAAGGCCACCGCGCTGGCGGCCTTTTATAGTGTGGGGCGTGTACTAAACCCCATCAGCAATAATTGGCCACAGGCATCCTGCCTGTGGCCAATCATTGCTCTCCTCGCTGCCGGCGCTGTGATTGGCCAAGCATGCGGGGTCACAGTGCATGCTTGGCCAATCACAGCGCCTGGATGACACTGCGATGGCGTAGTGCATTGTGGGCCGTTCGCGTCACTCGAATTTGGCGCGAACGGCCCAAATCGTTCGATCTTCGTCGAACGATCGAACAGCCGATGTTCGAGTCGAACGTATGTTCGACTCGAACACGAAGCTCATCCCTATGCTTGACCAGACATATGTCGACCTGCCATGCAGTCCGTTGGCAAGCATACAAAAAAGACCCACACCAAAGAAGCAGACCTCTCCTTGCTCCTCATCAGCTGGGATCTCCAACCCCACTATACCTTCAGTCCTCTCTGAAACCTGCACTGAGAGGAATGAAGGTGTAGAATTAGGTGTGTCACAGCCAAGTACTTGCGGGCAATCTGCTATCAGTACACCGACGTCCGATTGTACCAGGCAAATTTCCCTGCCCCAGCTGCTGCACCGCCAAAAGAAGTTCGCTCCCAGCCATCCACATGCCCAGCGGTTGAATGCTAGCTTGGCTAAATTGCTAGCACTTCAACTGCTGCCTTTTCAGTTGGTAGACTCTGTCCCCTTCTGTGAGTTTGTGGAATGTGCGGTTCCACAGTGGCAGGTTCCCAAATGCCACTTTTTCTCACGTAAGGCGATTCCGGCTCTTTACCGGCTAGTGGAAGGCAATGTCTTGGCCTCGCTGGACAGGGCGGTCAGTGGTAAGGTGCATATTACCGCTGACTCATGGTCCAGCAGGCATGGACAGGGACGTTACCTATCTTTCATGGCGCATTGGGTGACTCTGCTGGCAGCTGGGAAGGATGCAGGACAAGGTGCAGTAGTGTTGGAGGTTGTTCCGCCACCACGCTTCCAAAATTCTACTACTGGTGATTCTGACACACCTTTCTCCTCCACCCCCTCCTCTTCTTCTTCCTCCATGGCCTCTTCCTGTGCTTTGTCCTCGGAACCAGCGGTGCTCTATAGGCGTTCAAGGGGCTACGCAAGTACGCAGGCAAAAAGATGCCATGCAGTGCTTGAGCTGGTGTGCTTGGGGGACAGGAGCCACACTGGGGCAGAGATTCTGTCAGCTCTACAGGGGCAGGCTCAGAGGTGGTTGACGCCACGCCAGCTTAAGCCAGGAAAGGTGGTTTGCGACAATGGCACCAACCTCCTCTCCGCCCTCCGACAGGGACAACTGACCCATGTGCCCTGTTTTTCTCACGTTCTTAACTGGTGCAGCGGTTCTTGGGCAGGTACCCGGGCTTACAGGAGGTCCTGAAGCAGGTCAGGAAACTGTGTGCATTTCCACCAGTCATATGATGCCAGTGCTCGGCTGGCTGACCTCCAAAAGGAATACAACCTGCCCAAGAACTGCCTAATCTGTGACATGCCCACCAGGTGGAACTCTACGTTGGCCATGTTGCAGTGGCTGCACACGCAGCAGAGGGCCATCAATGAGTATCTGTTGCAATATGGCACCAGGACAGGGTCAGGGAAGCTTGGATTTTTTTCCCCACGCCAGTGGGCCATGATCAGGGATGCATGCACTGTCCTGTCACCATTTGAGGAGGCCACGAGGATGGTGAGCAGTGACAGTGCATGCATCAGTGACACTGTCCCTCTTGTCCACCTGTTGGAGCACAAGCTGCATGGAATAATGGACAGGGCACTTGAGGCAGAACAGAGGGAGGAAGAGGAGGACTTCCTTACCTCTCAAGGCCCCCTTTATCCAGACAGTGTTCCTGCTGGCCCGCCTACCACACAGGAAGAGGACGAGGAGGAGGAGGATTGTGTCAGCATGGAGGTGGAGCCTAGCACTCAGCATCAGCAGCAGTCTTCAAGGGATCAATTACAGTCCCAAGAAACACATGGACTTGTACGTGGCTGGGAGGAGGTGGCTGCGGATCATGTCGTCCTCAGTGACCCAGAGGACTCCGCACAGAATGCCTCAGCAAACCTACGCTGCATGGCCTCCCTGATCCTGCAAAGCCTGCAGAAGGATCCTCATATTCATGCTATCAAGGAGAGGGATTATTACTGGCTGGCAACCCTCCTTGATCCACGTTACAAGGGTAAGGTTGCGGACCTTATCGTAGCGTCGCAGAGGGAGCAGAGGATGAAACATCTTCAGGAGGCCTTGCAGAAAGGTCTGTGCAACGCGTTCCCAGAGACTGGGAGGTTACAAATTCCTGGTCCTAGACAACGTGTTGCTGAGACTTCGGTCAGTCAAAGAAGGAGCGGTGGAGAAGGTGGCCTTCTGACCGATGCGTTCAGACAATTTTTTAGTCCGCAGCCCCAAGGTATGATCGGTTCCAGCAACCATTGCCAGTGTATGATTTACATGGTGCAGGAATACCAAGGGGCAAGATCATACTTGGACACCTTTCCCACCAAAAATCCTCTGGGTTACTGGGTCTTGAGGATGGATCACTGGTTAGAGCTTGCACAGTATGCAATTGAGCTACTGGCCTGTCCTGCATCCAGCGTTCTTTCGGAACGCACATTCACTGCTGCTGGAGGCTTTGTAACCGATCACAGGGTGCGCCTGTCCACCGACTCGGTCGATCGACTGACCTTCATAAAAATGAATCAGTCTTGGATCACCACCAGCTACCAAGCACCTGATGCTGATGTAACAGAATAATTTTCTTTGAAATGTCAGATCCCTTCAAGACTGCCTATGCTGATGCAGAGTGACTATCCTGTTATGCTGAGTGACTATCCTCTTCCTCCTCAATGATCATGCTGATAGCATGTAAGAACATTTTTGTTTCTGGGCACCGCCACCAGTGGCTTATGCCGCGTACACACGATCATTTTTCCCGTCGGGAAAAATTACATTTTTTTTTCGCCGAGAAAAACGATCGTCTGTGGGCTTTATGCCGTTTTTCTCGTTGAGAAAAACGGCAGGAAAAACGACGAGAAAAATTAGAACGTGTTCTAAATTTTCTCATCGTTTTTTCCATCATTTTTTTCCGCGGCAGTTTCCCATAGGGAGACACTGCCGCGGAGCCCACAGACGGTCGTTTTTCTCGACAAAGAAAAAAATGACGGGAAAAACGGTCGTGTGTGGGGGAAAATGCCGTTCCCTCGTTTTTCATTTAATTTCATGTCGTGATTCACGGCGGTGTTTTCACCGCCGTGAATCACGATCGTGTGTACGCGGCATAAGGCCCAATTTTTCTGCCCCTGTTTAACAGGGACGTGTACATAAAAATTAATTTTAATGCAATAATTTGCAGCAGGGCTCATTCCTGCGCTCCAACTAGAGAATCTGTGAGGGGTTGCAGTGTTGTGGCACCAGCACCAGTGCCTAAGGCCCAATATTTCTGCCCCTGTTTAACAGGGGCATGTAATTACAATTCTTGATCTAATATTTCACAGCTGGGCATATTCCTGCGCCCACCAAGGGTAACTGTGAGGACTTAGTGTTGTGGCACCAGCACCACCACCAAAGGCCCAATTTTTCTGCCCCTGTTCAACAGGGGCATGTAATTACAATTCTTGATCTAATATTTCACAGCTTGGCCCATTCCTGCGCCCACCAAGAGTATCTGTGAGGACTTACAGTGTTGTGGCACCAGCACCACCACCAAAGGCCCAATTTTTCCTACCACTGTTAAACAATGGCATGTAATTACAATTCTTGATATAATAGTTCATAGCAGGGAGTTCCAGCGCCCACCAAGACTAACTGCGAGGGCTTACAGTGTTGTGGCAACACCAAAACCTAAGTGCCAAATTTCTGCAGAGCATATACGGCAGACCCCTACTTTCAAACATCCAACTTACAAACGACTCCTACTTGCAAACGGAATGAGACAACAGGAAGTGAGAGGAAATCTACCCCTAGGAAGGGAAATTCTCTTCTGTAAGAGTTAATATGGGAAAAAGGTGTCTCCTCTCCACTGATGCTTTATCACCAATCCTTGTTTCAATAAAAAAAAAAAAATTCAAAAAACATTTGTCATTGGGACAGAAAGTGAGGTCAAATGTTCTGAACAGGTGCACAGACAGCAAAACAAATGTTACAGGGGTGATAACCCTTCCCTATGTTTTCCAAAAAGCTTAATAGATTTTTTGGCTGGAGCTACACTTTAAAAATGTACCAGTTCAAAATTACAAAAAGATTCTACGTAACAATAAACGTACAGTCCCTGTCTTGTTTGCACCGCCTGTATACTGCTGTTCAGAGTATATAGGGCCTGGGGGCCCCACGCCTTTTCTTTTTTTAATTTGGGTGCAGGGTTCCCCTTAATATCCATACAAGACCCAAAGGGGCTGGTAATGGGCTGGGGGGGGTACCCATGCCATTTTTCTCAATGATTTTCATCCATATTGCTGGGACCAGACATTACATTAAAGCCGCAAACAGTTTTAAATGACTTTTTTCCTTTAAAAATGTCATTTTTGTGCAGGGACAGTTCTAAACACGGGAAAAACGTGCCACTTCACAGGCATACTAGAGACACTCCCTAGGTACGATATTTAAAGGAATATTTCACTTTTTTTTTCACTTTAAGCATCATTAAAATCACTGCTCCCGAAAAAACTGCAGTTTTTAAAACTGTTTTTTTGCATTGATACAGGTACCCTGGGGCAGGACCCGGGTCCCCAAACCCTTTTTAAGACAATAACTTACATATTAGCCTTCATAATTAGCACTTTTGATTTCGAACGTTCGAGTCCCATAGACTTTAATAGAGTTCTAAAGTTCGCGCAAACTTTCGGTCAGTTCGCAGGTTCTGGTGCGAACCGAACCGGGGGGTGTTCGGCTCATCCCTACTGACAACCCATGCTACAACACTGGAAGAATGTCCAGCTTTAAATTCTGTGTCATAGAGTGAGTGGAGTCAGGGGTGCCCGACAGAGACGTTTATTGCAAAGAGAAGCCCTGTGGATTTTTTAATTACATTCCAGTGTTCTACAAGGGTTAAATCGCAGATGGGATCTGGACCTTCATCTCAGATGATACTGTTAAAGTTTTTCTTCTCCTCTGGCTTTCATCCTCCTCACTAAATCACTTCACCCCTCTCTTTGCACCATGTAGCAGCCTTTTTTCTATTCTTTTTCTGTTTTTGTTTGGATATTGTGCGGAATGCTTCTCTATGCTAGTTCCTTATATTAATATCTTTGCAACATTTTCGTAATACTTTTCTAATGCTTTGTAACAATTTTATTGTTCCATTTGTATCCAGGGAGTGCCTGTGAAAGGTGGAGGGTACATAATGCTATACAGCTGTAGCGGGCATTTAAATTTGGGGTGGAGCATCTGGGTTATTCAACCCAGATGTACTGATTGTTAGGGAGTCTGAGAATCCCTTTTGGGGTTCTTGGAGGACTCTGGTGGTGCAAGGTTCCCTGCGGCCTGCAGGTAACGTTGTCGCCCTGGGCCAAAGTTGAACCTGCACCGCAAGACTGTTCCTTTTTGTCCTTTCCTGGCGCTGGTACAGCGGGGCGGGGAACCCGCTGTGACGCAAAGGGAGAGGAGATAAAAGGGGCGGACGCCCTGACCTTGGGGTTCAGAGTTGGAGGACGCAGCGCACCCAGGCACCTTCAGCCTGGGTGCTGGCATTCCGGAGTTTCGGGCCCAGGTGCCCTTGACCTGGCCGGAGCGAGGGATGGAGTCCATCCCAGGCACCTTAAGCCTGGGGTGAGGTACTATGACCAAGGCCTGGGGCCCAGTAACTTCGACTGGGTTCCGCGAGGGTGGAGGAGTCCGAGGGGCCCTAAGGTGTTGGGACCCGTATCTGAGGTGAGGAGGCCAGGGAGTGTAACCCTTCCGAATAGCCCGGTACAGCATTAATCCGGTGACGGCGGGGCCTCTGGTAACTCTCTTGGAGGGATGTCTTCCCCCTGACAGGGGCTGCAACGTAGCAAAGGTAACTCCAGTTTCTGTTCATTAGAGTCGCTGGAAAAGACTCTGAAGCCAAAAAGTCAGTTTTACAGCCACCGTGCTTAGCAACCGTTGGTGAAACCTCAACGGTTTCGTTTTCTTTAAAGGATTGTGCCTTGACCTACTCCCCACCAATACTGAACTGTTCTATGGGTCTCAAACTGTCTGCTCGCAAAGGACTATTTGTTTGCCGTTATGGAATAAATAAGTGTTGGACCTTTTCAGTGTGTGGTACTCCAATTACTGGGAGCAAAGGGGGTTATCAGCAGAACAGACTTGGCTCTGAGCGTATACACAGCCCGAAGGTAATCTGGTGCTGGCCTTCACCTCTACATGCTGTAATCTAGAGGACATAGGCTGTGGCTCACCTCGCTCTCCCCTTCAAAGTACCCCTAGACCGGAGCCAAAAGTAACCGCTAAAGAAGAGAGAGAGGGTGAGGCCGCTACACAGCTATTTAAGCTGCAAGGAGTTAACTTACTGCACTCTCTGCTCCTCCCCCTTTTCTCATCAGGCATTACCCATATAATGTGCTGTTTTACTATCAATATTTGTAATGACTAATGCCCCATACACACGATCGTTTTTCTTGCCATTTTTTTTTCTTGCCGTTTTTCACGTCGTTTTTTTTCATGTTTCCTCTCAAGCCTGTCTTGCGTACACACGATCATTTAAAAAAACGATCAAGCAAAGCGCAGTGACGTACAACACGTACGACGGCACTATAAAGGGGAAGTTCCGTTCGAATGGCGCCACCCTTCATGTTAGTAAAGTTTGTTGAGCGACGATTCGCTCTTTTCAGTCTCGTGCTTTTCAGTCCGTGACTGCGTGACGAATGTGCTATCTCCATTACGAACGCTAGTTTTACCAGAACGAGCGCTCCTGTCTCATACTTGATTCTGAGCATGCGCGTTTTTTTCACGTCGTTAAAGCATACACACTATCGTTTTTCACGTCGTTAAAAAAAACGACATGAAAAACGACGTGAAAAAAGAGAGCATGTTCGAAATTTTTAATGGCCGTTTTTCACGTCGTTAAAAATGCTCTGGAGCCTACACACGATCATTTTTAATGCCCATTTTTTTTAATGGCATTTTTAACGGCATGAAAAACGATCGTGTGTATGGGGCATAAGGCTGTATTCACACCTATGTATTTTTAGTGCTTTTTGCATTTTGCAGATTTGCACTATACTCCATTTAACATGGTTTCCTATGGAACACGTTCTGTAGTGCAAATCTGCAAAATGCAAAAAGCACAAAAAATGCATAGGTGTGAATCCAGCCTAAAGCCTCGTACACACGGCCGGTTTTCTTGGCAAGAAAAGCTTTTAGCCAAGAAAACCGTTCGTGTGCATGTTTTCTCATCGAGAAAACTGCCGGGAATTTTGACGAGAAAAATAGAGAACCTACTCTCTATTTTCTCGTCGGGATTCTCGTCGGCCTGTTTCCCGACGAGAAAACCGTGTGTGTGTGTGTGTATGAGGCTACAAGCTTACCTGTCCTCCGGTAAGCGTGCGCATGCTCGATGAGACTTTGACGCATGCGCGGTAGCTTACAAGGGTTGTGTAGGGTGAAGCAAGATGGTGGCGACGGCATCGAATGTGACGAGCGCATGCTCGTCGTAGTCGATGACGTCACCGCGTTCTTGCCATTCAAAAGAACGGCGGTTCTTTTGAATGGCTGTCTGTATGCACGGCTTGGCAAGAAAAGCTTGCCAGGAATCTCGTCAGGAAAACCACGTTTTTTTCCTGACGGGATTCTCGGCCGTGTGTACAGGGCTTAATGCCCTTAAGGGCAGAAACACATCAACTTGTCTGTGAGCTTTTATCCCTGTGGATGGACTACTAAAAGGAAGATTTTACTGCAGCTATCTGGTGTGCTGATCAATTTGTATGGATTTAAGCTTCAACAGTTGCGTGGCTGATCTGGCACCCGCTTGTCTGCTTCCATCTGTTATCGGCTGTCAGGTTGTAGCACCACCCCTCCCTTCCTTGTCTTTGGGTATTGATTTTTACAGCTGGCGAGGGGCTATAAGGTAAAAGTGTTCACTTTTACAGGGCTCCAAAGGTGCCGCTCCCCCTTCTTCATCTATTGATGCCCGTGGTGGTTCCTGCACTCTCCTGTTCCTCCACGGAGATGGGATTGCAGTATCTAAGAGAGCAGGAGAAGATCAGGGAACATCCATTCCCTGATTCCCCCTGTGACTAATGAACCTGGAAGCAACATGTATTAACCGCTTGCCGACTGCCTCACGCACTTATACGTCGACTCGGCAGAATGGCACTGGCAGGCAAAGCAACGTATATATATGTTGTTTTGAATCTGCCGGTTGTTTTCAATCTGCCTAGTGACAGGACACTGATCGTCTGCTCCCTCTCATCGGGAGCAGTAATCAGTGTTGTGTCACAGTAAGCCCTGCCCCCATACAGTTAGAATCACTCCCTAGGACACACTTAACCCTTTCCTAGTCCCCTAGTGGTTAACCCCTTCACTGCCAGTCACATTTATACAGTAATCAGTGCAGTTTTATAGCACTGATCACTGTATAAATGTGAATGGTCCCAAAATAGCGTCAAAAGTGTCTGATGTGTCCGCCATAATGTCACAGTCATGATAAAATTCGCAGATCGCCGCCATAACTAGTAAAAAAATAATAATAATAAAAATGCCCTAAAACTACCTCCTATTTTGTAAACACTAGAACTTTTGCGCAAACCAATCAATAAACGCTTATTGCAATTTATTTTATTTTTTTACCAAAAATATGTAGAAGAATACATATCGGCCTAAACTGAGAAAAAAAAACATTTTATATATATATATTTTGGGGATATTTACTATAGCAAAAAGTTAAAAATATAGCTTTTTTTTCCCAAATTTTTGCTCTATTTTTGTTTATAGTACAAAAAATAAAAACCGCAGAGGTGATCAAATACCACCAAAAGAAAGCTCTATTTGTAGGAAAAAAAGGACGTCAATTTTGTTTGGGAGCCACGTCGCATGACCACGCAATTGTCAGTTAAATCGACGCAGTGCCGAATCGCAAAATGTGGCCCAGTCATTTGGCAGCCAAATCCTCCGGGGCTGAAGTGGTTAATTGACTTCCAGGTTCAGAGTTTTCATTTCTCAGCTAGTGTGGCCAAGGATGCAATGAACTAAGCACAAACTGTGTTTGATTAGCTGCATTGGAGGCAGGGTAGACATTGGAGCAGCGGCAGCCAGTCCATTAAGGGCGCCTAGGCGCCGCCCCCCTCTCTCCAGGCCACCCCCCTTTTTTAAGCACCTGATTAGAGCCAGAGGCTCTAATAGGCTTCAAAATAGGGTGGACTCGGGTCACAGAGAATATGACCGGAGCCCACCCAGGTGCGTTACAACAGCAAATTAATATTTGCTGTTGTAACACTGATCCTCAATCCGACCAATCAGAAGCGGGTGTGAGACCCATTTTCCGATTGGCCAAAAGAGAAGACTCCCAATTGGCTGCCAAAGAGAAGGGAGGAAACAGAAGCCGTTGCTGCCATCACCATGATGACCTGTGGAGAGCAGGAGAACGGGAGGACACCGCTTCCAAGCAGGGGAAGCCTCCAGTGATACGGTAAGTGCCACCGACCGACCGATGGACCGACTGCCCCCCCGCCCGCCCCCCAAAAAAATCCCACCGCCACTGCATTGGAGGTCTATTAGAGGGTCCATAAAAAGTGCATGTCACTTGTTCATGCTATCACATATGGGGCTTTTTAGCCCCCTTATGAAAGCAATAAAGTTAACCACCCCTGGATCATCCTATAGCAGATTTACTGCTACAAGGTGACCCTCCTGTGCAGGATCACCTGTATATGTGTGATTCTGCACTTCCGCCTTTTTCATATATATTTTTTTTTCAAAATTTTCTGCCTATTTGTTTTTGTTTTTTGTTTATAGCGCAAAAAATAAAAAACGCAGTGGTGATCAAATACCACCAAAAGAAAGCCCTATTTGTGGGAAAAAAAATAACATACATTTTATTAGGGTACAGCATTGCATGACTGCTCAATTGTCAGTTAAAGTAACTGTAACTACAGGGGTTAATGTCGTTTAGGATATTCCATTCTCGAACACATGCCAGCTACCAGACACTCCAACCAGCCGAATAAGACCCCATACAAATGATTCTCCCTGTACAAACGAGACAACGCTCTGTGTTGAAGTTCCAAAAACAGGGAATGAATCTTTATTGCAAAACATGGTAACACACTTCTCTTCAAAACACTTCCCTCCCATCCTTGGGGAACAGGGCGGGTTAAACTGTCCAATGACAATGGTGATACAGGTCAGGTGTGTTCAAACTTCTCCTTCAGTAAACAGTCTTAGCAGGAGGGGTTGCTGGAGTGATTCCCCCCCCTTTCCTCACAGCAAGACACTTAAACATCCCATAATAGGCAGCCAGACGGTCTACCAGCTCCAATCCACATCATCACAAACAATGAAAAGGTCTTTGGAAGCTAGTCTGGATTCATTAACATTACAACAGGCATCCAGGTGGATTAATATTACAGACCCATTTTAAAGCAATCCAAGACATATTCTCAATGTCCATTATTTTCTAGCTCATACTTTCTAAGAACTTCTGGGTTCCACGGGCCCACCCGTTACATATCTTCCCTTTCGGCAGGAGACTAACACAGGAGGAAACCCCAGACGGGTTGACTCCGAAGTTAGTCCATAGTTCCATTCCTCTAATGCCTGGACAACCCATCAGCATTGCCATTTTGCTTACCGGGTCAGTAGCTGATGGTGAAGTTGTAAGGTTGTAGGGCGAATAATGGAATTCAGTTCTGGAACAGTCACTTGCTTTGCTCTCTCAATGGCTCCCAAAACTTGTTGCTGATGCTCTTGGGAGAGGTAAGGCAAAACCTGGGCGCAAATCCTATTTAACCTTTTGACAATTTCAGCCTGTTTGTGCATTTCAATGTTCAAGCCATGGGACACCTCATAATACATGACGTAGTGTCGTTGCATCTCCGATTTCTCACTTGCCAACTTGTCACATTCAAATTTTAGACTGTCATATTGTGCCTGATCTAAGGTACATGTCGGGGAAGATAGTCTTACCGGGTCTCGGCAGCAAGCGGGTCGGTTCAAGTAGCACGGGTCTGGACACAGGTAGTCACTGGGTTTGCTTCAGCGGGGCCCATCGGGGCGTAAGCAGAAACGAGGGGGGCCAAATCATTCCCCAGTAGTACATCCGCTGGCAAATCCTTCATCACCCCCACATTCACGTGTCCCGAACCAACCCCCCAATCCAGGTGAACACGGGCAATGGGTAGCCGGAAGACGGTGCCTCCCGCTACTCTTACGGCTACAGTGTCTCCGGTATGTTGGCTCTCTGGGATGAGGTTCTTCTGTAGTAGGGTCATGGTGGCGCCAGTATCACGTAGGCCATTGGCTACCTTTCCATTGACCCAGACAGTCTGCCTGTGTTGCTGCCAGTTGTCCCGGTTAGCTGCTTGTATTGGATCAGCCTCGTGCAGGACGCCCCAATGTTCTTCCTCCTCAACGCAGTGGGCCGCAGGCATGGATGTGTGGGGGTTTCCCCTTGCTGGCTGTCTCCATGACTGGGACTGCCTGGCTGGATTCAACGGACAGTCTGGCTTTTTGTGGCCTAGCTGTTTACACCCAAAACACCTGATGGGTTTTGAGTAGTCCTGGGAGTTGAACCTGGGCTACTGAGGATAAGTGGCCGCTGGAGGTGGTGCTGTAGGGCGGTATGATTGTGGTTGGTAGGCGATAGCCGGAGGGGGTGCCGCTGATCGATAATCCACCCGACCTGTTGTCTTGACCATGGGGTTATCCAGTTTGCGGGCGTCTGTGTATTCGTCCGCCAAGCGAGCTGCTTCAGGCAAGTGTAGTGAAATAGTATAGTGGTTTCCAGTAGATAATTGATATTTAGGTATTAGTATGATGATATAAGTTATGTTTCCTGCAGCATCACACCCAAGTTCTCCAGAGAATGCACTTTATTGACTTCCAATACAGAACAAAGTCCAATACTTGCACAGATGACAACAAACCCAACAGAATATATATATATATATATATATATATTGTGAGGGGGTTAGCTCGGCAGCGGGTGTGTGTGACCCCCGAGATGGGCTCCCCACACAAAAACAGGCCCAGCAAACGGAGGTTGTGGTTTTCAAAATCAAAAAGGTGCGGTTTATTTTCTATTTACAGTGACAAAACACAGCAAAGCAAAAGAAACATAAACAAAATAAATCCTGGTCAACTTGACCTCTGACTAAACATACAGGTTTCCTAACTAACAACTGGGATCAGCCTAGTGCTGTCCTAGTCCCTAAGTCCCTGGTTTTAAATGTCCAAGCAAATAGCCACACAGGCTTTGTCTCACCGCACAGGGGTTCACTCTCCCTAGACAGTCCACACAGGTCTGGTTCCAGGCATGAGCTAACATCTAATGAAGCTGGGAGTTCTTATAGAGGCCTAAATGAGCTGACAAGCTTCAGCTGGTCTCATCAACTCCCTGTCTGCACGACGCCCCACACTCTCCCTAGAGGTATGAGTCATCCATGAGCCCACTAGCCTTATACAACTCTCCACCTAGTTGTATAAGTCGGCGTAAAGCCTGAATCTGGGCGAAATATATCTACCCCCCTGGATGCAACCAGGTGACTTTACCTTCCTGCTGTCACAATATATATATATATATATATATATATGATTCAAAGTCCCATTTCTCCTAGATCATATTCTAGACCTGTGCTTTCCTATCCATGCAGAGTCTCCATGCAGAAATATATATCCTGTGCCTTCATATTCCTACAGAATATCTCCTAGGCCTTCATATTCCTACAGAATATCTCCTATGCCTTCATATTCCTACAGAATATATCCTATGCCTTCATATTCCTACAGAATATCTCCTATGCCTTCATATTCCTACAGAATATCTCCTATGCCTTCATATTCCTACAGAATATATCCTATGCCTTCATATTCCTACAGAATATATCAAGACTAGACTGACTATCAGCTTATATAACTTACCTATTGAATGACTGAGCAATTTGATTGGCTGCCTTTGATCTACACTCCGTCATTCAGGATGACAGAGAATGACCCCCAACCTAGCCGGAGATGACCACAGCCATCATTTGCATTCTTGCATAATAACATCAACATGCTTTCTTTTGACACATGCAATTAGATTACGGATACGAAAGGTTGCCTGAACACTGCTTTGATACGTAAAAATAGACTCGTCCTGGATTCCTGCATATTGACATAAACAAGTCCCCTTGATATGTTTAGTAAATCCTGTTTGGCCCTTTGGTCAACAAACACCCTTCAATTAAGTTAACAGGCCACCTCACCCACCTTGCATAAGATCAACACATCAAAGCTGTTATCTGGCCCCTTTCATATGTGCAATCCAGCTGACTCTGACAACTGAATTATCAACTGAAATCTGGCCTGGTCAATATTGTACTCACATATAAACACACACACATATATATATATATATATATATATATATATATATATACATATATATACACATACATGTACATATATATATATATATATATATATATATATATATCACATACATATAGACACATATATATATATATATATATATATATATATATATCTAATCCCACATAAATCAGCCAACATATTACAACAGCAAGGTGAAAGGTTTTCGGTCCCGAACCCACTCTCTGACTTCCAGGGACAGTTTGACAAAGAAGTGCTCCAGCAGGAACACCTGCAGCACCTCTTCCCCGGATTCTGCTTGGCATCCAGCGACTCAGTGGGATGCCGTGCGGTGTAGGCGGCATGCCCACTCGGTATACGAGTCTCTAGTCTGCTTGCTCGTCTCTCGGAACCGCCCTCGGTATGCCTCCGGTGTGACGGCATACCTGGCCAACAGTGCTTCTTTTACCAGTCCATAGTTCATAATATCCTCGTCTGGGATGGCCCTGAATGCTTCACTGGCCCGGCCCGACAATTTCCCAGACAAAATGGTAACCCATTCCTCTGTGGGCACCCGGTGTAGGGCACATTGCCGTTCAAAATCAGCAAGGTACCCATCAATCTCCCCTTCAGTTTCAATGAAATTTTTAAAAGCAGCAAAATGTATCTTTCTCCTTTCAGTTGGTGCTGCTCTGACTTCTGCTGCTGCAGCACCTCTTTGCTGTAGCCAATTTGCATTCACAGCCGCTATAACTCGGTCTATAATCTCTGCTGTAGGGTTAGGACCATAATGTGCCAGTCTTATGTTAACAGCCCGATCAAAACTTGGCTCTTCGGGTGTCCTGTCTGTTACGCTGGGCTTTTTGGTTATGTTGGGTCTTTCAGCTCCATCTATTTCGACAAATTCTGCAATAATGTCCCTCTTCTTACGGTTGTTGGCCGGTCTGCCCCGGTTCTCCAGTAAGTCCTTGAGGGTAGCGTGCTTTAGCCGTCCCTACTGTGCCTCCATTGGCCTGTGTCCTCTTGTAGCTGTCCTTCCGGCTGTGGGAATCAATCCGCTGCTTGCCACCAATGTAACGACAGGGGTTAACGTCGTTTAGGATATTCCATTCTCGAACACACGCCAGCTACCAGACACTCCAACCAGCCGAATAAGACCCCATACAAATAATTTTCCCCGCACAAACGAGACAACGCTCTGTGTTGAAGTTCCAAAAACAGGGAATGAATCTTTATTGCAAAACATGGTAACACACTTCTCTTCAAAACACTTCCCTCCCATCCTTGGGGAACAGGGCGGGTTAAACTGTCCAATGACAATGGTGATACAGGTCAGGTGTGTTCAAACTTCTCCTTCAGTAAACAGTCTTAGCAGGAGGGGTTGCTGGAGTGATCCCCCCCCCTTTCCTCACAGCAAGACACTTAAACATCCCATAATAGGCAGCCAGACGGTCTACCAGCTCCAATCCACATCATCACAAACAATGAAAAGGTCTTTGGAAGCTAGTCTGGATTCATTAGCATCACAACTAGGGATGAGCTTCGTGTTCGAGTCGAACATACGTTCGACTTGAACATCGGCTGTTCGATCGTTCGACGAAGATCGAACGATTTGGGCCGTTCGCGCCAAATTCGAGTGACGCGAACGGCCCACAATGCACTACGCCATCGCAGTGTCATCCAGGCGCTGTGATTGGCCAAGCATGCACTGTGACCCCGCATGCTTGGCCAATCACAGCACCGGCAGCGAGGAGAGCAATGATTGGCCACAGGCAGGATGCCTGTGGAAAATTATTGCTGAGGGGGTTTAGTACACGCCCCACACTATAGAAGGCCGCCAGCGCAGCGGCCTTGTGTAGTGTGTTCCGGAGCAGGGAAAGAGAAGCATAGGCAGGGACAGTGTAATTTTTTTCCTTTACTAATCCTGGATTCCTTGTGTTTAGGGACAAATAAGGATAGGTAGGGAGAGTGTCAGTGACAGTGTGTTATTCTGTGCTAAACCTTGTTTGTAGGGACAGAGAGGTACAGTGAGGGAAAGTGTCAGTGTGCTATTCTGTGCTAATCCTTGTTTGTAGGGACAGAGAGGTACAGTGAGGGAAAGTGTCAGTGTGCTATTCTGTGCTAAATCTTGTTTGTAGGGAGGGACAGAGTAGGACAGTGAGGGAAAGTGTCAGTGTGCTATTCTGTTCTAAACCAATTTTGCTGTTCCATATTTCAAATCCTAGAGTTTAGGGACAGAGAAGGACACTCGTGGAAATTATCAGTGTGCTATTCTGTGCTAAATCTTGTTTGTAGGGAGGGACAGAGAGGTACAGTGAGGGAAAGTGTCAGTGTGCTATTCTGTTCTAAACCAATTTTACTGTTCCATATTTTCAATCCTTGAGTTTAGGGACAGAGAAGGACACTCGTGGAAATTATCAGTGTGCTATTCTGTGCTAAATCTTGTTCGTAGGGAGGGACAGAGTAGGACAGTGAGGGAAAGTGTCAGTGTGCTATTCTGTTCTAAACCAATTTTGCTGTTCCATATTTCAAATCCTTGAGTTTAGGGACAGAGAAGGACACTCGTGGAAATTATCAGTGTGCTATTCTGTGCTAAATCTTGTTTGTAGGGAGGGACAGAGTAGGACAGTGAGGGAAAGTGTCAGTGTGCTATTCTGTTCTAAACCAATTTTGCTGAACCATATTTTCAATCCTTGAGTTTAGGGACAGAGAGGTACAGTGAGTGAAACTGACAGTGTGCTATTCTGTTCTAAACCAATTTTGCTGTTCCATATTTCAAATCCTTGAGTTTAGGGACAGAGAAGGACACTCGTGGAAATTATCAGTGTGCTATTCTGTGCTAAATCTTGTTTGTAGGGAGGGACAGAGTAGGACAGTGAGGGAAAGTTTCAGTGTGCTATTCTGTTCTAAACCAATTTTGCTGTTCCATATTTTCAATCCTTGAGTTTAGGGACAGAGAAGGACACTCGTGGAAATTATCAGTGTGCTATTCTGTGCTAAATCTTGTTTGTAGGGAGGGACAGAGTAGGACAGTGAGGGAAAGTGTCAGTGTGCTATTCTGTTCTAAACCAATTTTGCTGAACCATATTTTCAATCCTTGAGTTTAGGGACAGAGAGGTACAGTGAGTGAAACTGACAGTGTGCTATTCTGTTCTAAACCAATTTTGCTGTTCCATATTTCAAATCCTTGAGTTTAGGGACAGAGAAGGACACTCGTGGAAATTATCAGTGTGCTATTCTGTGCTAAATCTTGTTTGTAGGGAGGGACAGAGTAGGACAGTGAGGGAAAGTGTCAGTGTGCTATTCTGTTCTAAACCAATTTTGCTGAACCATATTTTCAATTCTTGAGTTTAGGGACAGAGAGGTACAGTGAGTGAAACTGACAGTGTGCTATTCTGTTCTAAACCAATTTTGCTGTTCCATATTTTCAATCCTTGAGTTTAGGGACAGAGAAGGACACTCGTGGAAATTATCAGTGTGCTATTCTGTGCTAAATCTTGTTTGTAGGGAGGGACAGAGTATGACAGTGAGGGAAAGTTTCAGTGTGCTATTCTGTTCTAAACCAATTTTGCTGTTCCATATTTTCAATCCTTGAGTTTAGGGACAGAGAAGGACACTCGTGGAAATTATCAGTGTGCTATTCTGTGCTAAATCTTGTTTGTAGGGAGGGACAGAGTAGGACAGTGAGGGAAAGTGTCAGTGTGCTATTCTGTTCTAAACCAATTTTGCTGTTCCATATTTCAAATCCTTGAGTTTAGGGACAGAGAAGGACACTCGTGGAAATTATCAGTGTGCTATTCTGTGCTAAATCTTGTTTGTAGGGAGGGACAGAGTAGGACAGTGAGGGGAAGTGTCAGTGTGCTATTCTGTTCTAAACCAATTTTGCTATTCCATATTTTAAATCCTTGAGTTTAGGGACAGAGAAGGACACTCGTGGAAATTATCAGTGTGCTATTCTGTGCTAAATCTTGTTTGTAGGGAGGGACAGAGTAGGACAGTGAGGGAAAGTGTCAGTGTGCTATTCTGTTCTAAACCAATTTTGCTGAACCATATTTTCAATCCTTGAGTTTAGGGACAGAGAGGTACAGTGAGTGAAACTGACAGTGTGCTATTCTGTTCTAAACCAATTTTGCTGTTCCATATTTCAAATCCTTGAGTTTAGGGACAGAGAAGGACACTCGTGGAAATTATCAGTGTGCTATTCTGTGCTAAATCTTGTTTGTAGGGAGGGACAGAGTAGGACAGTGAGGGAAAGTGTCAGTGTGCTATTCTGTTCTAAACCAATTTTGCTGAACCATATTTTCAATCCTTGAGTTTAGGGACAGAGAGGTACAGTGAGTGAAACTGACAGTGTGCTATTCTGTTCTAAACCAATTTTGCTGTTCCATATTTCAAATCCTTGAGTTTAGGGACAGAGAAGGACACTCGTGGAAATTATCAGTGTGCTATTCTGTGCTAAATCTTGTTTGTAGGGAGGGACAGAGTAGGACAGTGAGGGAAAGTGTCAGTGTGCTATTCTATTCTAAACCAATTTTGCTGTTCCATATTTTCAATCCTTGAGTTTAGGGACAGAGAAGGACACTCGTGGAAATTATCAGTGTGCTATTCTGTGCTAAATCTTGTTTGTAGGGAGGGACAGAGTAGGACAGTGAGGAAAAGTTTCAGTGTGCTATTCTGTTCTAAACCAATTTTGCTGTTCCATATTTTCAATCCTTGAGTTTAGGGACAGAGAAGGACACTCGTGGAAATTATCAGTGTGCTATTCTGTGCTAAATCTTGTTTGTAGGGAGGGACAGAGTAGGACAGTGAGGGAAAGTGTCAGTGTGCTATTCTGTTCTAAACCAATTTTGCTGTTCCATATTTCAAATCCTTGAGTTTAGGGACAGAGAAGGACACTCGTGGAAATTATCAGTGTGCTATTCTGTGCTAAATCTTGTTTGTAGGGAGGGACAGAGTAGGACAGTGAGGGAAAGTGTCAGTGTGCTATTCTGTTCTAAACCAATTTTGCTGAACCATATTTTCAATCCTTGAGTTTAGGGACAGAGAGGTACAGTGAGTGAAACTGACAGTGTGCTATTCTGTTCTAAACCAATTTTGCTGTTCCATATTTCAAATCCTTGAGTTTAGGGACAGAGAAGGACACTCGTGGAAATTATCAGTGTGCTATTCTGTGCTAAATCTTGTTTGTAGGGAGGGACAGAGTAGGACAGTGAGGGAAAGTGTCAGTGTGCTATTCTGTTCTAAACCAATTTTGCTGAACCATATTTTCAATCCTTGAGTTTAGGGACAGAGAGGTACAATGAGTGAAACTGACAGTGTGCTATTCTGTTCTAAACCAATTTTGCTGTTCCATATTTCAAATCCTTGAGTTTAAGGACAGAGAAGGACACTCGTGGAAATTAGCAGTGTGCTATTCTTTGCTAAATCTTGTTTGTAGGGAGGGGCAGAGTAGGACAGTGAGGGAAAGTGTCAGTGTGCTATTCTGTTCTAAACCAATTTTACTGTTCCATATTTTCAATCCTTGAGTTTAGGGACAGAGAAGGACACTCGTGGAAATTATCAGTGTGCTATTCTGTGCTAAATCTTGTTCGTAGGGAGGGACAGAGTAGGACAGTGAGGGAAAGTGTCAGTGTGCTATTCTGTTCTAAACCAATTTTGCTGTTCCATATTTCAAATCCTTGAGTTTAGGGACAGAGAAGGACACTCGTGGAAATTATCAGTGTGCTATTCTGTGCTAAATCTTGTTTGTAGGGAGGGACAGAGTAGGACAGTGAGGGAAAGTGTCAGTGTGCTATTCTGTTCTAAACCAATTTTGCTGTTCCATATTTCAAATCCTTGAGTTTAGGGACAGAGAAGGACACTCGTGGAAATTATCAGTGTGCTATTCTGTGCTAAATCTTGTTTGTAGGGAGGGACAGAGTAGGACAGTGAGGGAAAGTGTCAGTGTGCTATTCTGTTCTAAACCAATTTTGCTGTTCCATATTTCAAATCCTTGAGTTTAGGGACAGAGAAGGACACTCGTGGAAATTATCAGTGTGCTATTCTGTGCTAAATCTTGTTTGTAGGGAGGGACAGAGTAGGACAGTGAGGGGAAGTGTCAGTGTGCTATTCTGTTCTAAACCAATTTTGCTATTCCATATTTTAAATCCTTGAGTTTAGGGACAGAGAAGGACACTCGTGGAAATTATCAGTGTGCTATTCTGTGCTAAATCTTGTTTGTAGGGAGGGACAGAGTAGGACAGTGAGGGAAAGTGTCAGTGTGCTATTCTGTTCTAAACCAATTTTGCTGAACCATATTTTCAATCCTTGAGTTTAGGGACAGAGAGGTACAGTGAGTGAAACTGACAGTGTGCTATTCTGTTCTAAACCAATTTTGCTGTTCCATATTTCAAATCCTTGAGTTTAGGGACAGAGAAGGACACTCGTGGAAATTATCAGTGTGCTATTCTGTGCTAAATCTTGTTTGTAGGGAGGGACAGAGTAGGACAGTGAGGGAAAGTGTCAGTGTGCTATTCTGTTCTAAACCAATTTTGCTGAACCATATTTTCAATCCTTGAGTTTAGGGACAGAGAGGTACAGTGAGTGAAACTGACAGTGTGCTATTCTGTTCTAAACCAATTTTGCTGTTCCATATTTCAAATCCTTGAGTTTAGGGACAGAGAAGGACACTCGTGGAAATTATCAGTGTGCTATTCTGTGCTAAATCTTGTTTGTAGGGAGGGACAGAGTAGGACAGTGAGGGAAAGTGTCAGTGTGCTATTCTATTCTAAACCAATTTTGCTGTTCCATATTTTCAATCCTTGAGTTTAGGGACAGAGAAGGACACTCGTGGAAATTATCAGTGTGCTATTCTGTGCTAAATCTTGTTTGTAGGGAGGGACAGAGTAGGACAGTGAGGAAAAGTTTCAGTGTGCTATTCTGTTCTAAACCAATTTTGCTGTTCCATATTTTCAATCCTTGAGTTTAGGGACAGAGAAGGACACTCGTGGAAATTATCAGTGTGCTATTCTGTGCTAAATCTTGTTTGTAGGGAGGGACAGAGTAGGACAGTGAGGGAAAGTGTCAGTGTGCTATTCTGTTCTAAACCAATTTTGCTGTTCCATATTTCAAATCCTTGAGTTTAGGGACAGAGAAGGACACTCGTGGAAATTATCAGTGTGCTATTCTGTGCTAAATCTTGTTTGTAGGGAGGGACAGAGTAGGACAGTGAGGGAAAGTGTCAGTGTGCTATTCTGTTCTAAACCAATTTTGCTGAACCATATTTTCAATCCTTGAGTTTAGGGACAGAGAGGTACAGTGAGTGAAACTGACAGTGTGCTATTCTGTTCTAAACCAATTTTGCTGTTCCATATTTCAAATCCTTGAGTTTAGGGACAGAGAAGGACACTCGTGGAAATTATCAGTGTGCTATTCTGTGCTAAATCTTGTTTGTAGGGAGGGACAGAGTAGGACAGTGAGGGAAAGTGTCAGTGTGCTATTCTGTTCTAAACCAATTTTGCTGAACCATATTTTCAATCCTTGAGTTTAGGGACAGAGAGGTACAGTGAGTGAAACTGACAGTGTGCTATTCTGTTCTAAACCAATTTTGCTGTTCCATATTTCAAATCCTTGAGTTTAAGGACAGAGAAGGACACTCGTGGAAATTAGCAGTGTGCTATTCTTTGCTAAATCTTGTTTGTAGGGAGGGGCAGAGTAGGACAGTGAGGGAAAGTGTCAGTGTGCTATTCTGTTCTAAACCAATTTTACTGTTCCATATTTTCAATCCTTGAGTTTAGGGACAGAGAAGGACACTCGTGGAAATTATCAGTGTGCTATTCTGTGCTAAATCTTGTTCGTAGGGAGGGACAGAGTAGGACAGTGAGGGAAAGTGTCAGTGTGCTATTCTGTTCTAAACCAATTTTGCTGTTCCATATTTCAAATCCTTGAGTTTAGGGACAGAGAAGGACACTCGTGGAAATTATCAGTGTGCTATTCTGTGCTAAATCTTGTTTGTAGGGAGGGACAGAGTAGGACAGTGAGGGAAAGTGTCAGTGTGCTATTCTGTTCTAAACCAATTTTGCTGAACCATATTTTCAATCCTTGAGTTTAGGGACAGAGAGGTACAGTGAGTGAAACTGACAGTGTGCTATTCTGTTCTAAACCAATTTTGCTGTTCCATATTTCAAATCCTTGAGTTTAGGGACAGAGAAGGACACTCGTGGAAATTATCAGTGTGCTATTCTGTGCTAAATCTTGTTTGTAGGGAGGGACAGAGTAGGACAGTGAGGGAAAGTGTCAGTGTGCTATTCTGTTCTAAACCAATTTTGCTGTTCCATATTTCAAATCCTTGAGTTTAGGGACAGAGAAGGACACTCATGGAAATTAGCAGTGTGCTATTCTTTGCTAAATCTTGTTTGTAGGGAGGGACAGAGTAGGACAGTGAGGGAAAGTGTCAGTGTGCTATTCTGTTCTAAACCAATTTTGCTGTTCCATATTTTCAATCCTTGAGTTTAGGGACAGAGAAGGACACTCGTGGAAATTATCAGTGTGCTATTCTGTGCTAAATCTTGTTTGTAGGGAGGGACAGAGTAGGACAGTGAGGGAAAGTGTCAGTGTGCTATTCTGTTCTAAACCAATTTTGCTGTTCCGTATTTCAAATCCTTGAGTTTAGGGACAGAGAAGGACACTCGTGAAAATTATCAGTGTGCTATTCTGTGCTAAATCTTGTTTGTAGGGAGGGACAGAGTAGGACAGTGAGGGAAAGTGTCAGTGTGCTATTCTGTTCTAAACCAATTTTGCTGAACCATATTTTCAATCCTTGAGTTTAGGGACAGAGAGGTACAGTGAGTGAAACTGACAGTGTGCTATTCTGTTCTAAACCAATTTTGCTGTTCCATATTTCAAATCCTTGAGTTTAGGGACAGAGAAGAACACTCGTGGAAATTAGCAGTGTGCTATTCTTTGCTAAATCTTGTTTGTAGGTGAGGGACAGAGTAGGACAGTGAGGGAAAGTGTCAGTGTGCTATTCTGTTCTAAACCAATTTTGCTGTTCCATATTTTCAATCCTTGTGTTTAGGGACAGAGAAGGATAGGCAGGGGACAGTGTCAGTGTCATTGTTGCTAAGCCTCCTGCACAGTATACACCTGAAGGTAGCCCTTATTGCTCTTTTTCCCATCTCCCTGCAGGCCATCCATTAAAATGTCTGGAAGGCAAACAAGGAGAGGCAGACAGTCAGGAGGCAAAAAAAGAGGGCAAGCAGGCTCTGTGTCTGGGGGCAACAGTGCTGGTCGTGGACGCGGTGTATTGTCATCAGCACATGGCCATGGGACACGCTTGTCCTTCTTTTCGGCAGCTGGACATGTTGAGCCACATCATGCTGAAGACTTGATAGAGTGGATGACCAAGCCCACCTCATCCTCCTCATCCTCTCTCACCCAGGCTCAGGGTACTGGCAAAGCATCTGCCAAAGCGTCCTCTTCTCTGGTATCATTATCTTCATTAGTCAATCCTTCCCTAGACCCACCATGTCCTCCTCCTGAGGAGTCCCCCGAACTGTTTGAGCACAGTGTTGGGTACATGCTCCAGGAGGATGCCCAGCGTTTGGAAGGATCTGATGATGATACCCAGCTAGAGGAAGGCAGCAGCGTGAGAGCAGAGAGAGGGGATGCTCAAGAAGGACACCAATCTGGCAGTCATGCTCCAGCAGCTGCAGCATACTGCCAGATTGGCTCCAGTGATGAGGAGGGAGGGGATGATGAGGTCACTGACTCCACGTGGGTGCCTAATAGGAGAGAGGAGGAGGAGGAGGAGGATGAGGAGGAGGCACATCTCCAACGAGGCAGGATGCCCTTGAGTGGCCAGCGTATGGGCAGCACACCGACGGAATCACACCGCAGAGCTCCGCCTGTGCAGGGCACTGCCTCTGCCCGTCATTCAAAAAGTTCTTTGGTGTGGGCCTTTTTTGAGGCGAGTGCATCAGATCGCACAGCTGCTGTTTGCAACATATGTCTCAAGCGTATATCGCGTGGCCAAAACATCAGCCGCTTGGGCACCACATGCTTGATCAGACATATGTTGACCTGCCATGCAGCTCGTTGGCAAGCCTACCTTAAAGACCCACACCAAAGAACAAAGCTGACCTCTTCTTGCACCGCATCAGCTGGGATCTCCAACCCCACTATACCTTCACTCCTCTCTGAAACCTGCTCTGAGAGGAATAAAGGTGTAGAATTAGGTGTGTCACAGCCAAGTACTTGCGGGCACTCTGCTAGCAGTACACCAACGTCCGATTCTAGCAGGCAAATTTCCCTGCCCCAGCTGCTGGACCGTCGAAAGAAGTTCACTCCCAGCCATCCACATGCCCAGCGGTTGAATGCTAGCTTGGCTAAATTGCTAGCGCTTCAACTGCTGCCTTTTCAGTTGGTAGACTCGGCCCCCTTCCGTGAGTTTGTGCAATGTGCGGTTCCTCAGTGGCAGGTTCCCAAACGCCACTTTTTCGCACGGAAGGCGATTCCGGCTCTCTACAGGCATGTGGAAGGCAATGTCTTGGCCTCGCTGGACAGGGCGGTCAGCGGTAAGGTGCATATTACCGCTGACTCATGGTCCAGCAGGCATGGACAGGGACGTTACCTTTCTTTCACGGCCCATTGGGTCACTCTTTTGGCAGCTGGGAAGGATGCAGGACAAGGTGCAGTAGTGTTGGAGGTTGTTCCACCGCCACGCCTCCAAAATGCTACTACTGGTTGTGACACACCTCTCTCCTCCACCCCCTCCTCTTCTTCTTCCTCCATGGCCTCTTCCTGTGGTTTGTCCTCGGAACCAGCGGTGCTCCGTAGGCGTTCAAGGGGCTACGCAAGTACGCAGGCAAAAAGATGCCATGCCGTGCTTGCGCTGGTGTGTTTGGGAGACAGGAGCCACACTGGGGCAGAGGTCCTGTCTGCTCTGCAGGGGCAGGCCGAGAGGTGGTTGACGCCACGCCAGCTTAAGCCAGGAATGGTGGTTTGCGACAATGGCACCAACCTCCTCTCCGCCCTCCGACAGGGACAACTGACCCATGTGCCCTGTATGGCTCACGTCCTTAACCTGGTGGTGCAGCGGTTCTTGGGCAGGTACCCGGGATTACAGGATGTCCTGAGGCAGGCCAGGAAAGTCTGTGTGCATTTCCGCAGATCTTATAATGCCAGTGCTCGCCTGGCTGAGCTGCAAAAGGAGTTGAACCTGCCCAAGAACCGCCTTATATGTGACATGCCCACCAGGTGGAACTCAACGTTGGCCATGCTGCAGCAGCTGCACACGCAGCAGAGGGCCATCAATGAGTACCTGTGCGACTACGGCACCAGGACAGGGTCAGGGGAGCTCGGTTTTTTTTCACCACGCCAGTGGGGCATGATCAGGGATGCATGCACTGTCCTGGCACCATTGTAGGAGGCCACGAGGATGGTGAGCAGTGACAGTGCATGCATCAGTGACACTGTACCTCTTGTCCACCTGTTGGAGCACACGCTGCGTGGAATAATGGACAGGGCACTTGAGGCAGAACAGAGGCAGGAAGAGGAGGACTTCCTTGCCTCTCAAGGCCCCCTTTACCCAGACAGTGTTCCTTCTGTCCCACCCATCGCACAGGAAGAGGAGGAGGAGGAGGAGGAGGAGGATTGTGTCAGCATGGAGGTGGAGGCTGGCACTCAGCATCATCAGCAGCAGTCTTTTAGGGATGATTTACAGTCCCAAGAAACCAGTGGACTTGTACGTGGCTGGGAGGAGGTGGCTGCGGATCATGTCGTCCTTAGTGACCCAGAGGACTCCGGATTGAATGCCTCAGCTAACCTGCGCTGCATGGCCTCCCTGATCCTGCAAAGTCTGTGGAAGGATCCTCGTATTCTTCGGATCAAGGAGAGGGACCATTACTGGCTGGCCACTCTCCTTGATCCACGGTACAAGGGTAAGGTTGCGGACCTTATCGTACCGTCGCAGAGGGAGCAGAGGATGAGACAACTCCGGGAGGCCTTGCAGAAAGGTCTGTGCAACGCGTTCCCAGAGACTGGGAGGTTACAAACTCCTGGTCCTGGACAACGAGTTGCTGAGGCTTCGGGCAGTCAAAGAAGGAGCGGTGGGGAAGGTGGCCGTCTGACTGATGCGTTCAGACAATTCTTTAGTCCGCAGCCCCAAAGTATGATCGGTTCCAGCAACCATCGCCAGCGTCTGATATACATGGTCCAGGAATACCTAGGGGCAAGGTCAGACTTGGACACCTTCCCCACCGAAAATCCTCTGGCTTACTGGGTCTTGAGGATGGATCACTGGCCAGAGCTTGCACAGTATGCAATTGAGCTACTGGCCTGTCCTGCATCCAGCGTTCTTTCAGAGCGCACATTCAGTGCTGCTGGAGGATTTGTCATGGATCACAGGGTGCGCCTGTCCACCGACTCGGTTGATCGACTGACTTTCATCAAGATGAACCAGTCTTGGATCACCACCAGCTACCACACACCAGATGCTGATATAACAGACTAATTGATTTTAAAATGTCACATCCCTTCAAGACTGATGCTGATGCTGAGTGCCTGTGCTGTTATGTTGACTGGCTATCCTCCTCCTCCTCCTCAATGATACGATTAACGATGATAGCTTGGAAGATCATTTTGGTTTATGGGTGACGCCACCAGTGGCTAAGGCCCAATTTTTCAGCCCCTGTTTAACAGGGGCATGTAATTAAAATTTTTGATGCAATACTTTGCAACAGGCCTCATTGCTGTGCTCCAAGTACAGTATCTGTGAGGGGTTGCAGTGTTGTGCCACCAGTGCCTAAGGCCCAATTTTTCAGCCCCTGTTCAACAGGGGCATGCAATTATAATTATTGATCTAATAATTCACAGCAGGGCCCATTGCTGCGCCCACCAAGAGTAACTGTCAGGCCTTACAGTGTTGTGGCACCAGCACCACCATCACCACCACCACCACCACCAAAGGCCCAATTTTTCAGCCCCTGTTCAACAGGGGCATGCAATTATAATTATTGATCTAATAATTCACAGCAGGGCCCATTGCTGCGCCCACCAAGAGTAACTGTCAGGCCTTACAGTGTTGTGGCACCAGCACCACCATCACCACCACCACCGCCACCACCACCAAAGGCCCAATTTTTCAGCCCCTATTCAACAGGGGCATGCAATTATAATTATTGATCTAATAATTCACAGCAGGGCCCATTGCTGCGCCCACCAAGAGTAACTGTCAGGCCTTACAGTGTTGTGGCACCAGCACCACCATCAAAGGCCCAATTTTTACTACCACTGATCAACAATGATATGTTATTACAATTCCTGATATAATAGTTGACAGCAGGGCGTTCCAGCACCCACCAAGAATAACTGTGAGTGCTTTCAGTGTTGTGCCAACACTAACACCTAAGGGGCCAATTTCTGCAGAGTATATATGGCAGGTCCCTACTTTCAAACATCCAACTTACAAACTACTACTACTTGCAAACGGAAGAAGACAACAGGAAGTGAGAGGAAATCTACCCCTTGGAAGGAAAATTCTCTCCTGTAAGAATTAATATGGGAGAAAGGTGTCTCCTCTGTACTGATGCTTTATCACCAATCCTTGTTTCAATAAAAACACCACATTTCAAAAACAGTTGTCATTGGGACGCAAAGTGAGGTGAAATGTTCTGAACAGGGGCACAGACAGCAAAAAAAATGTGACAGGGGTGATAATCGTTCCCTATGTTTTACAAAAAGCTAAAAAAAAGGAATTTGGCATGGAGCTCCACTTAAACAATGCAGCTGTTCAAAATTACAAACAGATTCTACATAAGAACAAACCTACAGTCCCTGTCTTGTATGCACCGCCTGTATACGGCTGTTCAGAGTATATAGGTCCTTTTTTATTTTGTGTGCGGGGTTCCCCTTAATATCCATACAAGACCCAAAGGGGCTGGTAATGGGCTGGGGTAGGGGGGGATAAAGATTTTCATCCATATTACCGGGACCAGACATTGCATTAAAGCCGCAAGCAGTTTTAAATGGCTTTTTTTCCTTTAGAAATGTTATTTTGTGAAGGGACAGTTCTAAACACGGGAAACACGTGGCACTTCACAGGCATACTTTAGACACCCCCCAGGTACAATATTTAAAGGAATATTTGACTTTTTTTTTTCACTTTATGCATCATTAAAATGACTGCTCCCGGAAAACGTCAGTTTTTAAAACTTCTTTTTGCATTGATACATGTCCCCTGGTGCAGAACCCGGGTTCCCAAACTCTGTTTCGGACAATAACATGGATAATAGTCGTTATAATTAGCACTTTACAATCCGAACGTTTGCATCCATTGTATTTAATAGGGTTCTAATGTTCGTGCAAACTTTCGGTCCGTTCGCGGGTTCTGGTGCGAACCGAACCCGGGGGTGTTCGGCTCATCACTAATCACAACAGGCATCCAGGTGGATTAATATTACAGACCCATTTTAAAGCAATCCAAGACATATTCTCAATGTCCATTATTTTCTGGCTCATACTTTCTAAGAACTTCTGGGTTCCACGGGCCCACCCGTTACAGTAACGCAGTGCCGTATTGCAAACAATGGTCTAATCATGAAGGGGGTAAATCTTCCAGAGGTCAAGTGGTTAAAGGAAGAAAAATTTAAAAAAACAAAAAAATAAAAAAGGTAATTAAAGAAAAAATAAAGAAAAAAAATGTTTAAAAGCACCCCCTCACCCCCATGCACATGTCAAGGCAAACACGCAGTGTAGGGCAGGCACGTGTATGCAAGCATAAATTATACCACACATGTGAGATACTGCCACAAATACCTGAGTGAGAGCAATAATTCTGGGACCATAAATCACAGTTAGCTCTAAACAGGTAACCTGTAAAGGCTTTTAAAGCATCGCCTGACAAGTATTTTGAGTACCATAGTTTTTCGTGCTTTCACGCAATTTTAAGGCTTGACATCTTTGGTATCTATTTACTCAATGCAACCCCATTTTTTTATATTCCACCAAAAAATTGGATATTATATTGTGTTCTTTCATACTAAAATTAAGAGTTTGTTTTCTTTCAATACTTTTTATTAGTTTTGACAAAGGAAAACATGTTACAGTATACAAAACACTGTTGAGAAACGCATAAGTATACAGACAGGAAGTACATATGACAGCAGGATAATTGAAGCCTGGTTGTGTAAATCACAGCAGGTTATTAGGCACTAAACAGATCATTCTCAAGAATCAGAACATCCTGGTGCACCAACAGAAACTAAAGCTTAAACCAATGGAACCAAAGGGAGGCCAACAAAAAATAAGAAAGACAAAAAAAAGAGAAAAAGAAAAATCCCCCCAAGAGGGATAATAAAAATAGTCCAGGTTGCAGACAACAGTCTCTTGGACGATGGCCTAGGGTAACCGAAACTTTATAACGAGTGGGTCAAAGGTATTACCAGGAGTATCACTCACCTACTCCCTATTATATGTCAAGGAGAGGGTGAACAGGGGCACCCCCTGCCGCCCCGTAAGGGATCTGGCTGCGGCAGGGGATACCCCCCCACCCCCCCCCCAGACATCAGCCCTGTATTTTAATATGACAGGTACCATTTGAGTACCCCAGGTTTAGCGGTCGAAAAACTTACAGAACCATAAAGCAAAAATGACGTATAACCTTCAGTGTAGATTTAACGGTGGAAGAGACACAGACCTCTGGGGCCTGGAAAGTACGGGGGTCCTTGGCTCCATCAGTGCATAAAAGTGGTGACAATGAAAACGCTCATATTGTGCAGGAGCTTGCTCCATATTGTAGACCTAAAGGCCAACATACAAAAGGAACGAAACGAGGAGAGATCCAGGATCAGTCGATTTTTGCATAAGATTGCAGCGTCCAGGAGGAAATAGAGGTGAGAAAGAAGATAGGAGCGAGGAGGAAAGAAGGGAAGAGAAGGGAGAGGAACAGGGAAGAGGAAAGGGGAGAAGAGTGAGGTCATCCGGCGGGGGTCCTGTAAAGTGGGCTTATAGTCCCGGGAAAAGGGGTATGTTCTGGAATGTGGCCCAGGGTTCCCAGATATTTTCAAATGTGCGAGATTTATCCTGGATGATACCAACAATTTTCTCTTGTGCCATTATCCAAGAGATTTTGCGTCTTACCGCAGCGAAGGGGACCGAGGCTTTTTTCCAATGAGCCGCTATGGTGATTTTGTTGCCCAGTAAGATAAAAAAAATTAGGGCCTGGGAAAATTTATCCACCTTGTCCACTTTAAGATTAAGTAGAGCTACCTCTGGAGATTGGGGTACCTGAACAGATAGTAACTTGCGAATCAGAGCAAAAACCTTGTTCCAGAGGCCCCTTATGCGTGGGCAAGACCACCATATGTGGAGTAGAGAGCCTACGTGACCACAGCCACGAAAACACAGCGGAGACGCGTCAGGATAAATCTTGGCCAGGACAGCTGGAACCCTGTACCAGCGGATTATTATTTTAAGGCTCGCTTCAATCAGGGAAACATTAAGAATGCCTTTAAAGGAGCGTTGAAAGCAGGAGAACCATTTATCCCGGTCCCAAGATATGCCCAGGTCGTTTTCCCAGGAGAGGGCATAGGGAGGTTTATATTGTGTCGTGGCCAGGGAGGAGTATATGACCGATATCCCGCCCCTCTGATCCGTGACGTCAGCACACCAAGACTCATACAGTGAGACTACCGGGGGGTCGGGTTTATTGGGCCAAATGGAATGGAGGAAATGTAATAGTTGGGAATATCTGAACCTTTCCGATTGGGGCATCTCCAATTTGCTAGTGCAATAAGCAATTGAGATGGGGCCTGAGGAGTTGAAAAAATTTCCAATTCTGAATAGTCCTTTATTGAGCCACCAGCTAAACGCTAGGATATTCATACCTGGAGGGAAGTTTGGATTATGAAAAACATGTGTTAATGGGCGGAGAGCCGAGACCAGTGAGGGGTTTTTGTGTAATTGATCACAAAGGGCCAGCGAGTGAGAAAGGGTGGGAGCCATAATAGGGGGTCTAGATTTAGGGGGAGACCATATCAGGAAGTCGATGGTGTGAAGAGGAATTGCCTGTCTCTCCATGTAGACCCAATCAGGTTTGGGTCCCCGAGAATATACTATGGAAATCTGAGCTAATTGTGCTGCCTGATAGTACCACCATATATTCGGGAGTGCTAAGCCCCCCTGATTTTTCAGTCTATACAGGAGGTGTTTTGAGCCTCTACACCCTTTCGGGCCCCAGATAAATTTCAGGATTTTAGACTGAAGGGTTTGGACCTGCATTTTCCTAACAGGGATAGGGAGAGATCTAAAGAGGTAGAGGAGGCGAGGGAGAAAGGTCATCTTGATCGCGTATATGCGACCTAACCAGGATAAACCAAGTTTAGACCAGATCACTAGGTCCGCCGCCATTTTATTAAACGTGGTCGGATAGTTAGTAGGGTAGAGCGATTCTATACTAGAAGTAAGGTTAATCCCCAGGTATGGTATTGTTGAGGGACACCAAGTAAATGGGAAGTGACTTTGTAAGGAGCCTAAGATGTTGGGGGGAACTGTGATATTTAATGCTAAGGATTTTGAAGTATTCACCTTTAGGCCAGAAACTGTGCCAAATTTATCAAGTAGGGAGAATATGTTGGGCGTCGAAATCAATGGGGAAGTGACAAATAGAAGCAAATCGTCAGCGAACAAGGCGCATCTATGTTCCTGCTGTCCGCAGAGGACTCCTTTGATATCGGGATGAGCTCTGATGGCTATGGCCAGGGTCTCAATCGCGATAGCGAAGAGGAGGGGAGAGAGTGGGCAACCCTGCCTAGTGCCTCTTTCTATTGTAAAGATGTCAGAGTAGCAGCCCTGTAATCGGACCTGCACGCTGGGATTAGAGTATAAAGCACGTAGCGTCCCTAGAAAGAGAGGGCCAAAGCCCCATCTCTCTAGGACATTAAATAGATAGGGCCATGAAATCGTGTCAAAGGCCTTTTGGAGATCAATTGACAAAAGATAACCTTCCTGGGAAGGTCCACCATCCCAACGGGATTTAAGGAGGGAGATGACATCAACCGCCCTCCTTATCTGATCAGGTCCCTGTCTCCCCGGGATAAATCCCACTTGGTCCTTGTTGACATAAATAGCAATAAATGAGGAGAGTCTATTGGCTAAAACCTTTGTTAGAATTTTGAGGTCATTATTAATGAGCGATATCGGACGATAGTTAGAAACTAGGGACCCATCCTTCCCAGGTTTAGAAATGACCGAGATAAAAGCTAAGTTTAGGGCTTTGTCGAGGGGAGAGCCAGAGCGGATAGAGTTAAAGAAGGAGATCATGTGTGGGGCGAGGGTAGTCGCAAATTTCTTATAATAACCCACCGAAAAGCCATCTGGACCAGGGGCAGAATTAGGCTTAAGCCGTTTGATAACCTCCAGTACCTCCGAAACCGAGATCGGCTCGTCCAGGAGGTCAGCATGGTCTGCAGACAATTTCGGGAGTGGGGTGGCATTTAGGAAATCGTCTAAGAAAGTCTGAGGGGCTGCCTGATCATGTTTATAAAGGGAAGCGTAGAATTTGTGGAACGTTTTCATAATGCGCAGGGGATTTTGTGTCAGATCACCCGCAGAGTCTCTGATCTTGGGAAATGCGAAGGACCGGGGCTTAGGAGAGAGCTTAGCCGCGAGCTTGGCTCCGATTTTGTCCTTTTGAGAGTAAAAGCGCGCTCCTAACCATCGTAAATGCTTCTCGGCCTCGGTGGTAAGAGCCAGGTTCAGAGACGTTCTAGCTAATTCAAGGGAGTTCAAAGAATCCAAGGTTGGATTGCGCTTGTGTTCTTTGCTCAAAAATTGGAATTCCGTGGAGAGCTTATCTATGTCTGCCTTACGTTCTTTCTTAAGCTGGGAGGAAATCTGAATAATCCTCCCCCTGATAACTGCCTTGTGCGCAGCCCATAGAGATTCTGGGGAAATTGTGTCAGTTTTGTTCAGTACAAAATATTCTTGAATGTCCCTTGAGAGAATTGTACATTGGACCGGGTCACTTAGGAGACCTTCGTTAAGACGCCACGTAAATTGCCTGCAGGGATTGTGGGATCGTCGCATATATAAAAGGACCATAGAATGGTCCGAAATCGCAGTGTCCCTAATAACTGCCTTTGAAACTGAGGGTATAGAGTTGGATTGGACGAAGATGTGGTCAATTCTAGTATAGACTTGGTGGGGGGCCGAGAAATGAGTGTAATCTTTAGATTTAGGGTTCATTTCCCTCCAGATGTCCACCAGGCCTAGCGAGTGGAGCGTCATTGCTATTTTAGTACTATGTTTCGGAGGCTTCCTTGAGCGAGGGATGCCCTTCCCCGACTTGTCCAGGGAATGATCAAAAGGGAGATTAGTATCTCCTCCCAGTATAACCTTACCTTCAAATAAGGGACCCAGTGTGGACATCATGGAGGCAAAGAACGAAGCTTGGCCTTTGTTAGGGGCGTAGTAAGAAAGAAAGGAGTACTGTGTCCCTTCTATAGAACCCTTTACTAGAAGGAATCTACCCTCCTCATCTCTAACAATGGCAGACGGTGAGAATTTCAGGGACTTGGAGAGACAAATGGCTACCCCTTTCGTTTTATTGGGGGCGTTGGAGAGGAAAAACTGGGGGAAGTGCCCATGGAGAAAGGAAGGATTGTAAGAGGATGGAAAATGCGTTTCCTGTAATAATAAGACATCTATTTTCTGTGACTGGTAACATTTGAAAAGTTTCCTCCTTTTAACCGGGGAGTTTAGGTCCTGAACATTGTGCGTAGCCACACAGAGGTCAGGGGGCGCATTGGTGTCAGACATCACGGACCAGATGAGGGGAAAAAGGCATCGAAAGTAAATATCTTACCTTAACCTCCCGGGAGTACTGCAGGTTTCCTGTCATAGTCGACTGCAGAGATTGAAACGGTATCTGAGGTGACAAAACGATCCCGGGGTGACCCAGAAAAAAGGAAAGAGGAGGAATAGAAGAAGAGGAGGAGAATACTGATCCTGGAAGAGAAAGGTACAAAAGTTAAACTTGAACACATATCTTGGAGCAACAGACCAAAAATAAAGAGAAAAAAATAAAGGCAGCCAATATAGGAATAAAGAATCCCTACAGGGGAAGGAAGCCGCCATCGTTCCCCAGCAGGTTTTCCCTGATAAAAATAGAGAACAACAAAAAAAAGTCCCCAACCAGAGGGGGTATTTAGGAGTCTCCGAGTGGAGGGAAAGCGCCACTCCGAGACAGGTGGAGGTGCAGTGCACACCACTCCAACCTGACCGCACACCATGTATAAGGATAAAACAAATAAGCAAACAAAATTAGCCAAACAGAGGATGGAGGCAAATTTAACTAAGTTCAGATGTACATTACAAAAAAAAAAAAAGGGGGGGGGGGGAAAAAAAAAAAAAAAAAAGGTACATCTGTCGCAAGATGGATGCCGATGAGAAGCACGGAGATCCCGAGATCAGGATCTAGTCAGTGCAAAAGCCCCACTATAAGTAGGGGGAGGAAGAGCAAACAAAAGGGAAGTGTAGTTCCTCTTATGGTGGATGACCGTCCTTGGGTCTCTTCGCTTGTTTCCTTTGCCATAATGGTTTGGTGGGGCTTGCGGGGGGGGGCCTCTTCGTGGAGACAGGTGTCTTGGGGTCCAGGGAGGGTCCCGGGGAATGGGAGATTAACCCCAGTTGTAGCAGGAGGCGTTCTCCGTCAGCGAAATTTGCAAAGCTGTATGACTTGTTGGAAAATGTGAAGGTCAGGCGAAACGGGAAGGCCCAGCGATATGTGATTGAATTCTGAGTAAGGACTAGCAGGAGAGGCTTTAAGGATCTTCTCATTTGAATCGTATACGGGGAGAGGTCAGAGAAAACTTGAATTGGATGGCCCTGGAAGGAGAGGTTTTCCGCCTCCCGGGCCCTGCGCATGACCTCCTCTTTTACTTTGAAAAAATGGGGTTTGACCACGATATCCCTGGGAAGACCATCCTGACGTGGAGGCTGGAGAGCTCTGTGGGCGCGGTCCAACTCTAGACGGTGATCTGGAAGATCAGGGATTAAGGAGGAGATAAAAGCACGCACAACTTTATCTGTGTCCTTAAAGGATTCAGGGAGGCCTCTGAGTCTAAAGTTATATCTCCTATTCCTGTTTTCAAGGTCATCCAGCTTATAGTAAGCAATATCCAGTTGTTCATGGAGCTCAGAAATCCTGTCAGTATTCTGTAAAGCCATAGCTACCGTCTGAATAGGGGGACTTGGACTTTTTAGGCACAGTACACAATTTGTATAAAAAATATAATTTTATTGTACAATACTCTATCATATAAATGTTTTCGTTTAAAAATTAATCACATGTTCTAGGAGAGACCATACACCAATGCCGTTATAATATAACACCATAGCTCTAATAACGAACATATAGGGATATTGATGATCCACAACCAGTTTGATACATTCCAAAAAGTTGAGGTATGGTTGAAGCGGCAGAGGTTGTAGGAAAAGATGTAATATTTTCACTCTCGCTCAACAAGTTCCGCGTCCATTGACGCTTCTTCAGGAGCGTGTCATGTGAACTAAAAAAAAAATATATTTAAACATAAAACATACATCAGAAAAGATTTTTAATTTGTCACCATGCATTAAACAATGCTATAATACATTTAGAAACCTTTTTATTAGAAAAAAGGAGTGTTTACATTTTTGCAGAGGAAATCGGAGAAATACCCAAGATGTACTTACTGGCCTAATGAACAGGGGATAGATATAGACCGAACCAGGCGGTCGCTATGGAGGCGTGTACCTATTATTAATTGATAAAACTGAATTAATAACTATAAACCATTACTTTTGAGACATCTGGTTAATAAACCATATAAGTCTATAATTATATAAATAATTGAGGTTCGTGTAGAAAAGACATAGTCAAACTTACTTACGAGCAGGAATAAATCCCTTGAAGGTGGAGAATGGTCACAGAGGGTAATATGTTAGAACATAGTTTGGAGAGAGGAACCGAATCTCCAAAGGTCTAGGGACCAAAATAGTGGATCCTAGAATCTGTATACAAAAAGTGTGTACAGAATGTTCATATAGAAAATATAACTAATACATAGAGAACAAAAGTACTGACTCTAAGAAGTCTTAATAATTGTCTTATTTCTAAGGGGTGAAACTTACCCACTAATGTAGTTTAAATATGAAAGATTGGTCAGCCGTATAGTAGAGGATTTGCCAGGAGATCAAAAACACTGCCCATATACCAAAGTATAGGCATAGAGCATTAAATGCGTCCGCTTGTTACCACTAGTCTCATGGTGTATTGTCCATCAGGACACAAAGTAACATATGGTCTAAAGGATGGACCTAAATGAGAAAAGCCATAAGTAGTATTTCCTCCGTAGGTAATTTAAGAGTGGGGCTTAGAAAAATAAAATATGATCATACCTGACACTGGGTTCTCATCTGGTAACCTCCTAGCCACAACGCCGTCCTGGGCGTCCTTAATTAATAAAACCAAATTGAATGATTCTAGATAATTGCTTTCAAGACGTCTGAATACTCAAACCATAATTGTCTATAATTGTAAAACTCACCCACTAATGTGGTTCAACTGTAGATAAGTGGTCAGCTGTATAGTGGGGGATTTGCCAGAAAACCAAAAACGCTGCCCATATATCACAATAGAGGCAGAGAAAATCAGATGCGTCCGCTTGTTCGCATGAGCCTCATGATGTATTGTCCGTCAGGACATAATGCAGCATATTAGCAAGAGAATAGACCTAAAATGGGGGAAACCACAAGCAGTGATTCCTTTATGTGATACAATAAGATTCAGATGGCTTGAAAATGATGCTCAGAACAATGTATTCGTACCTGACATAGGGTTCCCGTATATTAACCTCCTAGCAGCAACACCGTCCTAGGATGCCAGCTCGATATGTAGCACGCTGTAATAGCGTGATATTTAAAGTACACGCCTCTTCCGTAGTCACCGTCCGGGCCAATGGAGAGGCTCGGCGTGACGTCATTCGGAACGGCCGGAGGATCAGCATTGCTGCACGCACGTACAACACGCATAGGTGCCGGGATAGATATCCGGACATAATGCGTGAGTGATCGCGGCAGCATAGAGCTGAACCAAGCCATCTCAGTTGGAGACGAGATGAGTCGTCAACCAGAGATGGCAATAGCGCTGCCTAGCATTGCCTGACAGCGCTCGGGCGGCCACACAGCGGCCATAAACGATCCCGTCCATTAACCCAAACCCTGCCATGAAACAGACCAGTAGTAAAAGGTCCTAAGCATTCTCCGAATTTCCAAAAGCAAAATTGCAACCTATAATATGAACAAAGTATTTATATTCAAAGAAGGTAGAATTTTTAAATATTCAATATACAGTATGTAGCTAAGAGAAAATCCCATTTGATCTAATGAAAGATCATAGGTCATTTTTAGTTTAGCTCAAAATATAATTTAGAACCTTAATATTATATGTAACAAAAATATATAGATCTATGAGTAACCTATTTTATTCTCAACTATTAATTCATTGATTGGAAAGAGGGGGCCTAAATGACATCTTGATTAGTTGGTTTTTTAGAGTATTAAATTGATGTTTATTATTTGAAAAGTATACAACTTTTTCACAGCGATTAACCCTAATATGATTATATCTACAGAAACGCTTTATATGATTGAGCCTCATTGATGCCAGGTGCATGTATGGCATCAAGACGCTCAATCCAATAAGTTTCTTGGCAAAGTATTTGTTTGTCCCAATCACCACCTCGTGGGTCCCGTCGTACCACAGCGAGGGCTATGAATGATACAAATGAGGTATTAAATTTGTGGTAGAGATCCAGGTGTCTACTTACTGCAGTAATCATTTTGCCATTCCCTGAGTAGTATACATGGTCTTTAATACGGGATCGAAATTGTCTGATCGTTTTTCCCACGTAGAACGCACCGCATTGGCAAGTCATTAAATAGACTACTCCCTGTGTGTTACAATCAGCATGAAAATTCAAATTGTAAATGGTGCCATTGGGGAGTATGAATCTGGTACCTACGGAAATCCATGGGCAGAAGGCACATTTGCCACATCGTGTCATCCCACGGTATATCATCATGAAAATGACTAGACGTAAGTTGGTCGCGTAACAATTTTGATCTTTTAAACGTTATACCCGGTTTGGGTTTTATGTATTTATTGAGAACAGGGTCATCACAAAGAAGAGACCAATGATTGGCAAGTATGTTCCTAAGTTCTACATGATGATTTGAATATCTCGTAATGAATCTCACAGGTTGCTCCTGTTTAGTTGTCTTTGTTTTGTATAGTAATGAGTTCCTAGATTGTCGCAGCGCTTTATTAAATGCGCTGCGTAGCAGGGATTTGGTGTATCCCCTGGCTCCAAGTCTATCGCGAAGTAAATTCGCCTGTAATTTGAAATCAGCAGTAGATGTACAATTACGGCAAAGTCTAAGGTATTGTGCATATGGTATGCTGCGTATTAGAGTATTAGGGTGAGCACTATCTGCATGCAGTAAGGTGTTGCCTGCTGTTTCTTTACGAAATAGAGTTGAAGCCAGTTGTCCGTCAGGGTCCTTAGTTATGGTTAAGTCTAAGAACGTAACTTTGTCCTTGCTGCTGGACATTGTGAATTTCAAATTAAATGTGTTCACATTAAGCATATCGATAAATCGCTCCAGTGAATATAGAGTCCCAGTCCATATGATAAATATATCATCAATGTAGCGTAGCCAACAGGCTACATGGTTAACAGATTCCGCCAAGGAATCATCAGAAAAAACATATCGTTCCCACCCCCCCAGGTACAGGTTGGCATAGGCCGGGGCACAACAAGTGCCCATGGCCACCCCCTGTACCTGGAGGAAGTGGGACTCTTGGAAAGTAAAGACATTGTGGGTCAGGACAAACTGGAGCAATCTAAGAATAAACTCGCAGTATTCCCATCGGTGATAATCCTGCTCTCTGAGGAAAGTCTGCACTATCCCGATGCCCTGATCGTGAGGTATGCTGGAGTAGAGAGCCTCCACATCCAATGTCACGAGCAGGGCATCGGGAGGCACGGACATTCCCTCAATATGTTTCAATAGATCGAGAGTGTCTTTGGTATATGACGGCAGTGCCATGACATGTGGCATTAGGATCGAATCAATCAGCCGACTGGCATTCTCAGTAAGAGAACCGATGCCAGACACAATGGGTCTGCCAGGTGGTGATGTTGGATTTTTGTGTATCTTCGGCAGTGCATAAAAGGTAGCTAGCCTTGGGAAACGTACATTTAAATAGTTGTAGAGGTCTTGATCTATTAGGCCTCTCTGATGGGCAGAGCCAATGATTATAAGGTATTCTTCTTTAAATTTTTGAATATTGGTAGCACTGATAACTGTGTACCAATCTTTATTAGATAGAATGTCCATGACCATTTTTATATAGAATTCCTTTGTCATTAAGACAATATTACCCCCTTTGTCTGCAGATTTTATTTCCAAATCGGGATGATTCTGTAATCGTATGATCGCTTGTTTTTCAGAGGGAGAAAGATTACTTGGTTTATTGGTCAAGGGCATTTTCTTAATATCACTGACTGCTCCCATCAGGAAGGCCCAAATATTAGAGTTTGTCATCAAGTCGGGAAATCGCTGCGATTTAGGTTTAAATTTTTTTGGGGGAAAGGTGTATGGGGGACAAAGATGTTGAGGTTGTGTAGATTCGGCATCAGCTTCTGTTAAATTATTCTCATCCAGTAACAGCATAAGGTCCCGGAGAGCTCTAAAGTCTTTCATTGTGTAATTTTTGACTTGTTCAGAGATCTGTTTATCTTTGAGGGATCGAAGACGATCCCTATCAAAGAGAAATTTGTATGTCAAGTTGCGTGCAAATAGATATAAATCTTTAATTGCCTCATATTTATCGATTTTCATTGAGGGACAGAAATTGAGTCCCAACTTTAGAACCTCCAATTCCAAAGAGGAAAAAACATAAGGAGTTAGATTGATTACATCAAGTTTAGGGTTTATGTCGGGAGAGTGGTATTCGGGGGTAATTGAAAATTTGGTAGGGAAGTGGGAAGTGATGATATATGTGCATCAAGAGTGCTTTGTCTTGAAATAGATGGACGTTGTGTCATAGGTGGCAGATTATGCATTGGGGTACCAGGAAACAATTGATTGTGTCCTGGACCAGTGATGTTAGTAGGAAACAAAGCGTCAGTGATATTTGTGACTGTATTGCCAGTATTTTGAGGAAGAGTTTGAGCACTAAGTATTTGTATTGCCTGTAGAGCAGTGTCACCCAGATAGTTAACTTGTGATTGTCCACCAACACCGTTCCGATTGTACATTACCTTGTATAGGATGGTGAAGAATAAGAGTTGTGTCCCTAGTAGGAGGGCGTTTTTTATAGGGTGAAAAAGACCCACCACCAAAGTCCCGCTTACGTGTTCCCTGATTGTGAAGAGAAGATGCTGGGTTATTCTTTCTAAACATACGCTGTGGAGGAAAAAGAGAAGAATCAGATTCAGTATCATCATCAGTGGTGAATTGATCATTGTTTTTATTTTTCGGCATACGAAAGTTTGATCTAGATCCTTTGTTCTGGGTAGATATTTGCCATCTGTAGGAAAAGCCCTCACTGAATGTTGTCCTATCTTTTGATAGTTTATTTTGTTTTTTATAGATTATGTCTCTGGTAATTCGAGTGACATAATCTTTTATATCCTGACCCCGTTTGGCATATTGGGGATGTTTTTTAATATTTTCATGGCTAGATTGCAATAAAGTAATTTCCTGATCTAATGATGTCAATTCAGATTGATACTGGACAATAAGTAGCCTCATTAGGTTTGTACTGCAAGTGGTTAGTATGTTTTCCCATGCCAGTTTGAATTCTGGGGTAGCATTCTGAAAGGATGGATAGACTTGTATCCTTAATCCCAGAGGGCTAATATTTTCATGGACATATTTGCCCAAGAATTCGATGTGCCAATGTAAGTTAGATTTCTTTTTTAAAAGTCGTTTAAGTTTGGCCATAAATTGATTAATGCCGATCTCTTGTTCAGTCTCAGCATTACAGTTCGTCTGGATATCTGACATATAGCCAGACCAAGCTGTGCCCAAAAAGTCCATATCACCAATCAATAGAACCAAAAATTTGTATACGTATAAGTAATTTAACCATAGACAGCGAGACGGAGCCTCGGATATTTTATATGGTTTTGAAAAATAATTATTTTTTTTATTCTATCTTTAAAACAAGTATATTGAATAACTATATATTATTATACTAGATTATTTAGAAAAACAGTAAATACCACTCACAGTCAAAAATTGATTGATTGCCCGGGTGCTTCCACCCCAAACTGTATTACAGAGAGAAAAAAATTGTTGTATCATCCACAGAGTGGTAGCTGTGGATATCAACGAAAAATACCTAGCGTGCCGCGTCCTGGAGTTTAGATATAGAAAAGAGCTAAATAGGGGGACTTGGACTTTTTAGGCACAGTACACAATTTGTATAAAAAATATAATTTTATTGTACAATACTCTATCATATAAATGTTTTCGTTTAAAAATTAATCACATGTTCTAGGAGAGACCATACACCAATGCCGTTATAATATAACACCATAGCTCTAATAACGAACATATAGGGATATTGATGATCCACAACCAGTTTGATACATTCCAAAAAGTTGAGGTATGGTTGAAGCGGCAGAGGTTGTAGGAAAAGATGTAATATTTTCACTCTCGCTCGACAAGTTCCGCGTCCATTGACGCTTCTTCAGGAACCCGGACGGTGACTACGGAAGAGGCGTGTACTTTAAATATCACGCTATTACAGCGTGCTACATATCGAGCCGGCATCCTAGGACGGTGTTGCTGCTAGGAGGTTAATATACGGGAACCCTATGTCAGGTACGAATACATTGTTCTGAGCATCATTTTCAAGCCATCTTAATCTTATTGTATCACATAAAGGAATCACTGCTTGTGGTTTCCCCCATTTTAGGTCTATTCTCTTGCTAATATGCTGCATTATGTCCTGATGGACAATACATCATGAGGCTCATGCGAACAAGCGGACGCATCTGATTTTCTCTGCCTCTATTGTGATATATGGGCAGCGTTTTTGGTTTTCTGGCAAATCCCCCACTATACAGCTGACCACTTATCTACAGTTGAACCACATTAGTGGGTGAGTTTTACAATTATAGACAATTATGGTTTGAGTATTCAGACGTCTTGAAAGCAATTATCTAGAATCATTCAATTTGGTTTTATTAATTAAGGACGCCCAGGACGGCGTTGTGGCTAGGAGGTTACCAGATGAGAACCCAGTGTCAGGTATGATCATATTTTATTTTTCTAAGCCCCACTCTTAAATTACCTACGGAGGAAATACTACTTATGGCTTTTCTCATTTAGGTCCATCCTTTAGACCATATGTTACTTTGTGTCCTGATGGACAATACACCATGAGACTAGTGGTAACAAGCGGACGCATTTAATGCTCTATGCCTATACTTTGGTATATGGGCAGTGTTTTTGATCTCCTGGCAAATCCTTTACTATACGGCTGACCAATCTTTCATATTTAAACTACATTAGTGGGTAATAGGGATGAGCCGAACACCCCCGGGTTCGGTTCGCACCAGAACCTTCGAACGGACCGAAAGTTCGCGCGAATTTTCGAACCCTATTCGTTATAATGGACGCGAACGTTCGAAATCAAAATTGCTAATTACAACGGCCAATATGCATGTTAATGTCATAAAACAGGTTTGGGGACCCGGGTCCTGCCCCAGGGGACATATATCAATGCAAAAAGAAATTTTAAAAACTAAAGTTTTTTCGGGAGCAGTCATTTTAATGATGCATAAAGTGAAAAAAAAAAAAGTGAAATTTTCCTTTAAATATGGTACCTGGGGGGTGTCTAAAGTATGCCTGTGAAGTGGCATGTGTTTCCCGTGTTTAGAACTGTCCTTGCACAAAATGACATTTGTAAAGGAAAAAAAGAAGCCATTTAAAACCACTTGCGGCTTTAATGTCATGTCTTGTCCTGGCCGCCATATGGCTGAAAATCCTTGAGAAAAATGGCATGGCTACCCCATCACCCCCCCCCCCACCCCAGCCCCTTTGGGTCTTGTATGGATACTAAGGGGGACCCCGCACCCAAAATAAAACCCTATACCTACAACCCTATATACTCTGAACAGCAGTATATAGGTGGTGCAAACAAGACATGGACTGTAGGTTTGTTCTTAAGTAGAATCTGAACAGGTACATTATGAAGTGTAGCTACATCCCAAAAAAATCAATTTTTAAGCTTTTTGGAGAACATAGGGAGGGGTTATCACCCCTGTAACATTTGCTGTCTTTGCACATCTGTTCAGAACATGTCACCTCACTTTCCGTCCCAATGACAAATGTTTTTGGAAAAGTGGGGTTTTAATTGAAACAAGGATTGGTGATAAAGCATCAGTAGAGAGGAGATACCTTTTTCCCAAATTAAATCTAACAGGATAGAATTTTCCTTCCTAGGGGTAGATTTCCTCTCACTTCCTGTTTTCTCTTGCCGTTTGCAAGTAGGAGTCGTTTGTAAGTTGGATGTTTGAAAGTAGGGGCCTGCCGTATATACTCTGCAGAAATTTGCCCTATTAGATGTTGGTGTAGCCACAAGACTGGTGGGCACAGGAATGGGCCCTGCTGTGAGTTAATAGCTCAAGATTTGTACTTGCATGCACCTGTTGAACCGGGCAGAAAAATTGGGCCTTTGGTGGTGGTGGTGGTGGTGGTGGACGGTGTTGCCACAAGACTGTAAGCCCTCACAGTTACTCTTGGTGGGTGCAGGAATGGGCCCTGCTGTGAGTTATTAGATCAAGATTTGTAATTGCATGCACCTGTTGAACAGGGCAGAAAAATTGGGCCTTTGGTGGTGGTGGTGGTGGTGGACGGTGTTGCCACAAGACTGTAGGCCCTCATAGTTACTCTTGGTGGGCGCAGGAATGGGCCCTGCTGTGAACTATTAGATCAAGATTTGTAATTACACGCCCCTGTTAAACAGGGGCTGAAAAATTGTGCCTTAGGCATTGGTGCTGGTGCCACAACACTGCAACCCCTCACAGATACTGTACTTGGAGCACAGCAGTCACACCTGTTGCGAAGCATCTTTTTAAAAAAATTTAATTACACGCCCCTGTTATACAGGGGCTGAAAAATTGTGCCTTAGGCACTGGTGCTGGTGCCACAACACTGCAACCCCTCACAGATACTGTACTCTGAGCACAGCAATGAGACCTGTTGCAAAGCATTGCCTAAAAATTGTAATTACACGCCCCAACAGGGGCTGAAAAATTGTGCCTTAGGCACTGGTGCTGGTGCCACAACACTGCAACCCCTCACAGATACTGTACTCTGAGCACAGCAGTCACACCTGTTGCGAAGCATCTTTTTAAAAAATTGTAATTACACGCCCCTGTTATACAGGGGCTGAAAAATTGTGCCTTAGGCACTGGTGCTGGTGCCACAACACTGCAACCCCTCACAGATACTGTACTCTGAGCACAGCAATGAGACCTGTTGCAAAGCATTGCCTAAAAATTGTAATTACACGCCCCAACAGGGGCTGAAAAATTGTGCCTTAGGCACTGGTGCTGGTGCCACAACACTGCAACCCCTCACAGATACTGTACTCTGAGCACAGCAGTCACACCTGTTGCGAAGCATCTTTTTAAAAAATTGTAATTACACGCCCCTGTTATACAGGGGCTGAAAAATTGTGCCTTAGGCACTGGTGTGGTGGCATGGATCATTGAGGAGGAGGAAGAGGATAGTCAGTGAACATAACAGGACAGTCACTCAGCATCAGCATAGGCAGTCTTGAAGGGATGTGACATTATAAATTATTCCGTTATATCCGCTTCAGGTGTCTGGTAGCTGGTGGTGATCCAAGACTGATTCATTTTTATGAAGGTCAGTCGATCAACCGAGTCGGTGGACAGGCGCACCCTATGATCGGTGACAAATCCTCCAGCAGCACTGAATGTGCGTTCGGAAAGAACGCTGGATGCAGGACAGGCCAGTAGCTCAATTGCATACTGTGCAAGCTCTGGCCAGTGATCCATCCTCAGGACCCAGTAAGCCAGAGGATTTTCGGTGGGAAAGGTGTCCAAGTCTGACCTTGCCCCTAGGTATTCCTGCACCATGTATATCAGACGCTGGCGATGGTTGCTGGAACCGATCATACCTTGGGGCTGCGGACTAAAAAATTGTCTGAACGCATCGGTCAGACGTCCACCTTCCCCACCGCTCCTTCTGCTACTGACCGAAGCCTCAGCAACTCGTCGTCCAGGACCAGGAGTTTGTAACCTCCCAGTTTCTGGGAACGCGTTGCACAGACCTTTCTGCAAGGCCTCCCTGAGATGTCTCATCCTCTGCTCCCTCTGCGACGGCAAGATAAGGTCCGCAACCTTACCCTTGTACCGTGGATCAAGGAGAGTGGCCAGCCAGTAATGGTCACTCTCCTTGATCCGAAGAACACGAGGATCCTTCCGCAGGCTTTGCAGGATCAGGGAGGCCATGCAGCGTAGGTTAGCTGAGGCATTCGGTCCGGAGTCTTCTGGGTCACTGAGGATGACATGATCGCCAGCCACCTCCTCCCAGCCACGTACAAGTCCACAGGTTTGTTGGGACTGTACATCATCCCTAAAAGACTGCTGCTGCTGATGCTGAGTGCCAGGCTCCACCTCCATGCTCACACAATCCTCCTCCTCCTCCTCCTCCTCTTCCTGTGTGATGGGTGGGACAGAAGGAACATTGTCTGGATAAAGGGGGCCTTGAGAGACAAGGAAGTCCTCCTCTTCCTGCCTCTGTTCTGCCTCAAGTGCCCTGTCCATTATCCCACGCAGCGTATGCTCCAACAGGTGGACAAGAGGTACAGTGTCACTGATGCATGCACTGTCACTGCTCACCATCCTCGTGGCCTCCTCAAATGGTGAGAGGACAGTGCATGCATCCCTGATCATGCTCCACTGGCGTGGGGAAAAAAAGCCAAGCTCCCCTGACCCTGTCCTGGTGCCGTAGTCGCAAAGGTACTCATTGATGGCCCTCTGCTGCGTGTGCAGTCGCTGCAGCATGGCCAACGTTGAGTTCCACCTGGTGGGCATGTCACATATTAGGCGGTTCTTGGGCAGGTTCAGCTCCTTTTGCAGCTCAGTCAGCCGAGCACTGGCATTATAAGATCGGCGGAAATGCACACAGACTTTCCTGGCCTGCCTCAGGACATCCTGTAAGCCTGGGAACCTGCCCAAGAACCGCTGCACCACCAGGTTGAGGACGTGAGCCATACAGGGCACATGGGTGAGCTGCCCCTGTCGCAGGGCGGAGAGGAGGTTGGTGCCATTATCAGAAACGACCATTCCTGGCTTAAGCTGGCGTGGCGTCAACCACCTCTCGGCCTGCCCCTGCAGAGCTGCCAGAACCTCTGGCCCAGTGTGGCTCCTGTCCCCCAAACACACCAGCGCAAGCACGGCATGGCATCTTTTTGCCTGCGTACTCGCGTAGCCCCTTGTACGCCTACGGAGCACCGCTGGTTCCGAGGACAGAGCACTCGAAGAGGACATGGAGGAAGAAGAAGAGGAGGGGGTGGAGGAGAGAGGTGTGTCACAACCAGTAGTAGCATTTTGGAGGCGTGGTGGCGGAACAACCTCCAACACTACTGCACCTTGTCCTGCATCCCTCCCAGCTGCCAATAGAGTGACCCAATGGGCCGTGAAAGAAAGATAACGTCCCTGTCCATGCCTGCTGGACCATGAGTCAGCGGTAATATGCACCTTACCGCTGACCGCCCTGTCCAGCGAGGCATGGACATTGCCTTCCACATGCCAGTAGAGAGACGGAATCGCCTTCCGTGAGAAAAAGTGGCGTTTGGGAACCTGCCACTGAGGAACCGCACATTGAACAAACTCACGGAAGGGGGCCGAGTCTATCAACTGAAAAGGCAGCAGTTGAAGTGCTAGCAATTTAGCCAAGCTAGCATTCAACCGCTGGGCATGTGGATGGCTGGGAGTATACTTCTTTCGACGGTCCAGCAGCTGGGGCAGGGAAATTTGCCTGCTACAATCGGACGTCGGTGTACTGCAAGTACTTGGTTGTGACACACCTAATTCTACACCTTCAGTCCTCTCAGAGCAGCTTTCAGAGAGGACTGAAGATATAGTGGGGATGGAGATCCCAGCTGATGAGGAGCAAGGAGAGGTCCGCTTTGTTCTTTGGTGTGGGTCTTTTATGTGTGCTTGCCAACGAGCTGCATGGCAGGTCGACATATGTCTGCTCATGCTTGTGCTGCCCAAGCGGCTGATGTTTTGGCCACGCGAGATACGCTTGAGACAAATATTGCAAATAGCAGTGGTGCGATCTGATGCACTCGTCTCAAAAAAGGCCCACACCAAAGAACTTTTGTGATAACGTGCAGAGGCAGCGCCCTGCACAGGCGGAGCTCTGCGGTGTGGTACAGTTGCTGTGCTGGCCTCTAGCTGGCCTCCAGGGGGCATCCTGCCTCGTTGGACATGTGACGCTGCATCCTCCTCCTCCTCCTCCTCTCTCCCTTCAGGCACCCACGTGGAGTCAGTGACCTCATCATCCCCTCCCTCTTCACCACTAGAGCAAACCTGGCAGTAAGCTGCAGCTGGTGGAACACTACTGCCAGATTGCTGTCCTTCAGCATCCCCTCTCTCTGCGCGCACACTACTGACTTCCTCAAGCTGGGTATCATCATCCGAGCCTTCGAATCGTTGGGCATCCTCCTGGAGCATGTACCCAACACTGTGCTCAAACAGTTCGGGGGACTCCTCAGGAGGACATGGTGGGTCTAGGGAAGGGGTGGCTGATGATGCCATTGAGTACGCGTTGGCAGCTGCTCTGCCAGTACCCTGAGCCTGGGTGAGAGAGGATGAGGAGGATGAGGAGGGCTTGGTCATCCATTCTACCAAGCCTTCGGCATGATGCGGCTCCACATGTCCAGCTGCCGAAAACAAAGACAAGCGTGTCCCATGGCCACGTGCTGATGACGATGCACGACCACGTCCACGGCCAGCACTGTTGTCTCTAGAAACAGAGCCTGCCTGCCCTGTGTTCTTACCTCGGCACGCTCTGCCTCTCCTTGGCGGTCTTCCAGCCATTGTAGTCGGTAGTGTATATAGTATAAAAAATAGAACTCCTATGTGTGCTCACAACACACTGTAGGTCCTATGGGTGCTGACACTAACACACTATAGGTACTATGTGTGCTGCTGACAAGAAAATATAGGAGCTCTGTTTGCTGCCACTAACACACTAGAAGTCCTATGGGTGCTGCTGAGAAGAAAATATAGGAGCTCTGTTTGCTGCCACTAACACACTAGAAGTCCTATGGGTGCTGCTGAGAAGAAAATATAGGAGCTCTGTGTGATGCCACTAACACACTAGAAGTCCTATGGGTGCTGCTGAGATGAAAATATAGGAACTCTGTGTGATGCCACTAACACATTAGAAGTCCTATGGGTGCTGCTGAGAAGAAAATATAGGAGCTCTGTTTGCTGCCACTAACACACTAGAAGTCCTATGGGTGCTGCTGAGAAGAAAATATAGGAGCTCTGTGTGATGCCACTAACACACTAGAAGTCCTATGGGTGCTGCTGAGAAGAAAATATAGGAGCTCTGTTTGCTGCCACTAACACACTAGAAGTCCTATGGGTGCTGCTGAGAAGAAAATATAGGAGCTCTGTGTGATGCCACTAACACACTAGAAGTCCTATGGGTGCTGCTGAGAAGAAAATATAGGAGCTCTGTTTGCTGCCACTAACACACTAGAAGTCCTATGGGTGCTGCTGAGAAGAAAATATAGGAGCTCTGTTTGCTGCCACTAACACACTAGAAGTCCTATGGGTGCTGCTGAGAAGAAAATATAGGAGCTCTGTTTGCTGCCACCAACACACTAGAAGTCCTATGGGTGCTGCTGAGAAGAAAATATAGGAGCTCTGTGTGATGCCACTAACACACTAGAAGTCCTATGGGTGCTGCTGAGAAGAAAATATAGGAGCTCTGTTTGCTGCCACTAACACACTAGAAGTCCTATGGGTGCTGCTGAGAAGAAAATATAGGAGCTCTGTTTGCTGCCACTAACACACTAGAAGTCCTATGGGTGCTGATGAGAAGAAAATATAGGAGCTCTGTGTGATGCCACTAACACACTAGAAGTCCTATGGGTGCTGCTGAGAAGAAAATATAGGAGCTCTGTTTGCTGCCACTAACACACTAGAAGTCCTATGGGTGCTGCTGAGAAGAAAATATAGGAGCTCTGTTTGCTGCCACTAACACACTAGAAGTCCTATGGGTGCTGCTGAGAAGAAAATATAGGAGCTCTGTTTGCTGCCACTAACACACTAGAAGTCCTATGGGTGCTGCTGAGAAGAAAATATAGGAGCTCTGTGTGATGCCACTAACACACTAGAAGTCCTATGGGTGCTGCTGAGAAGAAAATATAGGAGCTCTGTTTGCTGCCACTAACACACTAGAAGTCCTATGGGTGCTGCTGAGAAGAAAATATAGGAGCTCTGTTTGCTGCCACTAACACACTAGAAGTCCTATGGGTGCTGCTGAGAAGAAAATATAGGAGCTCTGTGTGATGCCACTAACACACTAGAAGTCCTATGGGTGCTGCTGAGAAGAAAATATAGGAGCTCTGTTTGCTGCCACTAACACACTAGAAGTCCTATGGGTGCTGCTGAGAAGAAAATATAGGAGCTCTGTTTGCTGCCACTAACACACTAGAAGTCCTATGGGTGCTGCTGAGAAGAAAATATAGGAGCTCTGTTTGCTGCCACTAACACACTAGAAGTCCTATGGGTGCTGCTGAGAAGAAAATATAGGAGCTCTGTGTGATGCCACTAACACACTAGAAGTCCTATGGGTGCTGCTGAGAAGAAAATATAGGAGCTCTGTGTGATGCCACTAACACACTAGAAGTCCTATGGGTGCTGCTGAGAAGAAAATATAGGAGCTCTGTTTGCTGCCACTAACACACTAGAAGTCCTATGGGTGCTGCTGAGAAGAAAATATAGGAGCTCTGTTTGCTGCCACTAACACACTAGAAGTCCTATGGGTGCTGCTGAGAAGAAAATATAGGAGCTCTGTTTGCTGCCACTAACACACTAGAAGTCCTATGGGTGCTGCTGAGAAGAAAATATAGGAGCTCTGTGTGATGCCACTAACACACTAGAAGTCCTATGGGTGCTGCTGAGAAGAAAATATAGGAGCTCTGTTTGCTGCCACTAACACACTAGAAGTCCTATGGGTGCTGCTGAGAAGAAAATATAGGAGCTCTGTTTGCTGCCACTAACACACTAGAAGTCCTATGGGTGCTGCTGAGAAGAAAATATAGGAGCTCTGTGTGATGCCACTAACACACTAGAAGTCCTATGGGTGCTGCTGAGAAGAAAATATAGGAGCTCTGTTTGCTGCCACTAACACACTAGAAGTCCTATGGGTGCTGCTGAGAAGAAAATATAGGAGCTCTGTTTGCTGCCACTAACACACTAGAAGTCCTATGGGTGCTGCTGAGAAGAAAATATAGGAGCTCTGTTTGCTGCCACTAACACACTAGAAGTCCTATGGGTGCTGCTGAGAAGAAAATATAGGAGCTCTGTGTGATGCCACTAACACACTAGAAGTCCTATGGGTGCTGCTGAGAAGAAAATATAGGAGCTCTGTTTGCTGCCACTAACACACTAGAAGTCCTATGGGTGCTGCTGAGAAGAAAATATAGGAGCTCTGTTTGCTGCCACTAACACACTAGAAGTCCTATGGGTGCTGCTGAGAAGAAAATATAGGAGCTCTGTTTGCTGCCACTAACACACTAGAAGTCCTATGGGTGCTGCTGAGAAGAAAATATAGGAGCTCTGTGTGATGCCACTAACACAATAGAAGTCCTATGGGTGCTGCTGAGAAGAAAATATAGGAGCTCTGTTTGCTGCCACTAACACACTAGAAGTCCTATGGGTGCTGCTGAGAAGAAAATATAGGAGCTCTGTTTGCTGCCACTAACACACTAGAAGTCCTATGGGTGCTGCTGAGAAGAAAATATAGGAGCTCTGTGTGATGCCACTAACACACTAGAAGTCCTATGGGTGCTGCTGAGAAGAAAATATAGGAGCTCTGTTTGCTGCCACTAACACACTAGAAGTCCTATGGGTGCTGCTGAGATGAAAATATAGGAACTCTGTGTGATGCCACTAACACATTAGAAGTCCTATGGGTGCTGCTGAGAAGAAAATATAGGAGCTCTGTTTGCTGCCACTAACACACTAGAAGTCCTATGGGTGCTGCTGAGAAGAAAATATAGGAGCTCTGTGTGATGCCACTAACACACTAGAAGTCCTATGGGTGGTGCTGAGAAGAAAATATAGGAGCTCTGTTTGCTGCCACTAACACACTAGAAGTCCTATGGGTGCTGCTGAGAAGAAAATATAGGAGCTCTGTTTGCTGCCACTAACACACTAGAAGTCCTATGGGTGCTGTTGGGGTGCAATGCTGTGCTAACAGCACTGCGGTTGGTACTACTGCAATACTGTACTAACAGTAAGCACGCACCAGACTAATCCCCAGCAGCAGCTAATAACACACTAACTGTGCAATCAGCAGCAATGAACGATCAATGACTTAGGTAGCAATGGTTTAGCAAAGAAATAGCCAATGGTTTAGCAAAGAAGAGCAAATCTTTCAGTATCAAGCAAAGACAGAATCAGCAGACTAATCTCTCCTAAAGCCGGAACTCATGTGACCGGGGCCGATGGCGTGGCGGCCTTTTAAATGGTGGGGCGTGTACTAAAGCCCCTGAGCTGTAATTGGCTACAGGCGTCCTGCCTGTAGCCAATTATTGCTCTCCGAGTTTCGGGCGCTGTGATTGGCCAAGCATGCGGGGTCACAGTGCATGCTTGGCCAATCATCAGCCAGCAATGCACTGCGCCGGCCGCGCCGGCCGCAATGCATTGCGGGGCCGCTCGCATCACACGAATGTGATGCGAACGGCCCAAATAGTTCTGGGCTCGACGAGCGAGCGAACGCCCGATGCTCGATTCGAACATGGGTTCGAATCGAGCACCGGGCCCATCCCTAGTTTCACCCCTTAGAAATAAGACAATTATTAAGACCTCTTAGAGTCAGTACTTTTGTTCTCTATGTATTAGTTATATTTTCTATATGAACATTCTGTACACACTTTTTGTATACAGATTCTAGGATCCACTATTTTGGTCCCTAGACCTTTGGAGATTCGGTTCCTCTCTCCAAACTATGTTCTAACATATTACCCTCTGTGACCATTCTCCACCTTCAAGGGATTTATTCCTGCTCGTAAGTAAGTTTGACTATGTCTTTTCTACACGAACCTCAATTATTTATATAATTATAGACTTATATGGTTTATTAACCAGATGTCTCAAAAGTAATGGTTTATAGTTATTAATTCAGTTTTATCAATTAATAATAGGTACACGCCTCCATAGCGACCGCCTGGTTCGGTCTATATCTATCCCCTGTTCATTAGGCCAGTAAGTACATCTTGGGTATTTCTCCGATTTCCTCTGCAAAAATGTAAACACTCCTTTTTTCTAATAAAAAGGTTTCTAAATGTATTATAGCATTGTTTAATGCATGGTGACAAATTAAAAATATTTTCTGATGTATGTTTTATGTTTAAATATATATTTTTTTTTAGTTCACATGACACGCTCCTGAAGAAGCGTCAATGGACGCAGAACTTGTCGAGCGAGAGTGAAAATATTACATCTTTTCCTACAACCTCTGCCGCTTCAACCATACCTCAACTTTTTGGAATGTATCAAACTGGTTGTGGATCATCAATATCCCTATATGTTCGTTATTAGAGCTATGGTGTTATATTATAACGGCATTGGTGTATGGTCTCTCCTAGAACATGTGATTAATTTTTAAATGAAAACATTTATATGATAGAGTATTGTACAATAAAATTATATTTTTTATACAAATTGTGTACTGTGCCTAAAAAGTCCAAGTCCCCCTATTTAGCTCTTTTCTATATCTAAACTCCAGGACGCGGCACGCTAGGTATTTTTCGTTGATATCCACAGCTACCACTCTATGGCTGATACAACAATTTTTTTCTCTCTGTAATAGCTACCGTCTGGTCAGTTTTGGCCTCAATAGCCTCTATTCTGGCCCCCAGGTGCTGCAAGTCAGCTTGTATAGTGGAAGTGATGTGAGAGGCATTCTGGGCTAGGCCTTTAGATAGCATTGTGGAGAAAGTGTCCATGAGGGAGGCAAAGTCTATGGGAGCGGAGGGAAGAGAACCCAAGGGAGGTCTATGATGGACAGGAGAATTAATGAAATCCTCCATAGGAGTGAGGGGAGAACCCCCATGCATTCGCCCCAGCAGCGACTCCGTGGATGTGGGGGATAAAAAGGGGATCTGGGGATTACTCACTGCGGGAGGAATCTGCACAGCGCTGTGAGGATGAGATGGAGACGGATCCGCGATGGATTCAGCTGGTTCTGAAGAAGCGTCAATGGACGCGGAACTTGTCGAGCGAGAGTGAAAATATTACATCTTTTCCTACAACCTCTGCCGCTTCAACCATACCTCAACTTTTTGGAATGTATCAAACTGGTTGTGGATCATCAATATCCCTATATGTTCGTTATTAGAGCTATGGTGTTATATTATAACGGCATTGGTGTATGGTCTCTCCTAGAACATGTGATTAATTTTTAAACGAAAACATTTATATGATAGAGTATTGTACAATAAAATTATATTTTTTATACAAATTGTGTACTGTGCCTAAAAAGTCCAAGTCCCCCTATTTAGCTCTTTTCTATATCTAAACTCCAGGACGCGGCACGCTAGGTATTTTTTGTTGATATCCACAGCTACCACTCTATGGCTGATACAACATTTTTTTTCTCTCTGTAATAGCTACCGTCTGGTCAGTTTTGGCCTCAATAGCCTCTATTCTGGCCCCCAGGTGCTGCAAGTCAGCTTGTATAGTGGAAGTGATGTGAGAGGCATTCTGGGCTAGGCCTTTAGATAGCATTGTGGAGAAAGTGTCCATGAGGGAGGCAAAGTCTATGGGAGCGGAGGGAAGAGAACCCAAGGTAGGTCTATGATGGACAGGAGAATTAATGAAATCCTCCATAGGAGTGAGGGGAGAACCCCCATGCATTCGCCCCAGCAGCGACTCCGTGGATGTGGGGGATAAAAAGGGGATCTGGGGATTACTCACTGCGGGAGGAATCTGCACAGCGCTGTGAGGATGAGATGGAGACGGATCCGCGATGGATTCAGCTGGTTCTTGCTGTAGGCTATGCGGTGAATGAGCAGCCGCCATCATGGTGGAGGCCTCGGCCGAGAGATCCGGAGCGAGTTGTCGGCTCAGATTGCGTCTCGCCGTGATCCCGAACCAGCGGGCGGGTGACCCGAGACCCCAGCTGCAGGTAGTGTGGCTAGGCTGAGAAATCCTCCTCTGTAAGGCGGTATGGTGGGCAGATCAGGCCGGAGTGGAGCAGAGCTCTCAGGACTTGCGACCATCCATGGGGCTGCCGCGCATGCGCCTCTTGTTTTCTTTTTTAATAACAAACATGTTATACACATGCACAGAGTGGCCCAGATCCTCCTCTTCTGAGGTCCCTCAGCAGCGCTCCTGGTTCCTCCTCTTCTCGAGTGCTCACACGGAGAAGCACTCTCCCTCGGGGCACTTGTACGAGCACGCTCACGAGTCCTGCTGCTACGTCCATTGACACAGACAGCAGGACTCAGCCCCGCCCCCAGGTCCTGTGTCATTGGATTTGATTGACAGCAGTGGCAGCCAATGGCTCCTGCTGCTATCAATCTATCCAATGAGGACCTGAGACAGCGGCTGGAGCTGCTGGGCTCGTTCCCGTTGCTGGAAAGACCGGGTTCAGGTAAGTAAAAGGGGGGCTCTGGGGGGCTGCTGCACTACAGAAGGTTATTCACCTTAATGCATTATGGTAAAAAACCTTGAGGGTTTACAACCCCTTGAATTTTAGTGTATTTTTTCCTGAAAATATGCGTTTGATAAACGGCTGCGCAAATTCAAGTAACATAAAAAACTGGAACTGTCACCATTTAATTCTGCAGTACCTTTACTTTCATAAAATATATAAGAATTTGTGCGTTTAAAGTGGTTGTAAAGGCTGAAGGTCTTTACCTGTGTGCTGCTCCCCTAACAGCCCCTCCCCTATACTCACCTGAACCTGAGCCCCGTCTTGATCCAGTGATGTGCACAGCAGCCTCGGCTGTCCCAGGTCGCTCTCTGCTCATTGGCTGGGACACAGCAGCGAGAGCCATTGGTTTCTACTGCTGCCAATCACAGCCAGATCACAGCCAGTGAGCCAATGAGGAGAGAGCAGGGTGTCTTATGGACGCATAAAGTGGGGCTTGGGAGCGAGCATGCACCAGTGCCACCATAGCAAGCGGCTTGCTATTGGGGGCACTGGTGAAGGGGAGGAGCCAGGAGCGCCAGTGGGGGACCCAAGAAGAGCAGGACTGCACAGAGCAGGTAAGTATAACTGTTTGTTATTTAAAAAAAACCTTTAGGGCCAGTTCACACCACATGCGGTCCAGTGCATTATTTTTCTGCATCAAAAACGCATGGAAAGTAGGTTATATGGTTTTCAATGACATAGTTCACACCAGTGTTTGCAGTTCTAGTGCATTCTGGTTCCATAATAAAAAAGTAGAACATGCTGCATTTTTCTTGCACTGGACTGTACTGCAAAAATGTAAAATGCAATCAAAAACACACCCAAACGCACTTGAACACACATGTCCTTATTTAAGGTTAAAAAAAAAAAGTGGGGTGCACTGGACTGCATCAAAAAGCGCATCAATATGTGGAATAGTTCAATTCTAGTGGGGAATAGGATAAATTGCTCACATCCCTAATATGGAACAACAGAAGACCCTCTGACGGGACTTTAAAGGGCAATGACTGCAAAAAAAAAATACGTATGCAGAAAAAATATAAGTAAAAATAAGTTTAAGGCCCCTTTCACACGGGCGGACCGTTCAGCTCTGCCTGTCAGTTTTTTAGGTGGACCTGAACGGACGCTCCGTGCACCTCTATGGAGCCACGGATGTCAGCGGTGACATGCCCGCTGACATCCGACCCGCTCCAATCCGCTAAAGTGTGACGGATGGAAACCCTATTTTCCATCCGTCTGGCAGATCGGATAGGATGAAGGCGGACTTTACGGTCCGTCTTCATCCGATCCCCCATAGGGGAGAGCGGCGCTCTGACAGGTCAGTCCCTGCACAGTGTGCAGAGACGGAGCTGTCATCTGCTTGCTCAGCGGGGATCGACGGAGCGATCACCGCTGAGCAAAGCGGAGCCCGCACACGGACACGTCCGTGTGAAAGGGTCCTAATAATACAAAATCTAAAAATGTAGACACAACATTAGCTGTATCAACAATTTACAAGATTCAGGCCTCGTACACACGACCGAGTTTCTCGTCGTAAAAAACACGTCGTTTTTTTCGACGAGATTCTTGTTAAGCTTGTCGATTTTCTCGTCAAGCTTTCTATGCGTACACACTGTCATTTCCCAATTTCCTCATTGTTCTCCGCGCTCACGTCCAGCACGTACGACGGCACTATAAAGGGGAAGATCTTTTTTCTTGGCGCCACCCCTTGGGCTGCTTTTGCTGATCTCGTGTTACCGCGTGTGAAGTAAAAGTTTGGGAAGAGACGATTCGCGCTTTTCAGTCTTCGTACTTTTCAGATTGTTTTCTGCCGTTCAGTTTGTGCTTGTGGGTTCGTATCTTGACTTTCAGGGCGTCTAGGCAGGTCGTATCTGTTTTACAGTGCGTTCTTGCCTGTTCGTTTCTGATTTTCATTTCGTTATTCATAGGCCTTGCTGTTCTAAAGTGCGTTCTGTTCTGTACGTTCTGATTAGACGACCGTTTCCTAGCCATGTCGCCTGGACGTTCTCGTCGTCGAGTTCGTGCTGTGCGTGCGCTTGGTGTTGGTCTGCTTGTTTTGGACCAAGACCAGTCCATGAATGGTGTGAGGAGGAGTTCATGGACCAAGAATTGGTTGCTCCAGCGGGACCAATTCTGCCACATGCCTCTGCTGCGGGAGATCGTCGAGAATAATCCTGAGGACTACAGGAATTTTCTGAGGATGTCTGACCCCGTTTTTCAGGAACTGTTGGCTTTGGTGTCCCCCTATATTACCAGGAAGGACACCGTTATGCGGGAAGCCATCAGTGCTGAGCAGAGGCTCATCGCCACGTTGCGTTACCTGGCGACAGGGAGAAGTCTTCAGGACTTGAAGTTCACCACAGGCATCTCCCCCCAGGCTCTGGGCCTCATAATCCCAGACACCTGTTCTGCCATCATCCAAGTCCTGCAGGAGGACTATATTAGGGTAAGTTTGCTTCCTTAACATCACATTTTAGGTATTACATGTATGCTAATGTATTGTATTTCTTTCATCCTTCCCTAATTACCATGATTGTAATATGCTGAGAATGTCCCCTTTGTCCCCATGCATGTTGGAAGCTTTAGATTGCCCCTTTTTTCTCCTCCCTAAATATTTCCCTTCACTAACTTTTCCAGCAGGGGCGCCTGTTGCTCCAAATGTTGGGAGGTTCAAACCCCAATTTAGGAAATAAACTTCCTCCTTTTTTGCTCTGTTGCCTATTAAACGCCCCCAGTTGTCCCCTCCAATACAGCCATTTTGTTCCCTCAAATGCAGCCATTTAGTCCCCTCTAATGCAGCCAGTTTCCCCCCAGCCCTGCACTTACCTTCTTGTGGTCAGCGCCATCCTTCTTCTGTCCTTGATGTCTTCTCCTTCCCTTCATGTTGCATCAGCCAATCATGTTACCATTAAACAGACTTGGTGAACATGATTGGCAGAGCAGCCTGTCAGTGTTTACCCAAGGAATGCCCCCCTCCCTGCGTCCCCGATTTTTCTTTTTGGAAGCCAATTACATCCCTCAGGTTGTAATTTGCAAGACTATTTTACTACCTGTTTCTGCTATGCAATTTTAACCCCCTAAATGCCGCAATGATTCATATGTCGGTCGCTTTACAAGAGGCCATCCACCTGAATAGTGTGCGGCATAGACAATACATAGGTTCATGCAACGCATGAACCTATGTATTGTTCTGAGTGATGGACACAGGAGAGAGGGGGCAGTGCTCCAGCGCCCACTCTGGACGCACCGCCACTGCAATGCTATCCTGTGGCCAAACACATCTCCCCCCCCCAAAATAATTTAGTAATGGCCCATCAAAGGGGGTGATGAATATGATAAATGAGCCTTCCATTATCCTTTTTTTACACACCTTAATAAACGTATAATTAGATTGATGTTGGCCTCTAATTTTTTGGGATAGAATTTCCTTGTAAAGTATGACTTTGTTTTTCTAATATTATTTCATCTTGTTTCACTCCCCAGCTTCCTTCCACGCCACAGGAATGGCAGACTGTGTCATCGGAGTTTGCCACGCGGTGGGACTTCCCCAACTGCGGTGGTGCCATAGACGGGAAGCACGTCCGCATCGTGCCGCCACCCCGTTCTGGGTCCTACTACTACAACTACAAGGGGTTTCATAGCATTGTGCTGATGGCAGTGGTGTCAGCACGGTATGAATTCCTCTATGTTGATGTAGGGAAGAATGGCCGGATGTCCGATGGGGGATCCTTCATCCAGACGGAGTTTGCCCTCCGTCTCCAGAGTGACGACCTTGCATTGCCACCGGATGCAGGGAATATTGAAGGACTCCCCTTTGTTTTCTTGGCTGATGAAGCCTTCAGACTCGGACGGCATCTTATGAGGCCATTTCCACAAAGGACCCTGACCCCAGAGAAGAGGGTGTTCAATTACCGGCTGGCCAGGGGCCGAAGAGTCGTTGAAAATGCCTTCGGCATAATGGCCAGCCGGTTCCGCCTTTTTATGACTTCCATCCACTTGGCGGACTACAAAATAAACTATGTAGTGTTATGCTGCTGTGTGCTACACAATTTTCTTTGCCGCAAATCGAATTCATATATGGCCTCAGTTTTGCCAGAGGCTGGACTTTCCCCTGCAAATCCCATTCCGGGCCTGGAATCTGCCCGTCTTGGCTTGCCCCCCCAAAATGCCCGTGTGGTTCGGGACAAATACATGGAGTATTTCACGGGTAGGGGGGCAATTCCTATGCCAGCCTATGTCTAAGTATCCCAATAAAAATCTTGTTTAAACCTTTAATTATTTGTTCTTTCCTGTCTCCTAGTTTGTCTTTGTGCATTTGTAGTGGCAAGTGTATTTTACTTTAGTAAATAACAACCATTTCACTATGTAACCTTACAAAAGAACCAAATAAGCTTAGAGGGTATTATAAAAAGAAGCTACACGTTGTTTGTGGTCAAATATTTTACTCTGTGCACATTCTCTTCATTTTTTTTTTTTTTTTATACTTTGGGGTTGGCCTGGCCCCAACCCGGCAATTTTTGGCTTATGAAAATACAAAAATAACAGTTGCATTTCAAAAATTACAACATTGGATACCTCTGAGCAATCGGAGACATTCACTTACACAAACTATGTCTCTATGTGCCCGTCCTAATATGGGGTCCTGCCACCCCTTGCCCAGCCAAAAATTGAATATGCACACATTTTTTTTTTTTTCATATAGGAAGTTTACAATCCTGATCCCTATTGTCAACATGTGCTATCTGCCATCAGGGGTGATCAATGGACGTGTTTTGGGGGTGCATCCCCTTCCTCAGTTCACCGACTTTTGATACGAGGAAGGGGTTGCACCCACAAAAGACATACATGGATATCCCCTGATGGCAGATAGCACATGTTCACACACTGTGTGCATATTCAATTTTTGGCTGGTTTGATAGTCAAAAAATTTGAAAAAATTATAAAAACAAACATGTAAAAACAAATGTGTTTGGATGGCTTATTGAATTCTCCCCAAAACATCGAGAATGTCTTTAAATGTTTGTTCCATCACATGGATTCTTTGTTTAATTAGGTCCAGTTCCGTGCTACATTCCATCACTTGCTGGATGAGGCGGAGGGCACTGTCAGCAGAGAACCGTGTACTATCCTTCACAACATTTACATCCCCTAAAAACCCCCAAAAAATAATAATATAACTCTGCAGGCCTACCTCGCTTACCTTAAGCTGTGGTGTGTGACAGCAGGAAGGTAAAGTCACCTGGTTGCATCCAGGGGGGTAGATATATTTCGCCCAGATTCAGGCTTTACGCCGACTTATACAACTAGGTGGAGAGTTGTATAAGGCTAGTGGGCTCATGGATGACTCATACCTCTAGGGAGAGGGCTGGGCGTCGTGCAGACAGGGAGTTGATGAGACCAGCTGAAGCTTGCCAGCTCATTTAGGCCTCTATAAGAACTCCCAGCTTCATTAGATGTTAGCTCATGCCTGGAACCAGACCTGTGTGGACTGTCTAGGGAGAGTGAACCCCTGTGCGGTGAGACAAAGCCTGTGTGGCTATTTGCTTGGACATTTAAAACCAGGGACTTAGGGACTAGGACAGCACTAGGCTGATCCCAGTTGTTAGTTAGGAAACCTGTATGTTTAGTCAGAGGTCAACTTGACCAGGATTTATTTTGGTTATGTTTCTTTTGCTTTGCTGTGTTTTGTCACTGTAAATAGAAAATAAACCGCACCTTTTTGATTTTGAAAACCACAACCTCCGTTTGCTGGGCCTGTTTTGTGTGGGGAGCCCATCCCGGGGGTCACACACACCCGCTGCCGAGCTAACCCCCTCACAGTTGGTGGAGAACCAGTGGCAGTTTTTTTTTAAGCCAGCATGGAGGAGATACTGAAGCAGCTGGCTCTAGCAAATGCCAATCAACAGCAGACAAATGCAGGTTTGCAAAAGAGCCTTGCAGCTCATCAACAGAGCCTTGCAGCTCAACAACAGAACTTCGCAGCCCAGCAGCAAGCTCATCAACAGAGCCTTGCAGCCCAGCAGCAGACAAACGCAACTTTGCAACAGAGTCTGGAGGCTCAGCAACGAGCCCAGCAGCAATCTGAGGCCCGCTTCATAGACCTGTTGCAGAAGCAAGAGCAGAGACTACAACAATAGATGGAAGCAGTAATGCAGCAACGTCCGCAGACCAGTGAGGAAAGCCGTCCCACTAATACCGCGTCCTTTGGGGTGAGTCGTTTATTGACAAAAATGACTGGAGAGGATGATCCAGAGGTATTTTTGACCACATTTGAAAGGACCGCTGAAAGAGAAAAGTGGCCTGAGGAGCAGTGGGCTGGACTGGTGGCTCCTCTGTTAACTGGTGAATCGCAGAAAGCTTACTATGACCTAGAGCCTAACCAAGCAAAAGACTATGTGATGCTAAAAGCTGAAATATTGGCAAGGCTGGGTGTCACCCAGGCTGTCCGGGCTCAGCGTGTGCATAACTGGACTTTCCAGCTTGGAAAACCCCCCAGGTCTCAAATGTATGATCTCATTCACCTGAGCAGAAAGTGGCTACAGCCAGAGACTTTGTCCGCACCAAAGATTGTGGAACGTGTTGTAATGGATCGGTTTTTGAGAGCTCTTCCTACTGCCATCCAAAAGTGGGTAAGCCATGGAGACCCAGAGACGGCCGATGGTCTTGTGGATCGTGTGGAGAAATACTTGGCTACAGAGAACCTGACGGCCTCTTCCAGAGACACTCGGACTTTCCACCCTAAGACCAGACCATCCCCAGGGGCGGATAAGAGGATTCCAAGGGGTGAGGGTGGAGAGAGTGAGAGGGTGGGAGCTCTACCCCAAGTTTGGCGAGAACAGCCTGGGAAATCAGCGGCTCAAGAGGCGGCAAGAAGGATCGTTTGCTACCGCTGCCGGCAAGCGGGACATATTGCAGCCAATTGCCCGGTTGTGGAGGAACCCATGCAGTGTGACTTTCTGACGGGCAGACGTCAGTCGCTGTGTGCGACAGTCGCATGCACTGCCATTCGAGGAACTGAGAAACATTTATGCAAAATGTGTGTTAATGGTAGAAATGTTGTGGTATTGCTGGATTCAGGTAGCCTTGTGACCCTGATAAAGGCTGAGTTAGTTAAAACAGAGGTCTCTGGGAATAGCAAGGTAGCTGTTATTTGTGTGCATGGGGACACCCGAGAGTATCCAGTGACTACAGTGTGTTTCGAGACCCCCAAAGGTACCCTCTCTCATCCAGTGGGCTTAGTATCTCAGTTACCGCATGACGCCATTGTGGGAAGGGATTTTCCGAAGTTCTGGGAACTGTGGGATGATCCTGAGCCCCTCACTGGTGCCTCTATGTACCAGGAATGTGATAGCCAGAACTCCCCTGAGAGTGGTGAGGACTCTCCGGAATTTCCCTTATCAGTATTGGCAGGGGAGACTCAAGAAACTGGAGAGGAGCCCACCTCCTCAGACGAAAACCTACCGTCTGTGGAGTTTTCTGATCTTGAGGTTCACAGGGAAAACTTTGCCACAGAACAGTTGAAAGACCCCGCCCTAATAAAGGCACGGGAAAACGTAGTGAAAATAGATGGCGAGTTAGTGAACCCAGATAATACCTGCACTTACCCATACTTCAGCGTAGAGAAGGACCTACTGTATCGGGTGGCAAAAAGGGCAGAAGAAACCGTTGAGCAGCTTGTGGTGCCCAAACCTTACAGGAAGTTGGTGTTGGAGTTGGCCCATGGGCACATTCTTGGAGGTCATCTGGGGACAGAGAAAACCCGAGAGAGGGTATTACAGAGATTCTATTGGCCGGGGGTGATGAAGGACGTAGAAAATTATTGTTCCTCCTGCCCTGTGTGTCAGAGGTTGGCCCCGATGCCACATTTCCGTAGCCCGCTGGTCCCTCTACCCATCATTGAGGTCCCGTTTGAGAGGATCGCCATGAATTTGGTAGGTCCTATAATCAAGTCCGCTAGGGGGCACCAGTACATATTAGTTATAATGGACTATGCCACCCGTTATCCAGAAGCGATCCCTCTCCGAAATACCTCGGCCAAAACCATAGCCAAAGAGCTATCTCTTGTTTTTAGCCGGGTGGGTATTTGTAAAGAACTGCTTACGGACCAAGGTACACCCTTTATGTCCCGGGTTATGAAAGAGCTGTGTAAATTGTTCAAAGTGACGCAATTGCGTACGTCTGTGTATCACCCCCAAACCGATGGGCTGGTTGAAAGATTCAACAAAACCCTAAAACAAATGTTGAAGAAAGTGGTGGATAGAGATGGAAAGGATTGGGACTGTTTACTTCCTTATTTGATGTTTGCTATTAGGGAGGTGCCCCAATCCTCTACGGGATTCTCCCCCTTTGAGTTACTGTATGGGAGACACCCAAGAGGGCTGTTGGATATTGCCAAGGAAACTTGGGAAAGTGAGAGTTCTTCCCACAGGAGTGTGATTGAGCATGTCGCCCTGATGCAAGATCGAATTGCACAGGTAATGCCCATCGTGAAGGAACATTTGGCCCAAGCGCAGTTGGCACAGCAGAGAGTGTACAACCGTGGAGCCAAGACCCGTACCTTTTCCCCGGGGGATAGGATATTGGTACTTGTCCCTACGGTTGAAAGTAAATTCCTTGCCAAATGGCAAGGCCCCTACGAGATAATGGAAAAAGTGAGCGAAGTGAATTACAAGGTCAGACAACCAGGAAGGCGAAAGCCCGAACAGATCTATCACGTTAATCTGTTGAAAGCCTGGAGGGATAGAGAGTCCCTAGTCGCAGACACTTGGTCACCAGCTCAAACTGGTTGCGTGATTCCTGAGGTTGGAATAGCAGCCACCTTGTCACAACCCCAACAACAGGGGGTTAAGGAGTTTGTGCTTCGCAACAAGGAGGTATTCTCTGAGCTGCCGGGACAAACATCTGGGGTAGAGCATGACATCATTACCCCGCCCGGTGAAAGGGTGAAGTTAAAACCCTATCGGATCCCAGAGGCTCGACGGGAGGCAATACGGGAGGAAGTACAGAAAATGCTGATTTTAGGGGTGATAGAGGAGTCCCAAAGTGATTGGTCTAGTCCCATCGTGTTGGTGCCTAAACCGGATGGGAGCTGGCGATTTTGTAACGATTTTCGTCAGTTGAACAAAGTTACAAAATTTGACACCTACCCCATGCCACGTATAGATGAGTTGATCGACCGGCTGGGAACAGCCCGATACATGACGACTCTTGACCTCACAAAAGGGTATTGGCAAATCCCCCTGGCCAAGTCGGCCAAAGAGAAAACCGCATTTGTAACCCCAGACGGGGCGTTCCAATATAAAAGAATGCCGTTCGGGTTACAGAATGCGCCGGCCACATTCCAGCGGAAAATGGACCAGATGCTGAGGCCCCATCGGAAGTATGCTGCGGCTTACCTGGATGACGTAATTGTCCATAGCACAGATTGGGCCTCACATCTGCCAAAAGTGCAAGCAGTCCTGGACTCTGTTCGGGAAGCGGGGTTTACGGCTAACCCCAAGAAGTGTACCATTGGGCAGGAGGAGGCCAAATATCTTGGGTACACCATTGGGAGGGGAGTAATAAAACCCCAACTCAACAAAGTCGAGGCCATCCAGAGTTGGCCACGTCCCAACAGCAAGAAGCAGGTACGAGCCTTTCTGGGAATCGCTGGGTATTATCGGCGATTCATTCCCCACTTTGCTTCTAAGGCTGTGCCCCTAACCAACCTGACGAAGGGGAAAGGGTCGGTCATGATTAAATGGACCCCCGAGGCTGAGGCAGCATTCCAATTCTTGAAACAAGCCTTATGTAGCCAGCCAGTGTTGTACTCACCCGACTTCTCTAAAGACTTTGTCGTACAAAGTGATGCGTCAGATGTGGGGTTAGGAGCAGTATTGTCCCAGGTCTGGAACGGGGAAGAGCACCCAGTCATTTACCTCAGCAGGAAGTTGAAGTCCCATGAGGTAAATTACGCCACCGTTGAAAAGGAGTGTTTAGCGGTGAAGTGGGCTCTAGATTCCCTTCGGTACTACCTGCTAGGTAGGCACTTTGACATGGTTACGGATCACGCTCCGTTAAAGTGGATGGCTCAAAACAAGGAAACAAATAGAAGAGTGAATAGGTGGTTCCTGGCCCTCCAGGAATTCAACTTCACAGTAAAGCATCGCCCTGGCGTTCAAATGGGGAATGTGGATGCTTTGTCTCGAGTACATGAATGCCTGATTGCTGGTGTTCCAACCCCGAGGTTAAAACAAGAGGGGGGGGTATGTGACAGCAGGAAGGTAAAGTCACCTGGTTGCATCCAGGGGGGTAGATATATTTCGCCCAGATTCAGGCTTTACGCCGACTTATACAACTAGGTGGAGAGTTGTATAAGGCTAGTGGGCTCATGGATGACTCATACCTCTAGGGAGAGGGCTGGGCGTCGTGCAGACAGGGAGTTGATGAGACCAGCTGAAGCTTGTCAGCTCATTTAGGCCTCTATAAGAACTCCCAGCTTCATTAGATGTTAGCTCATGCCTGGAACCAGACCTGTGTGGACTGTCTAGGGAGAGTGAACCCCTGTGCGGTGAGACAAAGCCTGTGTGGCTATTTGCTTGGACATTTAAAACCAGGGACTTAGGGACTAGGACAGCACTAGGCTGATCCCAGTTGTTAGTTAGGAAACCTGTATGTTTAGTCAGAGGTCAACTTGACCAGGATTTATTTTGGTTATGTTTCTTTTGCTTTGCTGTGTTTTGTCACTGTAAATAGAAAATAAACCGCACCTTTTTGATTTTGAAAACCACAACCTCCGTTTGCTGGGCCTGTTTTGTGTGGGGAGCCCATCCCGGGGGTCACACACACCCGCTGCCGAGCTAACCCCCTCACAGGTGTCAGATACTGACCTGTTGTGGTGACCAGATCCACAACGTCATCCACCTCTCCTTCCTGCACTTCTCCTTCCTCCACCTCAACTTCCTGCACATCTTTTGGTTGTGGGTCTTTGGGAGTTTGGGGTTGCTTGGAAGTTGTGGGGTGCATGTGCTCCCTGGAGTGTCCTCCTCCCAGTCTTCTCTCCCCTATGAGAATAAAACCAAAGGTCTATTTATCACACTGTAAATCTCATTGTTAAAATAAAAACAGGCTAAATTGTTTGGAAGTGGGGTACAAGTGTGTGTTTGTGCGGAATTTAAAGAAGAATGCATTATTTATGACCCCAAATATGTTTAGTATTCACATTTGGATGTAATTTTTTTGACATGGAGGCACCACAAAAATTCTCTGATGCACCTGTGTGGGACACCCAAAAAAGGCGGGTCTGTTGGCCCACACTATAGTGCTCCAAAGTACAGATGTGGAAGCAGCTGCTGAGTGTCCTCTCCTTTACACTGATAAAAGTTTGCATTTCATTCTCTTTACAAACACATCATCTAGACTTAAAAATTATCCACAATACTTGATCAAAAATGGCAGATGTCTAATTACTTTTGTGGCTCTTAAATAAGCCAAAACCGCGGATAGTGGCCGAACGAAGTGTCGGTAACGTAACGAACGATTACTGTGCCCAACCTACTTCAAAATATTACATTTTGGAAGGGAGTCCAATATGATAAAAAAAAAAAAAAACATGTCAGTTTATAAAAAGATTAATAGCAGAAACGTCGTCATTTTACTTACTTTTAGCGAGCATCCTCTTTATGCTCCTCAACTGGTCTGGCTCCCTCAGTTTGAGGTCTGACCACCTCTTTCTGAGCTGCTCATTTGAGCGTTTCACCCCGAACTTCGCCCTCAGACTCTTCACAACTTTAGTGAGGATTTTGGCCTTCCTTCTATTTGGTTTGCTATACGGCCCATGCTTGGCATCATAATCAGCCTTGACCAAGATGTCCACCATCTCCGCCATCTCCGCCAAAGACATATTCGATGCCTTGAATCTCCTCCTTGATCGTGACGTGTCCTCGGTCTCCGGGCTTGTCTCCTCGCTAGTTGCGGAATTATCAGACACCTGCTGTAACTCCGCCATATCTGTCTGCGCGCCGAAAGAGAAGGGGCGGGGAAAAGATGTAAGTTAGAACGTCATGGGCGGGCGACGTGTGCGGAGCGACGTGTTCGAATTTTGACGCATGCGTGGTGTGTATATAGCAAACACACATGTGACTATAGTACGTTCGGTGTGCGGAGAGAGGAGTTCAAGTGACGGACGTGCGAACGAAGGTATGTGATTTTGTGACTTGTAAAAATTGTTGGCCTATACTGTCTTGAGATTGTTGGAGGATATATATGGTGACTAGGATGTTAAGGAGGTTAGACTGTTTGCCTCACATTATTTAAATATAATTTATTTAACTTGCAGATACAATATGAATGTCTTTATTAGCGACAAAGAGTTCCTGGCGGAATTTATTGACCGGGTAAGGGAGCTGCCGGCTCTGTGGGAGACGAAAAACCCCATCCATAAAAAAAAAGGGGTGAGAAAAGCAGCGCTGGAGAAGCTGCTCCCATTTGTGCATACCAAGGTGCCCACAGCCACAGCAAAACAAGTGGACACTAAAATTGGGAGCTTGAGAGGTACCTACAGGACTGAACGCTCTAAGGTGCTGGCTTCTCAGAGGTCAGGAGCAGCAGCAGATGATGTTTATGTCCCGATTTTGTGGTACTACAACAGGATGTCCTTCCTGGATGACCACCTTGAGACAAGGCCATCACTCTCCACTCTTCCCCCCAGACTTCCCTGCAGCCAACCTGAGCCTTCTCTGGAGCAAGAGGAGGCAGCCATCCTGGATGATCCAGATTTGGCCATCTGGAGCCAGGTATAGTAATAACTGAAAATGTATTGGGATAAAATTAATGTTTGACAAATATGTCAGGATGAGAAACATACATTATTTTGTATTCCACAAGTGAAATCAAGATCTGTAGACATTATTCTGCACTTAATTGGGTGCTAAATAGTCAATCTGATGTAGTGGTAAATTTAAAGCAAGGATTTATGCATTTACATTCTAATTGCTTCAATCAGGATTACAAAGTTTGATGCAAAGATTAAACCAACATATTAAACTATGTTCCTTTTTCATACACAGGATGAAATCAGCCAGGAGGAGGGTCTGGAAACTGTCAGGCAGGAGGAGGAAGGGCCCAGTGGCAGCCAGGAGGTGGCAGGGCCCAGTGGCAGCCAGGAGGTGGCAGGGCCCAGTGGCAGCCAGGAGGTGGCAGGGCCCAGTGGCAGCCAGGAGGTGGCAGGGCCCAGTGGCAGACAGGAGGTGGCAGGGCAAAGGAGAAGCACCAGATCCCAGGTGTCTCCCATCCGGCTTCACAAAAGAGGCAGGAGGGACAGGACCACCAGTGAGGCAGCAATGGCCCTTATTAAAGAGGCCCATGCCACCCTCAAGGAGCCCACATCCCCTGAAGAGGCCATTGCCGGCCTAGTGGAGGCTAAGTTCAAGGTGATGAGCATGGAGCAACGCCTCCTATGCGAGCCCCTGCTCATCACCTTGCTCAACAAGGGGGTGATGGAGAAAATTACACCCAATACCGCCATATGTGAGGTGGCTCAACTGACCCAACCTCAACCTCCACCTCCACCTTCCTCTTCTGCCCCACCCCCTTCTGCTACACCTCCACCTTCTGCCCCACCCCCTTCTGCTACACCTCCACCTTCTGCCCCACCCCCTTCTGCTACACCTCCACCTTCTGCCCCACCCCCTTCTGCTACACCTCCACCTTCTGCCCCACCCCCTTCTGCTACACCTCCACCTTCTGCCCCACCCCCTTCTGCTACACCTCCACCTTCTGCCCCACCCCCTTCTGCTACACCTCCACCTTCTTCTTCTGCCCCACCCCCTTCTGCTACACCTCCACCTCCTCCTCCTGAGAGGAGTACCCCTCCAGTGGGCCAGCCTCCAGCCAAACGAAGAAGGAAGGCTGCAGGGAAGGCTTCAGGAAAGGCTGCAGGAAAGGCTTCAGGAAAGGCTGCAGGGAAGGTTGCCAGAAAGAAGAGGAAGTGATGGCCTTGCTTCATTGTGGTCGGACAGAAGGCAGCCTGTTGTAGTACCACACACTTGGGACATATATCTCACCTGCTGCTGTTCCTGACCTCTGGGAGGCCAGCATCAGATTGTGTTCAGAAATGTGGGCCTTCTCAAGCTCCCAATTTTAGTGTCCACACAGGGTTGCTGTGTGCTCTGGGGTCCCTGGGATGCACAAATGGCAGCAGCTTCTCCAGCGCTGCCTTCTCTTTATTTAATTTATAAACATGAATAAATGTGTTTTTTGTTTAAGTTCATACTTGACTATGTGTATTTTTAAATAAACAAAATCAAGCTTTGGAGTAAGCAGATACATTTGACTGACAATAAAAGGCACAGATATCACCCCCCCCAAAAAGAATAACTAAATCTGATTAGCACAAAAACATGGTGTGAAATTTAAATAATATAGATTCCAAAATTAAATGGGAGATCGCTATCAAAACATTGAGAAATTATAATTAACATCATTTTGAAAAATCTAACCATTTAAATTATTCCGAAAAACTTGCACGATATAATACACATAAATCTTAGAAAGGGCAGCATGAAAAAGGTTAAAAATAAGGCATAACTCTGTGTGAATATCAGCAGTAAAAGAAGGTCACTCGTTTTGATTAATGTAACATTCTAACGAAGATTTCAATGCAGAACATTTAAACGATGAAATATTTTTGAGCGTGACGAATATGCTCTCTCCATTATGAAGGCTTGTTTTACCAGAAGATGCGCTCCCGTCTCATAGTTGCTTGTGAGCATGCGCGCTTTTGGAAGAGTCGTAAAAGCATACACACGAACCATTTTCTCGTCACAAAACAGGCCGACGAGAAACATGACGAGGAAATCTGGAATCCTGACGAGAAAATAGAGAGCAGGTTCTCTATTTTCTCGTCGAGATTCTCGGCAATTTTCTCGTCGTAAAACCATACACACGAACGTTTTTCTAGACAAAAAAACTCTCGCGGCACTTTTCTTGACTGTTTTGGACGAGAAAAACGGTCGTGTGTACGAGGCCTCAGATTTGATGTAACATCTTGTTTATAATGTGATCAAAACAAAAAACCACTAGTTTACATCACTCTTGTACAAATGAACAGTGATACTCAACGCATTTCAAGGTCATGCATTATTCCTCTCAGGAGCAAGTGGTATGAAAATTTATGATATCTACAATGCATAAAGAAAAACAGTGAGTAAAGAAAATATGCATACAAGTAATTAGACAAAAAAAAATTCTACAGACAAGCAATCTATACATTCAAAACATTATCTACTGACCATATAGAAGCAGATGTCACATCAAGAATTGATTAAAAGAACAAGGAGATATGGCTGTGCTAGCCCCTCAAAACCCAAAGAGAATGGAGACAGGCACGGCCACCCCAAAGACGGCCAAAAGGGGGGGCAGGAAGAGGGGAGAGAACCCACCCAAGGCTAGGCAGTCCGCACCAAAATGAAGATGACACAGATCTGGCAATAAGCATATAGGTAAAAAGAATATATGCAAATGTGTATACAATGCATATACATAATAAGCAGAAAGACCCCAAAACCACTCAAAAAGGGGGGGGGTGCTTCAAAAACGCACTGGACTGCACCAAAAAATGTGTCAAAAACGTGCATGCAGAAAAGCATCTGGAATGCATCCGGACTGCGTTTCTGTGGTGTGATCTGGCCCTAAGGCCCCGTACACACGGTCAGACTTTTTGCCAACAAACTTCATTTTGAGCAAGTTTGACAAAAAAATCCGACCGTGTGTACGCTCCATCGGACAAACTTTTTTGGTTTTCATCGGACAAAAGTTCGGTCTGCAAACGGACAAACTTTTGGCCAACAAAAGTCCGATGGAGAAAAGTCCGACCGTGTGTACAGAAAACCATCGGACTTTTGTCCGATGGACAAAACAAATAATGTTAAAATCAACCAACAATAGCAGAAGTTGACCAAAGGGTGGCGGTAAAGAGCAGAAAAGAGCAGAAAAACCACGTGATGTTGGAAAAAGTTTTGGGAAAGTTTGCAGAAAAGTCCTGTGGTGTGTATGCTATGGGTGTGCCGGCCAACTCCGTTCGGACAAAAATCCACGGAAAAGTCAGATGGAAGTCCGACCGTGTGTACGGGGCTTTAGAATTACTTCAAAGGGAAAGCTCTGCTTGTTCGCACTCTCTCCCACTCCACTGCCACATTTGGCACTTTTTGGGGGGAGGGGGAACAGCGATTTCACAGGGAATTTGCTGTGGATTCTGTATCAAAATCACAACCCGTTGTGGAGTGTATGTTAAGTTAACTACACACCGAAATGGGTTTGCAAAACGCAGTGCGATTTGCAGAATCGGAATGCATGGGTTTGAATACTCATGTGATCCTATTTCTGGTTTGGACGAAAACAGGGTCCTGCACGGGTTTGGTGTGATTTGAGTTATACAAATCCATGACTCAAATCGCACCCCAGAGACACTGCCTGTAATTTGCACAGGCTCGTCCGTACGATCAGCGAGAGGGAGAAGGAATTGGTCCATGCCGGAAGGTTACAATAGAGAATCTGGCGGGCCCCCCCCAGATGGCCCCTGGAAGTCTCTATGATCTTTCGGAGGCTGGGCGCGATGTTATGATGTCACACCCAGCCTCTGCATTTGAAAAAATGCCGCCGCCTCGTTTGGGAAGCCGATCGTTTTTTTTTTGGGTTGTTTTTTCAGGCTTCTCAGCCTAGAGGTGAGATGTGGGGACTTATTGACCCCATATCTCACTGTAAAGAGGACCTGTCACGCACCATTCCTATTACAAGGGATGTTTACATTCTTTGTAATAGGAATAAAAGTAATCAAAAAAAAAAAGTACAAAAAAAGTTTTAAAATAGAAAAATAAAAATAAATTTAAAGCGCGTGCTCACGTGCAGAAGCAAACACATACGTAAGTCACGCCCACATATGTAAACGACGTTCAAACCACACATGTGAGGTATCGCCCCGAACGTTAGAGTGAGAACAATAATTCTAGCACTAAACCTCCTCTTTAACTCTAAACGGGTAATCTGTAAAAATGTATAAAGTGTCACCTATGGGGATTTTAAAGTACAGAAGTTTAGCGCCATTCCACCAGTGTGCGCAATTTCAAAGTGTGACATGCTAGGTATCTATTTACTTGGCGTAACATTATCTTTCACATAATGCTAAATAATTAGGCTAACTTTACTGTTTTATTCATTTTTTTTATGCTTGAAACTTTTTTTCCCCCCCTAAAAAACGCCTTTGAAAAATGACTGTGCAAATACTGTGCGAGATAAAAAGTTGCAACGACCGCCATTTTATTCTCTAGGGTCTCTGCTAAAAAAAAAAAAAAACATATATAATGTTTGGGGGGTTCTGTGTAATTTTCTAGCAAAAAAAAATAAAATTATGATCCTACATGTAGTAGGAGTGAAGTGTTAGAATTGACCTGGGTAGCAAGGGGTTAAAGAGGCACTCCAATCTTGGCAAAAAATGCCCAAAAAAATGCCCCAGAAGACAAAGGGTTATATTATGACAATTCTGTTATTGGTTGGAAAAATATATATATATATATATTTATTTATTTTTTTGACCATTTTTTTAAAATTATTTATCCTACAAGGGTGGGAAAGTTTGCTGAGGAGAAAAAGGCAAAGAGAGAATTTGAGAAGCTCTTGCTTGTCTTCCCAGGCACGCCCACTCCAGCAATACAGGCAACGCCTATTCCTAACCATGCACACAGCCGCAATAAGCCTATCGCCGATGGCCTCTGTAACACGCAAGAGAGTCGCGCTGAGAGATGAGCTGTGATTGGCGGCTGTGGGTAGGCAGGGTCATTGGCGACCAGGAAGAGCATTGCTTGTGTTGTTGTGGCCGGCGAATGTTATTGTACCGGAATGGGGGACAGCAAAGCTGTAGCTGCTGAAGGAACGGCACCACAAACGGAGACAACTGGCAAACCTTTGCCGTTTAAACACGCGCATTTCCTTGTAAGTGTCATTTGAAGTTGGCTTGTTTGTGGAGTTTAGTGCTGGGTTTCTGTACACTTCGTATAAGTCAAGAGTATTGTGTGACATTCCAATGTTCTGGATATTATAGGAACACTCCACTCTATTACAGAAGGTTGAGGTTATACATAGCAAAACCTTGTACTTCAGGTATATCATTGATGTTAACCACTTGACCTCCAGAAGGTTTACCATGCCCAGGCCATTTTTTGCGATACGGCACTGCGTTACTTTAACCACTTAAAGCGGAGCTCCGCCGGGAAAAAAAATATTAAAAAGCCAGCAGCTACAGCAGCTGCTGGCTTTTAATATTTGGACACTTACCTGTCCTGGAGTCCAGCGACGTCCGCAGCAGAGGACGAGCGATCGCTCGTCACTCTGCTGCCCCCTCCGCCATCCTCGCTGAGGGAACCAGGAAGTGAAGCCCTGCGGCTTCATGCCCGGTTCCGTACGGCGCATGCGCGAGTCGCTCTGCGCCGTTCTGATTGGTGCTCCTGTGTTCTGGGAGCCGAGTGTCTCCCAGAACACTACGGGAAGTCTGGGGGAAGTGACGTCACTCCCGCAGATTCCCGGAGAGAGGACTCCCGGATGTGGGTGAAAATAATAGGATTTTTTGTAATCACCGTAAAATCCTTTTCTCTGACATCCATGGACTGACACGGTGTCTCTTTACACTTTACACGTGGGTTATGTCCCTGCTTGCAGGAGAAGACCTAGGCAGAATGTGAAATGTTATACATACATTCTAAAAGCCAGAGCTGAACAGCCCCACCCAGGGGGCGGTCCCTCCGGACATAACCCTCCCACTACAGTCAGCAGACTTCAGTTCGTAACAAAGCAGTACAAACTTAAAAGGAAGGGTGGGTGCCGTGTCAGTCCATGGATGTCAGAGAAAAGGATTTTACGGTGAGTACAAAAAATCCTATTTTCTCTTACCATCCATGGACTGACACGGTGTCTCTTTACACGTGGGATGTCCCAAAGCAGTGTCAAGAGGGATGGGAGCAGTATAAATGGAAAAACCAAAACTTCACTCCAATAAGGCAGAGCTCCTCAATGGAGGAGTCACAACTTTAAACAGCGGTGTGCAGCACCCTGCGGCCGAAGGAAGCATCCGAAGATGCAGCCACATTAACCTTATAAAAAACTTAAAAGGCATGAACAGACGACCAGGTCGCCGCCTTGCACACTTGTGCAACCGACGCTTGATGTCGGGAAACCCAGGAAGCACCAATTGCCCTGGTGGAATGCGCCGTAACCGGAAAGGGAGGTGCCCGCCCTTTGAGAGCATAGGCTTGAATGACGGTTTGTCTGATTCCCCTAAAATGATGGCAGACGAAACCGCTTGGCCCTGTTATGGACCAGAGACAGTCACAAACAGTGAGTCGGACTTCTGAATAGAAGCAGTAGCAGACAGGTACACCCGTAAGGCTCGTACCACCTCCAATATGTGCAGCGCAAACTCTCTGGGATGCGATGGGTGAGGACACAAGGACGGGAGGGCAATGTCCTCATGTAGGTGAAAGGTCGACACCACCTTTGGCAAAAAAGGAAGGTCGCGGATGCAACACCGCCTTATCCTCATGGATGACCAAATATGGCGACTTGCAGGACAAAGCCGCCAACTCAGACACTCGTCAAACAGAAGTGATTGCCACTAAAAAGGCCACCTTCTGAGACAAGACAAGAGGGGAATATCCCGGATATTCCCAAAAGGAGGTTCCTGGAGGACCGAGAGCACCAAATTCAGATCCCACGGTGGGACAGGAGGCTTGACAGGAGGGAGCACATGGCGAACCCCCAACACAAGGTGCTAACCAAGAAAAATGACCCGCTAGAGGTCGCTGAAAGAAGACGGCCAAGGCCGAAATCTGATCCTTTATGGTACTCAAAGCAAGCTTTTGGGTCACTCCACACTGCAGAGGACGCAGGATTCTGGGGACGGAATACGTCCGAGGACGCCAGTCCAGCGCTTCGCACATGGCGATATAAGCTTTCCAGGCGCGGTGATAGATCTGCCTGGAGGAAGACTTCCGTGTCCTTAACATGGTCAAAATGACCGAGTCCGAGAGACCTCGGTCCCTCAACACCTGGCTTTTAACAGCCCTGCCGTTAAAGCCAGAGACTGTAAGCCGGATGAAACATAGGACCTTGAGACTGAAGGTCCTCCCTCATCGGCAACCGCCAGGGAACGTCCGCGACGAGACGTGCCAGATCAGCGTACCAGTGAAGCTGAGGCCAATCCGGAACAATTAGGATCGCCGGAGTTTATATCAGGCGATAAGGACCCTATGGGGCCACCAACGCATCCGAGGCATCGCCCAAGTATCCCTGGATCTGGCCACAACCTCGACCCTTGCGATTGAGTCGAGAGGCCATCAGGTCCACATCCGGCGTGCCCCACCGTCGGTAAAGGAGTTGAAATATGCAAGGACCACTCTTCTTGGTCCGGTGTCTGGCGATTGGCGACTCAGATAGTCCGCCTGCCCATTGTCTATGCCCAGAATGTAAAATGGCCTACAGAGCCGGCACGTTTCTTCCGGCCCACTTCAGGATACGGACTACCTCGGAAGCCGCAGCTGAGCTCCGAGTTCCCCCTTGATGGTTTACATATGCCACCGCCGTGGCGGTGTCTGACTGGCTCCTGATGGAGCGACCCCGTACTCCCTCCGACCTGAGGAGAGACACAGTCCGATGGCCCAAATTTCCAGAACAGTGATTGGTAAACGGGCTCGTCCGGAGTCCAAGGCCTGAGCCGACAGGACTCCCCAGACTCCACCCCAGCCCGTCAGGCTGGTGTCCGTCGTGAGTACAGTCCATTGGATGGGAGGGGAACGACTTTCCGGACCGAAGAGCCGAGGATCTCAACCACCATGTCAGGGGCGCCCTGACCAGGTGAATCACCTGGATCTGAAGATCCAAGGACAACAAGGATTTGTCCCAGGTGGACAAGATCTCCTTCTGCAATGCCCTGGTGTGTGATTGGGCATACGGAACGGCCGCGAAGGAGGTCACCACGAGTCTCGGGACTCTCATGCAAAAAACGGATTGACAACCATTTTTGGGATGTCAGCAACTTCTCCAGAGGTAGGATACCTTTGCCTCCAAGGAGTCCAGAATCAGAACTAGATACTCTGACACTGAGTCGGGACCAGGACCGACTCCTGAATGTTCAGGAACCACCCGAGTCCCTGAGGGTCTAATTGACGATAGTCACCTTTCCTCTAAGTCTGATCCACTTTCTGCTCTTAGCAGAAGATCGTCCAGATAGCCCACGACAGCAATACCTCGCTGTAACAGAAGGCTAGAACCGGAGCAAGCACCTTGGTGAACACCCTTGGTGCCGAGGCTAGGCCGAAAGGAAGAGCCACAATCGATAGTGGACTTCGCTGATCGCAAAGCGCAGAAACTTCTGGTGACTTGCGCAGATCGGAACATGCAAGTAGGCGTCCTTGAAGTCCAAGGACGCCAGAAGAAAATCCCTTTTGGTGGAGTGTAGCGATCACCGTGCGAATGGATTCCATGTGGAATTTCTGCACCTTCTCAAAGGCATTCAGGGCCTTGAGGTCCAGGATAGGTCGAACCACGTCCTATTTTTGGAACGACAAACAGATTCAAGTAGAATCCCTGAAAACTCTCCTGTGATGGAACCGGCACAATCACTCCGGACCTGATCAAATCCTGTACAGCCCCCAAGAGGGCTGCCCGACAGGTAGGAAGGAGAAGAAGATTTGAGGGAAAGAATCTGTCTGGGGGCCAGGATCGGAATACTATCCTGTATCCTGAGGTGACCACCCCGCACACCCACCAGTCGGAGATTCGGGAGGACCACCGATTCGTGACCTGCGAAGTCGTCCCCCCACCCCAGAGTCGGGCGGAGGCAAGACTTCACGCGGAGGCGGGCTTGGGAGCCGCTTGTTCGGCTTACGCACCCTGGGGCACTTGTGCCCACCAGCTGCACTGCCGTCAGTCTGAGAGGGCCTACCCGTGGACTGACTGACGAAAAAAAACCCGTTTTGCTGGAAAGGAAGGCCCCTGCTTGCGGCGGGCCTCCTCACCCTTGCTAGTCTAAGGAAGAAGAGTGCTTTTACCTCCCATGACATCCATGACAATGTCATCCAGAGCAGCACCGAAAGGTCTACCACCTTTAAATGGTAGATCCATCAGGAGCTTCCTAAGGCTAGGTCAGCAGACCAGCACTTCAACCAGATAAGACGACGCAATACCACCGCCGAGACAGAGGCCCTGGATATTAAAGGGGCCGCATCCAACGTGGCGTCGCACACATAAACCAGGCCCTGAACCAGTTGGTGGGCCAAAGAAACTGTGTCTGGAGGAAGATTATGCTCCTGTACAGCTAGGTGCAACATTTTTGCCCAACCTGCAAGTGTTTAAGACACAAGGGTCGCCGCTACCACATTCCGTAGGGCGGATCCCAACAAGGCAAACATGGCTCTGCTCACCACTTCTGACCTTCTGTCAGTGGGGTCCTCAAATGCAGGAGTCCCCTCCATCGGGAGAGTGATGGCCTTGTTCAACCAGGCGACTGGAGGGTCGACCCTGGGGGAGAAGCCCACTTTTTAAGTAGGGCATCTTCAAGGGGTATCTGATAGACAAACGCCGCGGGACCATAAAAAAATTCTTCTGCGGCTTTTCCCAGACCTTATCAATGAGCTGGTCAAAGAAAGTACATATGGAAAAACCTCTTTAGAAGGCCTGGCCTTAAAAGAACCAAAGGAGACTGTATCCGCCTGAGGTTCTGCATCCACAGCATTTTAGCTTGAGAGTGTCCCTCACCGCAGTCATGAGTACACTAACAAGCGCCCTGTCATTTACTGACTCAGAACTGGAGTTTTCCTCATAAGGAATGTCCTGTTCAAAACCATCCAATACATTCAGAACTAGGGTCCTGAGCGGTAGTGGCTAGGCCCATATCTGAATCAGCGCACTGCCCTCATGAAGTAAAGTGGGGAGAGGGCGCTTTTTTGCTCGCTTGCACACAGCTCCCATCCTGGTCAGAAATTATTCCAGGACTGCCCACAACTGGTCCCTAGGGACCGCAGGTGCTGAAGCACTGCCTGTTGTCCACTGACATGTAGGGGAAGCTGGTGACAGAGACTCCATATTGCCCCCCTCTGAGACTCCTCAGATAAAAAGTCCACCCACAGGCTGTGCTGACTGAGGAGGGGGCGCCCAGGGGACTCACCAAACCGGACCAGGGACCGCTCAGTTCCGCTGTCTTTACCGCGCTGTGTCAGCGCTGGTGAGCTGTGAGGAGATTGTGAGGAGATTCGCGATGTTACAGCAGCGCTAGAGGCCAAAACTAGTGCTGAAGAGCGCGCGGGCTACAAGAAAATGGCCGCTGCACTTCACTGAGGCGATCCGCGGCAAGATGGCCGCCATGACTCAGCAAAAGTGAAAAAAAAAAAAACAGCACACACACAGCGCCACTCGGCGCTCAGGCCCCAAAATACACAAAAAAGGCCCCAAGCATATCTGCAGACCAGCATTAGCCCCTCCAAGAACAGTGTGACCCCCAGGCACCCCACACAGCACAGCGCCAGCAATGGTGACAGAGAGTGACAATGAAATACAGGGGGAGACAGGGAAAATCCCCCACAGAGAAACACACAGCCTTTTGTACTCGCCTGCAGGCAGGAGAGACTACTTACCCGTCCCCTGAGGGACCCACTGGTGTGTTTCTGACAGGACTATCACAGTGCAGTACTGAGTAGCTGTCGGCCCTGTCCACCGCGAAAGATACAGTCAGTCAGTCAGGAACTGTTCAGTCTTGAGAGGACCGTGGGAGCATGAAAGCAAACCCGGCCACCCCTGGAGTCACGGGGCCTGTCGTGAACTGAGTCTCACGCACACAAGGCGAGGATCAGCACGCTCGATGGTCGGACAGGGAAGACTACGAGGATATCTTGTACCCAACCTGTTGCTCAGCCGACAGTTGATAGAAAATTCTCAAAAATAAAATAAAAAAGAATTCCAGAAAAGGAATAAAAATAGGTCAGGAGACTGGCTCCTGAGAGAGCCACGTCTTCTCCTTCTGCTAGGCAGAAAAAAACTGAAGTCTGCTGACTGTAGTGGGAGGGTTATGTCCGGAGGGACCGCCCCCTGGGTGGGGCTGTTCAGCTCTGGCTTTTAGAATGTATGTATAACATTTCACATTCTGCCTAGGTCTTCTGCAAGCAGGGACATAACCCACGTGTAAAGTGTAAAGAGACACCGTGTCAGTCCATGGATGGTAAGAGAAACCTGTCTTAGACAGGTATCTTCACCCCCCTCCCCCCTAAAAGGTGTCAATTGTGACACCGGAGGGGGGGAGGGTTCCAAATACCAAAAGTGAAAAATTAGGGTGGAGCTCCACTTTAAGGGCTCTTTCACACGGGACGGATCTGTGAAGCTCCGCCCCGCGAAGCTCCGCTTGCGCAGCGGGGATCGCTCCGTTGATCCCCGCTGAGCCGGCGGATGACTGGGCGGTCCCCGCACACTGTGCAGGGACCGCCCTGTCAGAGCGCCGCTCTCCCTTATGGGGGATCGGTTGACGACGGACCGTAGAGTCCGTTGTCATCTGATCCGCAGACGGAAGGAAAAATAGGGTTTTCCTCCGTCACACTTTTGCGGATCGGAGCGGGTCGGATGTCAGCGGACATGTCACCGCTGACATCCGTGGCTCCATAGGAGGACATGGAGCTTCCGTTCAGGTCCACCTAAAAAACTGACAGGCGGACCTGAACGGACCCTCCGTGTGAAAGCCCAAAGCTATTGTAAGGCTTCGTTTTTTGTTTTGTTTAAAAAACAAAAAAACAAAACATGTCATACTTGCCCCCACTGTGCAGCTTGTTTTGTACAGAGTGGACCCGATCCTTCTCTTCTGGGGTCCCTCGGTAGCTCTTGTCTCCTCCCTGCATCCTATATTTCCCTAGGAGAAGTGCTCTCCCTGGGGGTTTCCTTTTGAGGAAAAAAAAAGTATAATATGTGTGTGTGTGTGTGTGTGTGTGTTTGTTTGGGGGTTCTAAGTCATTTTCCGAATACCCTAGAGCACAGGTGTCAAACCACAAGGCTCGTGGGCTGAATCTGGCCCTCCTGGCCATTTCATGTGGTCCTCACACCTCTCTTGCAGCTGCAGGAGAGCTCCAGCCCTCCTCTGGTCCTCCTCCCAGACCCTGTACTTTCTGCTTTCAAGCAATGTATCCAGCTTCTTCCCAGCAGCAGCATAAGGAAAGGGGGGTGCACTGTGATGTAAGGGAGAGTGGAGGGCTCAACTTCTGATGGTGGGGTGACTCTTGACATCTAATGTAAGGGAAGGGGATGCGCTGGACCTCTAATCTTACAAAAACAACCTGCCCTTTTGAGGGCAATCATTATGCTGATGCGGCCCACGATGAACTTGAGTTTGACACCCCCTGCCCTAGAGAATAAAATGGTGGTCATTGCAATACTTTCTGCCCCCCCCCCCCCCATTTGCGCAGCAGTCTTACAAGCACGCTTTTTGGGGAAAAAAATACACTTTTTTAAAGTTAGCCCAATTTTGTTTTCTTATATTGTGAAAGATAATGTTACGCCGAGTAAATTTATACCCAACATGTCACGCTTCAAAATTGCGCCCGCTCGTGAAACGGTGACAAACTTTTACCCTTAAAAATCTCCACAGGCGATGTTTAACTGCTTGCCGACCAGCGCACGACGATACACGTCGATATACGTCGACAGCATGGCATGGACAGGCAGAAGGACGTACCTGTACGTCCCCTTTAAGATCGCCGCATTGTGGACGCGAGCCGCCGGAGGACTCGATCATCTCACAGTGATTTAGAACGGGGAGATGCTGATCTAAACAAGCATCTCCCCACTCTGCCTAGTGACAATGACACTGATCTCCGCTCCGTGTAATCGGAGTGGAGATCAGTGTCGTGTCACACACAGCCCATCCCCCCTACAGTAAGAATCACTCACTAGGGCACACTTAACCCCTACAGCGCCACCTAGTGGTTAACCCCTTCACTGCCAGTGTCATTTTCACAGTAATCAGTGCATTTTTATAGCACTGATCGCTGTAAAAATGACAATGGTCCCAAAAATGTGTCCGCCATAATGTCGCAGTCACGATAAAATCCCTGATCGCCGCCATTACTAGTAAAAACCGATCAATGAATGCTTATTGCGTATTATTATTATTATTATTATTATTATTATTTTTTTTTTTTTATTTTTTTTTTTAACAAAAATATGTAGAAGAAAACATTGGCCTAAACTGAGGAAAAAAAAACGTTTTTTTATATATTATTTTAGGATATTTATTATAGCAAAAGGTAAAAAATATTGCTTTTTTTTTTTTAACCACTTGCCGCCCGCCCTATAGCAAATTGACGGCGGCAAAGTGGTTTCAATATCCTGACTGGACGTCATATGACGTCTTCAGGATATTGAGCCACTGCACGCCCCCGGGGGCGCACATCGCGGCGATCGTGTGTCAGTCTGACACCCCGCAACACCGATCTAGGTAAAGAGTTCTCAGACGGAGACTCTTTACCACGTGATCAGCCGTGTCCAATCACGGCTGATCACAATGTAAACAGGAAAAGCCGGTCATCGGATTTTCCTCACTCGCTGCTCCTCTGACAGGGGGGGTTTGTGCTGATCCATTATAATCGCAGCCCCCCCCCCCCGAGGATGCCTCCAGACCACCAGGGATGCCCACCTTAAGGTATGCCACCCTAGACCACCAGGGATGCCAATTAGATATGCCTAATGGATGCCAATCAGTGCCCACAATGGGCACCACTGATTGGCAGGCATTATTGTTTGGCACTGATTGGCATCCATTAGTACAAAACATTACAGTACAATGCCGCCTATCAGTGCCCATCCGTGCTGCCTATCAGTGCCCATCCGTGCTGCCTATCAGTGCCCATCCGTGCTGCCTATCAGTGCCCATCCGTGCCGCCTATCAGTGCCCATCCGTGCCACCTCATCAGTGCCCATCAGTGAAGGAGAAAACTTACTTATTTACAAAGTTTTGTAACTGAAACAAAAAAAAACATTTTTTTAAAAAAAAAAATTCGGTCTTTTAAAAAAAAAAATTTGCAGAAAATAAAAATCGCAGAGGTGATCAAATACCACCAAAAGAAAGCTCTATTTGTGGGAACAAAATTATAAAAATTTAGTTTGGGTACAGTGTAGCATGACCGCGCAATTGTCATTCAAAGTGCAACAGCGCAGAAAGCTGAAAATTGGTCTGGGCAGGAAGGTGTATAAGTGCCCAGTATGGAAGTGGTTAATTGTCTCTCTATGTTTGTTTATAGCGAAAAAAAAAAAAAACTGCAGAGGTGATCAAATACCACCAAAAGAAAGCTCTATTTGTGGGAAAAAAAACACGTCAATTTTGTTTGGGAGCCATGTCACACGACCGGGCAATTGTCTGTTAAAGCAACACAGTGCCAAATTGTAAAAAGACCTCCGTTCTTTAAGCTGACAAATGGTCCGGGGCTGAAGTGGTAAAAAATTGCATGTTTTGAGTTACAAAGGAGGTCTAGTGCTAAGATTATTGCTCTCGCTCTAACGATCTCGGCAATACCTCGTGTGTGTTTTGAACACCGTTTTCATATACGAGGGCTACTCATATATGCGTTCGCTTTTGCACGCGAACTCGGCGGGACGGGGTGTGTTACATTTTTATATATTTTTTTTTTTTCTTATTTATTTTACTATTTTTACACTGTTCTTTAAAAAATAAATACAAACTTCACTTTTATTCCTATTACAAGGACCTCTTAAATAGGAATGAGCCGAACACCCCCTAGTTCGGTTCGCATCAGAACAGGCAATAAATTTGTTCGAACATCTGAACACCATTAAAGTCTATGGGACTCGAACATGAAAAATCTAAAGTGCTAATTTTAAAGGCTTATATGCAAGTTATTGTCATAAAAAGTGTTTGGGGACCCGGGTCCTGCCCCAGGGGACATGTATCAATGCAAAAAAAGTTTTAAAAACTGCAGTTTTTTCAGGAACAGTGATTTTAATGATGCTTAAAGTGAAACAATAAAAGTGAAATATTCCTTTAAAATTCGTACTTGGGGGGTGTGTATAGTATGCCTGTAAAGTAGCGCTTGTTTCCCGTGCTTAGAACTGTCCCTACACAAAGTGTCATTTCTGAAGGGAAAAAAAGTCATTTAAAAGCACTCGCGGCTATAATGAATTGTCGGCTCCCGGCAATACATAGAAAAATCATTGATAAAAAAAAAAATGCGTGGGGGTCCCCCCAAATATCCATACCAGACTCTTCAGTAGGGATGTCCCGATACCGAGCATTTGCCTGAGTACTTGTACTCGGGCAAATGCTCCCGATGCTTCACCCGATACTTGTGATCAGCGGTGATCAGTGCGGTGGGGGAAGTTACCAGCACCGATCACCACTGTATATATTTAAAAGTAGTTTCTCTGAGTCCGCTTCTCTCTCTTTCCCCCCCCCCCCTCGCGCGGCTTTTAGCTGCTTTAAAATCAGCGGTGATCGGTGCTTGTAGCTCCCCCACACACGATCACCGCTGATTGTCCCCGTATCCTCCTCCAGCCCCCTCCGTTTTGCTGCTGTCTCCATGCCGCTGTCCCTCTCCGTGCCGCCGTCCCAATCTGTGTCCCCCACCGTGCTGCCATCCCCCTCCGTTCTCCTCCTCCAACCCCTCGATCTGTCAGGATGGAGAGCGGAGGTAGGAGCCGGTAAATCCGGCTCCTTACTTGCCGGAATGTACAGAGTCAGTGATCACTGACTCTGTCCATTCACATAACTGAAACGTCGTAAACTGTGTTTACAATGTTTCAGTTTATGAATGAAGAGAAGCCGCTGTCTTCTCTCCATTCATTTTCAGCGCAGCTGAGGCTGCTGAGAAAGGGACTGGGAAATCTGTGTCCCTTTCCCTGTCTCAAAGGGGAGATGCCAGAGGTCTGTTAAAAAATAAAAATAAAATAAAAATGAATTGTAAAAAAATAATAAATAAAAGAAAACACACACACACTGACACTGTCCCCCCCCCCCCCCTTAAAAAAATAAAGCATTGTAAAAAAATAAAAAATTGTAAAAAAAAAATACTGACACATGAGATTAAAAAAAAGTATCGGTTTTCGGTATCGGTACTTGTACTCGGTCTTAAAAAAGTGGTATCGGGACAACCCTACTCTTCAGGCCCCAGTGTGAAAGGGGTCTACACCCTGTTCCAAATTATTATGCCAATGATATTTTTCTCATTATCATAAATAATTGATGTAAACAACAGTCAGCATAATTCTCATGTTATCAACTATTAAGAGTACAATTCAAATTTTATTGAACAAACCTCTTAATGATAACACTTTTATATTGAAAAAAAAAAAACTTACAATGCACTGTTCCAAATCATTACGCACAGTGAAGCCTCGTACACACGACCAAGTTTCTCGTCGTTAAAAACACGTTGTTTTTCTCGACGAGTTTCTCGTCAAGCTTTCCATGCGTACACACTGACAATTCCAAATCTCGTCGTTGTTCTGCGCGGTCACGTCCAGCACGTACGACGGCAGTATAAAGGGGAAGATCGATTTCCCTGGCGCCACCCCTTGGACTGCTTTTGCTGATCTCGTGTTACCCGCGTGTGAAGTAAAAGTTTGGGAAGAGAGGATTCGTGCTTTTCAGTCTTTGTGCTTTCAGTTCGTTTTAGCGTGACGAATGTGCTATCTCCATTACGAAGGCTTGTTTTACCAGAAGATGCGCTCCCGTCTCATACTTGATTCTGAGCATGCGCGCTTTTTGAAGAGTCGTAAAAGCATACACACGAACCATTTTCTCGACGCAAAACAGGCCGACGAGAAAATCTAGAATCCGGACGAGAAAATAGAGAGCAGGTTCTCTATTTTTCTCGTCGAGATTCACGACAGTTTTCTCGTCGTAAAACCATACACACAAACGATTTTCTCGACAATAAAGCTCTCTCTGCACTTTTCTTGTCGGTTTTGGACGAGAAACTCGGTCGTGTGTACGAGGCTTAAGTTTCAAAACACTTCATAGGTTGTGAAGAACTGAAAGTTGTCATTTGTTGTGTTTGCAGCATATTTACTGAAATCAAAAGCTATTTCAATCAAACTTTGAACAACATTTTAACTTTTTAAACATTTTAACAGGTCTTCGTTACATTTTAACATAGGACCCCTTTTTGATAGCAGCTTCACAAGTCTTGCGTCCATTGAACTTGTGAGTTTTTGGACAGTTTCTGCATAAATTTGTTTGAAAAAATGTCAGAATAGCCTCTCAGAGCTGCTGTTTTGATGTAAACTGCCTTCCACCCTCAGATCTTTTGCTTGAGGATGCTCCAAAGGTTCTCAATAGGATTGAGGTCAGGGGAGCATGGAGGCCACACCATGACTTTCTCTTCTTTTATCCCCATAGCAGCCATTGATGCAGAGGTATTCTTTGCAGCATGAGATGGTGCATTGTCATTCATGAAGATTTTATTGCGGAAAGCATAGTTCTTCCTTCTGTACCAGGGAAGAAAGTGGTCAGTCAGGAACTCCACATACTTTGCAGAGGTCATCTTTACGCCTTCAGGGACCCTAAAGGGGCCAACCAGCTCTCTTCCCAAGATTCTGACCCAAAACATGACTCCAACACCGCCTTGCTGACGTTGCAGCCTTGTTGGAACAGGGTCGCTGTCCACCAACCATCCACTACTCCATCCATCTGGACCATCCAGGGTTGCACGGCACTCATCAGTGAACAGGACTGTTTGAAAATTAGTCTTGATGTATTTTTCTGCCCAATGCAGCCGTTTCTGCTTGTGAGCATTGGTTAGTGTTGGCCGAATGGAAGGTTTATGCACAGTTGCAAGACTCTGGAGGACTCTACACCTTGATGTCCGTGGGACTCCAGAGGCACCAGCAGCTTCAAATACCTGTTTGCTGCTATGTAATGGTGTTTTAGCAGCTGCTCTCTTGATCCGATGCATGGATCTGGCAGAAATCTTCCTCAATGTGCCTTTATCTGCACGAAACCCGTCTGTGCTCTGAATCAGCCACAAATCTCTTAATAGTGCGATGATCACGCTTACGTTTTCGTGAAATATCCAATGTTTTCATACCTCGTCCAAGGCATTGAACTATTTCACTCTTTTCGGCAGCAGAGAGATCCTTTTTCTTCCCCATATTGCTTTAAATGGTCTGCTTAGTAATGTGGAACACCCACCTTTAGGCTGGGCTCACACTATTGCGACACGACAGCCGTCCTACTTTGGATCCGACTTTGCCCCGCGACATGAAGCCGACATATGTCCGACTTTCAATGAACGGGGATCCGACTTGGATCCCCGCCAATACCAGGCACTGTGTTTGGTATGAATCTTGAGGGGGAACTCCAGGCCAAATTTTAAATAAAAACCGGCATGGGTTCCCCCTTCAGGAGCATACCAGGCCCTTGGGTCTGGTCTGGATTTGAAGGGGAACCCCTACGCTGAAAAAACGGCGTGGGGGTCCCCCCCAAAATCCAAACCAGACCCTTATCCGAGCACGCAACCTGGCAGGCCGCAGGGGAAGAGGGGGGGTCGAGAGAGCGGCCCCCCTCCCTCCTGAACTGTACCAGCCCGCATGCCCTCAACATGGGGGGGTTTGGTGCTCTGGGGCAGGGGCGCGACCTGCGGCCCCCCTACCCCAAAGCACCCTGCCCCCATGTTGATGAGGACAGGGCCTCTTCCCGACAACCCTAGCCGTTGGTTGTCGGGGTCTGCGGGCGGGGGGCTTATCGGAATCCGGGAGCCCCCCTTTAATAAGGGGGCCCCCAGATCCCGACCCCCACCCTATGGGAATGAGTATGGGGTACATCGTACCCCTACCCATTCACCTGGTGGAAAAAAATGTCAATAAAAAACACACACGCAGATTTTTAAATTAATTTATTGCACAGCTCCGGGGGTCTCCACACTCTCCGGTTCTTTCTTCTGCCGGGCCTCCGCTATCTTCTTCCAGCTCTTTTGCTAGCGGGGCCCGGTCTTCTCCGTCGCCTTCTTCTCCCGCTCTCCGGTTATTCTCTCGCTCTCCGGTTCTTTCTTCCGCCGGGCCTCCGCTATCTTCTTCCAGCTCTTTTGCTAGCGGAGAGGCCCGGTCTTCCCGTCGTCTCGTCCGGCTCTCTGTTGTCCTTCTGCCGGCCCCTCCACTATCTTCTTCCAGCTCTTTTGCTAGTGGAGGGGCCAGTCTTCCAGTCGCCGTCTTCTTCTCTCTTCTCCTCCTCGATGTTGACGCGTCGCTTCCTCCCGCTGTAATACTGGCTGTTCGCTCCGCTCCGAATTAATATAGGCTTCTCATGACGTCACAGTCCTTGACTTTGTGCGGGAATATCTGAATGATGCCTGCAGCTACAGGCATCATTCAGATATTAGCATTTTCAGCTGGCGATTCCCTACACCATAAGAACAATCATAGCAGCTGTTCCGCCGCTTAATCATTATTACGGGAGCCAAGATTGTTTTTTTTATTTCAGGCTTCCCAGCCTAGAGGTGAGATGTGGGGTCTTATTGACCCCATATCTCACTGTAAAGAGGACCTGTCATGCCATATTCCTTTTACAAGGGATGTTTACGTTCCTTGTAATAGGAATAAAAGTAATAAATAAAGTAAAATGAACAATAAAATATATATATATTTTTTTAAAGCGCCCCTGTCCCCGTGAGCTCCCATACAGAAGCGAACAAATGCGTAAGTCCCGCCCACATATGAAAACGGTGTTCAAACCACACATGTGAGGTATCTCTGTGAACGTTAGAGTGAGAGCAAGCATTTTGGCCCTATACCTCCTCTGTAACTCAAAACATGTAACCAGTAAAAATATTTAAAGCGTCGCCTATGGGTATTTTTAAGTAGCGAAGTTTGGCGCCATTCCACGAGCGTGTGCAATTTTGAAAGGTGACATGTTAGGTATCTATTTACTCGGCGTGACTTCATCTTTCACATTATGCAAAAACATTGGGCTAACTTTACTTTTTTTTTATTTTATTTATTTTTTAAGCACAAAACTGTTTTTTTCCGTAAAAAAACACGTTAGAAAAATTGCTGCGCAAATACCGTGCGAGATAAGTTGCAACGTCCACCATTATATTCTCCTAAGGTCTTTGCTAAAAAAACATATATAATGTTTTGGGGTTCTATGTAATTTTCTAGCAAACAAATGATGATTTTTACATGTAAGAGAGAAATGTCAGAATTGGCCTGGGTGCTCCAGAACGCCTGAAGGTGCTCCCTGCATGTTGGGCCTCTGTATGTGGCCACGCTGTGTAAAAGTCTCACACATGTGGTATCGCCATACTCGGGAGTAATAGCAGAATGTGTTTTGGGGTGTAATTTGTGGTATGCATATACTGTGTATGAGAAATAACCTGCTAATATGACACCTTTGTGTGGGGAAAAAATTAAAAATCTTGATTTTGCAAAGAATTGTGGGAAAAAATGACAACTTCAAAAAACTCACAATGCCTCTTTCTAAATACCTTGGAATGTCTTCTTTCCAAAAAGAAAAGGGGTCATTTGGGGGGTATTTGTACTTTTCTGGCATGTTAGGGTCTCAAGAAATAGGCCGTCAGTACTTCAGGTGTGATCAATTTTCAGATATTGGCACCATAGCTTGTGGACTCTCTAACTTTCACAAAGACCAAATAATATGCACCAATTTGTACTTATTTTTACCAAAGATATGTAGCAGTATAAATTTTGGCCAAAATTTATGAAGAAAAAATACTAATTTGCTGAATTTTATAACAGAAACAAAGTGTTTTTTTTTTTTTTTTTTTTTTTACTGAATTTTCAGTCTTTTTTCTCTTATAGCACAAAAAATAAAAACCCAACTGTGATTAAATACCACCAAAAGAAAGCTCTATTTGTGTGAAAAAAAGGACAGAAATTTCATATGGGTACAGTGTTGTATGACTGAGTAATTGTCATTCAAAATGTGAGAGCACCGAAAGCTGAAAATTGGTCTGGTTATTAAGGGGGTTTAAGTGCCCAGTGGTTAAGTGGGTGCCCAACGTTTTGAAGAGCGAGGGCCACTTAAGTGACTTGGTAACCGGTCGTGGGCCACAATGAGCAGAGCGGATGGCTGGGATGTCTGTGTCCGCTATGCATGTACAGAGCGGACACAGACACAGCCCACTATACTTTTTTTTTTTTTTTATCGGATTGGAGGTAGGACACAAGTCGGTTTACGTCTGCCACTCCTTTTGAGGTGCATGGAGGGTCGAATTGGGTCGGATAGACCGTGTGAAAGGGGTCCAAGGCTGCTTTCACACTGATGCGCTGTGGTTTTTCCTGCACCATGGGTGCAACGCAGTGTACCTTTTGGCTTTTCTGCACTTTGCAATAGATTTCTAATATATTCTGCAGGTTTGGTGCACTTTCAGCAAGCTCACCAAACTCGCAGGTAATAACAGAAGTCTATGGCTCAGTGCAGGTAACCCGCAGGTGCACTGCTCTGCACCTGCAGATCAGTTTGAAAGCAGCCCAGTAACCACTGCAGAAGAGATGCCCATATATACACTGTGATTTTAGTAATAAAATGGCCTTTAATAACAGTATATTATTCTATTCCATCCCAGAGCAGGAGGTGGCGGGCCACTGGTTGGGCACCCCTGCTTTAAGAGCTATGGGCGGAAGTGACGTTTTGAGGTTGCTCCTGCCCTGCAATGGTATGGAGCTGGGTGGGGGCCATCTTCCCCCACTCTTCTGCTTAACCCCTTCCTTACCGGGCCATAATAATGACGCCGGCAGGAACCCTCCCTCCGGGTGGACGTCATATGACGTCTTTTCTTCCCGGCCGTCTAGGGACCCGGTGTGTGTGCCCGATGGCCACCCGGCACCCGCGATTGCCCGCGATCATGGCAGGAGTGTTGATCTGTGTGTGTAAACACACAGATCCACCTCTTGTCAGAGGTGAGGAGACCGATGTGTGTTCCCAGTACAGAGGAACACAGATCGGTCTCCTCCCCTTGAGTCCCCTCCCCCTACAGTTAGAATCACTCAATAGGGAACATATTAACCCCTTCCCTGCCAGGCACATTTACACAGTAATCAGTGCAGTTTTATAGCACTAATCACTGTATAAATGTGAATGGTCCCAAAAACGTGTCAAAAGTGTCCGATATGTCCGCCGCAATGTCACGGTCACAATAAAAATCGCAGATTGCTGCCATTACTAGTAAAAAAAAAAAAATTCCATAAATCTATCACCTATTTTGTAGACGCTATAACTTTTGCGCAAACCAATCAATATACACTTATTGCGATTTTTACCAAAAATATGTAGAAGAATACATATCGGTCTAAACTGAGGGGGGAAAAAAAAAAAGTGAAAAATATTGTGTTTTTTTAAAAAAAAAATTAAATTGTGTCGCTCTTCTTTTGTTTTATAGCGCAAAAAATAAAAACCGCAGAGATGATCAAATGCCACCAAACGAAGGCTCTATTTGTGGGGGGAAAAAAAACATAAAGATTTCATTTGGGTACAGTGTTGCATAGGGTTGTCCCGATACCGATACTAGTATCGGTATCGGTACCGATACAAAGCATTTGCGCGAGTACTTGTACTCGCGCAAATGCTCCCGATGCCCAGTCCGATCCTTTTTTTTTTTCTCAGAGCGGGGGGCGGAGAGTGGGATGGAGAGTGTGCGGCGGGGGCGAATACCAGGGCGGAGAGCGTGGCGGGGGCGGAGACCAGGGCCGAGAGCAGGACGGAAAGTGTGCGGCGGGGGGCGGAGACCAGGGCGGAGACCGGGGCGGGGGCGGAGAGCGTGGCAGAGACCAGAGCGAGTCTTCAGGCAGGTAAGTAAAATGAATCTGATCCAATTGCCTGTCTGCTGCTCAAATGCTCCCGGAGCTGTGCCCCCTTCACCTCCGTGCCGCTGTGCCCCCTTCACCTCCGTGCCGCTGTGCCCCCTTCACCTCCGTGCCGCTGTGCCCCCTTCACCTCCGTGCCGCTGTGCCCCCTTCACCTTCGTGCCCCCTTCACCTCAATGCCGCTGTGCCCCTCCGTGCTCCTCCTCCACCCCCTCGGTATCTCAGGCTGGAGAGCGGAGGTAGGAGCCGGTAAATCCGGCTCCTTACTTGTCGGGATGTACAGAGTCATCACTGACTCTGTCCATTCACATAACTGAAACATCGTAAACTGTGTTTACAATGTTTCAGTTTATGAATGGAGAGGAGCCGCTGTCTTCTCTCCATTCATTTTCAGCGCAGCTGAGGCTGCTGAGAAAGGGACTGGGGAATATGTGTCCCTAGACCCTTTCCCTGTCTCAAAGGGGAGATGTCAGAGGTCTGTTAAGACCCCTGATATCTCACCAAAGCCCCCCACAACAAGGCTGATAAAAAAAAAGAATAAAATAAAATAAAAATTTATTGTAAAAAAAAACCAAAAAAAAAACACACACACACTGACACTGACCCCCCCCCCCTTAAAAAAATAAAGCATTGTAAAAAATAAATAAATAAAATAAATTGTAAAAAAAAAAAAAAAAAAAAAATGTAAAAAAAAAAAAAAATACTGACACATGAGATTAAAAAAAAGTATCGGTATTCGGTATCGGCGAGTACTTGAAAAAAAGTATCGGTACTTGTACTCGGTCTTAAAAAAGTGGTATCGGGACAACCCTAGTGTTGCATGACCGCACAATTGTCATTTAAAGTGCAACAGCGCTGAAAACTAAAAATTGGTCTGGGCAGGAAGGGGGTGAAAATGCCCTGCATGGAAGTGGTTAAAAACACATCCAATAATTTTTTTATGAACTCTAATTTCTTCATAAATTTAGGCCAATTTGCATTCTGCTACATATGTTTGGTAAAAAATCCCAATAAGTGTATATTGATCTGTTTGCACAAAAGTTGTAGCGTCTACAAACTAAAGTATACAGTATCTCACAAATGTGAGTACACCCCTCAGATTTTGTAAATAATTTGTTCTATCTTTTCATGTGACAACACTGAAGAAATTACACTTTGCTACAATGTAAAGTATTGAGTGTTCAGCTTGTATAACCGTGTCAAAATAGGATTTTTGTACTCGCCATAAAATCCTCTTCTCTGAAGTCCATGGACAGACACAGCTCATTTATTCTTGACCGTAGGGTTATATGTCGTCAATTAGGAGAGGACTAGGCAGACATGTTAAACAGTTAAAAACATGTAACTACAGCAAAGCTGAACAGTACCGCCCAGGGGGCGGTCCCTCTGGTTATAACCCCTCACCCTGCACTCAGCAGCTCAGTTCGTCAAAAAGCAGTACAAACATAAGAAGGAGGGGTGGGTTCTGTGTCCGTCCATGGACTTCAGAGAAAAGGATTTTACGGCGAGTACAAAAATCCTATTTTCTCTTTCGTCCATGGACGGACACAGCTCCTTTATTCTTGACAGTAGGGACATCCACAAGCAGTGTCAAAAAATGAGGGGTGGGAACAGCGATCAAAACAAACTTCACGCCAAAACAACCAGAGCTCCTCAACGGAGGAGTTGCAACCTTAAACAGCCGCCTTCAAAATTTTGCGGCCTACGCAAGCATCAGCAGATGCTTGCATGTCAACCTTGTAAAACTTAGTGAAAGTGTGAACGGACGACCAGATTGCCACCTTACACACCTGTGAGACAGACGCTTTATGTCGGAAGGCCCAGGAGGCACCTATTGCCCTGGTTGAATGCACCGTGACAGGAAAGGGAGGCGCCCGCCCTTTCAGGGCATAAGCCTGAATCACGATCTGTCTGATCCACCGAGAAATGGTGGCCGACGAGACCGCCAGGCCCTTCTTAGGACCAACCACGAACACAGTGAGTCTGACCTCCGAAACGGAGCCATAGCAGACCGATAAACCCGCATAGCTCGGATCACGTCCAAGGAATGCAACGCAACCTCTTTGGGATGCGACGGCCGAGGACACAAGGATGGAAGCACAATGTCCTCATTTTGATGAAAAGCCGAAACAACCTTCGGAAGAAACGAAGGCTGCGGGCATAGCACCGCTTTATTCTTGTGGAGGATCAAGTAGGGAGACTTGCAGGACAAGACCGCCAATTCAGAAACCTTCCTGACTGATGTAATAGCCACCAGAAAGGCAACTTTCTGAGAGAGTGTCAAAAGGGGAATCTCTCAGATGTTCTCAAACGGAGGTTTCTGAAGCACAGAGAGCACCAGATTCAAATCCCATGGAGGCAGTGTTGGTCGAATCGGAGGAGCCACATGTCAAACCCCCTGCACAAACGTATTCGCCTGTGAATGAGCCACAAAGGGTCGTTGAAAGAAAACAGCCAAGGCAGAAATCTGTCCCTTAATGGTGCTTAGGGCAAGGTTTTGACCCACTCCACGCTGTAAAAACAGCAGGATCCTGCAAACCGAATACATCCGCGGACGCCACTCCATCTCCTCACACATAGAGATGTAGGCCTTCCACGTGCGATGATGGATCTTCCGAGAAGATGACGTCCGTGCCCTCAGCATGGTGGAAATGACTGAATCCGACCGGCCCCGGTCCCTTAGTACCTAACTTGCAACAGCCATGCCGTTAAAGCCAGCAACTGTAAAGCAGGATGAAGTATAGGACCTTGCGACAGAAGGTCCTCTTGCAACGGCAGTCGCCAAGGAACATCCGCCACCAGACGTACTAGGTCGGCGTACCAGGGACGCCGAGGCCAATTTGGGGCAATTAGAATCACCGGAAGCCCCTCAGTCTCCACTCTGCGAAGCAGACGAGGAAGAAGTTTTAGCGGGGGAAAGGCATAAATTGGCTGATACTGCCCCCACGGAGCCACCAATGCGTCTATCGCGTCCGCCCAGGGATCTTTGGACCTGGCCACAAACCTCAATACCTTCCGTTTTGAGTCGCGAAGCCAGGAGATCCACGTCTGGGGTGTAGCGACCATTCTCCTTGGTCCAGCATCTGGCGACTTGGGTAGTCCGCTTGCCGGTTTTCTACACCCGGAATGTACACGGCCGATAGAGCTGGCACTCTCCGCTCTGCCCACCTCAGGATGTGAGCAACCTCCAATGCTGCAGCCGAGCTTATTGTTCCTCCTTGATGGTTGACATACGCCACCGCCGCGACATGGTCCGACTGGATCTTGACTGGACGTCCCTGCAGCCTCTGTGACCATGTGGAGAGGCACTGCCTGATCGCCCGAAGTTCCAGCACATTGGCAGGCGGGATTCTTCCTGTGTCCAGCGACCCTGTGTCGACTGTACACCCCAAACCCCCCCCCCCCCTCCCCAACCGGTCAGGCTGGCGTCCGTCGTGATCACCGTCCAGTAAAAAGGAAGGAACGACTTCCCGGATTGAAGGGCCGGAGATGTCCGCCACCATACCAGAGAAGCCCTGGTTAGTTGGCTCACTCGGATTTGACAATCCAGGGACAACGGAGATTTGTCCCATTTGGACAGGATCTCCTTCTGCAAAATTTGAGTGTGTAATTGAGCATACGGTACCGCCTCGAAGGTGGCTACCATGAGACCCAGGACTCGCATGCAAAAGCGACGACCACCTGCGGGATGCCAACAGCTTCACAGCAGTCTGAGTCTTCAACTTTTCCAAAGGGAGAAAAACCCTTGCCTCTAAGGAGTCCAGACTCAAGCCCAGGTACTCCAGGCATTGAGTCGGCAGCAACACCGACTTCTGGAGGTTCAGTACCCAACCAAATTCTTAAAGGGTCTGACTGGAAATCGCCCCATCCTCTGAGTCTGAAGCTGCTCTCAGAAGGAGGTCGTCCAGGTAGCCCATGATAGCGATTTCCTTGCTGTCTCAGCAAAGCTAGAATCGGGGCGAGCACCTTGGTGCTGACGCCAGGCTAAAAGGGAGAGCTACAACTGGTAGTGATCGTCCCTGACTGCAAAACGGAGAAATCTCTGATGCCTGACCATATATGGGGACATGCAAGTATGCGTCCTTGATGTCCAAGGACGCCCGAAAAATCCTGCGGATGGAGTGCAGCGACCACAGAGTGAACTGATTCCATCCTGAACCTTCATACTTTTACAAAAGGTGTTGAGGGCCTTGAGGTCCAGGATTGAATGGACCCCGTCCTTCTTTGGGACTACAAACAGATTGGAGTAGAATCCCTGAAACCTTTTCGGCAGCGGCACAGGCACTATTACCCCACGCATCAGCAGGTCCTGCACTGTCCCAAACAGGGCGTTCCGACGAGCCGGAGGAAGATGAAGGTTTGAGGGAAAAAATCTGTTTGGTAGACAAAGAATTTCTATCTTGTACCCTGCTAAAACCACTTCGCAAACCCACTGGTTGGAAAGCAGTGAGGCCCACCGAGCTGCAAACTCGCAAAGGTGACCCCCCCCCAACCCGAGAGTCGGGCGGGGGTAAACCTTCATGCTGTCGCAGATTTGTTTGGAGGTTTGTTTGGCTTGCGAAACCAGGGATGCTTTTGTCCCTCAGCTGGCCCTTTGTCGGCCTGGGAACGCTTACCTGCGGGCCCGGACTGACGAAAAAAACGTTTCCGAGCGGAAAAGGAGGGCCCTGGCCTACGGCGCGGCTCCTTACCGTTTCTGGATTGTGGGAGCAGCGTGCTCTTACCCCCAGTAAAATTCTTAATAATGTCATCCAGCGAGGCTCCAAATAGCCTCTCTCCCTGGAAGGGCAAATCCGCCAGAGCTTTCTTGGAAGTCTGGTCCGCGGACCAGCATTTTAGCCAAATCAGGCGACGGAGCACCACAGCAGACACTGAGGCTCTGGAAAGCAAGGGAGCTGTATTTAAGGCCGCATCGCAGACATACTTAAGGCCATGCACCAACTAGTCGGCCAGTTCCACGCAGACCGGGGAAGCCTGTTGCTCTACCAACTCGTGGTGCAACAATTTTGCCCATTCTGTGAGTGTCTGTGACACCAGGGCCGTGGCCAATACAGGCCGTAATGCTGACCCCACCATCGTGAACATGGACCGGGCCACCGCCTCGGCCTTCCTGTCTGCAGGGTCCTTAAAGGCAGGGGTCCCCTCTACCCGAATCGTGGTTACCTTGTTTAACCTGGATACTGTGGGGTCCACAATCGGGGGAGATGTCCATTTTTTTTCAGGAGACTCTCCTCAAAGGGGTAACGGACCGCCATGCGTTTTGGAACCGAAAAAGCCCTCTGCGGTCGTTCCCATTCTTTGTATATAAACTTATCAAAATAAGTTGGGTAGGGAAACACCTTAGCAGTGCGGGCTGGCTTGTGGAACCCAAAAGGGACCGACACCTCAGTAGATGCCCCCGCCGTATCTTCCAATTTTAGGGTCTCCCGCACTGCAGTGATAAGTGCTCCAACAAGCGCCTTTTCCTGTGCTGACCCGGACACAGAGTCTTCCTCACTGTCCGAATGGTTCTGGTCTGCATTCTCTGACACGTCAGAACAGTGTGCCACAGCCACCTCCACTCTGGCAAAAAATGATTCCAGAACCGCCGACAAAGCGTCCATAGGTACCGCAGGGGCACCGGTTGCTGCTACTATAGGGATGTCTGGGGAAGAAGCGCCAGCTTCTGACGCCATGCTGACCCACGCTCGCCTGACAGATACTCAGGGACTAAAGGCAAGATACATAAAAGGTCCACCCTCCTAGCTGCTACAGACCGAGGGGGCCCCCCAGAGGACTCACCACCCTGACCCAGTTACTGCACAGCACTGCGGTCCGCTCTCTCTCCTGCACAGCCTGTGCTGAGGTGTTCTCCTGCGTCTGAGGTGTTCTGTGCTGTTCGTGCCATTCAGAAAGACATTTCCAGCGCTAGAGACCAAAACTAGGCAAAAACCACAAGAAAATGGCCGCCTCAGGAAAAAAAGCGTGCGAGCTACAAGAAAATGGCTGCCAGCTGTATTACAGCGCGGCTACAAGAAAATGGCACTGGATCACCCAAAATGGCCGCCGAATCATTTCTGAGGTAAAGAAAAGGCTGCGAACACGCTGGGCCTCCGCGCGGAGGCCCCCCACACGTGGCAGACAGACAACAACCCACCACAGAGAGCGGACCTAGGACACCCAGCGCAGCCCCCAGCCAGGACCTGAAGCCCCCCCCCGGAGGACCCCCAGTCAGGTACACAGCAGGCCCAGCCAGATGCATGAGGAGGAGGGAAGGGACAGGGAGAGTGAGAGACCCCCTAGTCGACCTCCCCAGGAATGCCCAGCTGTACCATCCTGCCAAAACAGGTGGAACCCTACTTACCCGTCCTGCGAGGACTGCTGGACGCATTCCGGACAGACCCATCACCCGAGCAGTACGGAGTGGCTGTCGGCCATGGCCCACTGTGACTCGGACAGCAGTAGCCCGTCATATGTGTACCCCGGAGCATATAGCTCACCGGCCACCCCTGGAGCAAACGGGGTATGTCGTGGTCGACCCAGCGCGTAGCTAAAAGTTTGCTCACGCTCGATGGCCGGTCTGGGGAGACTACAAGGATCTATATTATCCAGCCTGCCGGCAGTTGAAAGTAGATCTCGGGATCAAAAAAGTATAAAAAAATAAAGTGTCCATGACCAATGGTCCCCATAGGGAGCCAGGTCATTCTCCTATGCTAGGCAGACAAAAATGAGCTGCTGAGTGCATATTGAGGGGTTATAACTAGAGGAACCGCTCCCTGGGCGGTACTGTTCAGCTTTGCTGTAGTTGCATGTTTTTAACTGTTTAACATGTCTGCCTAGTCCTCTCCTAATAGACGGCATATAACCCTACTGTCAAGAATAAAGGAGCTGTGTCCGTCCATGGATGAAAGAGAAATTTCTGTCCCCTCAAAATAACTCAACACGCAGCCATTATTGTCTAAACCACTGGCAACAAAAGTGAGTACATCCCTAAAGTGAAAATGTCCAAATTGGGCCCAATTGGACATTTTCTCTTTTCCCTTCCTGGTGTCATGTGACTCGTTAGTGTTACAATGTCTCAGGTGTGAAAGGGGAGTAGGTGTGTTAAATTTGGCGTTATCGCTCTCTCTCTCATGCTGGTCAATGGAAGTTCAACATGGCACCTCATGGCAAAGAACTCTCTAAGGATCTGAAAAAAAAGAATTGTTGCTCTACATAAAGATGGCCTAGTCTATAAGAAGATTGTCTAGACCCTAAAACTGAGCTGCAACACGGTGGCCAAGACCATACAGCGGTTTAACAGGCCTCACCATGGTCGACCAAAGAAGTTGAGTGCACGTTCTCTGCATTATATGCAGAGGTTGTCTTTGGGAAATAGACGTGTGAGTGCTGCCAGCATTGCTGCAAAGGTTGATGGGGTGTGTCACCCTGTCAGTGCTCAGACCATACGCCGCACACTGCATCAAATTGGTCTGTCTTCCCAGAAGGAAGACTTTTTTTCTAAAGATGATGCACAAGAAAGCCTGCAAACAGTTTTACTGAAGACAAGCAGACTAAGGACATGGACTACTGGAACCATGTCCTGTGGTCTGATAAGACCAAGATAAACATATTTGGTTCAGATGGTGTCAAGCGTGAGGTGGCAACTAGGTGAGGAGTACAAAGGCAAGTGTGTCTTGCCTACACTCAAGCATGGTGGTGGGAGTGTCATGGTCTGGGGCTGCATGAGTGCTGCCAGCAATAGGGAGCTACAGTTCATTGAGGGAACCATGAATGCCACCATGTAATGTGACATACTGAAGCTTAGTGTCAGGAAGCTAGTTGTTAGGTAATTTGCACTGGGTATAATCTCTAATCCTCATTAAATTAATAAGTACGATGCAGGGCAGATGTGGAGAGGCGACTCGGTGTACATCTTGCGGCATGTATGCGTTCCTTGATCATCTGATCGAGGGCGATTACTGCTGTGCAAAATGTAAATGCATTGTTTCCCTGGAAGCCCAGGTTCTGAATCTGGGGAAGCAACTGTCAGCACTGGGAAGACCCTCCACACGAAAGGAGAGCCGAGAACATACCAAGCAGGGGCCAGCACAGAGGTGGGTGGAGACAAAGAGGTACAGGCACTAGAAAATAGTAGATGGGTGACAGGGAGGTCAATCCCGGGCTGGAACATCCCAATAAGTATGCTCCATTGAGTGACATTGGTCAAACCAGTCAGGGACCAGCAGTGCTGGAGCTGAGGGACTCTCCTAGCTGCCGGGGGAAGAACTCCTCCAGTGAGAGTGGGGGGGGGAGGCGAAGGGAAAGGAAAGACAGATTCTGGTGGTAGGGGACTCAATTCTTAGGACAGAGAGGCCAATCTGTAACAAAGACCTGAAGCGCCGAACTGTATGTTGTCTACCGGGCGCTCGGGTTTGGCACATCACCGATCTGGTGGACAGATTACTGGGAGGGGCTGGGGAAGACCCAGCTGTCATGGTGCACGACAAAGTCAGAGGCAGATGGAGTGTCCCAAAGAAGGATTTTAGGGACTTGGGAGCTAAATTGAGGAAAAGGACCTCCAAGGTAGTGTTCTCAGGAATATTACCGGTACATCTAGCCACACCAGAAAGGCAGAGGGAGATTAGGGAAGTAAACAAGTGGCTGAAGAGCTGGTGTAGTAAGGAGGGGTTTGGGTTCCTGGAGGACTGGCCTGACTTCTCGGTCGATAACCAGTACTATAGAAAGGGACGAACTGCACCTAAATGAGGAGGGTGCAGATCAGCTGGGAATGAAGATGGCCAAAAAGTTAGAGGGGTTTTTAAACTAGGTGATGGGGGGGGGGGCCAGAGATGGTCAGCGTGGAACATATTCCAGAAGGTAGTATTGGGGGCATTAGTGGTAGGGTAACCAAAGCACATAAAACCAAGGTATGTATAGTAGCAAGTCCTAGTTGCAATCTCGGAACACCCAAGAGGATAGTATGTGACCGGTCAAAATATATTAATGCATTAAAGTGTTTGTTCACCAATGCCAGAAGTCTGCCAAGCAAAATAGGTAAGCTGGAAGCTCTGGTGCATCAGGAGAGCTATGATGTAATCGGTATTGCTGAAACTTGGCTTCATTCCTCACATGACTGGGCTATTAATATTCCTGGCTATGCACTCTTTCGGAAAGACAGGGTAAAAAGAGAGACCCCTCCCACCTTTCCTATGTGAGAAGTGATCTCAAAGCGAGTGTGAAAGAGGACCTGGTGGATGGAGAGTGGGATGAGTCTGAAGCATTATGGGTGGAACTGCATACAGATGTGCGTAGTTCAAAGTTAATCATTGGAGTTTGTTATAGACCACCCAATGTTAATGAGGAGGTGCAGACTCGGCTCCTTGCACAGATGGAAAGGGCTGGGACGGTGATGATAATGGGGGATTTTAACTACCCAGAAATTGTCTGTGTAATGGCACTGCTGGGACAGTTAAAGGAGCACTAAAGCTTCCCTTTTTTTTTGCTTAAAAATAACAAACATGTTATACTTACCTCCACTGTGCAGCTCGTTTTGCACACAGTGGCCCCGATCCTGGTCTTCTGGGGTCCCTCGGCGGCTGTCTTGGCTCCTCCCCGCAAGGACTCCACACCTTAATGCGAGTGCGCTCGCATGGTGTGGAGTGATTGCGGGCGCGCTCCCGTGATACAGCGGCGGCCATAGCCGCCGACTGTATCACTCGGCCCCGCCCCCCGCGCGCCGCGTCATTGGATGTGATTGACAGCAGCGCCAGCCAATGGCTGCGCTGCTTTCAATCCACCCAGTGTAGCCAATCGGCGGCCAGGCTGAAAAACGAAGAGGATGGCGGGGACGAGCATTGGACTTTCGAGGGGCCAGGTAAGAAAAACGGGGGCTCGGGGGGGGGGGGGGCGTTATTGTCGAATGTTTTTTCACCTTAATGCATAGGATGCATTAAGGTGAAAAAACATGTAACTTTACTACTCCTTTTAAAGGGCAAATATTTATAAACTCCATTACTGGACAATTTTATGGTCCAGTTTATTCAGGCCCCAACTAGGAATGATGCTCTGTTGGACCTGGTAATCTCAAACCATGCAGAGCTTATTACTAATGTTCAGATAAAGGAACACCTGGGTAGCAGTGACCATAATATGATTTTAATTTGATGTCAGTTGTAAGCAAAAATCACATACGGGAAAGATAAAAACACTTAATTTCAAGAGAGCAAATTTTCCAAGGATGAGGGCTGTTCTCCAGGACTTAGACTGGGAGGGAATATTGGCATCAATGGGCACGGAACAGAAATGGGAATTCTTCAAAAATACTGTTTGTGAACTCACTGCAAAGTATATTCCCATGGGCAATAAGTTTAAAAGGCTAAAAATAAAACTTATGTGGCTCACGGCCAAAGTTAAAAAAGCTATAAACTATAAGAAAAGAGCTTTTAAAAAATATAAAAATGAAGGAACACTAGTGTCATTTAAATGTTACAAAGAATATAACAGGATATGTAAAAAGGAAATCAAGGATGCAAAAATTCAAAATGAACGACAGATTGCAAAAGATAGGACAAACCCCCAAAAATTCTTGAAATATAGTAAAAAGGTGAAGTCTGAGCATGTAGGCCCTTTACAAAATAATCTAGAGTGGGTGACTGGGGACAAAGAGAAGGCCAATTTATTAAATACTTTCTTCAGCTGTGTGTATACAAAGGAGCATAGGGGAGCTCATGTCTATAATGGGGGTGGTAGTGATACAGCCCCAAATCCACAATGGCTCAAAAGTGATATGGTCCAGCAATATTTAGACAGAATAAAGGTGGATAAAGCACCTGGACCAGATGGCATAAACCCACGGATCCTAAAAGAATTGAGCTCTGTAATTTCAAAGCCATTGTATCTAATTTTTAGGGACTCATTAATGACCGGAATAGTACCACTGGATTGGCGCAGGGCCAATGTGGTGCCTATATTTAAAAAGGGAACAAAGTCTTTACCAAGTAACTATAGACCTGTTGGTTTAACTTCTATAGTTGGGAAGATACTGGAGAGATTAATAAAAGACCACATAGACTAGTTCTTGCTGGAAAAAAATATTTTAAGCAACAGACCGCATGGATTCATGAATTACAGAAGTTGTCAGACAAACCTAATTTATTTTTATGAAGAGGTAAGTAAAACCTTGGACAGAGGGGTGGCGGACGTAGTATACTTGGATTTTGCAAAAGCGTTCAATACAGTTCCGCACACAAGGCTCACGTGTAAGGTAAAGTCTACAGGCTTGGAAATATCAGTTTGTAAATGGATAGAAAACTGGCTAAAAGACAGAATTCAGAGAGTAGTGGTTAATGATTCTTACTCCTGAGTGGTCTAAGGTTATCAGTGGTGTAGTCCAAGGTTCAGTGCTGGGACCCTTACTTTTGATCCCAGACCCAATATCATTTATAAAGATATTAAAAAGTAACATTTCTATCTTTGCAGATGACACCAAGCTATGCAGAAGGAATAATGTCCTTACAGGATGTCTCCAATTTACAAGCCGACCTCAATGCTCTGTCTAATTGGGCGACTATGTGGCAGATGAGGTTTAATGTTGATAAATGTAAAGTTATGCACTTGGAGGCTAAGAATATGCATGCACCATGCATACTAGGGGAAGTACAAATGGGGGGATCCATAGTGGAGAAGGATCTGGGGGTTTTGGCAAATTGTAAGCTCAATAATGGCATGCAATGCCAAGCTGCGGTTTCCAAAGTGAGCAAAGTCCTTTCTTGTATTAAGAGAGGTATGGACTCCAGAGAGAGAGATATAATTTTGCCCCTGTTCAAATCATTAGTAAGACCTCATCTGGAATATGCAGTTCAATTTTGGACACCAGTTCTCAAAAAGGATATCAGGGAACTGGAGAAAGTGCAGAGAAGGGCAACCAAACTGATAAGAGGCATGGAGGAGCTCAGCTATTAGGAAAGATTAGAGGAACTGAATGTATTCACTCTTGAGAAGAGGAGATTAAGGGGGGGATATGATCAACATGTACAAATATATAAGGGGTCCATATAGTGAACTTGGTGTTGAGTTATTCACTTTACGGTCAACACAAAGGACAAGGGGGCACTCTTTACGTCTAGAGGAAAAGAGATTTCATCTCCAAATACGGAAAGGTTTCGTCGCAGTAAGAGCTGTGAAAATGTGGAATAGACTCCTTGCAGAGATGGTTCTGGCCAGCTCAGTAGATTGCTTTAAGAAAGGCCTGGATTCTTTCCTAAATGTACATAATATAACTACCAATTAATAATTACCATTTATAGGTACAGTTGATCCGAGACGACTACTGCCTTGCTAAAGAAGCTGAGGGTAAAGGTGATGGACTGGCCAAGCATGTCTCCAGACCTCTAAAGCCTATCTGTGGGGCATCCTCAAACGGAAGGTGGAGGAGAGCAAGGTCTTTAACATCCACCAGCTCTGTGATGTCGTCATGGAGGAGTGGAAGAGGACTCCAGTGGCAACCTGTGAAGCTCTGGTGAACTCCATGCCCAAGAGGGTTAAGGCAGTGCTGGAAAATAATGGTGGCCACACAAAATAGTGACACTTTGGGACCAATTTGGAAATTTTCACTTAGGGGTGTACTTTTGTTGCCAGCAGTTTAGACATTAATGGCTGTTGAGTTATTTTAAGGGGACAGCACATTTACATTCTTATACAAGCTGTACACTCACTACTTTACATTGTAGCAAAGTGTCATTTGTTCAGTGTTGTCACATGAAAAAATATAATAAAATATTTTACAAAGATGTGAGGGGGTATACTCACGATCAGTAACTTTTAGCAGGACTGCGATCTTGCGGTGTGCACTGACTGACACTTTTGACACACTTTGGGAACCAATGATACTAATACCTGGATCAGTGCTAAAAATATGCACTGTCACTTTACGAATGACACTGGCTAGGAAGGGGTTAAACATTTATGGTGAGAAAAGGGTTAAATGTGTGCCTAGCCAGTGTTTTGGTGTACTGTGTGTATGGTGCTTTTACTACGGAAGTGATGGATTTGATTCCCTGCTTTGCGGGTAAAGAAAATCCATTACTTCCCCGCTGACAGTACAGGGCTCTGTTTTTTTTACATAGGTAGGACTCTGTCCTGTGTGAATTCCCATTGATCAGCGGGTGCCAGCAGTAATCCATTGCCCGGCACCCACTGATCGACATCTGCTGTGTTTAATCACAGCACAGCCATTGGCAGCAGTGGCGCATGCCCCCTACACCCCTACACAGAAGTGCCAAATCATGTACCTAGTACATGATCTGGCACAGGAGAGCCCCGGCAAGCGGTTAAAGAGACATTTGGCTGACAAACCAAGAGAAGTAGACTTATTTTTAAACTGACAGTCTTACCCACTTCAATACAGGGCATTTTGACCCCCTTCTTGCCCAGGCCATTTTTCAGCTTTGAGCGCTGTAACATTTTGAGAGACAATTGCACGGTCATGCTACACTGTACCCAAATGACTTTTTCTTTATTTTTTTCTTCCCACAAATAGAGCTTTCTTTTGGTATTTGATCACCTCCTGTGGTTTTTATTTTTTGCGCTATAATAAATATCCCAATTTTTAAAAAAACAAAACACATTTTTCCCTCAGTTTAGGCCAATATGTATCCTTCTACATATTTTTGGTAAAAAAATCGCAATAAGCGTATTTTGATCTTGATGGTTTGCGCAAAAGTTATAGCGCCTACAAAATAGGTTATTGATTTATGGCATTTTTTTTTTTTTACTAGTAATGGCAGTGATCTGTGATTTTTCTTGGAACTGCGACTTTGCGGCAGACAGATTGGACACTTTTGACACTATTTTGGGACCATTGACATTTATACAGCGATCAGAGCTATAAATAGCCATTGATTACTGTATAAATGTTACTGGCAGGGAAGGAGTTTACACTGGGGGGCGATCAAGGGGTTAAATGTGTTACCTAGGGAGTGATTCTAACTGTGGTGGGGTGGCAATGACTAGGGAAGGAGAACAATCGGTGTTCCTATATACTAGGAACACACCATCTGTCTCCTCTCCCCTGACAGGACGTGGATCTGTGTGTTTACACACACAGATCCACGTCCCTGCTTTGTCACAATAGATCGCAGGTGCCCGGCGGACATCACGGCCACCGGGGCACGCGCATCGCCTCCTCTGTGACGCTTCGGGGGCACATGAGCGCGCCCCCTATACTGCCGGGAAGCCGAGGACATCATATCACGCCTTCCCAGGATGGGAGATCCCATCTGCTGACGTCATATGACTATGGGCGAGTATTGAAGTGGTTAAATAAGATGCTTGTGTTAGGGTGCGATCAAATAGGTGGTTGAGCCACGGTTTTACCACACCATTCCCCCCCCCAAAGTAGAACTATAGGCAACAGTAACAAGGAAAAATCGGAGCGCTTTAAGTGGTTGTTAACCCACTTCTACTAAATGCTCCCATCCTCTCTGTACCAAAATAATAATTGTCCCTGTGCCTGTGTTCTGGGAAAAAAATCTGCCTGATTGTATCTATATGAGCTCCACTCTGGCGCTCAACTGATTGTCAGCTCTCTCTCCTCTCCAGCTCACAGCTCTAGTGAGCAGGGCTGAGCTCTCTCGCTGTCAGCTGGGGAGGAGGGGGAGAGAGCCGACCATCAGCTGAGTGCCTGGAGCCGTGCTCATAGGTACAGATTTTTTTTTTTTTACAGAACAAAGGCAAAGGGACACAGCAGCCATGATTATCGTGGTCAGTTTGCAGGGGGGAGGGCATAGCCAGGCAGGATCAGTCATAAATTTCAGGTGATGCAGGTGTCCAAATTACACAGCACAAGCACTGTGCTGTAGAACATGCTTTAAGGGAACAGGATCTTTATTTTTTTGGGGGGGGTTAACGAGTGCTTTAACACAATTTCTCCTTGTTACTGTTGTTGTTTTGTATATCTGCTCCAATTGCAAGCGGCTGTGTACACCAATAAGAACTATAGGCAAAACTTTTTTCCTGACGCCACCATGGCAGCATACTAGTGATAGAGCTCCGCCTCTCTTACACTACTCTCCTCCACAGGATCAGTGAATAGGCCCAACCCCATTCTTCTTCTTTTTTTTTTTTCCCCTCATACCTCCACGCACCAGTGAAGAGTAAGCAGTTCTATGTCCCCATCTCTGCCTCAGTGCTGTAGCCGTCTGGGTTTAGCCTCTCCCAGTGTGAAGTCCCAGTGCTCGGGCTGCTAAATGCACTAAATAGCCTAGGAGCCCCTTCTGTGGCTCTTCATGGGGCTTGCAGTGTTTCCTCTTAGGAACAAAATCTGCCTTTAAAACAACAGGGTTGCCTTTACCTTTGCCCAGGTGTCCTCTCCTGCAGTGGCTCATTTCTGGGCACATTACCTTGCTGCCTGGGCATTCCTTTAGGGCGAGCGTGGCCGCCCAGCTCTGTTTTTTAGGTATAGTAGGGCAGCCTATTGATTTTTTACTGGGCTGCCCTACACATACAGTTGTGCTCATAAGTTTACATACCCTGGAAATCACAGAGTAAACACAGTTCATTTAATAATAAATGGCCCCAGCCAAACACTAACCATGAGTGAAAGAAACGTTTTTGTTATTCATATTGTCTGAAAAATGGCCAAGAAATCATAAATTCTGCCAGGGTATGTAGACTTATGAGCACAACCTGTAGTTGCATAGTCAGGTTGAAAACAGACACAAGTCCATCTAGTTCAACTAATGACAAGTGACAAACGTGGCAAAGCAGTTTACTGAGCTTTTTGCCTTGTTACAGTTTGTGCATTGTTTACTGTGCCCTATTATCAAATATTGCCTCTGCAAGTGCAAAATGGGCCGGGAGCTGAAGGAGGAGTCTGCAGGAGCCTGGCATTGCACCCGTGATACACTGATCATGGGTGCAATGCTTTATAGGCTCCTGTGATTCTGTCACAGCCAAACTATCCTATAAGGATATTATTGTCAGTGTTATGAGCAGAGTTAGTCTTCTGCTCTACATAGGGTTTTGTGCTAAGGCTGAAATAAGTGTTGCAAAGAAAAAAAAAATGTTTTTTTTTTCTACATGTCCTTAGTCACCGGGGTGGAAAAGTCCTAAACCTAATTCACTGCTGATTACTCAGTTCTCGGGTCTGATCTGAGCACAGAGCGCTGTCGGCCACTACTCTCTACTCTGCCCCTCCAATGCTCGCTGAAGCACCGGGCTGTGGAGGGGGTGTTAGCGACTGGCTCAGGCTCTCAGTGCCGTACTAGGTATCTGGGTGTATCCCGGCTCTTGTGATGTCAGCTGACAGCGAGCTTTAGCCCACTGTTGGCTAAATTTGGGTAACAGGAATGCAGAACTAAGTACACTCCTGAGACCCACAGGAGAAGTATGGTCAAAAGAGCTGTGGCCATACTTTTTCTTTTAACAGGTGGTTTCTAACAACGTGTATCACCTGGTATTTGTTGGAAGGATGGCGGGATTTTAAATCCCACCTGCCAGGGGCAAGTCTGAAGTTGGATTATAAGTCTTTTTAACCACTTGTTCACCGCCCACTGTCAAATGACAGCGGGCGGAAGACTCTTGTTCTGACCGGACGTCATATGACGTCGGCCAGTTAAACAGGGATCGCGTGCACGCATCCCTGTACTGTCGGTGGCGGCGTGTGTCAGAGAGACACCGCTCGTCACCAACAGGGGTGAACAGCCGCTGGGAAGTGATGTTTACCACATGATCGGCCGTGATGAAGTCACGGCTGATCACGGATGGTAATGCCCCACTTGACACGGCGCATGCGCGTGAGCCCGTCGGTGGCAGCGTGTTCCCGGGATCACTGCTCGTCACCGACAATAGTACACATCCATTGGTCAGGGCTGTGTACCACGTGATCGGCTGTAATCCATTCACAGCCTGATCACTAAGTGTAAACAAAGAGCTGTAACTAACTGTTACCAGCTCTTCTCCCCTACACACCGTTTCCAGTTTGAGGAGAGAAGAGCCAGGAGCAGTGAGTTACAGATATATGTTCAGTAGTGTCTGCACCAACACCACACCTGTCCCATCGCCCCCCCAATTGTCATCTGTCACCCCATAAGAGACTGCCATCCGTGACCATCAGTGGTGCACCCGTCACCCGTCAGTGACCGTGCCCTGTCACCCGTCAGTGACCGTGCCCTGTCACCCGTCAGTGACCGTGCCCTGTCACTCGTCACCGATCAGTGACCGTGCCCTGTCACCCATCAGTGGCCATCACCCGTCACCGTCCGTGGCCTGTCACCCATCAGTGACCATCGCCTGTCACCCATCAGTCACCGTCGCATGCCACCCATTGCACAGCCCATCAATGACCGTCACCTGCCACCCATCTGTCAACTATCGCACAGCTACCCGCTACACAACCATGTCCAAAAGAGTATATACCAGTGAGGAGGCTTTCCAGATCCTCTCCATGACTGATGAGAGCACCGGGGAGTTCTCATCAGATTCCAATTCGGATTCCGAATCAAATTCGGAATTTGAACCGATCGAATATAGTAATGATTCGGATGAAGAATGGGTCCCTCCTAAAAGGGCACGGCACTCTGGAAACCAGGCAGCCGCCAGCAACCAGGATTATATTCCCAGGCCCAGTACCAGCGCTGCTGCCAGCAATAGGCCCCAGGAACAAAGGCCCAGTACCAGCGCTGCCGCCAGCAATAGGCCCCAGGAACAAAGGCCCAGTACCAGTGCTGCCGCCAGCAAAAGGCCCCACGAACAAATGCCCAGGCCCAGTACCAGTGCTGCCACATTACACCTGAGTACCAGCACAGGAAATTCAACTCCCCAACTACTGGAGTGTCACGTCCCCCAAGAGCTAGGGCCGCTACATACATGCCAGATGGTCTTGCCAACCCAACATGGCTGCCTTCCGACTCTGGATCACCAATTATTCCCCCTTTCACGGCACAGCCAGGTGTGCAGGCCAACCCCCAAAATTTCAGAGATCGATTACTTTCATCTGTTTTTGCCCGACACTTTGCTGCAGTTCATTGTGGACCAGACAAATTTATATGCCCAGCAGTATATTGCCAACAACACCCAATCATCTTATGGCCGTCCATTTGAGTGGAGAGATCTGAATTTGGAGGAGTTCAAATTGTTTGTTTATGGGCCTCACCATAAACATGGGGCTTACAAAAAAAAATCAAGGACATGCCTATTGGTCCAATAAACCCATCTACCACATGCCCATGTATTCTGCCATAATGCCCAGGTCCCGATATGAGATGATAATGAGATTCTTTCATTCTAATGACAACACCCAGTGCCCTCCCCGCAATCATCCAGATTCCGATAAACTAAACTATATAAAATTCGCCCACTGATAAATTTCCTTTCCAATCGATTTGCAGAACTCTATGACCCCGAGAAGCATATATGTGTGGATGAGTCCCTGGTACCCTTTTCAGGCCGGCTAGGAATAAAATAATATATTCCTAGCAAAAAGGCCAAATACGATGTAAAATTTTACAAGCTCTGTGAGAGTCACGGGATATCTTTATGCGTTCCGCATATATGAAGGAAGAGATTCCCAGTTCCAGCCCCCTGAGTGCCCGGCCTACATGGGCACAGCTGGAAAAATTGTATGGGACCTGGCTTACCCACTTCTGAAAAAAGGATATCATATATACCATGACAACTTTTATACCAGCCTGCCCCTTTTCAGACACTTATACATCAAAAAAAACCCTGGCCTGTGGAACCTCCCAGAAAAAATAGGAAGGGCTTCCCACAATCCATAGTAAACAAAAAGCTGCGAAGGGGGGAAAGGGCAACACTGAGGTGCAACGAAGTGCTTGCCTTGAGGTGGAAGGATAACGGGGACGTGCACACGATGTCCACCATTCACGATGACACTGCAGTTGTAGTTCAGTGAAGACGAGGTCCCAATGAAAAGCCGACGTGTCCAAGATTATAATCTCTACATGGGGGGAGTGGATTTCAATGACCAAATGATTCCGCCCTATTTGGCTACTAGGAGGTCCCGATTCTGGTACAAGAAGGTAGCAATTTATCTCATCCATTTGGCCATTTATAATTCCTACATAGTCTACACCAAATCCACAGAAAACCCCGCCCCCTTCCTACAATTCAATTAGTCCCGTCCATCTATCAACAAAGCCCCCCCCCCCCCCCCCCCCCCCAGAAAGCCTTCGCTCTGATGCTGTTAGACTTCATGAACGCCACTTCCCGTACAACATCCCACCATCCGAAGCAGGCCGAAGACGGCAAAAAAGATGTCGTGTGTGTGCAGCAAAGGAGGACTTCGAAAAGATACCAGCTACCATTGTCCCCGGTGTCCCTCCCAACCTGGCCTTTGCATTGGTGAATGCTTCGAACTTTATCGTACATCCCTAAAATATTAGCCCATATTTTTAACCATTTCCCCCCATTTTCATAATCTGTGCTGACCATTTTCCATGCTTTCCCAAATAACCATGCCACTGCCTTCCACATGAATTCACCCTGGCCTGTTTTGTGACTATGCCTCTGCATACCGTTTGGACTGCTTCCACGTAAAATTGACCGTGGCCTGTTTTATGGACTACGCTTGGACTGATCTGTTGCCCTGCTACTGTAGTACACAGGGGTCTCACATATGTGAGGGGCTCCAGAATAGTTTTTCCGGATGGAGAAAACAATTTTCTCTTTCCGTCCATGGACTGACACAGCATCTTCAATCTTGACAAAGTGGGTTATGTCCCTGCTCATAGAAGACTAGGCAGAATGTTAGATGTTTTAACATACATTCCAAAACCGGAGCTGAACAGCCCCGCCCAGGGGGCGGTCCCTCCAGACATAACCCCCCTACCTGCAGCCAGCAGCCTCCATTTTTTTCTGCCTAGCAGAGGAGAGGACGTGGCTCTCTCTGGAGCCAGTCTCTTGAAGAAATGTTTTGTTCTTTATTGAACTTTTATTATTTTTGAGATTCTTCTATCAACTGTCGGCTGGGCAACAGGTTGGGTAGTTCGCTATCCTCGTAGTCTTCCCAGTCCGACCATCGAGCCTGCTGATCCTCGCTCTGTGTGAGATCAGTTCACGACATACCCCATGGCTCCAGGGGTGGCCAGTGAGCTTTTTGCTCCAGGGTCCACAGAAGATTAAACAGTTTTGCTGTATCTTTCGCAGTGGACTGGCCGACAGCTACTCAGTACTGCACTGTGATATGCTTGTCAGGAACGCACCAGTGGGTCCTAGCATGGATGGTTAAGTACGGTTTCCCTGCCTCAGCAGGTGAGTACATGCTGTGTGTTCCTATAGTAGGGGCATTTTCCCTGTTCCCACCCCCCCCTTGTTTTTTACTGCTCTGTCACCTTCACTATGGTGTGCTGACTGGGGGGTGCCTGGGGGTTTCTCTGTCCTGGTGTCCTGGTCTGCATGAGGTGTGGGGGTTTTGGCTGTGTCAGCAGGGGCCTTGCTCGCCACTGATGGAGTGTTCCAGATGTTTAGTGACAAGGATGGAGACTTGAGTGGTCTTTTTGTAAGATTGAAAAATTTAACCATATCTGAAGTCCACACCCAATGGGATGTGGCTTTTCTTGAGACTTACATCAGGTTAAATATGGTACAGAGGAGTCTGAGATGGCAGGTCAGCCCTCAGAAAGGCGACCTCGAGCTACAAGAATGGTTCCGATACTTTAATGAGGCAGGAGTCAGCTTCTTACATTTTTTGGTGGCTAGAAAGACCAGCAAATTGGAAAAACTTGACAGTGAAATAAATTTTTTAAAAGAAAGTTTAAATCCTCACAAAGAGAGTGAGGAGTATAGAGATAGAACCTTGAATATATTGAAGGTTCTGGATAAAGAGGAAAAGGAACAGAAAGCTAAAAAAAGAAAAAAATATAATAGGGATTTTAATGAATCAAGCAAGTTTAGTGCTTGGCAGAAAAAACTAGTGGCTGAATCACAGATGGATAATGTTTCCAGAATGGATGCCATAGTTCAGGGTGAGAATGCCGCATCAGGATCAACCAATGATGTAGCACATTTACCGATTGGGAGCGAATCATCCAAAACTCCCAAGAAGGTTCAGAGTGGCACCAAACAAAATAAAAAGGGTAGACGGGTGTCTCTTAAGTCACCGGGGCGACCTTCAGGTCCTGGTAAAGGAGGACAATATACAAAGAACTCGGGATGGGGACAACAGTCGCAACCCAAACCGAGTACCAGTCATGATAGAGGATACGGACAATACCACTCACAGGGCCAATATCATGCCTACAGAGAACCATCGAGATTCCCTAGAACTCGTGAGAGGACCCATTCTGATAATTATGGTTATGAGATATATCCCAATCAAAGGTCTTATTATGAGAATAATTATCATCATGAAAGGGATAGGGATGATTATGAAAATGAACCTAATACCCGGCATAGGTTTTTTCCCTTACGGGACAGAGATGGTCCTGAACGTTCAGATTATTATGATTATGAACAGACCAACAGAGTTCAGGATGCCTATAGGTTTGGACCATCAAAGGATTTTCCCCCGGGCCAATATGAAAGGGACGTAGACCAACATTGGGGTTTTCCCAGACCCAATCAAGGGATAAAAAGGCCAGTGGAAAGCAAAGAGGAACCAGAGGGGGGAGGAGAACACAATTTAAAAAAGCAAAAGATTTAAATCCGGATGGAATTTATAATCTCAGTTCCCAAATTTTAACGAAGCCAGAATTAACCCTTCTGAACAAGGGACTGAAATTTGCACCCCCCAGGAAATTGAATAAGTTCCACAGACCTATATGGACATACACAAGTATGTCCGTAGGATTAATATTAAGAGGTACTTTGAAGGTATTCCTGTGAGGGAAGATGCATTGGTTTCACCATCATTCCAGAATTCTGGATTATCTAATGCTTCGATCTTTAACCCTCCAGGGACTTTGGCCCCATCCCTGAGGGTCTTTAGGGATGTGGTCTTACGGGATCTCGAAACTATAAAAATCACTAATAACAAAATGGATCGACATCTTGAATCAGGTCTAGACTCTCTTTGTAAAAATAGGGAGTTGGTAATCCGTCCTGCAGACAAGGGCGGTGGAATAGTAGTCCTTGACAGGGCGGATTACCTTAAAGAACTTCATAGGATTGTGGACGATCGTGACACATACTCTCTATTACCTGGGAACCCTGTCATCAAATACAGGGATACCCTCGAAGAATTAGTCCGTAGGGGCTCTGAGTCAGGAATTTTGAAAGATAAGGAACGACAATTCCTAATACCCAGGGTGCCTATTCTATATTGTCTTCCTAAGATCCACAAAAGTTTGACTTGCCCCCCGGGCAGACCAATAGTGAGTGGTATAGACTCAATAACGTCCCGGGTGGGCAAGTACATTGACCATTTTTTACAGCCTTTGGTCCAAAGAATGCCCTCCTATTTGAAGGACACCCGACACGCGATAAATCTAGTGTCACAGATAGAATTCAAAGAAGGAATGTGGATGGTCACGGCGGACGTCACCTCATTATATTCGATTATTCCACATCAGATGAGCATTTCAGCTGTGAAACATTATCTGAATTTACAATCAGGCCTGCTTCAGCTCCAAAAGGATTTCATCATAGACCCGTTGGAGTATGCAGCAGGGCACTATTACTTTTGGTTTGACAGCCAGTACTATCGGCAAATACGGGGTGTTGCAATGGGGGCTAAGTATGCCCCCAGCTTGGCCAATCTTTTTATGGCCAAGTGGGAGGAGGACGTCATCTTTGGGGACCGTAGTCCCCACCTGGTGTTCTGGGCCAGGTATATTGATGACGTCCTCCTATGGGATGGCACCAAAGACCAACTTGATGAATTTTTCTCCTCCTTAATGACAATGAGAGGGGAATAAGATTTGTCCATGAGGCAAGTCAGGAAACTATCAATTTTCTTGACCTCACTATAGTGAGGGAAAATAACTCTTTAGTCACAAAGTCTTTTTTTAAACAAACTGATCGCAACTCCTTTATTCCTATTGGAAGTTGCCACAATGACCCTTGGCTTAGATCCGTACCTAGAGGCCAGTTTGTCAGGATGAGGCAAAACTGTACCTCTTTGGAAAATTAGATCTCAGTCGGCCATTTTAAAAATGAGACTCTGTGAAAAGGGTTATAATATGGAATCCTTGGAGAATACAATAGAAGAGGTCGCCCTGTTGGATAGATCCTCACTATTGGAGGATCGCCCCAGAATAAATAGACAAGGACCTGGGATACCTTTTTATCACCACTTTTTCAACACAGCATTTTGCAATAAAGAAAATTATTCAAAAACATTGGCATTTGCTGGGGAATGACAGAGTTATTAGTCAATTTTTACCCCCTAAACCTCAGGTGATCTTTAGGGGGGCACCCTCCCTTCGGGATAAGGTGGCTCCCAATGTGGTGGACCCTCCCATAAAAGGGGTTTCCTTCTTTCAACGAGGACTGTCCGGATATCACCAATGTCGGAGGTGCCAAGTATGCACTCTTAATAAGAGTAAGCAGAAGAAAACTGAGATTTTTCACTCTACTAGTACATCAAAAGAGCACTCTATAGAGCCATTCATTACATGCAGCTCAACTGGCATTGTTTATTTGTTACAATGTCCGTGTGGGCTCCAGTACATTGGTAGAACAAAGAGATCAATGCAGGTGAGATTAGGTGAGCATATCAACATCACTCAGTTTCGAAACATTATGACATTTATCATGATCGCAACCCTGAGAATACTTTATTCCTGGGGATAGACAAATTTGAGCCTCACTGGAGGGGCATCTCCCTGGTTAGGGAATTATCTAAGTTGGAGATGGCCTGGATATACCGGGTCCGGTGTTATAGCCCATATGGCTTGAATATTGACACAGATGTCAATGCGTTCATTGATAATGGGTGAGATGATGCTTTGTGAAAATGTGTGAACTGGTTCTGACTTCTGGGTTGACTTCTGCTGTTCCTACCACAAACATATTACTTTTAGTCAGGTTTACATTTATTGGTCTCCTTGCTATAAAAGTGGGTGCTAGTATAAGAACACCCTGGTATCAATTTAGATGGCTTTCTTTACCCATCCTTGTAGGTTAATTTACATCTGCTATTAGGACCTTCTTGTAGTTTTTATCTGTAACAATAAGTCATTAATGGGAGGTGATGTCTAACATGCCTATATTCACCTTTTTATCAAGTGAATACATGACCCTACATCCTATTGTGGTGGGGTCCTTCATACTGTTTTACACTTCCTTGAGAGATGTGATCGACAGGACACCTAGGTACTAAATGGGGGTGGAGTCATGGAACCAATATTGGTTTCTGATATAGCCCAATGGGGTTGGTTCATATTCTCAATATCCCATAGGTGACCTTCACATATATTGTGTGCACATAATTGTGATGGTCATATTATAGGGAAACCATTATATTATGAGTATTAATCCCTTTCTGTTATCCTTTTCCTTATATCCCTAATTTTATTTAGTTTTAATAGCTATTTTTAGTTATCATTCTACTTTCTCTGCAGTCTGCATTAGTGTGAGTGCGATTGAAAGATTCCCACTAATCGGTAGCTAATCGTCTGGGGTAGGCTGTTCTGGCCTCCCATGATGTTTTGGCAATTACCGATAAGTATGGGCAACATTTCCCCTATTCAATATGGCAGATTTGGGCAGAGACCTCCCAGAGGTCAGAACCGGGCGTGTCTAGTGCTCCATGTATGATAAAAAGCGGTGAGTCAGCACGCCGCTCGTGCCCCTGGAAGACGTAATCTCTGACGAAACGGCGTAGGGAGGAGCGGCTTGCTGACGTCACCGACAAACAACAAACGCTATCCCGGAAGGACGGGCGGATAGTGAAGCTGGCCGGCTTACGAACGATTTTTATGCTCCTTTATCATCACTTTCTTGTAAGTGTAAATTTTTTTTATCTTGATTAAACTGCCTATAAGTACTTCACTATGGTGGCCTTTATATTTCTTTTGGGATCATTTATCCGGGAATGGTATTGAGGAGCCTGATTGTGGAGGAAGATTTTGAATGCTGATCTATCATACAGAGACCCTTGGCGGGGGAAACAGCCACAGGCGGGTGTGATCTCTTTTATTAGGGATCCACATTAGCTGGTAAGGAGATTTGATATAAAAGGTGGAGGATCCTATTCTTTACAAGTGCCACACACTTTTCTTGGGTGTTTTGGAGTGTGAAGTCACCATTATACTTGCCTGGAGGAACTTTTCATCAGTGTTTTTTGGGAATTTTTTATTTTGAAAACTTGTTTACCCAAGATTTTCTCCATCTTTTCTTGGACATTTCATAGGATGAACTTCATGTTGATTAGTCTTTATTGATATTTGAGTGAAAGATTGTCACGGTCACAGATCACCAGGTCATACTGTTATTATTTAATTTCTACATAATTTATTATAATTGATGGTATATTTAACCGTGTCACCAACATTAGTCATCACCAGGTGTTACGGTTTATCGGCACGAGAGTGCCATTATCACGCAGCGCAACTGTCACGTTTTACATTATCTTTATTTGTGCATATCCACATTTCCAGTCGCAGCAGCGGCCACTATTCATCACTAGTGGTGTTATTTTATTTTTATTTTATTTGTCCACTATCTGACTTGCGCAGTATTTTTTCTTTATTTATTGCCATGTTTTTACTGTTTTCTTTTTCTAATGAAAACCGCATTGGCGGCCATCTTGCCGTAGCGCCTGTGGCTCATTTATTGCGGCGGACATTTGGCCTCTATCGCTGATTGGACGTCGCAAGTCTCCTCACTGTTCACTCGCGGGAGCCGCGCTGTAGAGGACAGACACAGGCAGCGGAACTGAGCGGTCCTAGCCAGGTTAGTGAGTCCCCTGGGTAACCCCCTACAGTCAGTGCAGCCGGAAGGTGGGCTTTTCTCTCATTATGGACAAAGTCTCAGAGGGTGGTATCATGGAGTCCGTTTCACCTGCTTCCCCTTTTATGTCAGAAGCAACTGGCAGAGCTGCTGCACCTGCGGTCCCTATGGAACAGTTGTCGGCAGTCCTGGAATCATTTGTTGCCAGGATGGAAGCGGCGTGCGAGCATAAGGGGGCTATTAAGCGCCCTCTCCCCCCACCATCTCCAGGGGAGTGCTCGGATTCAGATATGGGCATTGCTGCGGCACAGGACCCTAGCTCTGAATTTTTGGATATTTTTTGACCAGGACATTACTTGTGAGGAAGACTCCTTATCTGGGTCAGTACATGACAGGACGCTTGTGAGTGAACTCATTGATGCTGTGAGGGACACTCTCAAGCTGGATGCTGCGGCTGAGGAACCTGTGGTGGAGTCGGACTCCTTTTTGGTTCTTTTCAAGCTAAGCCTTTTAAAAAGGTTTTTCCCTATACGCCTTTTTTTGATAGGTTCATAGACCAGGTTTGGGACAAACCACAGAAGACCTTTGCGGTTTCCGCAGCGTCTGACGGTTAGGTACCCCTTTGAGGACAGCCTGATTAAAAAATGGGCCTCTCCTCCGGTTGAGGGGACCCCTGCTTTTAAGGACCCTACGAATAGGAAGTCAGAAATGGTGAGCAGAGCCATGTTCACCATGCTGGGATCCGCGATGCGTCCTCTTGTAGCGGCGACCCTGGTGACTCAGACGCTCACGGAATGGGTGAAGATTATGCAGCAGTATGTGCAGGAGCATAATCTTCCTCCGGAATGCATTACATTGGCTGACCAAATGGTACAGGGCCTGGTGTATGTGTGCGATGCCACTATGGATGTTGCCCCCTCTAATTTCTAGGGCCTCAGTGTCTGCAGTGGTTTTGCGTTGCCTAATCTGGTTGAAATGCTGGTCTGCTGACCTGGCCTCTAAGAAGCTTCTGACGGATTTGCCTTTCAAGGGTGGAAGGCTATTTGGTGTTTCCCTGGATGACATTATTAAAAATGTCACCAGGGGTAAGAGCACCCTTCTTCCTCAGCCTCCTAAGGCGAAGGAGCCGCGCCGTAAGCCGGGTCCTTCCTTTCCTACTCAGAAGAGGTTTTTTCGTCAGTCCAATCCCGCGGAAAAATTCTCCCGGACTGACAAGGGTGCGGCTGGGGGACAGAAGCGTCCCTGGGTGCGTATGCCAATTAAGTCGGCTTCCAAGCCCGCCACCGCATGAAGTCTTGCCCCAGCCCGACTGGGGTGGGGGGACGCCTTTGCAGGTTCGTGGATCGGTGGACCTCCCGGATCTCCGACCGGTGGGTATGCAAGGTGGTTACCTTGGGGTTCAGGATAGAGTTCCTTTCTTGGCCACCAGTCAGATTCTTTCCCTCAAATCTCTCTCTCCTTCCAGCGCGTCGGGCTGCCCTATTGGGGGAAGTGCAGGACTTGCTGAGGTGCTGAGTAATTGTGCCGGTACCGTCAAAGGAGAGGTTTCAGGGTTTTTATTCAAATCTGTTTGTGGTCCCAAAGAAGGATGGAGTCCGTCCAATTCTGGATCTCAAGGCCCTAAATGCCTTCGTGAAGGTGCGGAAATTCCGCATGGAATCTATTCGCTCTGTGATTGCTGCACTCCACCCGGGGAATTTTCTGGTGTCCTTGGACATCAAGGACACCTACTTGCATGTCCCAATCTGCGCGGGTCACCAGAATTTTTTGCGCTTCGCGATAGGCAAAGACCACTATCAGTTTGTGGCTCTTCCCTTCGGTTTGGCGTCAGCACCGCAGATTTTCACCAAGGTGCTTGCCCCGATTTCTAGCTTTGCTGAGACAGCGAGGCATTGCTATCTAGATGATCTTCTTCTGAGACTCTGGCTCAGAATTAGAGGAAAATGTGGAGATAGCCAGTCAGGCCCTCCGAGAATTCGGCTGGCTGCTGAACATTCAGAAGTCGGTCCTAGTTCCGACTCAGCATCTGGAGTACCTGGGATTGATCCTGGACTCCTCGGAGGCGAGGGTATTTCTACCCTTAGACAAATTACAGACTCTTCAATCTGCGGTACGGGTGCTGACGTCCCGCAAATGGTTGTCACTCCGTTTTTGCATGAGGGTCCTGGGGCTCATGGTGGCTTCCTTCGAGGCAGTGCCATACGCCCAATTCCACACTCGAGTCTTACAAAAGGAGATCCTATCTTGTTGGAACAAGTCTCTATTATCACTGGATTGTCAGGTCCAGGTGAGTCATCTGGTCAGGGCATCCCTGAAGTGGTGGCTGAGATCCCCGGCCCTTCGGTCGGGGAATTCGTTCCTTCCTGTCCAGTGGACTGTGATCACAATGGACGCCAGTCTTTCGGGCTAGGGCGGAGTCTGGGGAGTTCTATCAGCCCAAGGGCTCTGGACCCCGGACAAGTCCCGTCTGCCGATCAATGTTCTGGAACTGTGGGCGATCTGACTGTGCCTCTCCTCCCTGGTCAAAGAGACTACAGGGGCGCTCAGTCAGGATCCAGTCGGACAACGCCACAGCAGTGGCTTATGTCAACCATCAGGGGGGAACTCCGAGCTCAGCTGCGGCGTCCGAGGTCGCTCACATCCTAAGATGGGCGGAAAGAAGCGTGCCGGCTCTGTTGGCCATTTACATTCCAGGAGTAGACAACTGGCAGGCAGACTATCTGAGTCGCCAGATGTTGGACCAGGGGGAATGGTCCTTACATCCGGAGGTGTTTCAACTCCTTTGCCAGAGGTGGGGCACGCCAGATGTGGACCTATTGGCCTCTCAACTCAATCGCAAAGTATCGAGATCCGTGGCCAGGTCCAGGGATCCCAGGGCAGACGCTTTAGACGCGTTGGTGGCCCAGTGGGGTCGGTATCGGCTGATTTATGCCTATCCTCCACTGAAGCTGCTTCCTCGATTGCTTCGCAGGGTGGAGGCCGAAGGGATTCCTGTGATCCTCATCGCTCCAGATTGGCCTTGGCGTCCCTGGTATGCCGATCTTGTGCGCCTAGTGGCGGACGTTCCATGGCGACTGCCGATGCGGGAGGACCTTCTGTCTCAAGGTCCCATACTTCATCCTGCTTTACAGTCGCTGGCTTTAACGGCATGGCTATTGAGAGACCGGGGTCTCTCGGATTCGGTCATTTCGACCATGCTGAGGGCACGGAAATCTTCTTCCAGGAAGATATACCACTATACCTGGAGGGCCTACATCGCTATGTGCGAGGAGCTGGATTGGCGTCCACGGACGTATTCCGTTCCCAGGATCTTGCTGTTCTTACAGCGTGCTGTGACCCAAAAGCTTGCCTTAAGCACCATTAAGGGTCAGATTTCAGCTTTGGCTATTTTCTTTCAGAGGCCGCTAGCGGGCCATTCTTTGATTAGTACCTTCGTACAGGGGGTCCGACCTGTGCTCCCCCCTGTTAAACCACTGCTTCCTCCTTGGGATTTGAATTTGGTGCTCTCAGTTCTTCAGGAACCTCCTTTTGAAAACAGAGAGATTCCTCTCTTAACTTTATCTCAGAAGGTGGCTTTTCTGGTAGCCATTACGTCAGAAGGGTTTCTGAGTTGGCGGCCTTGTCTTGCAAACCGCCATACTTGGTTATCCATAAGGATAAGGTGGTGCTACGCCCGCAGCCTTCTTTTCTCCCGAAGTTGGTCTCAGCCTTCCATCTTAATGAGGACATTGTGCTTCCATCCTTATGTCCTCGTCCGTCCACATCCCAGAGAGCTTGCGCTCCACACGTTAGATGTGGTACGTGCCCTGCGGGTGTACCTGTCTGCTACGGCTTCGATTCGAAAGTCTGACTCGCTGTTTGTGTCTGTGTCTGGTCCAAGCGGTTTGGTCTGCCACCATTTCTCGGTGGATCAGGCAGACCGTCATACAGGCCTATACCCTTAAGGGGCGGGCGCCTCCCTTTCCGGTTACAGCACATTCTATCAGGGCAATTGGTGCTTCCTGGGCTTTCCAACATCAAGCGTCTGTTGCACAAGTGTGCAAGGCGGCGACCTGGTCGTCCGCACATACCTTTTCAAAGTTCTATAAGGTTGATGTGGCTGCATCTTCTGATGCTTCCTTCGGCCGCAAGGTTTTGCAGGCGGCTGTTTAATGTTGCAACTCCTCCGTTGAGGAGCTCTGCTTGTTTGGGGTGAAGTTTGTTTTTTTCCTTGATACTGTTCCCACCCCTCGTTCTTTGACACTGCTTTAGGACGTCCCACTTTGTCAAGATTGAAGATGCTGTGTCAGTCCATGGACGGAAAGAGAAAATAGGATTTTTTTGTACTCACCGTAAAATCCTTTTCTCTGACGTCCATGGACTGACACAGCACCCGCCCCTCCTTTCTTTCTTTGTACTGCTTTACTACGAACTGAGGCTGCTGGCTGAAGGTAGGAGGGTTATGTCCGGAGGAGGGTTATGTTCAGCTCTGGTTTTGGAATGTATGTTAAAACATCTAACATTCTGCCTAGTCTTCTCCTATGAGCAGGAACATAACCCACTTTGTCAAGATTGAAGATGCTGTGTCAGTCCATGGACGTCAGAGAAAAGGATTTTACGGTGAGTACAAAAAATCCTATTTTAATTTTTTTTTTGTTTTCTCTGGGTGTCGTAATTTCCGGATTAGAGTCTGTAAGCTTCATAGAGATTTGGGTGGGTCGAAGCCTCTACCCCTGTGCCCCTGTGCACAGGTCTTACCCGATTGCGGCCCTCAGCCTGCTGCGGACTTACTGCCATCATGCCTTTTGCCTGCTGCATGAACAGAACACACCACTGCCTGCTACCTGGACTATGCAAATAATTAGCTGTAGCAAGAGGCAGTATGTTTATGAAGGGCTGGAGAGCGGTACAATAATGAGTGTCTGCAGGTAACAGTGTACCAGGACCAATATTATGGCTGTGCTGGCTGTCTCTGCCTGGACAATTTCTATGGACAAATGCTTTGGCTACGCTGACAATATCCTTGTGCTGACCATAGACAATATTCCTGCCTGCTGCCTGGATAATTACTATTGCTGTCGCTAAGCACATCCCTGACTGCTGCCTGGACCAGTGCTCTCTTCTGTGGACACTACTAAAAGCACAGGTAATACTTTTTTTTTTTTACCCTTTCCGCAATAGAATTTATTTTGGATTGGAATTCTTGGTATGTACATGCTATGTGTTATAATTTTTGAAGGCCCTTCATATTTCTAGGTTGCCAGGAAATTATATATGTAATGTATGCTCCTAGAACGCCTGATGGTGCTACTTGGATGTTGGGCCTCTGTATGTGGCCAAGCTGTGTAAAAGTCTCACACATGTGGTATCCCCATACTCAGGAGGAGTAGCAGAATGTATTTTGGGGTGTAATTTTTGCTATGTATTTGCTATGCGTTGGAAATATCTTATAAATGGACAACTTTGTGTAAAAAAAGAAAAAAAAAGAATGAGTTTTTTCATTTTTTTTTCCACATATTCCAAAAACTTCTGGAAAAAAAATAACCGCTCAAAAGACTCATTATGCCTCATAGATTATACCAGGGCTTGACAAATTTGCTTGGAATCTAGGAGCCAGCTAAAAAAGTTAGGAGCCAGGTTTTTTTTTTTAACGACCAATGCGTGCAGAAGCGAACGCATACATGAGTAGCACCCACACATGTGAGGTGTTTAAACCACACGCGATCGGTAGAGCGAGAGCAATAATTCTAGCCCTAGACATCCTCTGTAACTCAAAACATGCAACCTGTCAAATTTTTTAAATGTCGCCTATGGAGATTTTAAAGGGTAAAAGTTTGTCGCCATTCCACGAGCGGATGCAATTCTGAAGCGCGACATGTTGGGTATCAAATTTACTCAGCGTAACATTATCTTTCACAATATAAAAAAAAACTTGGCTAACTTTACTGTTGTCTTATTTTTTAATTTAAAAAAGTGTATTTTTGTCCTCAAAAAAGTGCGCTTGTAAGACCGCTGCGCAAATACGGTGTGACAGAAAGTATTGCAACGACCGCCATTTTATTCCCTAGGGTGTTAGAATAAAAAATATATATAATGTTTGGGGGTTAACTTCTAAGTAAAGGGAAGGAGATGGGCGGGCAGTGAAACAGGCAAGCATTGCTGGTTGTCTTGTCATACCAACGGCCACCACAAGATGGCACCAGATTACAGAATGAAGCCTAGGCCTGCAGAAGGCCGCAAAGCCGCGGCCTAAATTACCGGCCGACGAGATCACGCGATCGTGGGGGGAGCAGGTGCACGGAGATGCAGGAAACCTCAGCTGTGCTGCCCCAGGCGCCAGGTCACTAATTCTAGTCGCATTTGCGACCTGGTGCCCAGGGATTGTCGAGCCCTGGATTATACGTTGGGGTGTTTGCTTTCCAAAATGGGGTCATTTTGTGGGCAATTCCATTGTCCTTGTGCTCCAGGGCCTTCAAAAGTGTAATAGGTGGTTGAGAAATGAGATGTGCAATTTATGCTCGTAGATCGCCTGATGGTGCTACTTCAATGTTGGGCCTTTTGTATGTGGCCAGGCTGTGTAAAAGTCCCACACATGTGGTATCCCCATACTCAGGAGGAGTAGCAGAATGTATTTTGGGGTGTAATTTGTTGTATTCATATGCTCTGTGAGAGAAATAACCAGTTAATATGACAATTTTGTAAAAAATAAATAAAAAATTCTTCATTTTGCAAAGAATTGTGGGAAAAAATTACAACGTAAAAAAACTCACCATGCTACTTACTTAATACCTTGGAATGTCTATGTTATAAAAAGGGGTCATTTGGGGGGGTATTTGTACTTTTCTGACTTCTTAGTATCTCAAGAAATGAGATAGGTCGTCTGTACTTCAGGTGTGATCAGATTGATCAATTTTCAGGGATTAGTACCAAAGTTTGTAGACTCTAACTTTCACGAAGACCAAATTTACACTAATTTGGGTTATTTTTACCAAAGATATGTAGCAGTATACATTTTGGCCAAAATTTATGAAGAAAAATTACTAATTTGCTACATTTTATGACAGAAATAAAGAAAAAGGCAATTTTTCACGAAATTTACAGTCTTTTTTTCTATTTATAGCACAAAAAATAAAAAACACACTAGTGATTAAATACCACCAAAAAAAGCTATATTTGTGTGAAAAAAAGGACGCAAATTTTATTTGGGTACAGCGTTGCATTACTGAGTAATTGTCATTCAAAGTGTGAGAGCACCGAAAGCTGAAAATTGGTCTGGGTAAGAAGGGGGTTTAAGTGCCCTGTATTGAAGTGGTTAAGGTCCAAGAAGAATAGATGTTTTTTTTTTTCTTCTTGAATTTCTTGGTAAGCAGAACAGGTTTTGTATATTTCTTCCTAAAGAGCCAGTTCACACCAGAATGCGGTGTGGGAAACTGCACTGCAATTGCGATCTGCAGCAGGTGTCAATCTTAACCACTTCAATACAGGGCTTTTTGTACCTATTCAATACCGGGCCTATTCTAGCACTTCTCTCCTACATGTACAAATCATCATTCTTTTGCTAGAAAATTACTCAGAACCCCCAAACATTATATACGTTTTTTTAGCAGACACCCTAGGGAATAAAATGACGGTCATTGCAACATTTTTTCTTGCACGATATTTGCACAATAATTTTTCAAACGCCTTTTTAAAAATGGTTTCATGAATTAAAAAATAACAAAACAGTAAAGTTAGCCCAATTTTTGGGGAAAATATGAAAGATAATGTTACGCCGAGTAAATAGATACCTAACATGTCACGCTTTAAAATTGCGCACACTCATGGAATGGCGCCAAACTTCGGTACTTAAAAATCTCCATAGGCGACGCTTTAATTTTTTTACAGGTTACCAGGTTAGAATTACAGAGGAGGTCTAGTGCTAGAATTGTTGCACGCGCTCTAACGCACGCGGCGATACCTCACATGCGTGGTTTGAACGGTGTTTACATATGTGGGCGACTTACGTGTGCATTCGCTTCTGATCGCGAGCTACCGGGGACAGGGGTGTTTTAATTTTTTTTTATTATTATTTTTTTTCTTTTTTTACTTATTTATTTTTTTACAATGATTTTACTTTTTTTTTTTTTTTTTTGATCACTTTTATTCCTATTACAAGGAATGTAAACATGTAAATTACATGGAATGTAAACATCCCTTGTAATAGGAATGTGTGTGACAGGTTCTCTTTATTGAGAGATGCGGGGTCAATAAGACCCCACATCTCTCCTCCAGGCTGGAAAGCATGAGATCAGTGAAATTTTTTTCACTGATCTCATACTTACAGCCGCAATGGCGGCTTTGTTTACATTTGAGGCCCGGGCGTGACGTCATCACATCGCGCCCGGGCCTCCGACGATCATAGAGATGACTGGTGACCATCTGGTCAACAGTCATCTCTATGCTCATCACGTGACCCCACCAACGACGCCGGAAGATTCGCTCCGGGTCCCCGATCGCACGGGGAGCCCGGAGAAGCACCGGATGGCGGCGGGAGGGGGGGATGTCCCCTCCCGCCGCCTGTAAGAACGATCAAGCGGCGGAACCGCCGCTATGATCGTTCTTATGGTGCGCAGAATCGCCGGCACTTCAAAAGGATATCTGAATGATGCCTCTAGCTGCAGGCATCATTCAGATATCCCCCTACAAAGCCGAGGACGTCATATGACGTCCACCCAGGATGGGAGATCCCATCTGTGGACGTCATTTGACTATGGCTGGGTAGGGAAGTGGTTAAAGTGTAAGTAAACCCCCCTATCGTTTTCAGCCAAGAAAGCGGCCATCTTTCCCTCTATTTAGTCTACAACTGCCATGATGCTGCACATGTGATCAGTTTAGACACCAGCCATTGGATGGTTTGACAGTTTGGTTGAGAGCGCAACCAATTGGAGTGTTACATTTCTCGCAAATGGTTTTATGGATGGGTTTACTTCCGCTTTAAGTTAATGACACCCCAAACTCGGGTCACAAAGGCAGTTCATTTGCCCGCACCCGATTGCATGGTACCATGCAATGCGGTTGCAGTGACACACTGCATGCACTACTTTTGGTGCGCTTTGTTTTCAGCCCATGAAATTAATGAATGGGCTGAAATCAATTTTATGTCATGTTTGTCAGAAAACTTTTTTTTTTTTTTTTTTTTTAAAGGAATATGTCATGTCATCAAGTTGAATAGTACCAGGCAGAAGTCTAATGCATTAAACTATTGCCTATGCTGTGAACAACATAAATGTTGTTTTTATGTGTTTGTTTCTGGTTTGATGTTCCATTCTTTGTATAACCTGGAATCTGATCTGTAATAACAATAACTCCTTTATGGTCCATAACATTAAGATTTTTTATTTTTTTTTACTTTGTCTTCGGCAGCATTCAGGAATCGGAGGAGCGGCAGCTGGCAAGAAGAACAGGACCTGGAAGAACCTGAAACAGATTCTTGCTTTAGAAAGGGCATTGCCATGGCAACTAAATGATCCGAGCTGTAAGCTGCTTAGCATGTATTTATAAATGATAAAATCCAACAAATAACTTTCACTGAAACCATGCCGACTTACATCACTTTCCTGTGTGTTAGGCATTTGATTGTCTTTGGAGTATAAGCTAGATTAGCTTAATATGGAGCAGAAATGGCTATCTTGTTTTTATTTAATTCATGCATTGATTCAGCTTGTAGTCTGCCACTGAGACTCCAGACACACCTAAAATAAGCTATGGTGCAACTGTCATTAATTTAATAGATTAAAATAATGTGTGCAGGATTTGTGGTCTCATGTTGCTACTCTGCAGTTTTTACACACAGTTTGGCCCCAAGGGAGGGAATATATGACCAAGCTGCCTCATTACTTAGTGAGGTAGCTATATTGACTTAGCATGACTTGTGCTTTCCTGCAATTTGGGTGGTTATTGGCTGCATCAAAATGTAAATTATTTAGTATAATTAAAGTAATCATTTAGTATAAATAATAAATGCAAATCATTGTTGTGTTTACTGTCTACAACCCTATTTCTGAAAAAAACTGGCGACGCCTAACATCAGCACATCTCTTCTTTACATTATGTCACAAGCTCCTCCAATACAGACCATATCTGTTTATACCTGCCAGAAATCTGTTATGTGCCCAAGTTCTGTATACCTTGGGGTTGATTTACTAAAGGCAAATATACTGTGCTCCAGAGCTTAGTAAATGAGATAATGCATCACTTTACAAAGGATACTCAATGACATGCAAGGAAAAATTAAAAAACATTTCTCTTATCGTCCATGGACCGACGCAGCTCTCATACTGATTACATGTGGGTATATGTCCCTGCTCGCAGGAGAAGACCTAGGCAGAATGTTAGAGGTTAAAACATTCTAGAACAAGCCAGAGCTGAACAGCCCCGCCCAGGGGGGCGGTTCCTTTCGGATATTACCCTCCCACCTGCAGCTAGCAGCCTCAGTTTTTTTCTGCCTAGCAGAAGGAGAAGACGTGGCTCTCAGGAGCCAGTCTCCTGGAAGATTTTACTTTCGATTTTTATTCCTTTGGGAATTTTATTATTTTATTTTTGAGACCTTCAATCAACTGTCGGCTGGGCAACAGGTTGGGTACACTAGTATCCTCGTAGTCTTCCCTGTCCGACCATCGAGCGTGCTGATCCTCGCCTTGCGTGCGTGAGACTCAGTTCACGACATACCCCATGGCTCCAGGGGTGGCCGGGTTGCTTTCATGCTCCCGCGGTCCTCTCAAGATTGAACAGTACTTGACTGACTGTATCTCTCGCGGTGGACCGGGCCGACAGCTACGCAGTACCACTCTGTGATAGGTCTGTCTGAAACAAGCTAGTGGGTCCCTGAAAGGGACGGGTAAGTAGTCTCTCCTACTGCAGGTGAGTACATGCTGGCTGTGTTTCTGTGTGTGGGGGTTTCTCCCTGTCCCCCCCCCCTGTTATGCTGCTCTCTGCACCCTGTACTGGTGCTGTGCTGTGGGGTGCTTGGGGGTCACTCTGGCCTGGTTGGGCGCTCATGTCTGCAGTTTTTTCTGGTGTGTGAGGTGATTATTGCGTGCGCCATTGGCGCTGTTTGAGGTGGTTATTGCGTGCGCCATTGGCGCGCATTAGAGCTTTGAATTTTGCGCTCGGCGGCCATTTTGGCGTTCAGTGGCGCAGTTATAGCTGCGGCCGGCGGCCATTTTCTTGTGGCCGCCGCGCATTTATTTCTGGCGGCGGCGCGAATCCCCTCACAATCTCCTCACAGACTGAGCTGTCCTTAAGGGTTGGTGGGTCCTCCCGGGTATCCCCTCCTCAGCCTCAGCGTAGCCAGTGGGTGGACTGTATATTCACTGTATAGTGTATAAGGTCTCAGAGGGTGGCGTTTATGGAGTCTGATACACCTGCTCTCCACATTGCCTGGGGCAACTGGCAGTGCTGCACAGTTAAACATGTTCATATGTTTCCTGCACCTGCGGTCCTTACGGACCAGTTGTCAGCAGTCCTGGAATCATTCCTGTCAGAATGGAAGCGGTGTGTGAGCAAAAGGAGCTATAAGCCCCCTCCCCCCACAAATATCAAAAATCTTTAGTGAAGGAGTTCTCTGAGTCAGATATGGGCCTAGCTATTGGGCTCAGGACCCTACCTCTGAATATTTAATGTTTATGAACAGGACATTCCCTTGTGAGGAAGACTCCAGTTCTGTGTCAGTGAATGACAGGGCGCTTGTAAGTGATCTCATTGATGATGTGAGAAACACACTCAGGCTGAAATTGCTGTGACAAGCTTTTCTTTTACACAGTTTCCTCACTGTTTTCCTCACACGCTGCCTCAAGAGCAGCATGGATGAGGGAGGACTTTATTCATTTATGTCTCTAATCCCTGTGAGCCTTGTGTGTGTGATACCTGAGGTAACATTTCCCGCCATTTCCTGGGGAATGATTTGAGCTCTGACAGACACACGGTCTGAGGATCAGAGGTTACCTGTTACCTGCATGCTGCTTCAGCAGCACAGTCAAGCAGGTTGGAATGATACAGAGAAGATTATGCGCCTCTGCGCCATAATTTAAACTCATCCTATACCTCTACACTGCATACATTCACAGTGTATGTATGTGTTATTGGTCTCTGTGTCTGCGTGGCTGTCCCCACGTTCCAATGCTGTGTTTCAGTGCCATACATGATATAAACGTACAAAATATGTTTATGCACGACTCCAGATACATTCACAGTATATGTATGTATTATACTCTCTGGGTTGGCGGGGGCTCCGGTGTCCTCCCGCACTCTCATGTTATGTGCGCTTCGGCTCTCTGCACAGTATAGACATGTTCAATATGTTTATTGCACATATTATACATGTTTACAGTATGGGTATACTGTTTGCGTGGGGTTCCTCCGGGTACTCCGGTTTCCCCCCACGCTCCAATGGAAATGCACAGCATAAACATGTGCAATATGTTGATTCACATGCTATCATTCCTACACCGTATCTGTGTGCTGTCTGCGTGGAGTTCTTCCGAGTGTTCCGGTTTCCTCCCACGCGCTGACGGTATGTGCTTTGGCCTTCTGCACAGTTAAACATGTTCAATGTTTATCACGCATGCTATAATACCTACACGGTATGTGTAGGCAATCTGTGTGGTTTTCCTCTGGGTACTCCGGTTCCCTCCCACACTCCCATTGGTATGGGCGCTTCGGCGCTATGCACAGTCTAAATTTGTTCGATTGGACCTACCCGGTATGTCTTTGCAGTCTGTGTGGGTTTCCGCCCACGCTACATGACATGCATGCCTTTGGTGCAATACACGATGTAAACATACACATTATGTTTATACACTACACTAAATACATTCACAGTAGTTGTAGGTATTGCATTCTCTGAGTATGCGTGGGGTACTTTGGTTCCTCCCACGCGCCAACGGTGTGCGCGCCTTCGGTGCTATGCACACATGAGCTTGTGCAAAAGGTTTAGCGCACACACACTATAATACCTACACGGTATGCGTATGCAGTCTGCGTGGGTTTCTGCTAGGGTTGTCCCGATACCACTTTTTTAAGACCGAGTACAAGTACCGATACTTTTTTTCAAGTACTCGCCGATACCGATTACCGATACTTTTTTTTTAATGTCAGCTGACAGTTTTAAAGCACAATACAGATTAGGTGGCAATGATATGCAGCACTGATTAAGCAGCACTGATATGATTAGGTGGCACGGATATGCAGCAGTGATGAGTACTGACAGGTGGCGGGCAATGATGGGGGGCACTGATGGCTGGCACTGATGGCTGGCACCGACAGATGGCTGGCACTGACAGAGGGCACTGATGGCTGGCACCGACAGATGGCTGGCACTGACAGAGGGCACTGATGGCTGGCACCGACAGATGGCTGGCACTGACAGAGGGCACTGATAGGTGGCTGGCACTGAAAGGGGGCACTGATGGCTGGCACTGACAGGGGGTTGGCACCTGCACTAATAGATGGCAGGTGGCTGGCAGTGATAGATGGCATTGACAGGTGGTAGTGATAGATGGTACAGGTGGCTGGCACTAATAGGTGACACTGAGTAAGCAGCACTAATGAGCAACTAATGAGCACTGACAGATAGCGGGCACTGACAGGTGGTGGGCACTTATAGGCACGAGAGGATTTATTTTTCTATGCTGCCTCTGCGACGCCCATCTTAGTACACCCTGCACTCGGCCTCAATAAAGCAGCAGCGGACATCTTGTTACACCCAGCCCAAACTACATGGGCTGGGTGTAACAAGATGTCCGCTGCTGCTTTATTGAGGCCGAGTGCAGGGTGTACCAAGATGGGCGTCGCATTTTTTCAAACACAGACAGTGTAACACGGAGCGTCACTTCCTTTACCGAATGTGACGGCTCCGGTCGCCGAATGTGACAGCTCTGGTCGCCGATGGAAGCTGCAAGCTTACCCGCCTGAGGACTCTCCGCTCCACTCTGCTCTCCGCACCGCCCCTCCCGCCCTCCGCTTGCCGACTCCGCCCACTGACCTTTCCGCCCCACTCTGCCCTCCGCTTGCCGACTCCGCCCGCTGACTTCTCCCATCCCAGGTATCGGCAAAGGCATCGGGAGCATTTGCGCGAGTACAAGTACTCGCGCAAATGCTCGGTATCGGTCCCGATACCGATACTAGTATCGGTATCGGGACAACCCTAGTTTCTGCCCATGCTACATGACATGCATGCCTTTGGTGCAATACACGGTGTAAACATACACATTATGTCTATACACTACACTAAATACATTTACAGTAGTTGTAGGTATTGCATTCTCTGAGTATGCGTGGGGTACTTCGGTTCCTCCCACGCGCCAACAGTGTGCGCGCCTTCGGTGCTATGCACACATGGGCTTGTGCAAAATGTTTAGCACACATACTATAATACCATACACGGTATGCGTATGCAGTCTGCATGGGTTTCACCCGGGTGCTCAGGTTTCTCCCCTGCGTTCCAATGGTGTGCGCATTCTCAGCGCTATGCACAGTATAAACATGTGCAATTTGTTTATTCGCAGGCTAACATACCTACACGGTTGTGTACGCAATCTGCGTGGCTGGTTTACGTCCAGGCCCCGATGATGTGCGCGCCTTCGTCGCTGGCACAGTATATACGCGTTTAATAGGTTTATCCACAAATACTAAACTACATACGCCGTATGTGGTGGTATTATGCTCTTTGTGGCTGGGTGGGTTTCCTCCCACACTCTCCATTTGTGCGTTTCATGCAATACATAGTATAAACTATGTGTTTGCACAATCAGCACCTATCCATGGGTAGCTGCTGGATGGAGCATTGTCACAAGGATCCCTGGTTTCAGGGGTATCACTTTCCACCTGCTTTCAGTGGTGATCAGAAGCGCTGGCTTGGACTGTGTTCGCCAGGCTGGGGTTGGCGTTGCGCCCGTTAGTGGCTGCGTCTCTGGCATTTTTTGTAGCTCAATGACTGGGCAAAAGCCTCTGCTTCACCCATCAGTCGTCTAGCAGGTGCACTACAACTGCTTTAGCCTTTAGGGTCTCTGTGCCCGGGGTGGGTTTGCGCCACCTGTGGAGGCTGAGGTACTAGTCCTCTGACCGAGTTTCTAGGGAAGTTCCGTCAAGTTGCCTTTATTGGCCAACATTTGAGGCACCCTGTACACTGGGTCCTCCCTTCTCCGATACATTGCGGAGTCTCTTTGGGATTTTCATACGTCTCGCTGCAAGACGGTCCTGTCGGCCATGTGCATTGCAGGCGAAGGGTCCTTGCATCCGGAGGTGTTTCCACCTTCTTTACCGGAGGTGGGGCACCGGAAGTGGACCTTGTGGCCTCTCGACTCACTCGCAAGGTGGCAAGATCGTGGTCAGGTCCAGGGACCCCTGGGCGGATGCGTTAGACGCGTTGTAAGCCCGTGGGGGCAGTATCGCCTGATATATGCTTACCCTCTGCTACTGTTGTTGCCTCGCCGGCTTCGCAGAGCATACTTCATCCTGCTTTACAGTCCTTGGCTTTAATGGCATGGCTGTTTAAAGCCAGGTGCTAAAGGACCGAGTTCTCTCGTATTCGGTCATCTCTTCTATGTTGTTGACACGGGAATCTTCCTCCAGAAAGATATCTCACCATACCTGGAAGGCTTACATCGCTATGTGCGAGGAACTTGAGTGGCATCCTCGGATGTTTTCCGTTCCCAGGATTTTGCTGTTCTTACAGCGTGGTGTGACCCAAAAGCTGGCCTTGCATACCTTTTTTTGAGGGTCGGATTTCGGCCCGGACTGTCTTTTTCAACGACCGCTGCCGGGCCATTCCTTGATTAGCACCTTTTGGGCAGGGGGTTCTCCATGTGGTCCCCCCTGTCAAGCCTCCTCTCCCTACTTGGGATCTGATTTTGATGCATCTCGGTTCTCCAAGAACATCCCTTTGAGAATATCAGAGAGATTCCTCTCTTGACCTTGTCCCGGAAGTTGGCCTTGGTGGCCATTGCTTCGGTTAGACGGGTGTCTGAGTTGGCAGCCTTGTCTGGCAAGTCGCCTTACTTGGTCCTCCATAAGGATATGTTGGTGTTGCGCCCACGACCATCCTTCTTTTCTAAGGATGGTCTTGGCCTTTCACCTTAAGAAGGACATTGTTCTTCCGTCCTTGTGTCCTCACCCATCGCTTCCCTGAGAGTTTGCGCTTCATACATTAAGATGGGTACAAGCCTTACGAGTGTACCTGTCTGCTACTGTTTCCATTCGGAAATCTGTGTCTGGTCCAAAACAGGGCCGAGCGGTGTCGTCTGCCACCGTCTTTAGGTGGATCAGGCAGACCGTCATACAGGCCTATGCCCTTAAGGGGCGGGCGCCTCCCTTTCCGGTTGCGGCGCATTCCACCAAGGCAATTGGTGCTTCCCGGGCCTTTCGACATCAAGCGTCAGTTGCACAAGTGTGCAAGGCGACGACCTGGTCGTCCGTTCATACCTTTTCAAAGTTCTACAAGGTTGATGTGGCTGCATCTTCGGATGCTTCCTTCGGCCGCAAAGTGTTGCAGGCCGCTGTCTAATGTTGCAACTCCTCCGTTAAGGGGCTCTGCTGGTTTGGAGTGAAGTTTTGGTTGTTCCTTACTTTTTTTGCTCCCACCCTTTTCTTATACTGCTTTGGGACGTCCCACATGTAATCAGTATGAGAGCTGTGTCGGTCCATGGACGATAAGAGAAAATAGGATTTTTGTACTCACCGTAAAATCCGTTTCTCTGACGTCCATGGACCGACGCAGCACCCACCCTTCCTTTTAAGTTTGTACTGCTTTGTTACGAACTGAGGCTGCTAGCTGCAGGTGGGAGGGTAATGTCCGGTGGGACCGCCCCCTGGGCGGGGCTGTTCAGCTCTGGCTTGTTCTAGAATGTTTTAACCTCTAACATTCTGCCTAGGTCTTCTCCTGCGAGCAGGGACATATACCCACATGTAATCAGTATGAGAGCTGCGTCGGTCCATGGACGTCAGAGAAACGGATTTTACGGTGAGTACAAAATCCTATTTTTTGTTTTCACATAATTAGATGATGGAAGTAAGCAAAGTTTGCTCTTATTTACTAAGCTCTAGATCAACTGCACTTGCAAAGTACATAGTCTATTTGCCTTTAATAATTCAACCCCACGATCTCTGTTGCACTGAAATATCAGGCAGTGTTGGCCCTGCCCAATTCTCCTTTACATTACTGAACACCTCTCTTTGTTAGAGAGATGAGGAGACAGGGAGCTGTGCCAGAGACCAGTAGAAGAGAACTAGGCATTGATGACAGCACTACTTGGGATTTCAGTGCAGCGGAGAAAATGGGGGTTATTTACTAAAGGCAAATCCACTTTTCACTACAAGTGCACTTGAAATTGAACTGAAAGTGCACTTGGAAGTGCAGTCGCTGTAGATCCAAGGGGGACATGCAAGAAAAATAAACAGCATTTTAGCTTGCACATGATTGGATAAAATCAGCAGAGCTTCCCCTCATTTCAGATCTACCCCTCAGATTTACAGCAACTGCACTTCCAAGTGCAATTTCAAGTGCATTTTGCACTTGTAGTTTGTACTTGTAGTGCAAAGTGGATTTGCCTTTTTCGTAAATAACCCCCAATGTGTTGTTGGCTCACTACAGGGCGTTAGAGCACCCTGGATTTCTGGCAGCGCAACAGATATTTTTATGTTTTTGCAGGATTTTCAAACTGGCAAACCATGGGAAAGTGTACATGTATTGTAGAGATGTACTGCATATTTTTCCCCAATCATCTTCTAGAACCGTCCATTTGTGTGGCTCCAACCACATTAAACCGGAAACATAAGTCTCGCACACAGTAAATGAACAAGCTCAGACTAGCTGCCGCTGTTCTTTGTGTTTACTTTGGCCTAGCAGGAACAACGTCGGAACATCAATATGGCAAGACCTTTGTGATAGTTGCAAAGGCATCCTACGCTATTCAGCTCAGTTTCTACCCTAGGAAAAGTGGACCCATCTAGCTTGAATAGGTGGAATTGGGAAGCGGAAACCTCTTTTGCATGTCAGATGATATCATACTAACCTTCACTTTTATCTCTGAGCATTGTCTCTACTACCCTGCGGCTTCCTTCTACTGGCAGCTAGGTCCACAGGCCAAGTGGTTTTAGTTGTAACCCCTAGGAAGAATTAACCCACCTGCTTTTGCCTAGGTTTGGTGTCCAAGGAAGAGACATGCCACAGTGCTGCTTTGCTAGATTTGAGCAGCAACTCTATTGTGCATCTGTTGACAGCTCCATCCATCTGCCACGAAGAGGATGAGCTATATATGATAGTTGCAGGTTAGTGGCTGGCCTGTGGGTCTGGGCATGTGCTACATATTCCATTGCCTTCCGCCCTTCTGGCATCTATTAACTCCCAGACATCAAAATGCTGGTGACTGAGGGCCAGAGTAGTGAATGGGTTTGCTTCTTAAAGGCACAGGACTTGAATATGCAGAGTGTTCCTGTCTGCCATTGGTGTGGCAAGGTGGAGGCGCAGCTTGCTGAACTAGCATCCCAGCCTGCAAAGCAGAGTGCCATCTGCTCTGATGTAAGCAAGAGTTCCAACTTTCTTATTCTTATGTCACACTTTTGCTTATGCTCCTCTTTGTTTGCAACTAGGAAAAGTGACAGCCTAAACAGTGTCTTTTTATGGTAGGGCTTTTTGTGCTATATTTTAAGCACGATATCCCAACACCTAGACTAAACTAAAAACATAAAATGTGACCCCTGCAACATTTAATGGACAGATTGCTGGGCTAAACCTGTGCAAATGCTGTATAGGCAAACATGTATTTAATAAAAGTTCATTAAAGAGGTTCTTCACTGTGCAAAAAAGAAAACAAAAAAAACATTTTTGTAGCTGCTGACTTTTAAGATTCAGCTCTATCCTCATCCGGGCTAGCTATTCACTAGCCTGTGGGTTTCCCGCGCTGGCATCTTAACTGTTGGCAGCTGGCTGTGTGAATGAGGCTTCACAGCCAGCTGCCCACTGCACATCTGGGAGCCGTGCTATGCATTGTGAATGGTCCGGCAGTCTTCTGGGACCTGTGACATGTCCCAGAAGACTGCAGGGAGGTACGTAGACAGAGGAAAACTGCTTGGACCGTCTAGAGTGGGAGTGGGTACCTGTCAAAACTAGGGGAAGTTTTGCTTTATGTCTTCTTCCCCCCGACACATTTGGCATGACTTTTTTTGGAAAAGGGGGGGGGGGGGAGAAGGACTTAAAGCATAACTTCCCTTTTTTGAGTGAAGCTCCACTTTAACGCTTGCCAGCGTAGGACATCTGATTGCACCGGTAACAGCTCCAGGCTAATATGTTAGTTGAAAGGTTATGACTGTTTCTTACCCAAGTGTGGACTCTGAAAAGCTACTCCTGTGTACTGCAGTGTACTGGTGAATCGCTGTCTATATGCATTGAGTATACATGTAGTATTTGGCTATGCAGTATTCTGCTTCTATTCCAGCTAAGATCTTTGGTTATGTTCAGGTCTAGAGGCTGAAGCTGTACCTCTAGTTGGATACCAGCATCTACTATACGTTCCCATTGGTGTGCTCAACCTTGGCCTACTATCACCTGGAGGCTCCAGAGTTCCTCAACTGTAGAGATGTATTGGATGCCGGCAACTAAGTTATATCTATATGTAATCATTTGCATTTGTTTTGATTTGTGGCATAGGCCTCATTTGCATACATGTCTGTAAAGCCTCATGCACACTGGATGTTTTTACAGCTGCTGTTTTTTGCTTCAGATGTTTTTTTTCTACAGTCAATAAACTCTCCAGCATGTTATCCTATGTGTCAATGCACACATAGGCTGTTATCAACTGTTTTTGGCTGTAGGAAAAAAACAACTAGTGGGTTCGGAGAGGAGTTTTTCAGCTGTATAAAACGCTCTTAAGTCTAAAAACGCTGAAACACGGCTCACCAACGCTTTTTAAAAATTTTGATCCATTGGGAAAAAAAAAATGCTATTGCAAAAACTTTCAAAAAACTCACTGCAAAGCTACTGGCGTTTTTATAACATAACGTCTAGTGTGCATGAGGCCTAAATGTTGGGCCTTTCTTGGATGATTACATCATAAACCATGAGCTTATGCTTTTCTGCATTATAGTCAGTCTCTGTATTATTTCAAAACATAACATTGGAGTCGGTTTACTTATGTAATGTATTATTTTGTCTTTATTTATGTTATATTGTTTGAGCACTAACATGTACATGGAATAGGGGACTTATGTGCAGGACCTCTAGCTGCTAGACTAGGCTATCTCTATGCTGACAATCGGGCCTTATATTTGCAAAAGACAAAAAAATGCAGCGTGTGTGATACTTTAGAACCTTACAAATGCAGAGATAGTGCCATAAACAATGATAATCAATATTGCTAAAAAATCTAACTATGAACATCAACAATTTGTGTAACAAGCAAAAGCTCACAGTGAAATTAATTTAATATTATTCAGATTATTTAAGATTTTTTCTTCTCCCAATTTTCATCCATCCACAGAGGCAAAAGTGCAAATTGAGGTATTATTCGTATTACTGTCCAAAAAGTGACTCTAGTGATGATAATCCTGATTTAAGTTTGGTCCACATAAGCAGTTGAACCACTCCTGGGCTTTGAGTAAAACTGGCTCAGCAGGATCCCACAGGAAAATCCAGAGGTAGTCCCCAATATTTTAGGTGCTTCCAGCGCACCAAACTATAAAAAGCATTAAGCATAGGATTCCTTTCCAAATTACTTACAAACTTGTATGTGTCAGCAGCTTGTACAAACAAGCATGTATCCGAGCTCCTCCACCGTCCTGAACCCTCCCCTACATGTGACGACACAGGGCTAATTGCTTGTCTTCCTCAACCATTTAATGAATTCATTAGTCCTTTCTTCTTTTTAAACATCACAACATTATGATTTTTTTTTACTAACAAGCAAGCTTCCTGGCTCCTAGCACTTCCTGGATGATTACAAATGCATTATCCATGCCCCAGGCTGCAAAGGATGATCTGGACGCTCTGTAGACGCTTTCTAGAGCTTCACCCAGGAGAGTTAAATCCTTTCACAATTGGGCCCTACCAAATGCACTCCATGTGCCTGAAAGTAGGGTTATAGGACATGGTTCCAGTTACCTAGCACATGGAAAAAAAAAAAAAAAAAAAATCTCTCTTCTTCATAAGGAATATAACACATTAAGTAACTTATGAGTGGCCACTTTTAGAGGTTATTGCATTTAATGCAATGCATGTAATAGTGCAATGCATTATACACTACTGTGCAAAAAAAGTTTCTTTATCGTACACCACGGGACACAGAGCTAGTCATTACATAATGGTTAAGGGTCACCAGCGGTGATTGGACACTGGCACAACCAATGGAAGACAGTTCCCCTCCATATAACCCCTCCCATCAGGGAAGTACCTCAGTTTTTTCGCCAGTGTCGAAAGGTGTTGGACGCGTTAGGAGGTGCTAAAGGAAAGCTCTACCAAAGAGACCCTCTGGGGGTAAAAGAGCTATGCTTTCGGATCCATCCAAGACGCCTACAAATGAGCTGAATCTGGATGGGATCCGGGCCTCATCCATGAGGCGTCGCCTGTAATGTCTCTCTTCGGAGGACTGGGCTCTAGGATCCAGCACTTTCGCTATTTCGCTATAAAGTCCTGGTAAGAGTCTTGTACAAGGCCCAGGGGAGAGGTATCCTTTAAATAGGAACCCATATCCCTGAAGGTTGGCACACATAGCCCACCGTGAAGGGTGAAGTTTGGTATCTCTCTGAAATCTTTCAGCAGAAAAACCTGCGGCGTGGATAAGGTGAGATTAGAAGGTCCATAACTAGGTTGGGACCTTTTTCAAAAAGTGGATGTCTTCTTTTTTTCCACCACTGGGGGGAGTAAAGAGCTGAATATACTCACCTCACTCTGTTCAGTGTCGGCTTCGGCGAAGTACACTGCTCGTCACCTCCGCTGTTGAGCTTGCTGGGGCACCCCGATCCTCCTTTCGGTGGCCGACCAGACACCTGCAGATGCAGGTAAGTGGGAAAAAGGGCTGATGAGAGTCCTCTCTCACTATGGCCACCGCCATAGCGCTAAGGGGCGCGGGAGCGCGCTTTATCGGAGGGGGGGGGCGAAGGCGTGCGCGGGCACGTGGCGCGCGCAGGTACAGAAACGGCGCCAAATTTAAAAGACTGTCAGTGTGAGAAGCACTGCAGCAGCAAGCAAGCTCGTTAGTTCTCTTATTCCTGGCAGAGAAACACAGCAGCTATACAGGGACGTAAGACTCCATGTGGTTGGATTGGGTACTTCCTAGAAGACATCCATGTTATGCATAGTTATGTGTTAAAAGTTGCATACTTAATGTATTTGCTAAACTAAACACGGTAGTATATGCATTTAGGTACCTTGTATTTTGTCCAAACAGTAAGCCTTCCAGGGGAAGTAATACGGACAAAAAGAGATAAGAAAGCACCACCGCCTGAGAGGAGGCTCTAACTGTGCTGACTCGGTACCTTTCTCTCCTGTGTTGCTAAATGCACCTGTTCAGGATGAGCCATTACCTCTGTCAGGTATGGCGGCTTCCCCAGTGAAGCCTGGGCCTGTATATGTCACTGAGGACACTTTATCAGCTGCCCTAAACAATCTGGAGGAAAAAATTGCTACCTTAATCGCTAAGTCCTCTAAAAAGGGACAATAAGCGAAGCAGGTCTCTTCCAGTATTGGACCTCCCTTCAGAAGTACCTGAGGGAGGAGGATGAGGAGGAGGAGGCTACATCAGCAGAGGATGAGGAGCCAGATTTTAAAGTCACAGGTACAATGCTATAGCAGTGCATTTAAGTTAACCTCTGCGGAGGTAACGGAATTACCTGTCTCCTCCCTAGGGTCATTAAGATCCCTGCAAGGTGCATGCTCCTTCCCGGTTCATCCGTTACTAGAGGATCTAATATACGCTAACTGGCAACATCCAGATAAGCGTTTCTCACCTCCAAAAAGGTTTAACATTCTTTATCCTATGGGGGAAATTTTTTTTTTTTTAAGAAATGGAGCCTGCCTGCGGTAGTTGCGGCTATTTCTTGTGTAAATAAAAACCTGACATGTCCGGTGGATAATGTACAAGGGTTTAAAAGATCCTTCTGAGAGGAAGTTGAAATCCTCCTTCCTTTTGGCCGGCTCAATTACCCAACCTGCAGTAGCAGCAGTCGGTATGTGTCAGGTCATCAGCCAACAGGTAAAGCAGGGGCTGAAGGAACTGCCTTCAGAGCAGGCTAGAAATTGGGAAAATTTGCCTAAAGCCTTATGCTTCACAGTGGATGCCATGAGAGATTCTATCATACAGGCATCACGCCTTACACTCCAGCTGGTACAGATGCGCAGAGTACTTTGGCTTAAGCATTGGTCAGCGGAGACCCCATGCAAAAAGCTGTTGGCAAGTTCCCGTTCCATGGCGAACGCCTATTTGGGGAAGATTTAGAAAAATATATACAGAAGATCAAGTGGTAAAACGACTTTTACCTGAGAGAAAGAAAAACAAGAGATCTTGTTTTAAACGCTCTCTCCCCAGCTCCCGGGAAATCTGACTCCAACCAGTGGCGGCGGCCTGTTTTAGCCGCCCACAAAAGCCAAGGGGCAAGCTCAGAAGAACAAGAAGCCGTGGGGTGCAAGAGCTAATAAGCAAGCCCCAAAGCCTCTCAGTGAAGGAGCGCCCCCGCTCGGCCGAGTGGGAGGAAGGCTTTGTCAGTTCTGAGCAACTTGGTGGTCAGAAATCCAGGACAATTGGGTAGTATCCACAATATCCTCAGGGTACAAACTGGAATTTCGAGAGATCCCATCTTCTCAATTCCGAGGTTCAAGACTCTCCAAGGATCCACAAAAAAGAGAATCCTTTTTCAAAGGTTTGAATCACTTAATGGCTCAAGGGGTAGTTACAGACGTACCCCAAAAAGAGCGAGGTTCAGGTTTTTACTCAAACCTCTTTGTGATTCCAAAGCCAAATGGAGATGTCAGACCCATCCTGGATCTAAAATCCCTAAATCGGTTCCTGAACGATCGCCATTTTCGAATGGAAACGATCCGATCCGTGGCCGCCACTTTAAAGGGCGGAAAATTCATGGCGCCCATAGATATCAAGGACGCACATTTACACATACCCATCCTCCCCGCTCACCAAAGATTCCTAAGGTTTGCGGTAGAAGATCGCCACTTTCAATTTGTGGCTCTGCCGTTTGGTGTAGCCACCGCGCCCATAGTATTCACAAAGGTGCTAGCTCCTCTGTTAGCAAACCTAAGAACACGGGGCAGTGCGGTAACAGCCTATCTGGACGATCTACTAGTAATAGATCAGTCAAAGGAGGGATTGGGTCACGCTGTACACACTACAGTAGGATACCTGGAGCATTTAGGATGGATTATAAATTTACAAAAATCCTCTCTCCAGGCCCAAAGAAGGATAGTGTACCTGGGCATGATCATAGATACAGCCCAAAACAGGGTATACCTGCCAGAACCGAAGATACAGTCTCTGAAAGACCTGATCCACAAGGTCAAAGCAAACAAGAGGCCGTCTATTCGCCTTTGCATGAGACTATTGGGAAAGATGGTAGCCTCCTTCGAGGCGGTCCCTTACGCCCAGTTTCATTCGAGACTACTTCAAGGCAATATTTTAGCTTCCTGGAACAGGAAGAGCCAAGCTCTGGATATACCCATGCGCCTGTCCTCACAAGTACGCCACAGCTTTGATTGGTGGCTAGAAGCCAAGAATTTACGGAAGGGAAAGTCCTTCCTCCCAGTGGCATGGAAGGTGGTATCTACGGATGCCAGCCTATCGGGCTGGGGTGCAGTATTCGAGGAGGCTTCTACCCAGGGACCTGGGCCAAGACTCAGGGGATCCTGCCCATCAATGTGCTAGAGATCCGGGCGGTATATCTAGCCCTCAAAACCTGGACATACAGGTTACAGGGCTACCCAGTTCGGGTTCAATCCGACAATGCTACTGCAGTAGCTTACATCAATCACCAAGGAGGCACCCGCAGTCGGGCAGCCCAAAGAGAGGTGAACCGGATCTTGGCATGGGCAGAAGAGCATGTACCTTGCCTTTCTGCAATCTTCATGCCAGGGATAGAAAATTGGCAAGCAGACTACCTGAGTCGTCAGCAGCTGCTACCAGGAGAGTGGTCTCTTCACCCCGAGATCTTTCAGGCCATATGTCTGAGATGGGGAAACCCAGATGTAGACCTGCTAGCTGCCAGGTTCAACAAGAAATTGGACAACTTTGTGTCCAGAACGAGAGATCCTCTAGCCTACGGGACAGACGCTCTAATAATACAGACGCGCTAATAACTCCATGGAATCAGTTCTCACTGATCTAGGCATTCCCTCCGATCCCTCTTCTACAAAGACTGCTTCGCAGGATCAAGGAGGAGGGAATACCAGTAATCCTAGTGGCCCCAAACTGGCCCAGGAGGCCTTGGTACGCCGAGATTGTAAAAACGGCGATAGGAAGGCCCTGGAAGTTTCCACTCCGACACGACCTGCTGTCACAGGGCCAGTATTCCACCCTTCCTTACAAAGGCTAAAGTTGACGGCCTGGCTGCTGAGACCCACATTTTTTAAAAAGAGAGGGGTCTCTGGTCCGGCTCTTTCTACGCTCATTAATGCTAGAAAGCCAGCCTCCAGACTCATCTATCAGAGAGTCTGGAGAGCATAAGTTTCCTGGTGTGAATCCAGATGTTGGAATCCTCAGAAATAAGTAGGATTCTTGCTTTTTGCCAGTTAGGAGTGGATATGAATTTAGCCCTTAGCACCATCAAAGGGCAAATATCGGCTCTATCAGTCTTCTTTCAGAGACCATTGGCATCTCACTCCCTAGTTCGGACATTCATTAAGGGGGTACTGAGGATAAATCCTCCAGTTAGGACTCCCTTGTGTCCATGGGATTTGAATTTGGTATTGTCAGTGTTGCAAAAGCAACCTTTTGAACCTATTCGCCATATTCCTTTAATTATATTAAGTAGGAAGTTGGCCTTTCTGATTGCTATAGCTTCTGCTAGGAGAGTATCAGAGCTAGCAGCTCTTTCTTGTAAAGAGCCTTATCTAATTTGTCACAAGGACAAAATCGTACTACAACCCCATCCGGCTTTTCTACCTAAGGTGGTGTCGGCTTTTCACTTGAATCAAGACATTGTTCTGCCTTCCTTTTTTCCAAACCCGCGGACGGCGGGGGAAAAATTACTACACTCTCTAGATCCAGTGAGAGCGGTAAAGGTGTATCTGCAAGCAACCGCTCAGATACGTAAAACAGATGTTTTGTTTATTTTACCAGATGGGCCCAAGAAGGGCCAAGCGGTATCAAAATCCACCATTTCCAGGTGGATTAGACAAGTAATTATTCAAGCTTATGGTTAAAAAACAGGACTCCTCCTTTTCCTGTTAAGGCGCACTCTACCAGGGCGATAGGTGCTTCATGGGCAGTGCACCACCAGGCTTCGATGGCTCAGATCTGTAAAGCTGCAACTTGGTCTTCAGTCCATACATTTTCCAAATTCTATCAAATAGATGTGAAAGGACATGAGGATTCCGCCTTTGGGCGAAGTGTGCTGCAGGCAGCAGTATAGGGCTTCTGGTCCGCAAGCGGCCTGTTTTGATCTGTGTCTCCCCCCCTTCATATGAGCATTGCTCTGGGACGTCCCATTATGTAATGACTAGCTCTGTGTCCCGTGGTGTACGATAAAGAAAATAGGATTTTTATAACAGCTTACCTGTAAAATCCTTTTCTTGGAGTACACCACGGGACACAGAGGTCCCCCCCTTCTTATGGGAACCTTACTGCTTTGCTACAAAACTGAGGTACTTCCCTGATGGGAGGGGTTATATGGAGGGGAACTGTCTTCCATTGGTTGTGCCAGTGTCCAATCACCGCTGGTGACCCTTAACCATTATGTAATGACTAGCTCTGTGTCCCGTAGTTTACTCCAAGAAAAGGATTTTACAGGTAAGCTGTTATAAAAATCCTATTTTCAGAAATAGAAGTGTAAATAGTTTAGTTTGATCAATATACAAAACTGAAAATAAATGATGAGAAATCCAAATCAATATTTGGCGTGACCACCCTTTGCCTTCAAAGCAGCACCAGTTCTTCTAGGTACACTTGCAAACATTTTTTAAAGGCACTTGGCAGATAGGTTGTTCCAAACAACTTTGAGAACTAACCACAGATCCGGGGGGAAAATCATCACTTCCAGGACTCCTTGTTCTTCTTTACGCTGAATGTTCTTAATGACATTGGCTGTATGTTTAAGGCCATTGTCCAGCTGCAGAATATATTTGGGGCCAATCGCATGCGCCTCTGATGGTATGGCATGATGAATAACTATCTGCCTGTACTTCTCATCATTGAGTACACCAGTGATCCTGACCAAATCTCCAACTCCATTTGCAGAAATGCAACCCCAAACTTGCAAGGAACCTCCACCATGCTTCACTGTTGTCTGCAGACACTCATTCTTGCACCACTCTCCAGCCCTTCGGAGAACAAACTGCCTCCTGCTACAGCCAACATTTTTACATTTTGACTCAGTGAAGAGCGCCTGCTGCCACTTTTCTGCTCCCCTGTTCCTTTGATTTCATGCATAGTTGGATAGTTGGGCCGCTTAGCCTTGTTTCCACATTGAAGGTATGTCTTTTTGACTGCAATTCTACCATGAAGGCCACTTCTGGCCAGAATTCTCTGGACAGTAGATGGGTTTACCTGGATCCCACTGGTTTCTGCCAGTTTTGTGCTGATAGCACTGCTGGACATCTTCCCATGTCAAAGGGATGTAAGCATGATATGTCTTCCATCTGATGCATTAAGTTCCCTTGGCCAACCACTGCGTCTACGGTCTCCAACGTTGCCCATTTCTTTGTGCTTTTTCAACAGAGCTTGAACCGCACATCTTAAAAACCCCAGTCTGCTTTGAAATTGTTGCCTAGGAGAGACCTTGCTGATGCAGTATAGCTACCTTGTGTCTTGTTGCTGTGCTCAGTCTTGCCATGGTGTATGACCTGTGACATGAAGCTTTCCTCCACAACCTCACCTTAATGGCTGAGTTTGGCTGTTCCTCACCCAGTTTTAAGCCTCTTACATAGCTGTTTCTGTTTCAGTTAATCTTTTACCTTATATCAGAAATTGATGATCATTCGCATGTGCTTGGCATAATTGGTTAATCATACAACTGTCTCTAATCCTATAAAATCTCTAACTTTGTGCAAGTGTAAGAATTGATGCTGGTTTGAAGCCAAAGGGTAGTCGCACCAATCATTGATTTGATTTAGATTTTTCTTCTATTTGCTAGGCCTGATTGGATACAGAGTGCGGTAAAACAATTAATGGCACTGAAAGCGTGACTAGTTCATTTTAGGTGTATACCGGTGGCCATTCTCAAATCTGTACCATCTTCTTTAGATTTATCAAAACTATATAATAGGAGCACACATCTGTCTATCCAGTCACTCTGTATCCAATCAGGCCAGCCATTGCACTACATAGTTGATTGTGTATATATAAAGGAGATTGTATAGTGAGCGTTAACTGCCAAGAGACGCACTTTTGTTTTCAATACAACTACCTGCATGTGACAAGTGTCTGCATGTGAGTACAGGGGTGGGTGAGAGCAATCTTCTGGAGGGGGGGGCAGGTGCAGGGTGTGTGCTAACGAGGTCATCTGGTGAATTACTTCCTGTGCCAAAAGTTTTAATTGTACATACCAGGAAGTCATTAACATTTCTATGGAACAAGCTGTAGGCTGAGGTATGCCTGTCCTAAAATACATACAAAGATTTTTCTTTTCTGCAACAGAAGTACATTAATGGTATATTGGTACACAGGGGAGATGAAAGTTGGAAAAAAATAAAGAAGGTGCCTTTTAAGAAATTCAAACCATGGAAAAAAATTCAATGTTCTTTGTATTCAGAGAACCCAAGAGAGTTACTTAGATTTCAAAGAACACTGTAGAGAGGTGATCCAGATATGTCATTTCAGGAAAAAATAATAAATAAAGTGTGGCGCTATGTGCAAACAGAAAAATATATATATATAAAATGTCTGGTTGGCAATTGGTCTATATAAAGACCCGTATATCGTGTTGAACCTGATGGTGGTTCTGTACACTTATGTGAAAAAGTGCATATACCCTGCAAAAATTCAATATGTGCAATGGCGTGAAATGAATCACAAAAAATATATAAATTAATTTAAATAAGTAAATTAACCTAACACTGAAAAAATATAAAATTACATGAATATCATATGTGAAAGTGATCCACAATATATATTAGTGTCCAATTTTCTGTGAGAAAAAGAGAAAGTCTCTCGATGAATGTGTGATCTGATACCAACATCAACACTGCATCAACACCACGTCAGGTGTGTAATGAATGGTAGGTACAGTCCAGACCAGTTCCTTGGATTTATGCGTTTTCTATGTTGCAACACTTAAAGGTGATATATGCCATTGGAAAGTGAGTAAAGGGTGTATACTCTTACCGGATGTTGTAGATCCAACTCGCCGTACGGCGGTGGATCAATCGAGCTTGTGTCCACGCCCGGGACTGATAGATGTATATTCTGGGAACAGTCTTTCCTCAGCGTCCTTACGACGTTCCAGAGAGTATATCCCGAGGCTTTTCCAACGTAACTCTCACTTCCAATGCGATAAGTCAAAGTATGACACCAGAATTTCACCATATGCGTAGTGTCACCATGCAACAAATGAGAAAAGAATTCTCCACATAGTGTAAATCCAAGATGGGATTTTATTTATCAAAGAATAAAAACACCCAATAAAAGGTCTCACTGAACAATGAGACAGTCCAAAGCAAACTCCTTTAAAAACTTTGAAACTTCTCAGGGAAAAAAGCCAAAACAAACAAACCAACAAATCCCAAAAATAAATCAGCAGCTCTGTATTACAAAAATGCGTGGAGTAAGCACCAAGGCTGGCATGTAAACCCGACGCGTTTCGTCTAATGAGACATCAACTGGGGTACACGCCATCCTGGTGACCCCCACGCTATATATAAGAAGAGAAATTACCTTAATTTGGCGCCCCTGTGTGCGAATGTGCCTCTCACTTCCGGGATCGGAGTGTCTCCGTGTCACATGACCGGGTTTCTGCATCACATGGCCAGGTCATGTGTATCTTTTCACCGAATCAGCAGATCTAATGCGCCCTCGACGTGACTAACAGCGTCATCGGCACGCATGTCCTCCGACGTGCATGTGCGCAAGGCATCCTGGGGGTTGTAGTTGCGACGCAACTAAGCAAAGCAACACAAACCAGCCGGCGTTTCTCCCATCTCCATCATTGATCGCAGACGTCACATGGATACGATCACCCGCAACCTCACGTGGGTGTCTCCATGTACGCCATGATTGCGCGCAAGGAGGATTGGGAATTGTAGTCGTGACGCAATAAAGCGGAACGACTCCACATCGCCAGCCTGTCTCCCAATATATGCCAGCAAACAACCACCGCACTCGGGAAAAACAGCACACACCATATCAGGGTGATGCATATGGAAATCCGACCATGAGGAGTCGCTTTCCTGATGTGATTATAGAATCACACAAATTTAATAAAATACTATATTTAGATTTGTAATGTGGATGTCAATGTATTATATCCCAGAAGGCGGGCACATTCTAAGCATAGACATATATATGAATGACATCCATACAACTATATCACTTATACGGACTATATCAAATCCACAATATAATTTAAGATGACATATGAAACATATTAAACCTGAATCAACAAAGGTCACTCGTATAGAGGCTATATACTGGCTATTTTATGTTATGTTAGAATTAAAGATAATTAAAAATATTTAAAAATATATAAGGGGTGGAGCAATAAATAATAAACTAAAAAAAGGGAAAAAATAATGATAAAAATCCGAGACCAGGGGGGGGGCGGATTAACAAAGGATTGATTATTCACATTATGCTTGGTTAATAAACGCATTAATGTCCCAATCAATGTTGAGTCCATAAGGCCTATAACATTTTAATTGGTAAATCCAGTAAGTCTCAAGTCTAGAGACCCCTCTAACCCCAGACTCCCCCCTCCAATGGGGAACAAATTTGTCTATGATCACAAACGTGGTCCCTCTAGGATCTTTATTATGTGATTCCAAATAGTGTCTCGGGACACTATGATTGGTTTTTCCTTTCCGGATACTGGTAAGGTGTTCACCCACCCTGATTGAAAACGTGCGAATCGTACGCCCTACGTATTGCTTCCCGCAGGGGCAGGTAAGCAAATATACGATGAATCGGGTCGCACATGTGGTAAAGTGCTTCATCTTGTATTCTATTCCTGTTGAAGTGGAACAGAAGGAATCACTTTTCTGTCTGCCACACCGATTAACTAGGCACACTTTGCATTTCTTGCATGGGTAATATGCCTTCAAATGTGGAAAGAAAACAGGGATAGTGGGTGGATCTATCACATTGGGGGCGATCTGTCCTTTCAGAGAAAAAGCTCCCCTATATATCACACCTGCCCTATCTGGAAGTGAAGGGCCAAGGACATGATCATTTTTAAGGACATTCCAGTGTTTCCGGAAAATGTCCCTAATTTGTTTGTGTTGGGACGAAAACGTGGTATAAAAAGACCATTTATACTTGGAATCCTGAACTGATTTACCTCTCTCTATTAGTAGTGAATCCCTACTGATGGTAGCAATGCCCCGAACTTCAGCGTCTATCAGATGTGGACTATAACCCTTATCCACAAACCTGGATTTTAGAATATCAGCTTGATGGTAAAAGTCAGAGATATTAGAACAGTTGCGTCTAATTCGCATCAGTTGACTACGAGGTACAGACTTTAGCCATGCTGAATGGTGACAGCTATCGACCGGAATGTACCCATTCCGGTCAGTGGGTTTAAAGAATGTTTTTGTCTGTAATTGACCATCGTTGACGAAAATTTCCAAATCCAAAAAGTGCATACTTGTATGGCTCGTTTCATAGGTTAAATTAATGCCAATATTGTTGTCATTAAGAACAGACATAAATCCACAGAGGGAGTCCTGGTCTCCCCTCCATAGGAGGAGGATGTCGTTGATGTATCGAACCCAGAGAACCACCTCTGGGCGATTTAAAGCATAGACGACATCCTCCTCCCATTTGGCCATAAAGATATTGGCCAGGCTGGGAGCAAATTTGGCTCCCATCGCAACTCCCTTTTTTGGTAAAAAGAAGTCTCCATTGTACCAAAAATAGTTATGCGTTGTCGCAAACTGTAAAAGGTCCATGATGTATCTTTTTTGGGTTCCAGGCAAATTATTATCTCTAGACAAAAATAGTTTTACGGCTGCTAGGCCTAAATCATGTGAAATGCAGGTGTACAATGAGCACACATCAGCCGTTACCAATAGTATGCCCTCACCATAATCCACCTGTTGTAATAAGGAGATCGTGTGCCTAGTGTCCTTCAGGTACGATGGAATAGAGCGCACAATTGGTTGCAAATGAAAATCTATATATTTCCCTATGCGGGACGTCACAGAATCTATACCGCTGATGATTGGGCGGCCTGGAGGATGGTTGGCATCTTTATGTACCTTGGGAAGGTAATAAATGATGGGGATACGTGGGGCTACAGGTACTAGATAGCTTTTTTCTTTCTTATCTAGAATACCCAGCTGTGCCCCAGTGTCAACCAAATCTGCCAATGCCTTCTTATAATTCTGTGTTGGATTCTTCAATAGACGTACATATGTATCTGTGTCGCTCAAAATCTTATTCATTTCTGCATGGTAAGCTATCTTGTCAAGAACAACTATACCTCCCCCCTTATCCGCGGGGCGTATAGTGAGATCTTTGCGTTCACACAGAGCCTTTAATCCCTCCTTAATCCTCGGGTCACTATGAATTTTCTTCTTGGGTAGTGCCTCTAAATCCTTCAATACTAAGTCCTTGAATACCTGTATGGAAGGTGCTGTATATCCCGGAGGGTTAAACAATGAGGGATTTGAAAGTCCTGTGTGAACTGTGAGAGAAGTAATTTCAGGTACAGTTGATTTAGCTGGATTCGAAATAAAATGTCTTTGTATGTTCAGTTTCCGCACGTATTTCTGCACGTCAATGAACGTAGCAAATTTGTTTAGTTGTTTCGGGGGAACATATTTCAATCCCTTACTTAAAACTATTTTTTCTACATCGGTAAAAATGGCTGAACTTAAATTGAAAATTCCTTCTAAAGTTAGATGCATTTTCTTTTTCTTGGCGCGCCATCCGCCTCTGCATCCACGTTTATGTCGGGGTTTCGGTTGTACCCCTTCTGCTCCTGATAAAAACCCCCTGAATATGAAGGCCCTGGATGATTCTGGTTATAGTTATATGGGGACCTATTAAATTGGTGACTGTCATCATAATCCCTATGGTGGGATTGGGACTGATATGTTCCATATTCTTCTCTGAGAGGAAAGAACCTATTGTAGGTTTCTACAGGTGTTCTTTGTGATGGATAGGGGTGATGGTCATGATCATAGTATCCTTGTCCATTTCTACCCCGTGGTGAATCCAATGGTCACGAGAATGGTCGCATGTCCTCCGACGTGCATGTGCGCAAGGCATCCTGGGGGTTGTAGTTGCGACGCAACTAAGCAAAGCAACACAAACCAGCCGGCGTGTCTCCCATCTCCATCATTGATCGCAGACGTCACATGGATACGATCACCCGCAACCTCACGTGGGTGTCTCCATGTACGCCATAAGTGTACAGAACCACCATCAGGTTCAACACGATATACGGGTCTTTATATAGACCAATTGCCAACCAGACATTTTATATATATATATTTTTCTGTTTGCACATAGCGCCACACTTTATTTATTATTTTTTCTTTTCACTATTGTCAAGTTGTTGTGTAGGCTGCTAGAAATTTGAAGGTTGGCGCAGTATTTTTCCTATTTTATGACGTATTATTTTTTGACTTTATATATTGCAGCCTTCCGTTGTGTTTTATATCACATATAGTATTTAGATATATTCTTTTGATGGATGTATTTGAGTACCGCACCAGTCGCATATTCACCACAGAAGGTGTTTTTGTAGCTACCAGCACAGACTCAGAGATAGGAGGTATGTTCATGAGGTTGAAAAACCTCATGACTACAGAGGTGCACTTGGAATGGGATAAAGCCTTTTTAAGCCAGTACCTCAAAGAACGTATGGTCCCCAGAGGTTTAAGGTGGGATGTATGTCCACAACAGGGTGACCTGGAACTGGACTTATGGTTTCGTTATTTTAACGATGCGGGCATTTCATTCATTTATTTTTTACTAGAGAAAAAAACCACTCGTCTAGGACTTATAGATAAAGAGATTAAAGATATCAGGGAGAAACTTTCACCACACAAATCTACCTCAGAATACAGCATGCTTTCTACTAGTTTAAAAACACACTTAGAAAAGGAAGAGAAAGAACAGAAGCTAAAAAAGCAAAAGAAATACACTCGTGATGTCAATGACTATAAAAGCGGGTGTGTTTTTAGTTGGCAATCTAAAGAGAGTATAGTAAGAACCATGGAAGGGAGTTCCAACAATATGGAAATTTCTGTTCCCCCAATAGGAGATCTAAGATCCCAGCCTGTCCAACCTCCCAGTCGTCCATATGGTCCCAAGGAATCCAACCCTAGGCAATCTGGGGGACGTACTCCCACCAATCTGCCAAAAGGACCGAACCCAACCCATGGCGGGAGGGGTAAGGGACCTCGTGGTAATAATAGGGGGAGAAGGGACCATTCTCGTGACCATTGGAGACAGGATTCACCACGGGGTAGAAATGGACAAGGATACTATGATCATGACCATCACCCCTATCCATCACAAAGAACACCTGTAGAAACCTACAATAGGTTCTTTCCTCTCAGAGAAGAATATGGAACATATCAGTCCCAATCCCACCATAGGGATTATGATGACAGTCACCAATTTAATAGGTCCCCATATAACTATAACCAGAATCATCCAGGGCCTTCATATTCAGGGGGTTTTTATCAGGAGCAGAAGGGGTACAACCGAAACCCCGACATAAACGTGGATGCAGAGGCGGATGGCGCACCAAGAAAAAGAAAATGCATCTAACTTTAGAAGGAATTTTCAATTTAAGTTCAGCCATTTTTACCGATGTAGAAAAAATAGTTTTAAGTAAGGGATTGAAATATGTTCCCCCGAAACAACTAAACAAATTTGCTACATTCATTGACGTGCAGAAATACGTGCGGAAACTGAACATACAAAGACATTTTATTTTGAATCCAGCTAAATCAACTGTACCTGAAATTACTTCTCTCACAGTTCACACAGGACTTTCAAATCCCTCATTGTTTAACCCTCCGGGATATACAGCACCTTCCATACAGGTATTCAAGGACTTAGTATTGAAGGATTTAGAGGCACTACCCAAGAAGAAAATTCATAGTGACCCGAGGATTAAGGAGGGATTAAAGGCTCTGTGTGAACGCAAAGATCTCACTATACGCCCCGCGGATAAGGGGGGAGGTATAGTTGTTCTTGACAAGATAGCTTACCATGCAGAAATGAATAAGATTTTGAGCGACACAGATACATATGTACGTCTATTGAAGAATCCAACACAGAATTATAAGAAGGCATTGGCAGATTTGGTTGACACTGGGGCACAGCTGGGTATTCTAGATAAGAAAGAAAAAAGCTATCTAGTACCTGTAGCCCCACGTATCCCCATCATTTATTACCTTCCCAAGGTACATAAAGATGCCAACCATCCTCCAGGCCGCCCAATCATCAGCGGTATAGATTCTGTGACTTCCCGCATAGGGAAATATATAGATTTTCATTTGCAACCAATTGTGCGCTCTATTCCATCGTACCTGAAGGACACTAGGCACACGATCTCCTTATTACAACAGGTGGATTATGGTGAGGGCATACTATTGGTAACGGCTGATGTGTGCTCATTGTACACCTGCATTTCACATGATTTAGGCCTAGCAGCCATAAAACTATTTTTGTCTAGAGATAATAATTTGCCTGGAACCCAAAAAAGATACATCATGGACCTTTTACAGTTTGCGACAACGCATAACTATTTTTGGTACAATGGAGACTTCTTTTTACAAAAAAAGGGAGTTGCGATGGGAGCCAAATTTGCTCCCAGCCTGGCCAATATCTTTATGGCCAAATGGGAGGAGGATGTCGTCTATGCTTTAAATCGCCCAGAGGTGGTTCTCTGGGTTCGATACATCGACGACATCCTCCTCCTATGGAGGGGAGACCAGGACTCCCTCTGTGGATTTATGTCTGTTCTTAATGACAACAATATTGGCATTAATTTAACCTATGAAACGAGCCATACAAGTATGCACTTTTTGGATTTGGAAATTTTCGTCAGCGATGGTCAATTACAGACAAAAACATTCTTTAAACCCACTGACCGGAATGGGTACATTCCGGTCGATAGCTGTCACCATTCAGCATGGCTAAAGTCTGTACCTCGTAGTCAACTGATGCGAATTAGACGCAACTGTTCTAATATCTCTGACTTTTACCATCAAGCTGATATTCTAAAATCCAGGTTTGTGGATAAGGGTTATAGTCCACATCTGATAGACGCTGAAGTTCGGGGCATTGCTACCATCAGTAGGGATTCACTACTAATAGAGAGAGGTAAATCAGTTCAGGATTCCAAGTATAAATGGTCTTTTTATACCACGTTTTCGTCCCAACACAAACAAATTAGGGACATTTTCCGGAAACACTGGAATGTCCTTAAAAATGATCATGTCCTTGGCCCTTCACTTCCAGATAGGGCAGGTGTGATATATAGGGGAGCTTTTTCTCTGAAAGGACAGATCGCCCCCAATGTGATAGATCCACCCACTATCCCTGTTTTCTTTCCACATTTGAAGGCATATTACCCATGCAAGAAATGCAAAGTGTGCCTAGTTAATCGTTGTGGCAGACAGAAAAGTGATTCCTTCTGTTCCACTTCAACAGGAATAGAATACAAGATGAAGCACTTTACCACATGTGCGACCCGCATCATCGTATATTTGCTTACCTGCTCCTGCGGGAAGCAATACGTAGGGCGTACGATTCGCACGTTTTCAATCAGGGTGGGTGAACACCTTACCAGTATCCGGAAAGGAAAAACCAATCATAGTGTCCCGAGACACTATTTGGAATCACATAATAAAGATCCTAGAGGGACCACGTTTGTGATCATAGACAAATTTGTTCCCCATTGGAGGGGGGAGTCTGGGGTTAGAGGGGTCTCTAGACTTGAGACTTACTGGATTTACCAATTAAAATGTTATAGGCCTTATGGACTCAACATTGATTGGGACATTAATGCGTTTATTAACCAAGCATAATGTGAATAATCAATCCTTTGTTAATCCGCCCCCCCCCTGGTCTCGGATTTTTATCATTATTTTTTCCCTTTTTTTAATTTATTATTTATTGCTCCACCCCTTATATATTTTAAATATTTTTAATTATCTTTAATTCTAACATAACATAAAATAGCCAGTATATAGCCTCTATACGAGTGACCTTTGTTGATTCAGGTTTAATATGTTTCATATGTCATCTTAAATTATATTGTGGATTTGATATAGTCCGTATAAGTGATATAGTTGTATGGATGTCATTCATATATATGTCTATGCTTAGAATGTGCCCGCCTTCTGGGATATAATACATTGACATCCACATTACAAATCTAAATATAGTATTATTTTATTAAATTTGTGTGATTCTATAATCACATCAGGAAAGCGACTCCTCATGGTCGGATTTCCATATGCATCACCCTGATATGGTGTGTGCTGTTTTTCCCGAGTGCGGTGGTTGTTTGCTGGCATATATTGGGAGACAGGCTGGCGATGTGGAGTCGTTCCGCTTTATTGCGTCACGACTACAATTCCCAATCCTCCTTGCGCGCAATCATGGCGTACATGGAGACACCCACGTGAGGTTGCGGGTGATCGTATCCATGTGACGTCTGCGATCAATGATGGAGATGGGAGACATGCCGGCTGGTTTGTGTTGCTTTGCTTAGTTGCGTGCCGATGACGCTGTTAGTCACGTCGAGGGCGCATTAGATCTGCTGATTCGGTGAAAAGATACACATGACCTGGCCATGTGATGCAGAAACCCGGTCATGTGACACGGAGACGCTCCGATCCCAGAAGTGAGAGGCACATTCGCACACAGGGGCGCCAAATTAAGGTAATTTCTCTTCTTATATATAGCGTGGGGGTCACCAGGATGGCGTGTACCCCAGTTGATGTCTCATTAGACGAAACGCGTTGGGTTTACATGCCAGCCTTGGTGCTTACTCCACGCATTTTTGTAATACAGAGCTGCTGATTTATTTTTGGGATTTGTTGGTTTGTTTGTTTTGGCTTTTTTCCCTGAGAAGTTTCAAAGTTTTTAAAGGAGTTTGCTTTGGACTGTCTCATTGTTCAGTGAGACCTTTTATTGGGTGTTTTTATTCTTTGATAAATAAAATCCCATCTTGGATTTACACTATGTGTTCTCATTTGTTGCATGGTGACACTACGCATATGGTGAAATTCTGGTGTCATACTTTGACTTATCGCATTGGAAGTGAGAGTTACGTTGGAAAAGCCTCGGGATATACTCTCTGGAACGTCGTAAGGACGCTGAGGAAAGACTGTCCCCAGGATATACATCTATCAGTCCCGGGCGTGGACACAAGCTCGATTGATCCACCGCCGTACGGCGAGTTGGATCTACAACATCCGGTAAGAGTATACACCCTTTACTCACTTTCCAATGGCATATATCACCTTTAAGTGTTGCAACATAGAAAACGCATAAATCCAAGGAACTGGTCTGGACTGTACCTACCATTCATTACACACCTGACGTGGTGTTGATGCAGTGTTGATGTTGGTATCAGATCACACATTCATCGAGAGACTTTCTCTTTTTCTCACAGGAAATTGGACACTAATATATATTGTGGATCACTTTCACATATGATATTCATGTCATTTTATATTTTTTCAGTGTTAGGTTAATTTACTTATTTAAATAAATGTATATATTTTTTGTGATTCATTTCACGCCATTGCACATATTGAATTTTTGCAGGGTATATGCACTTTTTCACATAAGTGTACAGAACCACCATCAGGTTCAACACGATATACGGGTCTTTATATAGACCAATTGCCAACCAGACATTTTATATATATATATTTTTCTGTTTGCACATAGCGCCACACTTTATTTATTATTTTTTCTTTTCACTATTTTCAAGTTGTTGTGTAGGCTGCTAGAAATTTGAAGGTTGGCGCAGTATTTTTCCTATTTTATGTCATTTCAGGGCATACTATACATACTGTAATACACCTCCCCCCCCCCCCCAATAGTGTTAGAGATGATTTCACAGTGCTTTGGCCTCTACATGGATGGAAAAGTAATGGTTTCTGTGAACAGCTTTGCAGAGGTGCTGTCTGGCCAATTTTCCTACAGTTGTTCGACACAATCATAAAATGTATACAATGTTCAAAATTCAGCGGGTTTATCAGGAGATGACCAAAAGTTGCTTAGTGGGTGACCCTGTTGACCCTCTTCCCACCTGACTTCTTTTGATTTGAAAAACTGAAAGCCGTCCAGAAAATTGTCAGCTGAACAGGCACTGCACCCGCTTAGATGCAGCCACTATTAGGGTATTTTAACAGCTGTGGTGGCTGTCAGAATATAACAGCCCCGGCAGAGGGATTTGTTCATCTGCCATGTAGACTTAAGCCTTTGGGAAGTAGGTTCTGCAAGCAGTAGCCCAACCCTAGTAAGTCGTTTCTTTTTTTTTTTTTTTTTTTTTTTTTATTTATTTCAAGGAGCAGGGCCCACACGGACCACCATGTTACATATCAACAAACAATACAGGTGATGGTTCAACAATACCTATCACCTCTTAGAAAAGAAACAAACAGTAGGCAGTAACCGTGCAAAACAGGTTCAAAACAGTTGTAGTGTACAAAAATTGAATTGAATAATCCTCTCCTGCCTAGTGAGGAGAAAATGTATGTATAGGGTGAATCATGTTCGGGGTGTTCTTGGTGATATCTGCGTGCAGGGGGGGATGGCAAATAATTACCTCCCCCATTACATGTTGCATATAGTATACCTCATTGTAAAGTATAAGGAGTCTCGTGGTCCCATGGGTCCAGCCCCCAGTTATTTTCCTTTTTTATTCAAGTAGTTGTTGTCGTCGCCTCCCCACCCCCAGCCCCCCATTTGTGGGGAGCTGTAGCGCAGGCGGGCGAGGCCAACCGAGAGCAAGGGAGAGCATAATAAAGAAATTTAAAAGAAAAGGGAGTAGACAAAGAGTGTGGGATGGGGGGGGGGGGAGAAGGGGGCATGAGAGGGATGGGGAGGGGAGGGGGAGTGCGTCCCGTGGCCACGGAGCGCACCTAGATCTTGTGTTAAGTTGGGGTCCAATGACCATCCGTCATCACGGGTAGACCTCTAAGTTAGTATCCTATTTTGTTGTTCACTCAGTGTCATCTGAACCTAAGAGAGTTTGGCCTTCGTCCGAGTATATAAATATACTCCATAATCGCCAAGTTTTGGTGTACGTCTCGTGTCTTTCCTGTGCTGTTAAAATTAGATCTTCCATTTTTCTTATTTCTTCTACCTTTCGAAGCCATAGTTTAATGGTCGGAGGGATGGCAGACTTCCAACATAGTGGGATACAGGCTTTAGCTGCATCTAATAAATGACGAAGTACTGATTTTTTATAGATTTTGTCTGGAATGTCTGATGCATGTAAGAGGAAGAAGGCTGGGTCGTCTATAAGTGTCCTTTCAGTGAATTTCTGCATGGTCTCACGAATCACTGTCCAAAATTGTGTCAGTCTAGGGCAGGACCAAAAGATGTGTAACAGGGACCCCTCCTCCGTCTGGCAGCGCCAACAGCGGTCTGATGTCAGTGGGAATAGTTTATGTAGTAATGCAGGGGTCTTGTACCATCTGGAGAGTATTTTGTAATTGGTTTCCTGGGTTTTTGCACATATGGAAGATTTATGGGTATACTTAAGAATACGTTGTCGTTTGGTGTCATTGAATTGGATTCCCAGCTCCCTTTCCCACTTGAGCAGTCCTGGGGGTGTAAAGTCCTCTGGGGGTGCGTTCAGGAGAGTGTAGGTCAAAGAAAGAGTATGTGGTATGGGACCCCTCTCGTTGCACAAGTCCTCCAATGCCGTTAGTGTCTGGTCATTATCCCTCGGGGGTGGCATGGAGTTCAGGAAGTGACTCAATTGGAGTGTCCTCATAAAATCCAAGCGGAACGGGCCTGAGGGGTCCGAGAGTTCCGCAGCTGATTTCCACCGCCCTCCTGAGCTAAAATGGGAGGCCTGGTAGATGCCCGATTCAGATAGGTTGCGAAAGCGTCTGTCTATCAGCCCTGGTGTGAATAATGGGTTCCCCAAAATGGGTTTTAGGGGCGAGTCCTGGGAGGAGAGAGGCGTCTGGGTCACTATTCGGGCGCATATCCTTGATGTATTGCCTATTAATGGGTGGGATTTAACTTCTGGTGGTAGTCCCAAGTAACACCATGGGGTGCCTGGGAGGGGGATCTCACTTTGCGTTTGTTCTATGGAAGTCCATAGTTTGGTTTCTTGGTGGCGGCACCAGTCTATGAGCCTCACCAAATGCGTGGCTTGATAATAGGCGCGAAGGTTAGGGAGTGCTAGGCCTCCGTATAGCTTGGGGAGTACTAGTAATTTGTTAGCTAGTCTAGGCTTTTTCTTGGCCCATACGAATTCTGTAAAAAGTGTCTGCACTCGTTTGAAATATATGACTGGGATATGTATGGGCAGGGCTTGCATAAGATATACAAACTTCGGAAGTATCATCATCTTTAAAATGTTGCAACGTCCTAGCCAGGAGTACAGGCCCGAGGTCCATTGAGTCAGCAATGATTTGACTTGTTTTAAAAGTGGGGGGAAGTTGAGCTCGTATAATTTTGAAATTGTACTGGGTATATAAGTTCCCAAGTATTTAAGGGCAGTTTTGGTCCATTTTAATTTAAAACTGGATTGGAGGTGTGCGAGCTGAGAGTTGGGGATCCGTACGCCCATTGCTTCTGACTTGTCAAAGTTGATTTTTAGGTTGGAGAGTGTCCCATATAGTGTAAATTCGTGGAGAAGGTTTGGTAGTGATATTGATGGGTTTGAAAGGGAGAATAGCAAATCATCTGCATAGGCAGAGACTTTGTACTGGGTGTGGCCTATTGTAATACCTGATATGTTCGGGTTTTTCCTTATATGACATAAGAAGGGTTCAAGGGATAGGGCGAACAGGAGGGGCGAGAGTGGGCAGCCCTGGCGCGTCCCGTTCGTAATTGGGAAGGGGTCTGAGAGTACTCCATTGGCTCTCACCCTAGCTGTCGGCGTCGTGTACGCTGCCTTTATCCACTTCATCATGTTATTGCCCAATCCTACATGTTTCAGTGTGGTGAGCATGAATGTCCAATTCACTCTGTCGAACGCTTTCTCAGCATCTGTGCTGAGAAAGACGCTGGGTGCACCGGAGGTGGTGGCTTTATGGATCAGGTTCAATACTTTGATGGTATTGTCTCTGGCCTCTCTGGTTGGGACAAAACCCACTTGGTCTAAGTGAATTAGACGGGGTATGTGGGTTTGCAATCTAGTGGCAATTATTTTAGTGAACAGCTTGAGGTCCGTGTTCAATAACGATATTGGGCGGTAACTCCCACACTGAGACAGGTCCTTACCCTCTTTAGGGATCACCGCTATCTGGGCCTGTAATGTGGTGTCATGTAAATTACCTTCCTTACTGAGGTCGTTAAGCATTTTTACCATTTGATTTCCTAGTGAGGGAAGTAGGTTTTTATAGTATTGGACCGTAAGTCCGTCTGGTCCTGGGGCCTTATTGAGTTTTGTGTTCCTTATTGCCAGTTGCAGTTCTGTCAGAGTTATAGGTTCGTCCAGAAGGTCACGCGTGTCTGTCGGTAAGGTGGGCATTGTTGACTTTTTAATGTAATCTGTTACCTTCCCTGCTGTAGGGGGATTCGCCGGCAGATTGTACAGGGATTGATAGTACAATTTGAATTCTTGGGTTATTTGCCGGGGCAGAGTTTTTTTTTGGCCTGTTGTGGAGTATATGTGTGGGATGTAAGAGGCTGCTGTTTGGGATCGTAGGGATTGCGCAAGCACTCTACCGCATTTGTTCCCTGATTCATATACTTTCCTGCGGGAGATCTGCATTGCCGCCTTTGCTTTAAAGTGGAGTATATCCGTTATTTGCTTACGTACTGTGTCTAATTCGTTCCCCAGCAGTCTGGTCGGTGTCTGTTTATGTCTGGTTTCAAGTTTTTGGAGTTTGTCTATCAATGTTGCAATTTGGGCTGTTCGCTGCTTCTTTAGCCTTGCGCCATGTTTTATTAGTACTCCCCGTATAACCGCCTTGTGAGCTTCCCAGACCAGTCCCATGTTACAATCTGCCGTTTGATTTGTCTGGAAGTAGTGTGTGATTTCTTTTGTCACATCTGATACCACCTCCGGGTCTTGCAACAGACTCTCGTTGAGTCTCCAAGGTTGTCTCTGTCTCCTATTGTGGTCAGTTAGTGCATATTGCATAGAGACCGGGGCGTGATCGGACCACGTAATTGATCCTATACTCGTGTTCCTTAGTGCCTGAAGTTGGTTGTGTGGGAGTAACAAGAGGTCAATACGGGAGTATACCTGGTGCGTACGAGAGAAGAAGGTGTAGTCTCGTTCTCCAGGGTGGGAGAGTCGCCATACATCTATTAACTGCATGTCATGTAAAGTCTTGTGAATTGTCTTTCGGGCGCTACGGGAAGAGGATGATGTACCCGTAGAGGTATCTTCTGCTGGGATCAGGGGGACATTAAAGTCTCCCCCCACTATAAGCTGGCCTTCTGTGAAACCGCGGAGTGATAATAAGGTATTTTTGAGAAAAGAGTCCTGTTGGCTGTTTGGGGCATACAGGTTGGCAATGGTCACCTTCTCGTCTCCTATTAGCCCTTTAATAAATAGAAATCTGCCTGCTGGGTCAGCTCTTAACTCTACTAACTTCCAGGGGACTCTGGCTGCAATCTGGATAGAGACACCCCTAGATTTGGCTTCTAGATAGGTGGAATGGTATACCATCGGGTACCATCTGTTCTTCAAAATCGGATATGTATCCTCTCTGAAGTGAGTCTCCTGCAGAAGTACAATATCTGCCTTCATGCGCCTCATGTCGTTTAACAGCATTTTCCTTTTTTCTGGGACATTCAGTCCTTTGACATTTAGGGTGACTATCTGTAGTGTATCCATTTTCACGGGAGGAAGGAGGGAACGAGGGAAATTGGATTGGGTAGGGGGAGAGAAATCAAGACGAGTGGGGGTTTAGGGATCAAAGAGGATGAGAGGGGTTGAGAAAGAAAAAAGGTGAGAGCCGGTCTTTCCAGACCAGTCCCAGGAAAGTATTTGCTCTCAGCAAACACCGTCCAGCAGTGCTACCTCTAAAGGTACAGCAAGTCGCTGTATTACTACCCTGCCAGAACTAGCTGGGAAGGTGTCTTCCTATGTGAGGGAGTGATCAGCAAGGGCGAACAGGAGAAACTCCCCGCCCTTCCCGGCCTCCGGGCCTTAAGTGTATGTAAGAGTGTGAATAATTGTACATTAAACCTGTGAGTGGCAGCAACATATGGGTCAAATAAAAACCGTCTAAATTAAACAGAATAAAACATTATAGCATTAACATACAGATTGTTCAGGGTCTAAGCCTGGCAATCTTACCAGTGTATCTCTGAGGGGCATTGGCTGGCTGTAGTGAAGTGTTACAAAAGTGGATGCTATTTCTTGGTCTCTAAGCAGTTCCCCTCGTCCCCCGACCGCGTGCAGAGGCCCGAAGGATAAGAGTCCTGGACTCCCTCTTCCGTAATCTCCGTGGGTGTACACGCAATCAGGGGGGAAGGCGCACCACAGCAGTGACTTGCAAGTTCACTAATTTTCTAGTATCAGCCCCCGTTATCCTTAGTCTAGAGAAAAAATCAACAGTACCTATGGCATCCAATCGATAGTTTCTAACCCGCTCCCTTCTTTGGTTCCAATATAGCCTCCACATTAAACATCAAGTCCTGGTGTGTGGCATAGATATAAATCTGAGATCGTCCCTCCTCCCACCACCCCCCAGCCCCCCAGGAGAACGACTCACATATTCCACTGCATGGAGCTTGATATCTAGGGGCCGTTCATGTAGGTCTCCTTCTTCCATAGTGGTGCTGAGGGGGGACTGGCGGGGAGAGGAATCGGGGCCCAGCAGGTAAAGAGGATGGGTCTCCCTTCCCCATGCGGAAGCGTTCAGCTAAGGTGTGTATAGCAAGGAGAGGTGCAGCCGCCTCCGAGCTTGTAACTAGAAGCCAGATCTTCTTCTGGTATCTGTGCATTTTACTGGGAGAACAAGGGAACCATCACCCGGGAGTCTCGAGGTCTGTGTGGAGGGGAGGGGGGTATGCCCAAATGATGATAGAGTTTCAGCCACATCTCTAGCGGGCAAAGCTTTGTATAGATCCCACCTGCGATGGAAAGATCGTCTCCTCAAACTCCAGAGCAGGGGTGTAGGTCCGAGGCACACAGTAAGTGGGGTTTGCGCCTGTAAGGTGAGTAGTGGATAACAGTTTGTGTGTCGATGGCTTTGCTTCTCTTTGGCCTATCTAGAAAGGGGATGGCATATAGGGGCCGCAGCGCGCAGAGTGCAAGTTCCAGCATCCGGCAAACATTATGGTCGTGCCACCTACAGCACAGCCAAGCGAAAGAGAGAGGAAAAAAAAAAAAGGCAGTTAGGACTCACGTGTGTTGTCATCAGGAACGGTACGGGACCTTCCCCGGGATCCCCGAGAGCGGGCAGGTGGGTTCGGTCTCCCCGATGATGTGTTTGTGCGGCCAGTTGGTTTGGGGATTTTCTGTAGCCAATTCGGGACGCGTACAGGATCCGTTTCTAGGAAGCTGAAGAATGCAGGTAGGTCAGTAGGTGTTCGTAGTGTAAAAGAGGAACGGTCTGAGCGAAAAATAACCGCCAAAGGATATCCCCATCTGTAGGTGCATCCCCGTCTTCTGGCTACCTCCAGGGCTGGCTTCAGCATGGCGCGTCTTTGTAACGTGGCTCTGGACAAGTCTGGAAGGATCTGTATACTGGCGCCATCAAAATCAATGTCCCCATGTTCCCACGCCTTGCGCAGCAGGATCTCTTTCTGGGTGTAGCGGTGTAGCCGACAGAGAACGTCTCGGGGCCGCGCCGGGTCTGTAGATTTGGGGCCCAGGGAGCGGTGTACCCGGTCCATCTCCAGAGTGGCAGGTGGATTCTCCCAGATCCTATGGAATATGGCTGTTACTGTCGTTGCCAGATCTTCAGTGCCAGTGGCCTCAGGTATGCCTCGCAGCCGTAGGTTGTTGCGGCGGCTGCGGTCCTCCATCTCTTCTAAGTGGAGCTGCATTTCTTGTGAGTCCCTGGCATATGTTTCCTGGGCCTGTTCTAGGGATCTTACCCTGGTTTCCAGAGAGGACAGCTGCGTCTCGCCAGAGGAGACTCGGGTCTCTATAGAGTGCAGTTCCTCCCGGACCTCCTGTATCTCTTTGCTGTGGGCTTCCTCTATGCGCATAATCAGGCCCTCTATATCCGCTCTCGTGGGTAGGGCCTCAATGTCCGCCCGTGTTGGTAGTGCCCTGAGCATGTCTCGGAGGTCCTCATCTAGCCGGAACTGTGACTGTGAAGGGCCCGCCATGGTCGGTCCGAACAAGTCCGGAGTCCCTGTGAGGTCTTCTAGATCCGGGGGAGGTACGTAGGTGCCTGCCTGTGGTGTAGTACAAGCCGTGTCTCTGTGAGTAACACGTGGCGTATTCTCAATGGCGCCCGAGGTCGGTCTCAGGTTGTTCCCAAAAAAACTGGAAATGCTCGGTTGTGAGTCGTTTTGGCGAGTCCCACGGGTCGCCGATCTCGTTCGGTATTTTGTGGGGTTGCTCATGCCGTTTTCACACTCATTTAAAGTGGCTTTTTGGCCCTCAGAGGTCGGGTCAGGCCGGGAGCCCCCCCTAGAGCATGACCCTACTCGGCCATTGCTAAGCCACGCCCCCTGAGCAGGCTATATAAAAAAAAAAAAAAGGGGGGGGGGCAAAGGTTCAGTGATGGGTTATTCTGGGCCAGGAGGAATGGGAAGGCAACTAAGAGGTGTAGCAATATGGCCGCCTCTCACCTGTGTCCTTCATATGTAGATCACAGCAGGCCTTCTCCAGCGTCCATCTGACCTGTGGATCGTCCTCTTAAGCTGAGGCCGCCGTCGGAGGTGTCATACAGAGTGCTGTAATCGAGCGCTGGGGATGCTGAGTAGGCCGCAAGATGGCGGCGGCCGTGTCTGTGGAAGGAGCTGGCCTTGGGCTGGATTGCTGAGCGGAGGACCGTCTGGGGCACTCGATACCGTTGCCGGTCTGCACCGGGTGTATCCAGGACTGAGGATGGGCGTCTGGGAGGTTCGTCGGGGAGGCGCCGTCCCGCAGAGCGCTGTAATCGAGCGCGGAGGCTGTGGATGTTTTAGTAGGCCGCAAGATGGCGGCGCCCGCGTCTATGTATGGAGTCGGCCGCGGGACGGGTGATAAGGTAAAGAGCCATCCGGGGCACCTAATAATGGTGCCGATCTGTTCCTAGTGTACCCAGGATTAAGGATGGGCGTCTGGGATGGCTGTTAGGAAGGCGCCGGCTCCGGATGGTCGCGGATTTAGGCAAGCACGGCGGAGCTCCCCAACAGCGTGACTTTCCTCCTTCGCTGCCCAGACACGCCCCTCCGTAAGTCGTTTCTCACTTATGCTCTTGTGTTGCCCTGGAAGATGACTGGGGAAAACAGAATTGGTTACATGGTAACTCAATTTCCAGGAATAGTCCAAGACAGCAAAGAATTCCTTGCAATTATTTTAGTGATTAGGGGTTTAAACTTAATTCACAGTAGGTTCTACTGTTTACCTTTCGGTTCTTTAAAATATTACTGAGGCAGTGAATCTAAGCAGTGCCTTGAATTTCGTGTTTTAGGTAGATGGAGCCACGCTGTCACATGCTGTCCTGGAATATTCCTGTAATTCAGACACCGGGTAACTCGTGTGTTGTTGTTTTTTATTTTTGTGATTACTGCGTAAGATTGGGAGCTGCTGCTTCCTCTGTCACTCCCCTCCTGATCCCATTGACAAAGCCTGTATACTGGCTGTTTGCCTTTCAAGGTGGTGTAGTTGATCCGACCAATTTGGTGGAAAAAAGACACAAGTCCATCTAGTACAGGGCTTGACAAATTTGCTTGGAATCTAGGAGCCAGCTAAAAAAGTTAGGAGCCAGGAACGCGCCCTGTCCCGCCGAGCTCGCGCGCAGAAGCGAACGCATACGTGAGTAGCGCCCACATATAAAAGCGGTGTTTAAACCACACGTGAGGTATCGCCGTGATTGGTAGAGCGAGAGCAATAATTCTAGCCCTAGACCTCCTCTGTAACTCAAAACATGCAACCTGTAGAATTTTTTAAACGTCGCCTATGGAGATTTTAAAGGGTAAAAGTTAGTCGCCATTCCACGAGCGGACGCAATTTTGAAGCGTGACATGTTGGGTATCAATTTACTCAGCGTAACATTATCTTTCACAATATAAAAAAAATTGGGCTAACTTTACTGTTGTCTTATTTTTTTATTAAAAAAAGTGTCTTTTTTCCCAAAAAAGTGCGCTTGTAAGACCGCTGCGCAAATACGGTGTGACAGAAAGTATTGCAACGACCGCCATTTTATTCTCTAGGGTGTTAGAATAAAAAATATATATAATGTTTGGGGGTTCTAATTAGAGGGAAGGAGATGGCAGTGAAAACAGACAGGGAAACTCCATTAGCATTGCTGGTTGTCATACCAACTGCCACCACAAGATGGCGCTAGTTCACAGAAGGAAGCATAGGCCTGCAGAAGGCCGCAAAGCCGCGGCCTCAATTACCGGCCGGCGCGGCCCGACGCGATCCCGCGGCGCGGAGGGGGGGCACGGAGACACAGGATACCCCAGCTGTGCTGCCCCAGGCGCCAGGTCGCTAATTCTAGTCGCAATGGCGACCTGGCGCCCGGTGTTTGTCGAGCCCTGATCTAGTAAAACCAAAAATATATATATATATATATATATATATGTATATGTGTATGTGTGTGTGTGTGTATATATATATATATATATATATATATATATATATATATATAATATTACTGCTGTAGATCCCCATCAGCTCCAGACAGAATCTGAGCTGAGGGAAGAGCAGAAACAGACAGGGAAAACAGGAGCATATGTAACTCTCAACAACTGTTCTGCACTGTGACTAGACACAACGTACAATATGGGACAGATCAGCCTTAATTAACTGTCCTATTGTACAGCATGATATTATAAAAATGCACACATTCTTTTAGATTGCGATGTTCTGCCAAATGTATGTTATATGGTCATGTTAATGTATCTTTCCATTTTTATATATTTTTTTCAATTAGATTTCAATATTGATGCACCACCTTCGTGCAAACCTGCAAAGAAGTATTCTGATATATCAGGACTTCCTGTGAGTATAAGTTGCTAGTCTTATAGACAGAGACAAATTATGTTAGGAAGGCACTTTGATGTATTCAGTAATATTTTATTTTAAATTTGAAAATTTTTATTTTTTTTTCCTTGTAGCTGCACATTGATACTGCCAGTGCTACTGTATAGCATTTGGTTCCTACGGAGGGTCGACAACACTGCTGAATTGCAGCAATGTTGTCAACCCTCTGATCCACATTTCCTAATCCTATACAGCAGTGATGTCATCCTTGCCGTCTCCTTTATCTCTTTCACTGCTGGACACAGCCTCCCACTTTTCATCCCTGGAAACTTGACCATCTTTACTATTTTTCACTTTTTGGTATTTTTCACTTACAGCTCGGAAAGTTAGTAACATCTTAACTGTCACTGTTTATATTGGGAGCTGGTAAGACGGGCTCCCAATCATGTAACCGCTGTGACTGCCAATCAAAATGCTTACATGATCAGGAAGACTAGGAAACCCTTTAAAGGACCAGTGGTAAGGGGTTAAGCTAAAAACATTGAAGCCAGCTTCATACCTTTGCTTTGTGGTAATTTGCAATCTGCAGTGTAGTGAGTTGCGGTACAATTCGTTTTGAATTGGACCACCACAATTCACTAAAGCTGTGTGAAATAACGTGTTCAAGCATTGCAAAGATTTAAATGGGCTCTGTGAGATGTTGCCTGTGTTGGGTTGTGTACCCAATGTGCAGGGTAGCCAATCCGCGTCTAACTTCAGCTTATTCAATAAAAGTGTTATTAAACCCACACCAATAAAATCAGTCTGTATATGCAGTAAAGCATGCTTGTTATACTCACTGTGGAACCTAAGGGGTTAATCCTCCGCATTGTGTAAAAAGGCTGTTTGATCTTGGCTTCTCTGATCTCTCCCCCCCCCCCCCCCACCTGCTCCCAATAATTTCCTGATAACACAGAGTCTATGGAGTCAGGCTGCACATGCTCAGTTTGGTGTGTATTGCTAGAGAGAGATTTTTTTTTTCTTGGGAGGCTGCATGTGATCGGCACAGGGCCGTTCGGCACTGTTTTTTTTTTTTTTTTTTAAACACCTTTAACTTAAGTACTGTCACTAGGGGACAAAACTTTTGTGACAGGTATCATAATAGGCCACCACGGTTTGCAAGAAAGAAATTTGCAAAATTCCCCCATCAACACAGACAGTGCTGACGGGAATTGCCTGCTGCCGGTGGGGATGGCTTCCGTTGAAGGTAGTGAATATTGCCAGCATCTATAGCAGCCACTTGCGATAATTGCGAGCAAATCCAGCAGGCTGGTTGTACCCAAGTTGATTTATCGATCAACTTGGTACATTCAGCCTACCCCTTAAAGTGGTTGAACAGCCTATACACATTTACCTACAGGTAAGCCTAGATTAAGGCTTACCTGTAAGTGCTGGAAATATCCCCTTAGGCTAGGTTCACACTGCTGCAAATTCTTTTACGAATTTGAGCCGTTGCGATCGCTCAAATTCGCAAGTCATTAAAATAACATTGTTTTCTCTAGTCGTCTGTCCAGGACAGCACTAGAGAGATAGGCTCCACCTCCGGAGGCAGGAAACACATCATACCGATCTTTAAAGGGCGGCTTCCGTCCCTCGTCCTCAGTCTTTGTGTTTCCTCCACCGGAGGAGGAGGCTGGATGGAGCTCTCCTTCCCCTAAGCCGAGGCAGACTGCTAGAGGAAGGGGGAAGGAGGTCTGCGATACCTGAGAGGTGGCAGGCTTTGTTGGGTCCCCCGGTCAGGCTGCAGTGAAGCTGATACCGGCGCAATCCTCCGGTATAGCCCGAGGGGGGCTGACGTTCCCCGCAGGACATCCTGGCATCTGCCGGCCAGTTACTGTGGTCTCTGGCGTGTGTCCAGCGGGGGACGGGCGTAGGCCTCGAGTTCCGGCCTGTGGAACGCAGGAGGAGGGCGGGGACTTCCGGCGCAACACTTCCGGTTCCGGGTCGCGCGGCGAGCGTGGACGCTGGGGCCATGGCGGGAATTTTAAAAAAACGCCGGCCACAAGATAGACGGTTCCTTGAAGATGATCCAGCAGCTGACTACAGAGGTAGGAGACAGCATGGAGACAATGGAACCAGGTGGCAGTGGTGCCGGCCCAGCTCAGGTAGGCAGACACTGGGGTGCCCTGGACCTACAGGGCTGGGGAAGGGGGGGGAAAGGTAATACCCCCCCTCCTTCAGCGACAGGATCCGGGCTAAAGAGCCATGCGAATCCTGTCAGCAGCTGGTGGGGGTGCACATCGGTGTGGTGAAGGTACAATCCCCGATTGTCTAAAGGGTTTCTGACTACTTGCCCTGATTTCTTCTCTCCTCCTCTTTCCCAGGCTCAGCCTAAAGACCCGGAGAGGTCAGGGGGGAAGAAGAGGTGTCCGTCATGTACGAACAAACTAAAGGAGGGATGGAGCAAGCCCCTTTGTAAACCCTGTATTGACAAATTGGTTTACAAGGAGGCAACAGGGGCATGTAAAGAACTAATTGCTGGGGTTCAGAAAGAAATGAAGACCATTAAATCAATGCTGGCAAGCCTTGAAACCCCAAAACCACCAGCTGCAGCCCCCCCTGATTCGGCCCCAGAGGTGGGTGACGCATCAGACGGAGGGGAACCAGATTCCTTGGACGAGCTAAGTGAGGCGGCTTCATCCAGAGATATTCCGAACCAGGGGACAAGTTCGCCCAGATACAGGCTCTCACTCGAGGAGGTGGATGCCTTATTAGGGGTGATATATGAGACTCTCGATATCAAAGAAGAGCAGGCTTCCTTGTCCTTGCATGACCAGATGTACCAAACCCTGAAAGAGGGTCAGAACAGGGTATTTCCGGTACATAGTACACTGGCAGATTCTATTAAAAAGGAATGGCGGGAACCAGAGAAAAAATTGTTTTTTCCCAAAAGTCTGAAGAGGAGATTTCCCTTCAGTGAGGATTCCTCCTGTATCTGGAACAAAGTGCCCAAAGTGGATGCAGCTTTTTCCCAGTGTTCCAAGTCAACAGACCTCGCCTTTGAGGACATGGGTGTCCTTAAGGAACCTATGGACAAAAGGATGGAGGTACTGCTGAAAAGGTCATGGGAAGTAGCCATGACAAGTTTAAAGCCAGCAATGGCTACAACTATAGTGGCTCGTAACTTGGAGGTCTCGCTGGACCAGCTACAAAACCATCTGGAAAGTGGGACCTCCAGGAAGGAGATTCTTGATTCCCTGCCTATGCTACACAAGGCGGCGGGCTATATGGCGGACGCATCCGCGGAGTCGGTCAAGCTATCGGCAAAGACTGCTGCCTTAATCAATTCCTCACGCAGGGCTTTATGGCTAAAGTCCTGGTCGGGAGACCCGGCATCAAAAATCAGACTATGTGGCATCCCATTTGAAGGAGACCTTTTGTTCGGGCAAGATCTAGAGAAAGTGCTAGACCGTACTGCCGACAAGAAAAAGGCCTTCCCGGTCAAAAATAAAAGGGTTCAGGGGAAACGTTTTTTTCATCCCCAAGGACAAAGGCCGATTCAGGGGCAGGCCCCTAAGGGGTTGACCTCTGGGAAGCAGTGGGGAAAGGGTGAGCAGAAAGGTGTCCTGTTTTCCTCTCCTAAAAAGACCACCAAATCCCAGTGACTTAGTTCCAGTGGGAGGGAGATTGGGGCAGTTCCTCCCACAGTGGGAAAAGACTACCCCAAATACATTTATTCGGAGGATAATCAGGGAAGGCTATCGAATTCAGTTCAGGGGCACTCCGCCCACAAGAACGTTCGTAACCTCTCCGCCCAGGGATTTTCAGAAAAGGACAGCCTTGTTGTCACAAATAGGCGACTTGGTAGACCAGGGGGTTCTTATCCCAGTGCCACAGCAGGAGATAAACCTAGGTTTCTACTCGCATGTTTTCATAGTGAGAAAACCGTCGGGCAATTTCCGCCTAATATTAAATCTGAAATCACGAAACAAATGGGTGGCTTACAAAAAATTTCGGATGGAGACAATCCTTTCGGTGAAGTCAATTCTTCCCCCGGATTGTTTCTTGGCCTCCTTCGATTTGAGGGATGCCTACTTACACGTCCCTATCCATCCGGAATCTCAAAAGTTTTTAAGGGTAGCAATCAGATGGGGAAAGCAGGTCCGACATTTTCAGTTCAGGGCCCTGCCATTCGGCCTGTCTTCATCCCCCAGAATATTTACAAAAATTTTGGCGGAGGCACTGGCCCCCCTGAGACTGGAAGGGATATCAGTCATCCCTTACCTGGACGACCTTTTATTTTTTGCACCCTCCGCGCTCCAACTGCAAGAGGATCTACGGGTGGCCATATCCTTTTTGGAAAAACTGGGGTGGTTAATAAATTGGGAGAAATCAAACCTAACCCCGACACAGGTCCTGCAGTACTTGGGCTTCCTAGTAAACTCAGTGACGCAGAAAATTTATCTCGCAGCGGAGAAAGTAAAAAAGGTAAAGGCTACGGCAGCCTTCCTTCAAAACAATCTGGCAATTTCTATCCGCTCAGCCATGTCGGGTTTGGGTGTCCTGACGGCAACAATCCCTGCGGTACCATGGGCAAGAGCCCATTTCAGGTGTCTTCAGGCAGATATTCTGAACAACTGGGACGGAACGCAGGAATCGTTGGACGCAACCTTCCACCTATCCCCAAAGACCAAAAGGTCTCTGGTGGTGGAGGGACGAAGAGAACCTAGTGCAGGGTCTGTTTTGGTCTCTTCCGGTGTCAGTCCGAATAACCACGGACGCCAGTGCCTGGGGCTGGGGGGCCCATTGGGGATCAAAGGTAGCCCAAGGGCACTGGGAAAAAGTGCAGTCCCAAAGGTCAGCCAATTGGAGGGAGTTGCAAGCAATCTGGGAAGCCCTAAGGGCATTTGTCGCGGAGCTGAAAAATCACCACGTACAGGTCCTCTCAGACAGTGTGGTAGCAGTCTCATATTTAAACAAGCAAGGAGGAACAAGGTGTCCATCCTTAATCAAGATAGCGAGCGCTATCTTGGCCTGGGCAGAAAAAAATCTGAAGTCCATATCCGCGGTCCATCTGAAGGGAGTGGACAATTGCCTGGCGGACTTTCTGAGCCGACACCAAGTGTGCGAATCAGAGTGGTCGCTAAACAGGGAGGTCTTCCAACTAATAATAGAGAAGTGGGGCATTCCCGAAGTGGACTTGTTTGCCAACAGGTCGAATGCCAAAGTTCCAGCTTACTTTTCGATAGAAAGAGAAATAGGGGCCAAAGGGATAGATGTCCTAGCCCAGAAGTGGCCGTTTCATCTATGTTACGCCTTTCCCCCGTTCAAACTTATTCCTCTTGTCCTGAGGAAATTTGTGCAGGAACGCACCCCAATGATCCTAGTGGTCCCGTATTGGCCAAAGAGGCCTTGGTTTTCCATACTGTTACGCCTGACAGCGGAACCCCCCCCTCATGTTGCCCGTAAGGAAGGATCTGCTATCCCAGGGCCCAGTCCTATTATCCAAGGTTCAGACCCTGAAGCTGTCAGCCTGGTGTCTGAAGAGAGTCTCCTGAAGTCTAAGGGGCTCTCGGATAGGGTAGTAAACACCATTCTTTCTAGTAGAAAGAAGGTTACCCAAGCGATTTATGTTAAAGTTTGGAAAAAAATTTGTTCATGGTTGGATACCAAAAAGGTGTCTGCAAGTATCCCAGCCATCTTGGAGTTTTTACAAGATGGTGCGGATAAAGGACTGGCCATTAGTACACTAAAAGTACAGGTATCGGCCTTGTCAGTTTTTTTAGAGCGACCCCTGGCTATAGATCCGCTAGTGAGCAGGTTCTTCAAGGGGTTAGCCAGAATTAGACCCATTCCATTTTAAGTCCTGCCAAAATGGGACCTGACGACAGTGTTGCAGGGTTGGGCTAAATGGTCACAAGAGAAAGAGCTGTCCCTAAAATGGGTCACGCTCAAATCTGTCTTTCTAGTGGCCATAACCACTGCGAGACGCATTAGTGAGCTGCAGGCACTTTCCATTAAGGAGCCTTTTCTACAAGTTTTTGAAGACAGGCTGGTATTACGGACAGACCCAGGTTTTTTGCCCAAAGTGGTGTCAAAGTTCCATAGGGCTCAAGAAATTGTTTTGCCTTCCTTTGTTGGGTCCCCAACCAATCTAAGGGAGACAGAATTCCACAATCTGGACGTGAGAGCCTGTGTCTTACAATATCTGGAGTTGTCCAAAAACATTAGGAAATCCAATGCTCTATTTATTTTGCATTCGGGAAAAAAATTGGGGTTTCAAGCTTCAAAAGGCACAATCGCAAAATGGATTAAGCAGGCTATTGTGGAAGCTTACAAAATCTTAGGAAAAGAATGCCCTTTTTCCCCCATGGCTCACTCCACACGGGCACTATCGGCCTCTTGGGCAGAGCGAGCTGGAGCAACACCAGAACAAATTTGTCGAGCAGCAACATGGTCAAATTACTCGACGTTCATGAAGCATTATAGATTGGACCTTCTCTCAGCGCAAGACCAAGCGTTTGGGAGGAAAGTCCTCCAAGCGGTAGTCCCCCCCCTAATCTGGTAAGTTCTCGCTGATCCTCTCTAGTGCTGTCCTGGACAGACGACTAGAGAAAACTAGAGTTAGACTTACCGGCAACTCTATTTCTAGGAGTCCTCCAGGACAGCAGGGATTCCCTCCCTATATGCTGTTATAATGGTGGACGAGTGTTTTTTTGTTGTTTCAGAAGCCGTTCCGGGGAAGTTCTCGGTTAAAAGACTGAGGACGAGGGACGGAAGCCGCCCTTTAAAGATCGGTATGATGTGTTTCCTGCCTCCGGAGGTGGAGCCTATCTCTCTAGTGCTGTCCTGGACGACTCCTAGAAATAGAGTTACCGGTAAGTCTAACTCTAGTTTTCCATTAGTGCCGTTCACATCAGTGCGGTGCGAATCTAAGCTGCGAGCAAAAAGGGTCCTGTGCGAGTTTGATCCGTGTGCGATGCAAATTCAGCTCTATAGACAGGCATTCCCTGAAATCGCGGCCACGAAATCGCAGTAAAATCGCGCGATTTTTGAGGTCGCAGTAGTGTGAACCCAGCCTAAATCTCCACGGTTTAGGAGATATTTACAATAGAACCGTGCGCCGATGTCTACGTTTCTATAGGGGTCATGCCGTGAATGGCGGCTCCTGCGCGAGAGTGACGTCACACGGCTCCAGCTAGTCACAGAGCCGGAAGGAAGAGGGGTGAAGATGGACGCCCGCTGCTAGTGGGGACAGTGGTGACATCGCAGGCTTCGGTTTCAGGTAAGTGGACACATAATGGCCTACTATGCGATGCATAGTAGCCCATTATGCTTTACCTTTGCAGGGAATTAAAGAGGAAGTAAAACCCATCAGGGTTTACTTCCTCTTTAATAATTCGAACCATCTATGGCTGGCCTTATGCCGCGTACACACTATCATTTTTCCCGTCGGGAAAAATGAAATTTTTTCCTTTGGACGAGAAAAACGATCGTCTGTGGGCTTTTTGCCGTTTTTCCCAACGGGAAAAACGGCATTAATCACGATGAGAAAAATTAGAACATGTTCTAATTTTTCTTGTCGTTTTTCCTGACATTTCTTCCGCGGCAGTGTTTCCCATAGGGAAACACTGCCGCGGAGCCCATAGACGATCGTTTTTCTCGGCATTTTAAAAAATGACGAGAAAAATGACCGTGTGTGGGGAACAAGCTGTTCCCTCGTTTAAAATGTCATTATTCACGGCGGTTTTTAAACCGCCGTGAATAATGATCGTGTGTACGCGGCATAAGTCCTATTCTGACTTGCTATGTGGTATTGTTTGGTTTTTGCCCATATTCTGGTGAATATGGGAAATTCTTCTAGGGCTTCAGATTTGAAGGGACATGAGATTCTAAAGCAAACCGTAGCCACTGCTTTTTGAGCCTTCCATATTTATCAAACACTTAAATGAAAGACGGCTTTCTACTTTTTTTCTTTCTTCCCAGACTAAGTAAAACATTATTTATGTTAACATCACAAGGTGGCTTTGAAAAGCTTTCGATTTCCCTGATATACAAGCAGAGATGGCAATCAAAACATAGTTTAGTTATGTGGCATAAATTTATTTGAAGGCCATGTATCCTGCTTGTACTCTTCAGACATTTTAATGAGATGTAAATATAATTTAGCTGAAGCCATATATTTACAAGTCATATCCTTTGGGAATGAGCATGTCTGTTTATGGCACAGAGTATTTTTTCACCTTGGTTGGCTGTTTTCATAATTACGTAAAACTGTAGGTTGTATTTTAAGTTTTAGTTTATATACACATCATATTTATCTGCTAAATGTTGTTTGCAACTTGTTCATCTTACAGATGATTTGATACGGAAGTTAGTCATGTTAAGAATCAGTCTGTCTATACAGTGAGAGTGTGTATATGCTTCCACATACAGTATAAACTATATTGAGCTAAGAATTTGTAAGCTGATTTTTTTTTCTAATTGTGGCTTCCTCTGGCTGAACTAATTAAATAAAAACTAACATCTGCTGAAGAAAAACATATTGCTATTAACCACCTCGCGCCCGCCGTACGAGTATATACGGCCGCAAGGTGGTTGTCAAATGCCGGGAGGCCGTTATTATACGGCCTCCTCTATTTGGCCACTGGGGGGCGCGCGAGCGCCGCCGGCGGCACGCACACACGTGCCCGGCGCTTCACTGCAATGCCGATGCGCGTGCCTGGCGGCCGCGATGTCCGCCAGGCACCCGCGATCGGCGGTTACAGAGACAAGGACATGGATCTCTGTGTGTAAACACAGAGATCCATGTCCTGTCAGGGAGAGGGGACCGATGCTGTGTCCCTTGTACATAGGGACACAGATCGGTCTCCTCCCCCAGTCAGTCCCCTCCCCCCACAGTAAAAATCACTAATAGGGAACACATTTAACCCCTTCCTCGCCCCCTAGTGTTAACCCCTTCCCTGCCAGTCACATTTATACAGTAATCAGTGCATATTTATAGCACTGTTCGCTGTATAAATGTGAATGGTCCCAAATTAGTGTCAAAAGTGTCCGATGTGTCCGCCATAATGTCGCAGTCACAAAAAAAATCACTGATCGCCGCCATTACTAATAAAAAAAAAAAAAATTATAAAAATGCCATAAAACTACCCCCTATTTTGTAAACGCTATAACTTTTGCGCAAACCAATCAATAAACGCTGATTGCGATTTTTTTTTACCAAAAATATGTAGAAGAATACGTATCGGCCTAAACTGAGGAAAAAAATAAAAAAAAAAAAAAAAAATTGGGATATGTATTATAGCAAAGTGTAAGAAATATTGCTTTTTTTTCAAAATTGTCGCTCTATTTTTGTTTATAGCGCAAAAAATAAAAACCGCAGAGGTGATCAAATACCACCAAAAGAAAGCTCTATTTGTGCGAAAAAAAGGACGTCAATTTTGTTTGGGAGCCACGTCGCTCGACCGCGCAATTGTCATTCAAAGCGTGACAGTGCTGAAAGCTGAAATTTCGCCTGGGCAGGAAGGGGGGTATATGTGCCCAGTAAGGAAGTGGTTAATGAAACAGAATCATTGCTGAAGCTGCTGCCTGTTAACTTCCTGGATTTACACAAACACACCTCCAGCTCTCATTGGCCCCCTTATGACACCTTCCTGGCAAACTCTCATGAGAGTGAGAGAGAGAGCTGTGCACGATGTCCTAAGCCTAGGCTTTTTACCAGACAAGAAACAGGAAGTGGGCTGTATAAGGTATTTACTGGCAGAAAATGTTTTACTATCCAAAGTTAAAACAACAAGGGCAGAAGATTTAATAGATGGAAAGATGAAAAGTTCCGCTTTCCGTATAAGTATCGACACTTGCCAGAATCCAGTAGTTCTTACTACAGCCACTTTTAGAATCTGTTACTATGGCTGTGAAAATTTCTAACATAGAACTAGTGGTAATTAGTTGGTGTGCTGGGGCGAAGGTGTTGTGTGTTCATTATTTTATTAAAGAATAATTCCAGGCATTTGTTTATTAGACTGGTCCAAGCTTGACCAATGTAACCATGTACAATGTCACTATGTATATACCATACCTTGAAAATATTCAAAAGAATCAAACATAGAGTAGTTCTTATGATAAAATATCAAGTGATATAAATCCGGTGAGCTCCCTGCTATAGTGCTTCAATCACCCAGTGCGACCTCCACCAATGTCAGAAAAATGCACTCATCAGATACTGTTGCTGTCTAATATATAGAACAGCAAAAATTGCATTTGATGAGATCCAGGTCATCGAAGGTATGCAGTCATCATTAGCTCACACTTATATCCGAATCACAGGACCCCCTTCAGGATGTATCCAAGTGCATGGATCGTGACCTGGAAGTTTTATTTCTCATGGAAAAAACAGCTCAGCATATCCCATCTGTAGTAATAAGTCACCAATAACAAAGAAGAAAAAAACCTCATGGTGCAGTATTTATTGGTGAACCAGCATAAAAACAAACGCATAAAACAATTGTGCCCAATAGTGATAATGGCGGCAGGACCTCAAATGCAAAACATCATGTGTGAAATGGTAAGCTTGCATGAAGCGCAGCTAATCTGAGACAGAGTGGTGGCAAGGACCTCAGGCGTTGTATAGTAATAAACCTCTACAGCTGTTTTGCGCACACACACATCATCAGGAGTATAAAAAGTTTTGCAGGCATAAAGGAGCAGTGATTTATATAGCCAAGGTACATAGGTAATGCCCAGGTGCATGGGAAATTCATGGGGCACCTGAGCATTTCCTATGTACCTGGGCTATATAAATCACTTCTCCTTTATGCCTGCAAAACAGTGGAGGCCGCACTGGGAGGAGGGAGATCACCTGAATCATATCACTTGATATTTCTTCATAAGAACTATTTTATCAAAATATTCAAAAATAATAAAACACTGTTGGACTCCCTTCCATAACACTTCAGGTATATTTTTTTTTATATTTTGCTGAGCACTGCATTTTTTCTTTTGTTGTTATCACAGTTTTTTGTACACTAATTGCTAGTAGCTATATACCATTAAGCGCTGACACCATTTTTCTTTTTTTATATACCATACCTGGCTGATGCCCTTGGAAGCTGGAACTCACCGAAGTAGACACCACTACTTCAGTGATCTCCTATTTGCTTCCAGGTCCAGCACCGAGCAGCTGTTCGCCTTCATTGTGAACATAGGAGGCTGGCTGTTCGGCACAGACACCATTAAGAAAATGCTTTGCATCTTCCTAAAGAGGAGAGCTGTGCATGATGTCATAAGCATAGGCTACCAGACAAGAAACAGGAAGTGGGCTGTATAAGATATTTACTGGCAGAAAAAAATATGTTTTACTATCCAAAGTTAAAACAACAAGGGCAGACGATTTAATAGAAGGAAAGTTAAAAAACAATTACTGAAGTTCTGCTTTAATTATTGCACAGCATTTTCTGATTAGTTGAGATGAAGAAGCAGTGAAATCCTGCTCTCCACCTTGTCCAATCAGAGAATGTGTTTCATTCACAGAATGAGCAACCAACCTCTTGTGTTCACAGTGCATCAGGCTGGCTGCTTTTTTTTTTTTTTTTTTTTTTACATTTTCTTTACACAGGATTTGGGTATTCTTTGTAAAGTGATATTTCACCACATTCACTAAGCTCTTGGCAAACTTTCTCTTGCAAAGAGCAACTTCCCTTGCAAAATGAACAACCTACAGTATTTACCTTTAATAAATACACGCTAGTGTTCCAAATACCTACTTTCTTTTTCATACATCATGGGACACAGTCAGGATAATATTAATTACCTGCTTGGTTATACTCCATCTCCAGGTGAATTGACACTGGTAGACCAAAGGTCTTTAGACAGGAAGTGATCCCCTATATAACCCCTCCCATACAGGAAGTACTTCAGTTTTTTATCAGTGTCTGCAAGGTGGATGGCAGTTTGTTTGAGCTCTCTGAGCTCCAGGTCTCTAGTCCCACAAACAGTTTTAAACCACTTAAGCCCCGGACCATTTTGTTGCTAAAGGACCAGGCCACTTTTTGCGATTCAGCACTGCGTCACTTTAACTGACAATTGCGCGGTCGTGCGACGTGGCTCCCAAACAAAATTGACGTCCTTTTTTCCCCACAAATAGAGCTTTTTTTGGTGGTATTTGATCACCTCTGCGGTTTTTATTTTTTGCGCTAAAAACAAAAATAGAGTGACAATTTTGAAAAAAATTCAATATTTTTTACTTTTTGCTCTAATAAATATCCCCAAAAAATATATATAAAAAAGAAAAAAAAATTCCTCAGTTTCGGCCGACATGTATTCTACTACATATTTTTGGTCAAAAAAATCGCAATAAGCGTTTGATTGGTTTGCGCAAAAGTTATAGCGTCTACAAAATAGCGGTTCGTTTTATGGCATTTTTATGAATATTTTTTTTATTTTACTAGTAATGGCGGCGATCAGTGATTTTTTTTTTTTTTTTTTTTTATCGTGACTGCGACATTATGGCGGACACATCGGACACTTTTGACACCATTTTGGGACCATTGTCATTTTTACAGCGAGCAGTGCTATAAAAATGCACTGATTAATGTAAAAATGACAATGGCAGTGAAGGGGTTAAGTGTGACCTAGTGAGTGATTCTTACTGTTAAAGGGCGTGACACGTCACTGATCGTTGTTCCCTATGACAGGGAACAGACGATCACTGACAGTGCCACTAGGAAGAACAGGGAAAGGTTTGTTTACACTTACCTCTCCCTGTTCTTCAGCTCTGTGACCCGATCGTGGGACACCGGTGGCGATCGGGTCCCGCGGCCACGGAGTTCCCGACAGGGTCGCGAGCGCGCCACCCACGGCTTGCACATTAAAGGGGACGTACCTGTACGCCAATGTGCCTGCCCGTGCCGTTCTACCGACGTACATCGGCGTGCGGCGGTCGGCAAGTGGTTAAATAAATCAAGGGATTGACGATCGGATCCATTTGACACAGGCTTTATATGCTTAGATAAATCGTACCCGAGCCTCGCAAAGAAGACTCAAGATCCTGCAAGGTTTTGCCTGTAATGCGGCCTCCGGGCGCTGGACCCTGCAAAGTGGAATCCTGAACACAGCGCTAAGGCATTCCTGCAGGGTGCTGTACAGGTCCAAGGGAGTGGACCCTAAACATGAAAAGGGTACCCAGTCCTTGAAGGTCCTCAAGTGACATTAACCCGCCGTGATGGGTGAAGATTGGGCTCTTAGTTTTTAAGTGGCCCTGCGCCTGGACGGGTTTGTTACAATCACTGGGACACCCCATAATAATAATCAGTCAAGCTAGCTAAAGGCTGGACACCTGTGTGTGGTGACCATACGGGGGAGTTTTGGGCTAACTGTGGGTGTTTGCAAAGTGTACCCTTTTTTTTGCTTATGTCTGGCCGATTTTTACCTGTATGATGGCGCTTGACGGTGCACCATTTTGCCTTGGTTCACCATAGCGCACATGCGTTGGAAAAGAGTTGTTTGGTGGCCATGGCGCACGTGCATTCGCTAAAGCGCTGCTGGACTAGGCAGGTTGTTTGGCGGCCATGGCGCACGCGGCTTCACCGCACATGCGCAGTAGCCTTTATATGGGCGCACGAAGATTTGTCGTACACGAATACAGCAACGCCTGTTCGCCGGGACCGCGCACGTACAGAACGTTCTGGCGCACACCCAGCTTATTTAAGCTGTGTAGGTCAAGCATGCAGTGCTTCCAGAAGGCAGCTGTGGGACACAGAGCATGCTCTGAACAGACCCTTGCAGCGATTCATTTTTCCTTACCCTGGTCACGTGAGTCAACAGGTGTTGCTTGGCAGGCTAAAGGTGCTTAGCAGGATTGTTGCATAGGGGCTTGGTGAGCCCTAATAAAAGGGTCTCCCTTCTGAGGTGTTTTAATACTACACCCAAGTACTCTTTTTGTGGCTAGTAAATGTCTTAAAAAAAGAGGTGCGGGACTAAAACTACAGGGAAGGGCACACCTATGTTGTCAGTAGTTCCTGGTGAACCTAGTCGTATCCCTAGTGTTGTATCTCCTGAAGGACCAGAGGCTTCTGGGCAATCTGAGCCACTGCACCTATCTGGTATTGTGCCTACAGTCAACGCTGCTTCACCCTTTATCACCAAGGATGAACTGTCCTCGGCCCTAGCCGGGTTAGAGCACAGGATTGCTGGCATGATTGCCTCCATCCCGCAGGGTAGCAAGAAGCGTGACCGATCCCCCTTTCCCGGAGCCTCCTAGTCTGGAGCAGAAATAGGATGAGGATGGGGAAGAGCTAAAAGCTCAGGATTCAGTGGAGTGCACGGCAGAAGAGTTTGCTTCCGAGCAATCTGGACAAGAAAATATCCATTTGATGTCTGCCTCTCAGTCGCAGAGGCTTTTGATCCTGACTCTGATCGACATGGTTTGTTCTGCCTTTAAGTTGCCTCTTGCAGAAGCGACAGAGCCCCCCCCCCTGGTCCTCTTTGGGATCCCTGAGGCCTCTTCAGGCTGCACAGGCTTTCCCCCTACACCCCCTGTTAGAACAGGCAGTGTATGCAGATTGGGAACATCCTGACAGGATTTTTGTTCCCTTTCCCTTTTATATCCCATGGATGAAAAGTTTGTTAAAAAATGGAGCATGCCATCTGTAGATGTAATGGTCTCTTCCTTAAACAAGAACTTAACTTGTCCGGTAGATAACGCACAGGGCTTGAAAGACCCTGTTGACAAGGAATTGGAGTTATTAAAGGCTTTCTTTCCTTTGGCCAGTTCAGCTATTCAGCCAGCTGTTGCAGCAATTGGTATTTGCCAGTCCGTAAAGGATCAGGTCAAATGGGAGGATGATCTGCCTGAAAGTAAGACAGACGTGCTGTGTTTTGCTGTTGATGCCTTTTAAAGGATTCAATACAGCAGGTTTCTTGTTTGGCTGTCTTGTCTGTACATATGCACAGACTTTTATGGCTTAAGAACTGGTCAGCCGAGCTTCCTTGTAAGAAGTTATTGGCAGGTTTCCCCTTTCATGGGGAACGTTTATTTGGCGATCATATGTACAAATATATCCAAAAGATTTCCGGAGGGAAGAGTTCTCTACTTCCTGTGAAGAAAATCACCAGACATCCCTCGTTTAAAACCTCAGGGACTGCTTCCTCAAATGTCTTAGCATCAAGGCGATTCCACCGCCAACAGGGCGCTAGGGCAAGCCACAAGGCCAGGGCCAGAAAAAGCCCTGGGTCCAAAACTCTTCTAAACCCAGCACCAAGCCCTCCTTTTGAGGAGACGCCCCCCACTCCATCTGGTGGGGGGTAAGGCTGCTGCACTTTGCGGTCATATGGAGAACAACCATTCAGGACGAGTGGGTCACCTCAATTATATCTTGCGGTTACAAGCTGGAGTTGCGGGGGGTTCCCCCTCTGAGATTTTTAAGATCCAGTGTTCCCTCAGATCCTCCAAAAAGAAACTTATTGCTTCAGGCACTCCATCATCTAGTGCATCAAGGAGTGATTGTAGAGGTTCCTGTATCCGAAAGGGGCACAGGGTTTTACTCAAACCTGTTTACGGTTCAGAAACGAAATGGGGACACAAGGCCCATTTTGGACCTAAGATCCCTGAACAAGTATCTATTGTTACAATCCTTTTGGGTGGAGTCTGTCCGATCAGTAGTAACCTCACTCCAGAGGGGAGACTTTCTAGCCTCCATCAGTATAAAAGATGAAAATTTACACAAACCTATCTTTCAGCCGCATCAGAGGTTCCTACGTTTTGCAGTAGAGGAACGTAATTTTCAGTTTGTGACTCTACCCTTCAGGCTTGCTACAGCTCACCGGGTGTTCACAAAGGTCCTAGCACCAGTACTGGGACCAAGGGCTCCTGGTGCTCGGGTATCTGGACAACCTCCTGCTCAGAGATCATTACAGGCTCTAGAACAGAGCATAATATACACAGTGTGGTATTTGAAAAGCTTAGGCTGGATCATAAATACCGAAAAGTCAGCCTTGAAACCAGCTCAAAGTCTAAAGTATTTAGGTCTGATCCTAGACACGGTCCAAGCAAGAGTATTCTTTCCACCTGTAAGGATCTGTGCCCTAAAGGTTCAGGTGCTTCAGATAAGGTGCACCAGACAACCCTCCATTCGGCTCTGTATGAGTCTTCTAGGGAGGATGGTATCCTCCTTTGAGGCAGTGCCCTATGCCCAGTTCCATTCCAGGCCTTTACAACAAAACATCTTGTTGGCTTGAAACAGAACAGAAAAAGCCCTGGATTACTCAATGTGCTCATCTCCTCAGGCACGCTTAAGCCTAAACTGGTGGTTGCAGGATCAGAACCTGTAAAAGGGAAAATTCTTTCAACTGGTAACTTGGAGAGTTGGAGGCTGGGGAGAGACCCTAGAGGGGCGCACCGCTCAGGGGAAATGGTCAGGGACAGAACAGATCCTGCCCATCAATGTCCTGGAATTACGGACAGTACATCAGGCCCTACGGTCCTGGACGGTGGAGCTTCAGGACTGCCCTATCAGGGTTCAGTCCAACAATGCCACTGCAGTGGCCTATATAAATCGCCAAGGTGGTAGCAGGAGTCGTTCAGCTCTAAAAGAGGTGAACCACATACTAGCCTGGGCAGAGGGGCATGTGACGATTTTATATCGGCAGTCCATATCCGGAGAGTAGAAAACTGGAAGGCAGATTATCTCAGCCGCCAGCAAATCTGCCCGGGGCAATGGTCCCTACACCCAGGGGTGTTCCAGGAAATTTGCCAATGTTTGGGAAGGCCAGAGGTCGACCTACTGGCATCCAGGTTCAACAACAAGCTACAGCAGTTTGTCTCCCGAACAAGAGATCCTCTGGCAATCGGAGCAGATGCTCTGATAGTTCCATGGAGCCAGTACTCCCTGGTGTCATGGATATGCATTAATGTCTGTCTGCCATCTTACCTTCCTCCTCATGTGTTCATCTAGAGACCAGACCTTCACCTGGCTTCCTTTATAATCTCCTCCCAGCCTGACTCCACCCCAGGCCCTATCACAGAACACTATATTAACCTGTGCACTGCAAGCCTGCTTTGCTGATCAACGTGTTTGTTAGGCATTGTGTGTTTGGGTTCCTGCCTGCCGTGTGCTACGTCTGTCTCTCTGTTACGTTATTGGCTTGTCCCCGACTATCCCTGTCTGCTCGTGACCCTTGACCTTCGGCTCGTTCTTCGTTATCCTTGTCTGCTTGTGGCCCCTGACCTTCAGCTTGTTATTCGGTTCTCTCTTATCGTGTGCTGCTGCTTCCCCTCTTTTCCCCTTATCCTACGGGGCGTGAGCTAGGAAACTCCAGGGGCCGCGACCTGGTCCCAGCCTGCAGCTAACATCCTCACCACTAGAGGCCCTGGAGAAGACCAGCTGGGTCTTAGACTCCGCGCCCTGGGGAATCTTGGCTCTAGCTTCCGTTTGGATCCCGGTTGTGCTCCTCTGGTCCCGCTTTCCACAACCACCCAGTTTCCTATCCGCAGAAGCCAGCCATAGGGTTCACTACCTCGCGGTGCACTCCTGTCCCCCTACGGTGTGCATCTGTCACCTGGCCACAGGTGATCCTGACACCTGGTTTATGCTTTCCCTTCGATCCCTCTCCTTCCACATTTGTTGCGCAGGATTCGGAGAGAGGGAGTTCCAGTCATTCTGGTGGCACCAGCCTGGCCCAGTTCCCAGAGATTGAGACTGACAATAGACGGGCCATGGACGCTTCCACAGCGTCCCAATCTACTGTCTCGAGGTCCTTTTATTACACCCCATTTTACAGTCTCTGTGATGGCATGGCTATTGAAGCCAGGGTGTTAAAGGACTGTGGCATCTCAGGACCAGTGGTGTCTACCCTAGTGAATGCTAGAAAAGCTGTCGCTAGCAAGAGCTTTCATAAGGTCTGGAAGACTTTTATATTGCTTGGTGTGAAGCCAGAAAACGGCATCCTCAGGAATATGTGATTGGGAGAATTCTCTTTTTTCTACAGTCAGCTGTGGAAATCAAATTGGCTTTGAGTACAATCAGAGGTTAAGTTATGGCTCTATCAGTATTCTTCCAAAGGCCTTTAGCCTCCCATTCACTGATCCAAACTTTTATGTACTCGCTTGCTTCCCCCCCCCATTAGGTCACCTATGTGTCCTTGGGACTTGAATTTGGTGCTGTCTGTGTTACAGAAGCAACCATTTGATCCTATTAAGGAAATTCCATTAGACTTGCTGTCATGCAAGCTAGCCTTCCTGATCGCCATCTCCTCGGCTAGAAGGGTGTCGGAGTTGGCGGCCCTTTCGTGCAGGGAACCATACTTGATCCTTCACCACGACAGGGTCATGTTACGACCTGTTCCATCCTTTCTTTTTCGTACATCACGGGACACAGAGCGACTTAGTCATTACTAATGGGTTATATAGTTTACCTTCAGGTGCTGGCACTGGCAACTTCCAAACCGGAAGTACCCTCCCCTATATAAGCCCCTCCCATCCGGGAGCACCTCAGTTTTTTGCCAGTGTCTAAGGTGTTGGCCAAAGAGTAACATGTGTTTTCACTGGGCTTGCGTACTGGTTCTTTTGGGCCTTAGTAAGCTGTTCCGGATCCCACCAAAAAAGCTTCATAGCTAAACGGTCGGTACCCGGGCCTTGCAGCAGAAGAGCAAGGTTTTGCCTGTAATGCCTCTCTTAGGAGGGCTGGACCCTGGGATCCAGAGCTCTGGTCATACCCACGACCAAGATGTTGTCTGTGCAGGGTGCTATACAGGTCCAGGGGAGTGGAATCCTTGGGAACCCGGTCCCTGAAGGTTTAATTACAATGCCTGCCGTGATAGGTGAAGTTTGGGCTTCTGTGGACCAAACAGAGTCCTGCGGCGGGGAACAGGTAAGTGGTGGCCCCCAGGAACTTGGTTCTATTGGGGGACCCCCAAGCCTAATTTGTCTTTCTGTCTGTTACCTAACGGTATTCCCGCTAATATCTGTGTATGCCTGTAACTACTGAAAATGTAAAATTTTAATAGTAGTCAAGAAAAAAAAAAAAAGGACCGCGGTACCTGTGTTAAACCACTAGAGGCCGCTGTGGTCCATTTTTCTTGTCATGTGGATCTTTGGTTTTCTCAAGTCAAAAGATCCAGGCAGTTGGTAAGTTTCTCTGTGGGAATCCACTTCCTCTGCCCTGTTGCTGCGCTCATCCACCGCACAGGCCCTCCGGCAAAAAGGGCCCTGGCTCCTAGTCCCTGTTTGATTTTCAAAAAGGGCGCCAATGGCGCACGGGCGCGGGCGCGTGCACGCGCCTCCTATGAAAAAAAAGGGGCGGGGCGGGTGGATGACGCTCGATGCGCATGTGCAGGCGTCCCAGCTTGTATAAAGACACAGTACAAGTGTCAGCTGGATGCAAACAGAGCTAGCAACAAACAGTGGCACACAGAGGCGGTTGATGCAGGCATCCCCATAGAAAGGCACTTTAGTGGACACCAGCTGGTATATAGCAGCAACTGTGTTAGACTATTACCAGCAAAATTGGTGTATGACGACGGGAATACCTCAGCTTTGTGCTTATAGGATATGTCGTCCAGACGCTCTGGAAATAGATCTTCCAAGAAGCGAAAGGGGTCTCCGTCGGGCTCTGAGGATTTTGGGCATGCTGTACTGCGCCAATCTCCCCTGAAATTTCAGAGGTCAGTAGCCGTAGGAACCCCGCAGGAGTACCTGGTACTGCGGCTGTCCCCAGTCCACCTGCTCCTGTATATATAACAGAGGAGGTTTTATCCTCAACTCTGGGAGGATTGGAAGAGAGATTAACAGCATTGATCGCTGCTTCCCTGTCACAGGAAAAGTGCGTCCGATCTCCGTCTCCTCCTGCAGAGTGCCTGTTAGTGGAGGAACAGTCCCAGAGATCGACCTACCTGAAGGGGATCAGGTGAGGTTGATAAAGCTATAGAGGAATCAACAGTGGAAGAACCTTTCTCAGCATCTCAGGCTGAAAGATTATGGGTTCAGTCTCTGACTAACATGGTCCGAGCAGCATTTTAAATGCCTCTGGCGGAACCATCAACCACTACTGTCTCCTCGCTGGGGTCGCTGAAAGCTCCCCAGACTGTCTGTTCCTTCCCAATCCACCCTTTATTGGAAGGGTTTATTTACCAGGATTGGGAGCATCCTGTAAAATATTTACTCCCCCCAAGAGATTTCCAGTGATCTATCCCATGGAGGATAAGTTCATAAAAAAAAAAAGATGGAGGGTCCCTACAGTGGACACAGCCATCTCTTGTGTAAATAAATCACTGACATGTCCAGTAGATAATGTTCCAATGTTCAAAGACCCAATAGATAAAAAATTGGAGTCTTTACTAAAATCTGCTTTCTCTACAGCAAGCATGGTGACACAACCTGCAGTAGCAGCGATTGGAGTCTGCCAAGCAATGAAAGATCAGTTGAAACAAGTCTTAAGGGACTTACCAGATCAGCAGGCACTTGCCCTAGCTGACCTACCTAGAGCCTTGTGTTGCGGTGGACGCCATAAAGGATACAATCCAACAGGCATCCCGCTTTACGCTGTCTGTAGACATATGCGTAGGCTTCTATGGCTCAAAAAACTGGTCTGCTGAAGCTCCCTGTAAGAAATTGCTGATTAGCTTCCCATTTCATGGAGAACGCTTATCTGGAGATGATCTAGACAAATATATCCAGAAAACTTCTGCCGGTAAAAGTACACTCTTGCCGGTTAAGAACAAGGGTAGAAGTCCTTCTTTTAAAGGAGTTGTAAAGGTACATTTTTTATTTTCTAAATAGGTTCCTTTAAGCTAGTGCATTGTTGCTTCACTTACCTTTTCCTTAGATTTCCCTTCTAAATATTTTTTTTCTTTGTTTTCTTTGTCTGAATTTCTCACTTCCTGTTTATCCTCAGTAAGCTGTTCAGTAAGCTGTTCTGGATGACTCCACACCACTCGGATGATGGTGTGGAGTTCAGTGAGGAGAAACAGGAAGTGAGAAATTCTGACAAAGAAAACAAACCTTTAGAAGGTAAATCAAAGGAAAAGGTAAGTGAAGCAACAATGCACTAGCTTAAAGGAACCTATTTAGAAAATAAAAAATGTACCTTTACAACTCCTTTAAGAGGCCTACTTCTCCAGTCCCTGGCACATCGGCTGTGAAACAGTTCCGACGGCCTCCGCGGTCAAATCCAGGGGGCAGAAATCAGGGACAATCACAGGGTAACAAGAAATCCTGGGTCAAGAGAGGTACAAAACCTCCCCTCAAGTCATGAAGGGTTGCCCCCACTCAATCGGGTGAGGGGAAGACTTCAGTTGTTCACAGAGACCTGGCGGGACACCATCAGAGATGGGTGATCTCCGCAGTAAGTCTGGGATACAGGCTGGAGTTAAAAGACATTCCTCCTGCCCATTTTATAAGGTCAAACATGCCAAGCGATCCCCAGAAGAGTGGATCCCTCCTTCTGGCACTAGAGCAACTATTGCCCCAAGGGTAATCATGAAGGTTCCCTTGGAAGAAAACGGGTTCGGGTTTTACTCGAACCTTGTCACAGTCCCCAAACCAAATGGGGACATGAGGCCCATATTAAATATAAAAGGGCTAAACAAGTTCCTACATATCAGGACTTTTTCGGATGGAGTCGATCCGATCGGTGGCCACCGCCCTACAATGGCAGGAATGGTTAGCCTCCATCGACATAAGGGATGCTTATTTGCATATTCCCATCTGTCCGGCCCACCAGAAATTTCTACGCTTTGCAGTAGAAGGGCGCCATTTTCAGTTCAGAGCCTTACCTTTCGGTCTGGCCACAGCACCACGAGTGTTCACAAAAATTCTGGCCCTACGATTGGCCAAACTAGGAACACAAGGTGTAACGATAATGGCATATCTAGACGACTTGTTGCTGATAGACCACTCAGTGAAAAAAACTAGAAGTGGTCGTTCACAAGATAATCAAGTATCTGGAATCTCACGGTTGCATTATCAACCGAGACAAGTCAGCCCTAAAACCAGTCAAAAGCCTGGAATACTTGGGGGCTAAGACTGGATTCAAATCGGAGAAAGATTTTCTTACCTCCAGAGAAGGTGTCGTCTTTGAAAGATTTGACCCACTTAGTGGGTACAAAAAAGAAAAACCATCCATACGCCTGTGTATAAGGCTGCTGGGAAAAATGGTGGCTTCTTTCGAAGCAGTACCCTACGGTCAATTCCATTCAAGGAACTTGCAGAGGGCCATACTGTCAGCCTGGAACAAAAAAGTTCAGGCTTTAGACTTACCAATGTCCCTGTCCCCTTCCGTTCGCAAGAGCCTCCATTGGTGGTTGGTGCCAGAATCTGGAAAAAGGGAAACCCTTCAGTCCGGTTTCTTGGAAGGTGGTCACTACAGATGCCAGCCTCATAGGCTGGGGGGCAGTACTGGAGCAATGGTCTCTCCAGGGCAAGTGGTCAGAAGCAGAGAAGGCCCTGCCCACCAATCTCTTAGAGATACGAGCAGCCCGGTATGCCCTAGTAGCATGGACATCCAAACTCCAAGGGTCACCTGTCAGAATTCAATCAGACAATGCCACAGCAGTGGCATATATCAATCACCAGGGTGGCACCAGGAGTCGTGCAGCCCAGAGGGAAGCGAATTGCATCCTGGAATGGGCAGAAAGGTATGTCACAGCCATATCCGCGGTTTTCATCCCAGGAGTGGAAAATTGGAGAGCGGACTTTTTAAGTCGCCAGCAATTATGCCCGGGGAATGGTCTCTTCACCCCGAGGTTTTCCAGGCAATATGCCAGCGCTGGGGAACACCGGATGTAGATCTGCTAGCATCCAGATTCAACGCAAAGGTGGACAGATTTGTGTCTCGCACAAAGGATCCCCTATCTTGCGGTTCGGATGCCCTAGTGTTCCCTTGGGATCAGTTCAAGCTGATATATGCATTCCCACCGCGATTAATCCGCAGAATCGGGGTAGAAAAGAAACCAGTGATTCTGGTGGCTCCAGCGTGGCCCCGAAGGGCATGGTACGCGGAGATTGTAAAAATGTCAGTGGGAAGTCCTTGGACCCTCCCACATCGTCCGGACCTGCTTTCGCAAGGACCGATATACTACCCTTCCTTACCAGCCCTAGGTTTGACGGCCTGGCTATTGAAGCCCACATTCTAAAAAAGAGAGGGCTCTCTAATCCTGTGGTATCTACCATGATCAATGCCAGGAAGCCGGTATCCAGGCAGATCTATTATAGGATCTAGAAGGCGTACATCACGTGGTGTGAGGCCAGGAAATGGCATCCACGTAAGTACGTAATAGGTAGGATTCTGGACTTCCTACAGTGGGCTGTACATAGGAAGCTTGCCTTGAGTACTATCAAGGGTCAGACGGCCTTGTCAATATTTTTTCAAAGGCCCTTGGCTTTGCATTCATTAGTCAAAGCCTTCATACAAGGAGTGATGCGTATTAGCCCTCCGGTTAGTATTCCCATATGTCCATGGGACTTAAACCTGGTTCTGTCGGTTCTACAGAAACAACCATTTGAACCATTGTGGCACATTTCCTTGGTTCTTTTCACCAGGAAATTGATTTTCTTAGTAGCCATTTGTTCGGCTAAAAGAGTATCGGAATTAGCCGCCTTGTCCTGTAAGGAGCCATATCTGGTTATCCATAAGGACAGAGTAGTATTACGTCCTCATCCAGCCTTCTTCCTAAGGTGGTATCGAGGTTCCATTTGAACCAAGATGTGGTTCTTCCTTCCTTTTTCCCCAAACCTAGTTCGGTAGAGGAAAAGTTATTGCATTCTTTGGATGTAGTAAGAGCAGTTAAAGCTTATCTTAAAGCCACTGCTCAGATTCGTAGAACGGATACTTTGTTTGTTCTGCCGGAAGGCCCCAGAAAGGGTCAGGCAGCATCAAAAATCTACTTTAGCCAAGTGGATTCGACAGGTCATAATACAAGCCTATGGCTTGAAAAGGAGACCGCCTCCGTTCAAAGTTAGGGCGCACTCCACAAGAGCAGTTGGAACTTCATGGGCAGTGCATCACCAAGCCTCCCTGGCTCAAGTCTGTAAGGCCACAACATGGTCCTTAGTACACACGTTTACTAGATTCTACCAGGTAGACGTCAGAAGTCAGGAGGATGTCGCCTTTGGGCGCAGTGTGTTGCAGGCCGCAAAAGAGCCTTATGCCTGATGGCGCCCAGCTTATGTATAGTGTATCCCTCCCCTCATTGGGCATTGCTTTGGGACGTCCCATTAGTAATGACTAAGTCGCTCTGTGTCCCGTGATGTACGAAAAAGAAAAAGGGATTTTTATAACAGCTTACCTGTAAAATCCTTTTCTTGGAGTACATCACGGGACACAGAGCTCCCACCCCTCTTTTTGGGACACTTATTGCTTTGCTACAAAACTGAGGTGCTCCCGGATGGGAGGGGCTTATATAGGGGAGGGTACTTCCGGTTTGGAAGTTGCCAGTGCCAGCACCTGAAGGTAAACTATATAACCCATTAGTAATGACTAAGTCGCTCTGTGTCCCGTGATGTACTCCAAGAAAAGGATTTATAAAAATCCCTTTTTTTTGCCAAAAGTGGTGTCGGCCTTTCTTTTAAATCAGGACATTATTTTGCCTTCTCTTTTCTCTCCGCTTAATTCGGCAGAAGAGAGACGACTGCATTCTTTGGATTATTTTGTCTAGATCTGTGGAGATACGAGGATCAGACTCCTTTTTTTTTTTTTTTTTTACCAAAAGGACCCAAGAAGGGGCAGGCAGCTTCCATTACCAATTGGGTCCGTCAATTGATAATTCAGGCCTACGGTCTGAAACATAAAGCTCCTCCCTTTAGGGTTGAGAGCTCATTCTACCAGGGGTGTAGAAACCGCCTGGGCTTTTCGCCATCAGGTATATGTGGCTCAGATTTGTAAGTCTGCTACCTGGTCTACAGTGCATATGTTCACAAAATTTTACCAAGTGGATGTTCGAGCAGCCGAGGATTCGGCTTTCGGCCACAGTGTGCTGCGGGCTGCCGTATAAGTTCTGATGGCTATTGTTTGGCAGGGTGTCTCCCTCCCCTCAAGGCTATTGCTCTGGGACGTCCCAACAGGTAATGAATATTAGCCTGACGTTGTGTCCCATGATGTATGAAAAAGAAAATAGGATTTTTTCATCATACTTACCTGTAAAATCCTTTTCTTTGAGTACATCATGGAAAACAGAGATCCCTCCCATCTTTTTGAGGATTCAGTGCTTGCTACAAAACTGAAGTACTTCCTGTATAGGAGGGGTTATATAGGGGATTACCTACTTTCATTCAAGACCATGTTGCAAAAATGAATACACCCCAATGAAAGTCTTAGGAGCAGCGCTAAATTTTAAACAAAAATCCTAATTAACAATAATTCAACTACAGGTGAGTCTAACTATTCATTAAACAGGTGTCCAGCAGACAGTTGATTATAAAAGGGCATTACTTAACAAAGAAATCCCCTTCCCATGTTATGCTTTAAGCAATGGCACCACATGGAAGAGAAATGTCACAAGGCCTGAGAAAGGAAATAATTTTTTTTACACAAGAAAGGTGAAGGCTACAAGAATATCAGCAAAGCTTTACTTATGAGTTGGAATACTAAAGCAAAAGTGATACAAAAATATATCAAAGATGAAACTGCAACCATCTCACAGAGAGACGACCAGACCGTCCATGGAAGTTAACACCTCGTCAGGAGCATCTTCTGATAAGGGTTGAAGAAATCACCATGCAAGTTCACTGCAATTAACTAAAGAATGAGAAAACCAAACTGGGGTGATTTTTTTCCCGTGACACCATACGGTGTACACTGTAGAGGAATGCTATGCATGGATGTCTTCCACGAAGGAAGCCTCTCCTAAAGCCCATGCACAAAAACACCCGCCTAGAATTTGCCAGGGCCCATGCTGAGAAAGTGTGAGACCAAGATAAATGTTTTTGGAACTGATGGCTTCAAAACTGTATGGCGTCGCAAGGTGAGGAGTACAAAGAAAAATGTATGGTGCTTACAGTAAAACATGGTGGTGGCAGTGTCCTTCTATGGGGCTGCTGGTGTTAGGGAGATGAATTTCATTGATGGTATCGTGAATTCACATATGTACTGCTCTATATTGAAAGAGAAGATGCTACCATCACTCCGTGCCCTTGGTCGTCGTGCACTTTTGCAATATGACAATGATACAAAACACACATCTAAGGCCACTGTTGCATTTCTGAAAAACAGGTTGAAAGTGATTCATTGGCCAATTTTGTCTCCTGATCTGAATCTGAACACCTATGGGGATTTCTGAAGAGACAAGTTAAGCATCACTCTCCATCCAGCATCCAGGCTCTAAAAGAGGTTGTTCTTGAAGAATGGAAAAAGATTCTGCAACATCTATGTTGCAAACTTTTCATTGCGATATTTTACTTTTCAAAAGGGGTGCACTCATTTATGCTGAGCACTGTATATGTCTTTGGACAAGTGCAGTGATATCCGGATCATGGCTGCAGCCATAATTGTGGTATCATTTTTTTAGAGTAGACGATAAGCTTTCATGTAAATGTGATCCAAGTGGTTCTACAGGGAGCACAAGACCAATGCTACCTGTCACTTCAGATGCACTAGGAAGAGTGGGAGGAACTTCCATTGTTCTCCTCCTCTGTGATGTTAGAAACTGGAAGCAGCAGGGATTTCATCACTTCAGGTTTTGGTTGGTTGTTACCAGCTTGTAAAGCGGCCAATCAAACGGTTTCATCAGCAGCTTTGCATGACAGAGAAGAGATCAGGGTTCTAATAGATCCTAGACCTATCCATAAATAGAACCTGTATGGCCCATGTTGGGCATCCCTTGTAATAGCAATATTGTTCAATTAAAAAAAATGAAAGCGGAACTTTTATCCATAGCAACGATTTGATAAAAATGACTGTTCTTTAATAAAAGCACTTACATTCCACATTAATAATTATGCTACCAAAATTAGTGTGTGCTCTAAATTGTCTCCAGCTTTGCTACTGTTACTTCTTGCTGGAGACTGCCATTTTGTTGAAACCCAGTTACTTCCTTATTGGAAACTCTCCTCTCTCCTTGGTCTCTCCTTGGTCTCAAAACCTGTCACTTTATTTAAAATGCAGTATGTACATTCCCAGCCTTGATTGTATGTCATGGCACAGATAGAGAGGAAGGTTGACAGAAGCTTTACAGATCAGACACCATCCTTGTAAGCTTAACTGTTTTGTATCTCCCTGGCAGCAGTGTTTGTCCTGTTGCCTCTCCTGGTTTTCTTTTCTCCCTCCCTAATCTTCAGCAACAGTAAATCTTAGAGAAGTATTTTTTTTGCTAGTCCATACTTGCCTCAGTGGATGCAGCATCAGACTGATGATGCATCTGTCCCCAGGCATCTCTGCACTGAGAACCCAGCCACCGAACACCGCCGATGGCTCGGTTCTCACTCCTTCCCGAGCAGAGCGTTGCTGACTGTCAGTCAGCATCACTTCTGCTCTACTTCTCTGCGCTTATTGAAGTGCTGAGCTGTGGAGGGGCGGGGAGCGGCCATATCGGCGTCCCAGCGGCTTGCTGAGACTGCCATCAATCAAGGCAGCTGGCGGATCCAGACTTGGAAGTCGGGTTGACGTGCTGCCTCGACTGATGGCAGTGAAGTCAGCGGAGAGCGGACTTCAGACCGCGCTCCGCTAAAAATGGGTCACAGGAGTGAAAAACTAATTGCAGGCTAGACTTCTCATTAAAAGCTGTCAGCTGATCTGCCTCTAGTGGCTCTGATATTAGGCACATTCCCGAGAATAGAGATCAACTGAGCATGTGCAGAGCAGGGTACAATACTGGATTTTAAACGGTATAGGCACTTCTTTTTATTTTTACGTAGATCAGGCTGGCCCTCTTTGCAGGTATAGCTATCAGTATATAATTTTCAGTCTAAAGTTCAACTTTAAATTGATTAAATCACCCCTGTCCCCCCCCCCCCCCCATCTCATGCACAAATGTGAATGTGGACGTAGATCCCATGTGCATATGTAAACAGTGATTGCAACACACATTTGAGGTATCACTGTGAACGTCAGAGTGAGATTAATAATTCTAGCACCAGACATCCTGTGTAACTCTAAACTGGTAACCTATGAAGGCTTTTAAGGTGTTGCCTATGAAAAATTTAATGCACCATAGTTTGTCGCCATTCCATAGACATGCACAAATTTAAATTGTGAAATGTTGGGTATCGATTTACTCAACGGAACATCATCTTTTGGATTTGACCAAAAACTAGGTATTTTATATTGTTTGTGGGCACTAAAATTCATTAAAGTGTATTTTTTTTTCTTGAAACTTTGCATTTGATAAACCGCTGCACAATTATTGTGCGACATAAAAAATTGTGAAACCCGCCATTTTATTCTCCAGGCACTTTACTTTTAGAAAATATATAATGTTTTGGTAATTTTCCAGCAAACAAATGCACATTTTTATGTGTGAGAAATTTAAGAATTGGCCTGGATGGCAAGTGGTTAAGTAGGTGTGTAAAGCATTATACTTCTAAATTGCTAAAAATGATCTCTAAATAAAGCTGAATGATACGACCTATTTATTTTCTTTGTGTTTCCTAGGCCAATTATACTGACCCTCAAAGTAAGCTTCGATTCAGCACAATTGAAGAATTCAATTACATCAGGATGCTTCCCACTGATGTTGTCACTGGATATTTGGCACTAAGAAAAGCAACCAGTATAGTATCGTGACCATCTAGAAATGCAATTTTTTTTATTATTATAAAATATTCTGTATTATAGAATTCATGCTGTAAAATGTATATGCATTTGTACATGTATACTGTACTATGCAAAACGATGAAATTAAAATTATTTCCTTTTTTTTTTTTTTGTTTACCATCTCTTTGTGTACTAAAATAGTTACTTCTACCATTAGCTTAATGCCAAAACAAACCTAAAACTGCAATGTAGTCTTACTGTGTCTGAAAAAAATAATAATAGGATTTTTATAACAGCTTACCTGTAAAATCCTTTTCTTGGAGTACATCACGGGACACAGAGCGACATAGTCATTACTAATGGGTTATATAGATACCGTCAGGTGCTGGCACTGGCAACTTCCAAAACCGGAAGTACCCTCCCCTATATAAGCCCCTCCCATCCGGGAGCACCTCGGTTTTGTAGCAAAGCAATAAGTGTCCCTAAAGAGGGGCGGGAGCTCTGTGTCCCGTGATGTACTCCAAGAAAAGGATTTTACAGGTAAGCTGTTATAAAAATCCTATTTTCTTTCTCGTACATCACGGGACACAGAGCGACATAGTCATTACTAATGGGATGTCCTAAAGCAATGCCAAATGAGGGGGGGGATACACCATATATAAGCTGAGCGCTATCAGACATGAGGATCTTTTGCGGCCTGCAACACACTGCGCCCAAAGGCGACATCCTCCTGACTTCTAACGTCCACCTGGTAGGACCTAGTAAACGTGTGTACCGAAGACCATGTTGCGGCCTTACAGATTTGAGCCAGGGAGGCCTGGTGATGCACTGCCCATGAAGTTCCAACTGCTCTCGTGGAGTGCGCTCTAACTTTGAACGGAGGCGGTCTCCTTCTCAAGCCATAAGCTTGCATAATGACCTGTCGAATCCACTTGGCTAAAGTAGATTTTGACGCTGCCTGACCCTTTCTGGGGCCTTCCGGCAGAATAAACAAAGTATCCGTTCTGCGAATCTGAGCAGTGGCTTTTAGATAAGCTTTAACTGCTCTTACTACATCCAAAGAATGCAATAACTTTTCCTCTACCGAAGTAGGTTTGGGGAAAAAAGAAGGAAGAACCACATCTTGGTTCAAATGAAACCTCGATACCACCTTAGGAAGAAAGGCTGGATGAGGACGTAACACTACTCCTGTCCTTATGGATAACCAGATATGGCTCCCTACAGGACATAGCTGCTAATTCCGACACTCTTCTAGCCGAACAAATGGCTACTAGAAAAATCAATTTCCTGGTGAGAAGAACCAAAGAAATATGCTGTAATGGTTCAAATGGTTGTTTCTGTAGAACCGACAGAACCAAGTTTAGATCCCATGGACATATGGGAATATTAACCGGAGGACTAATACGCATCACTCCTTGTATAAAGGCTTTGACTAGTGAATGCGAAGCCAAGGGCCTTTGAAAAAATATTGACAAGGCCGAAATCTGACCCTTGATAGTACTCAAGGCAAGCTTCCTATCTACAGCCCATTGTAGGGAGTCCAGACTCCTACCTATTACGTACTTACGTGGATGCCATTTCTTGGCTTCACACCAGGCGATGTACGCCTTCCAGATTCTATAGTAGATCTGCCTGGATACCGCCTTCCTGGCATTGATCATGGTAGATACCACAGAATTAGAGAGCCCTCTCTTTTTTAGAATGTGGGCTTCAATAGCCAGGCCGTCAAACCTAGGGCTGGTAAGGAAGGGTGGTATATCGGTCCTTGCGAAAGCAGGTCCGGACGATGTGGGAGAGTCCAAGGACTCCCCACTGACATTTTACAATCTCCACGTACCACGCTCTTCGGGGCCACGCTGGAGCCACCAGAATCACTGGTTTCTTTTCTACCCTGATTCTGCGGAGTAATCGAGGTAACCATTGTGGCGGTGTGAATGCATATATCAGCTTGAACTGATCCCAAGGGAACACTAGGGCATCCGAGCCGCAAGCTAGGGGATCCCTTGTCCGAGAGACAAACCTGTCCCCCTTTGCGTTGAATCTGGATGCTAGAAGATCTACATCCGATGTTCCCCACCGCTGACATATTGTCCAGAAAACCTCGGGGTGAAGGGACCATTCCCCTGGGCATAATTGTTGGCGACTTAGAAAGTCCGCCTTCCAATTCTCCACTCCTGGAATGAATACCGCAGATATGGCTGGGACATATTTTTCTGCCCATCTCAGGATGTAATTTACTTCCCTTTGGGCTGCACGACTCCTGGTGCCCCCCTGACGATTGATATATGCCACTGCTGTGGCATTGTCTGATTGAACTCTGACAGGGGACCCTTGGAGTTTGGATGTCCATGCTACTAGGGCATACCGGGCTGCTCGTATCTCTAAGAGATTGATGGGCAGGGCCTTTTCTGCTTCTGACCACTTGCCCTGGAGAGACCATTGCTCCAGTACTGCTCCCCAGCCTACAAGGCTGGCATCTGTAGTGACCACCTTCCAGGAAATCGGACTGAAGGATTTCCCTCTTTCCAGATTCTGGGGAACCAACCACCAGCGGAGGCTCCTGCGAACGGAAGGGGACAAGGACATTGGTAAGTCCAGAGCCTGAACTTTTTTGTTCCAGGCTGACAGTATGGCCCTTTGCAACTTCCTTGAATGGAATTGACCGTAGGGTACTGCTTCGAATGATGCCACCATCTTTCCCAGCAGCCTCATGCACAGGCGTATGGATGGCTGTCTTTTTGAGCCCACTAAGTGGATCAAATCTCTCAAAGACGACCCCTTTTCTTGAGGCAAGAAAATTTTTCTCTGGTCTGAATCCAGCCTTAGCCCCAAGTATTCCAGACTTTTGACTGGTTTTAGGGCTGACTTGTCTCGGTTGATAATCCAACCGTGATATTCCAGATACTTGATTGTCTCGTGAACAACCACTTCTAGTTTTTCCACTGAGTGGTCTATCAGCAACAAGTCGTCTAGATATGCCATTATCGTTACACCTCGTGTTCTTAGATTGGCCAATAACGGGGCCAAAATTTTTGTGAACACTCTTGGTGCTGTGGCCAGACCGAAGGGTAAGGCTCTGAACTGAAAATGGCGGCCTTCTACCGCAAAGCGTAGAAATTTTTGGTGGGCTGGAAAGATGGGAATGTGCAAATAAGCATCCTTGATGTCGATCGAGGCTAACCATTCCTCCTCTTGTAGGGCAGTGGCTACCGATCGGATCGACTCCATCCGGAAAGTCCTGATATGCAGGAATTTGTTTAGCCCTTTTAGATTTAGTATGGGCCTCACGTCCCCGTTTGGCTTCGGAACTGTAAAGAGGTTTGAGTAAAACCCGAACCCCCACTCTTCCAGGGGAACCTCTATAATTACTGCTTGTAGCAATAATTGTTCTAGTGCCAACAGGAGGGATCCTCTCTTCTGGGGATCCCTTGGCACGTTTGACCTTATAAAGCGGGAAGAAGGGGAGTTTTTTAACTCCAATTTGTATCCCAGATTTACTGCGGAGAGCACCCATCTGTCTCGGATCGTGTCCCGCCAGGTCTCTGTGAACAACTGAAGTCTTCCCCCCACCCGATTGGGTGGGGGCAACCCTTCATGCATTTGACTTTGGGGGAGGTTTTGTACCTCTCCTGCTCCAGGGCTTCTTGTTACCCTGCAACTGTCCCTGATTTCTACCTCCGGGATTTGACCGAGGAGGCCGTCGGAACTGTTTCACAGCCGATGCCCTAGGGACTGGAGAAGCCGGCCTCTTAAAAGAGGGACCCCTAACTCTATTTTTAACCGGCAAAAGTGTACTTTTACCGCTGGAAATTCTCTGGATATACTTGTCCAGGTCTTCCCCGAATAAGTGCTCCCCATGAAATGGGAAGCTGACCAGCAATTTTTTACAGGGAGCTTCAGCAGACCAGTTTTTGAGCCATAGAAGCCTGCGCATATGTACTACAGACAGCGTAAGGCGGGAGGCCTGATGGATTGAATCCTTTATAGCGTCCACCGCAAAGCATAAGGCTCTAGGTAGATCAGCTAGGGCAAGAGCCTGCTGATCTGGCAAGTCCCTTAAGACCTGTTTCAACTGATCCTTCACTGCTTGGCAGACCCCAATAGCTGCCACTGCTGGTTGTGTCACCAATCCTGCTGTAGAAAAAGCAGATTTCAATAAGGACTCCAATTTTTTATCTATTGGGTCCTTGAACATTTGGACATTTTCCACCGGACATGTCAGTGATTTATTCACACAAGAGATGGCTGCGTCCACTGTAGGGACCCTCCATTTTCTGATGAACTTATCCTCCATAGGATAGACCACCGGAAATCTCTTGGGAGGAGTAAATATTTTGTCAGGATGCTCCCAATCCTGGTAAATGAGCCCCTCCAGTAAAGGATGGATCGGAAAGGAACAAACAGTCTGGGGAGCTTTTAGCGACCCCAACGAGGAGACAGAAGTGGAGGATGGCTCCGCAAGTGGCATTTTAAATGCTGATCGGACCATATTAGTCAGGGACTGAACCCATAACCTCTCAGCATGTGATGCTGAGAACGGCTCTTCCACTGTTGATTCCTCTGCAACCGAATCGACCTCATCCTGATCCCCCTCAGGTAGGTCGACCTCTGTATGGGACTGTTGCTCTGTTAACAGGCACTCTGAGGGAGGAGACGGAGATCGAGCGCTTTTCTCCTGTGACAGGGAAGCAGCAATCAATGCTGACAATCTCTCTTCCAGCCCTCCCAGAGCTGAGGAAAAAACCTCCTCTGTTACATACACAGGAGCAGGTGAACTGAGGACAGCCACAGTACCAGGTACTCCTGGGGGTGCCCTACGGTCACTAACCTCTGATTCTTCAGGGGAGACTGGTGCAGCCAAAGCATGCCCAAGATCCTCAGAGCCCGATGGAGACCCCCTATTCCTCCTGGAATTTCTAGTCCCGGAGTTTTTAGACGGCATATTCCTAAGCCACAAAGCTGAGGTATTCCAGCCGAAATACACCAGTTACTGATAATAGTCTAGCATAAATGCTGCTATAAGAAACAGTTGGTGTCTACTAATATGCCTTTCTAGGGGATGCCTGTATCAACCGCTTGCTGTATGCCTTTAAATGTTGCCAGCTCTGTCTCTGTACTTCATAGCCAGCTTACTACAATATTGTGGTTTTTAAACCTGCTGGGACGCCCGCACATGCGCAGAAGCGCTGCGGCGCGCACAGAGCGTCATCCCCCAGGCTCCGCCCCCTTTTCCGGCTCACCTCTATATATATAGAGGCGCGTGCACGCGCGCGGCCACGTGCGCCTTCGGCGCTAATTTCAAAAATGGAAACAAAGGGACAGGAGCCAGGGCCCCTCTTTGCCGCAGGCCGGGGGATGGACGAGCACTGCAACATGGCAGAGGAAGCAGTTTCCTATAAGAGAACTCACCAACTGCCTGGACTTTGCTCTGCTGAGAAGAAACTAGTCCACATGACAAGAAAACATTCCACAGCGGCCTCTAGTGGACAAACACAGGTACCGCAGTCTAATATATTAAATATATATATAAAAAATTTTTTTTTTTTTTTCTTGACCACCATTAAAAATTATTACATTTTTTTAGCAGTTACAGGCATGCACAGAATCTTGCGGGAATACCATTAGGTAACAGACAGAAAGACAAATTAGGCTTGGGGGTCCCCCAATAGAACCAAGTTCCTGGGGGCCCCCACTTACCTGTTCCCCGCCGCAGGACTTTGTTTGGTCCACAAAAGCCCAAACTTCACCTATCACGGCAGGCATTGTAATCAAACCTTCAGGGACCGGGTTCCCAAGGATTCCACTCCCCTGGACCTGTATAGCACCCTGCACAGAAAACATCTTGGTCGTGGGTATGACCAGAGCTCTGGATCCCAGGGTCCAGCTCTCCTAAGAGAAGCATTACAGGCAAAACCTTGCTCTTCTTTGCAAGGCCCGGGTACCGACCGTTTAGCTATGAAGCTTTTTTGGTCGGATCCGGAATAGCTTACTGAGGCCCAAAAGAACCTGTACGCAAGCTCAGTGAAAAACACATGTTTCTTCTTGGCCAACACCTTAGACACTGGCAAAAAACTGAGGTGCTCCCGGATGGGAGGGGCTTATATAGGGGAGGGTACTTCCGGTTTTGGAAGTTGCCAGTGCCAGCACCTGACGGTATCTATATAACCCATTAGTAATGACTATGTCGCTCTGTGTCCCGTGATGTACGAGAAAGAAATATAATCTCTCCATAGCGTAATCAGTCACGTCCAATTTAATTTAACATTACAGTTTTCATGTTACAACGATACACAGCTCACACTTCACTTGGTTTCACTTTTTTTAAGTAAAGTCTGCGTAAATACATTGTCAGACTGATTTTTTTAATATTTAGTTTTGAGCATTTCCCACATACTCACCATTACTCTGTGCACATCTGCCCACATCAGCAGTTCTTAAATGGACTTCAGCATATTTTTAGTCTGTGCCTTGGAACATAGACAAAACCACATTTTTAGCATATTGGGGAAGAGTTCTAACAATGTTTTTATTGCTGACCGTGTGACTTATTGCCCTGGTGAAAACTGCTACCCTACTATTTGTCCTTTTTGTCACAGCATCAGGAAGTGATGGAAAAAACTCCCTATGAAAAATACCCTTATCTAAAACTAAAAAGTCTAGGGTTAACCTTTAAAAGCTCCTTTGTAAATTAAAATACAAGATAATTGTTTTAAACGTTCAAACATGTTTATTGAATAATGAGCCACACAACATAGATGTACAGAAAATACATTTTACTGGTCTTCAGAATGATATCCTTTGGTCCCAGAGCCATAATCTGATAATGTGTACCAGTTCAATATGATTACAATGAGGGAGATTTACTAAAAGTGATACACGCAGAATCTGATGCAGCTGTGCATAGTAACCAATCTGCTTCTAGGTTTTATTGTCAAAGCTTAATTGAACAAGCTGAAGTTAGAAGATTGGTTATTACACAGCTGCACCAGATTCTGTGTGCACCAGTTTTAGTAAGTCTCCCCCAATGACTACTAAAAGTAAATCCCTTTTGTACAGTTTCACTCTTTAGTCATTACAATGTTTTTAGAATGTATCCACCCAAACCGCTTTTGAAAATGAGCAATTTAGGCAATCGAAAGTGCCTTCAATGATTAAAAATTAGTAGTACTTGCAAAGCAGTTTGAGTCGAAAAAATATTGTCAAACGGGGTATACAACTTTTCAAGAGAACTCTCTTTATTTTTTTTTTATTTTTTTTTAAGTTTCTGATAAAATGGGAAGGGCTAAAACCTTTCTCAGCTTTTATTGGTGTGAGAAGATTTATTTTCTGTCACAAGGAAGTAAGTAATGAAAATCTCTTCAAAAAAAATAATGGATGTCAGTAATGCTACTTTTTGGGATTTGCCGTTACCTCTTGCAACTAAATAGACTGTTCATTTGGGGACCTATTCTACAGAGGGAAGAAATTGTGATCACTTTCTGGCCTCGTGGGCCATGGGCGGAGTCAAGGAAAAGAAAAGCCTGTGAGCTACGTGCCAAGAAGAGCAAGTGGGAGGAGTTCCCGCTTGTTTGCTGCGTGAAACGCTACATGTGTGTCCAGCACTTAGAGAGACGGAGCACCGCCATGTCTTCAGTGCTATCGCTGCAGTCTGATTTTGAGCTCAGGATGTTTCCTTTTGGGCACCGCTGCAAGTGCCATGATGCTGGGAACCATGCTGACGGAATAATTAGAACCTTGGTCAGTGTCCCCACTGGTTGAATCCCTACATCCTGTTATCGGGACAGGAAGTGTGACAAAACATAATTTCTCTATTATGGACACAGGCAGCAATAAAATCTCAGCTGGGGTTCTACTGAATACCTTTTGTACAGATTCTTAATAAAAATAGGAGTCTGACATTTATATAAAAAAAAAAAGGAAAATGTCTGGCTTCTTAGCTATCAGCCATCCAGCCAATTGAGCAATCCTGAACTTGGTGTACACCAACATACTAGGCAAAGTAAGGTTTGCCGTGTAACAGCATTGTAAACAAGCTGCGCTTGCCTTTCCCATGTTCCTCTACTGCCAGTCTACTTAAAAAAATCTGCAAGTTTGAACTTAGTGATAGTGAAAATGTGCATAAGAAGCTGCACACCCCAATTCAGTACAACGGAAATTGGTTGCTCAGGCACCAAACACTTTGGGGGTTATGTGTTCTTGTGGGTTTTGATAGTGGGGAGGCACATATAGCTTTCTTATGCTTCCTCTTATGCAAAAGACATGTTATTTCAACCAATAAAAAAAATGAATAAACAAATAGAAAAGCCTCCATATACAGAACCCTATACCTACTGTTGATCCAGAGGAAGGCAAAAAACACCATAAAGAATTGTCCAGTTTTCTGCAGCAGGGGGAAAAAAATCCTTTCTGATCCTCAAAGTCAATCGACTATTTCCTGGGTCAAGAATCTCTGGATGTGATTTCCCTATAAATGGTAAAATTCAGTTATATTCTGTGCATTCAAGAATGCATCCAGCTCTTTTTTATTAAAACAGCCAACTGAGATTGGCAGAACTAGTTTCTGAGAGAATTCATTCCACGTTTTCACAGCTCGTACTGTGATGAAGCCTTATCTTAATTGTACAGTATAAAACATAGGCAAACTATTCACAGACCCTGGGTTAAAGGCTCGTACCGTCAAGTGATTGGACACTGGCGAAGCTTTGGACACAGCCTGTGGGTTTACCTCTATAGCTCTACCCCATTTTGCGAGACCTCTGCTGAGGTGATGGACCTCTTCTCCCGAAATCACTTGCATTAAGAGTTTATTGATGTACTTTGGATTTTTCAATCAACCCTTTAATCAGCTCCTCACTATCTTCTAAATCAACAAGAGAAGCTGTGCATCTGGATTGATGCAACCTCAATGTAACTTTGGGTGTTGAATCTAGCCCAAACGTTGTGGGGACAGCATGTAATATTGCTTCAGGCACTTGTGCTTTTTTTTTGCCGCTCACCTTGACACATAGTAAAATATGTGTAGTTAACTGCAAGGTGCTGTACAGGTCTAGGGCTGTGGTCTATCCCTATGAAACCCAGACCCTGATGACCTCCAGGGGTATACCCACCGTTACCCTGTACTGGACTGATACTCTAGCCTCACTTTTATTACATGTTTCCAAAATAGTATTAAGTGTAAAACTGTAATGAAACTGGGAATTGTGTTTGAAATGTACTTGTGTAGTGTTAAACTTTTTAAACCGTTGCCTGTGGAAATTTAGGGTTCTGAAGTTTGTTGCAGTTTCAATGGTACACGCAATTTTAAGCCTTGACATGATAGGTATCTGTTTACTCAGAGCCATCCCATCTTTTATATCGTACAATAAATGGTTAACCACTTCAGCCCCGGAGGATTAGGCTGCTGAATGACCAGATCACTTTTTACAATTTGGCACTGCGTTACTTTAACTGGTAATTGCGCGGTCATGCAATGTTGTACCCAAACAAAATTTGCGTCCTTTTTTTTCCCACAAATTGAGCTTTCTTTTGATGGTATTTGATTGCCTCTGCGATTTTTTTTATTTTTTGCAATATAAACGGAAAAAGACCGAAAATTTAGAAAAAATAAAGAATATTTTCTACCTTTTTGTTATAAGAAAAATCCAATAAACTCCATTTTAGTCATACATTTAGGCCAAAATGTATTCAGCCACATGTCTTTGGTTAAAAAAAATGTCAAGTATATATTTATTGGTCTGCGCAAATGTTATAGCGTCTACAATCTAGGGTACATTTTCTGGAATTTCGTGAGGGGCTAAAATGGCAGGGCAGTACAACCCCCCCCCCCAAATGACCCCATTTTGGAAAGTAGACACCCCAAGAAACTTGCTGAGAAGCAATTTGAGCCCATTGAATATTTAATTATTTTTGGCCCACGTGATTGAAAAATTACAAAATAATAATAATTTTTACAAAAAGTTGCCACTAAATAATATTGCTCACACATGACATGATTGTATGTGGAATTACACCCCAAAATACATTCTGCTGCTTCTCCTGAGTACGGGGAGACAACATGTGTGGGACTTTTTGGGAGCCTAGCCGCGTATGGGGCCCCAAAAAACAAGCACCGCCTTCAGGATTTCTAAGGGCGTAAATTTTTGATTTCACTCCTCACTTCCTATCAGTTTTGAAGGCCATAAAATGCCAAGATGGCACAAACCCCCCCCCCCCAAATTAACCCATTTTGGGAAGTAGACACCCCAAGCTATTTGCTGAGGGGCATGTTGAGTCCATGGAATATTTAATATTTTGCCACAACTTGCAGGAAAATTGCAAACTTTTTGTTTGTTTGTTTTTTGCACAAAGTTGTCACTAAATGATATATTGCTCAAACATGCCATGGGCATATGTGAAATTACACCCCAAAATACATTCTGCTACTTCTCCTGAGTACGGGGATACCACATGTGTGGGACTTTTTGGGAGCCTAGCCGCGTATGGGGCCCCAAAAAACAAGCACCGCCTTCAGGATTTCTAAGGGCGTAAATTTTTGATTTCACTCCTCACTTCCTATCAGTTTTGAAGGCCATAAAATGCCAAGATGGCACAAACCCCCCCCCCAAATTAACCCATTTTGGGAAGTAGACACCCCAAGCTATTTGCTGAGGGGCATGTTGAGTCCATGGAATATTTAATATTTTGCCACAACTTGCAGGAAAATTGCAAACTTTTTGTTTGTTTGTTTTTTGCACAAAGTTGTCACTAAATGATATATTGCTCAAACATGCCATGGGCATATGTGAAATTACACCCCAAAATACATTCTGCTACTTCTCCTGAGTACGGGGATACCACATGTGTGGGACTTTTTGGGAGCCTAGCCGCGTACGGGGCCCCGCAAACCAATCACCGCCTTCAGGATTTCTAAGAGTGTAATTTTTTGATTTCACTCCTCACTACTTATCACAGTTTCGAAGGCCATAAAATGCCGAGATGGCACAAACCCCCAAAATGACCCCATTTTGGAAAGTAGACACCCAAGCTATTTGCTGAGATGCATGGTGAGTATTTTGAAATTTAAAAAAGAATATATTTTTTTTTCGATTTTCAAAACCTTGTGACAAAAAGCGAGAACTACAAATTACTCACCATACCTCTCAGCAAATAGCTTGGGGTGTCTACTTTCAAAAATGGGGTAATTTGGGAGGGGGGGTTTGTCCCATCTGGGCATTCCATGGCCTCCGAAACTGTGATAGGCAGTGACGAGTGAAATCAAAAATTTACACCCTTGGTAAGCCTGAAGGCGGTGCTTGGTTTTCGGGGTCCCGTACGCAGGTAGGCTCCCAAAAAGTCTCACACCTGGTATTCCCGTACTCAGGAGAAGCAACAGAATGTATTTTGGGGTGCAATTTCACATGTATCCATGGCATGTTTGAGCAATATATAATTTAGTGACCACTTTCTGTAAAAAAAATAATAATTTTCCAGAAACTTGTGGCAAAATATAAAATGATCCATGGACTCAACATGCCTCTCAGCAAATAGCTTGAAGTGTCTTATTTCCAAAATGCGGTCATTTGGGGGGATTTTGTGCTATCTTGACATTTCATGGCCTCCGTAACTGTGATGGGTAGTGAGGAAATGAAATCACCGTTTTACGCCCTTAGAAAGCCTGAAGGCGGCGATTGGTTTTTGGGGTCCTGTACGCGGATAGGCTCCCAAAAATTCTCACACATGTGGTATCCCCATACTCAGGAGAAGCAGCAGAATGTATTTTGGGGTGTAATTACACATGGCGTGTTTGAGCAATATATAATTTACTGACAACATTGTGCAAAAAATAAAAAAAAAATCTTTTTCCCACAACTTGTGTCAAAATATAAAATATTCTATGGACTCGACTCGCCTCTCAGCAAATAGCTTGGGATGTCTACTTTCCAGAATGGGATCATTTGGGGGGGTTTGAACTGTCCTGGCATTTTATGCACAACATTTAGACGCTTATGTCACACATCACCCACTCTTCTAACCACTTGAAGACGAAGCCCTTTCTGACACTTTTTATTTACATGAAAAAATATTTTCTCTTTCGTTCATGGACGGACACAGCTACTTTATTCTTGACCTTAGGGTTTATATGCCGTCTATCAGGAGAGGACTAGGCAGACATGTTAAAAAGTTAAAACATGTAACAGCAAAGCTGAACAGTACCACCCAGGGGGCGGTCCCTCTGGCTATAACCCCTCACCCTGCATCTAGCAGCTCAGTTTTTTTCTGCCTAGCATAGGAGAAGGACCTGGCTCCCGGTTGGGACCATTGGTCCTGGAGATTGTTTTGCCTTTTTCTACTTTTTTGATCCTGAGATCTACTATCAACTGCCGACTGGGTGACAGGCTGGATAATATAGATCCTTGTAGTCTCCCAAATCCGGCCATCGAGCGTGAGCAGACCTATAGCTACGCACTGGGTCGGCCACGACATACCCGTTTGCTCCAGGGGTGGCCAGTGAGCTATATGCTCCGGGGCACACATATGACTGGGCTACTGCTGTCCGAGTCACAGTGGGCCGTGGCTGACAGCCACTCCGTACTGCTCGGGTGATGGGTCTGTCCGGAATGCGTCCAGCGGTCCCCACAGGACGGGTAAGTAGGGTTCCACCTGTTTCGGCAGGATTGAACAGCTGGGCATTCTTGGGGAGGTCGACTAGGGGTTTTCTCACTCTCCCTTTCTTCTCTCCCTGTTCCTTCCCTCCTCCCCATGCCTCTGTGGTGGCTGGGCCTGCTGTATACCTGACTGGGGGTCTTCCGGGGGGGCTCTGGGGTCTGCGCTGGGTGTCCAGGGTCCGCTCTCCGTTGTGGGGTGTTGTATGGTCTGCCGTGTGAGGGGCCTCCGCTCGGAGGCCCAGCGTGTTTGCGACCTTTATCTTTTACCTCAAACGACCGGCGGCCATTTTGGTGGAGCCGGCACCATTTTCTTGTAGCCGCGCTAGTTCTAATGTTGAAGCAGCCGACTGCCATTTTCTTGTAGCCCCAGCTTAGTTTTGGCCTCTAGCGCTGAAAACGTCTTTCTGAACTGCGCGAACAGCAGAGAACACCTCAGGCACAGGAAGTGCAGGAGAGAGAGCAGACCGCTGCGCTGTGCAGTACCTGGGTCAGGGTGGTGAGTCCTCTGGGGGGCCCCTCGGTCTGTAGCAGCTAGGAGGGGGTGGACCTTTTTGTGTACCTTGCCTTTAGTCCCTAAGTGGCTGTCTGGCGAGTGTGGGTCAGCATGGCGTCAGAAGCTGGCGCTTCTTCCCCAGACATCCCTGTGATAGCAACCGGGGCCCCTGCACCTGCGGTGCCTATGGACGCTTTGTCGACGGTCCTGGAGTTCTTTGTTGCCAGGGTGAAAGCGGTGTGCGGGCGCAAGGGGGGTAAAAAACGCCCCCTCCCTCCACCATCTTCTGGGGAAAGCTCTAATTCAGACTCAGGCCTGGCTGTGGCACACGGCCCCTGTTCTGACGTGTCAGAGGATGCGGACCAGGACCATTCGGACAGTGAGGAAGACTCTGTGTCCGGGTCAGTGCAGGAAAAGGCACTTGTTGGAGCACTTATCACCGCAGTGCGGGAGACCCTATAATTGGAGGATACGGCGGGGGCATCTACTGAGGTGTCGGTGCCTTTTGGGTCCCACAAGCCAGCCCGCACTGCTAAGGTGTTTCCCTACCTAACTTATTTTGATAAGTTTATATACAAAGAATGAGAACGACCGAAGAGGGCCTTTTCGGTCCCAAAACGCATGGCGGTCCGTTGCCCCTTTTGAGGAGAGTCTCCTGAAAAAATGGACATCTCCCCCGATTGTGGACCCCCCGGTATCCAGGTTAAACAAGGTAACCACATTTCCGGTAGAGGGGACCCCTGCCTTTAAGGACCCTGCAGACAGAAGGGCCGAGGCGGTGGCCCGATTCATGTTCACGGTGGTGGGGTCAGCATTGCGGCCAGTGTTGCCCTGGTGTCACAGACACTTACAGAATGGGCAAAATTGTTGCACCACGAGTTGGTATAGCAACAGGCTTCCCCAGTCTGCGTGGAACTGGCCAACCAGTTGGTGCATGGCCTTAAGTATGTCTGCGATGCGGCCTTAGATACAGCTCCCTTGCTTTCCAGAGCCTCAGTATCTGCTGTGGTGCTACATCGCCTGATTTGGTTAAAATGCTGGTCCGCGGACCAGTCTTTCAAGAAGGCTCTGGCGGATTTGCCCTTCCAGGGAGAGAGGCTATTTGGAGCCTCGCTGAATGACATTATTAAGAATGTCACTGGGGGTAAGAGCACGCTGCTCCCACAATCCAGAAAAGGTAAGGAGCCGCGCTGTAGGCCAGGGCCCTCCTTTTCCGCTCAGCCGCGTTTTTTTGTCGGCCCGGGCCTGCATGTAAGCGTTCTTAGGCTGACAAGGGGCTAGCTGAGGGACAAAAGCGTCCCTGGTTTCGCAAGCCAAACAAGCCTGCGAACAAATCTGCAACAGCATGAAGGTTTGCCTCCGCCCAGCTCTCGGGTGGGGGGTTGCCTTCGCGAGTTTGCAGCTCGGTGAGCCTCCCTGCTTTCCGACCAGTGGGTTTGCAAAGTGGTTTCATTGGGGTACAAGTTAGAATTTCTTTCTTGTCCACCAAACAGATTTTTTCTCTCAAACCTTCATCTTCTTCCGACTCGTCGGAACGTCCTGTTTGGTGCAGTGCAGGACCTGCTGATGCGCGGGGTAATAGTACGCGCTGCTGGAAAGGTTTCAGGGATTCTACTCCAATCTGTTTGTAGTCCCAAAAAAGGACGGGGTCCGTCCAATCCTGGATCTCAAGGCCCTCAACACCTTTGTAAAAGTACGAATGTTCAGGATGGAACCATTTCGCTCTGTGGTCGCTGCACTCCATCTGGGGGATTTTCTGGCGTCCTTGGACATCAAGGACGCATACTTGCATGTCCCCATATACGTCAGGCATCAGAGATTTCTGCGCTTTGCAGTCGGGGACGATCACTACCAATTTGTAGCTCTCCCTTTTTGCCTGGCGTTGGCACAAAGGGTTTTCACCAAGGTGCTCGCTCTGATTCTGGCTCTGCTGAGACAGCGAGGAATCGCTATCGTGGGCTACCTGGATGACCTCCTGAGATCAGCTTCAGACTCAGAATTAGAGGAGGATGTGGCTATAGCCAGTCAGACACTTCAAGAGTTTGGTTGGGTACTGAACCTCCAGAAGTCGGTGTTGGTGCCGACTCAGCGCCTGGAATACCTGGGCTTGATTCTGGACTCCTCAGAGGCGAGAGTTTTTCTCCCTTTGGAAAAGTTGCAGACTGTTCAGACTGCGGTGAAGCTGTTGGCATCCCGCAGGTGGACGTCGCTGCGCTTTTGCATGCGAGTCCTGGGTCTCATGGTATCCACTTTCGAGGTGGTACCATATGCTCAATTCCACACTCGAGTATTGCAAAAGGAGATCCTGTCCAAATGGGACAAATCTCCGTTGTCCCTGGATTGTCAAATCCGGTTGAGCCAGCTAGTCAGGACTTCCCTGGTATGGTGGCTGAGATCTCCGGCCCTTCAGTCTGGGAAGTCGTTCCTTCCCTTTCACTGGACAGTAATCATGACGGAAGCCAGGCTGACCGGTTGGGGGGGAGTTTGGGGCGTACATTCGACACAGGGTCGCTGGACGCAGGAAGAATCCCGCCTACCGATCAATGTGCTAGAACTTTGGGCGATCAGGCAGTGCCTCTTCACATGGTCACAGAGGCTGCAGGGACGTCCAGTCGGACAACGCCACGGCGGTGGCGTATGTCAACCATCAAGGAGGAACAAGAAGCTCGGCTGCAGCATTGGAGGTCGCTCACATCCTGCAGTGGGCAGAGCGGAGAATGCCGGCTCTCTTGGCCGTATACATTCTGGGCGTAGAAAACTGGTAAGCGGACTACCTAAGTCGCTAGATGCTGGACCAAGGAGAATGGTCGCTACACCCGGATGTGTTTTCGACTCCTTAGCCTGAGATGGGGCACGCCAGACGTGGGTCTCCTGGCTTCTCAACTCAATCGGAAGGTATTGAGGTTTGTGGCCAGGTCCAAAGATCCCTGGGCGGACGCGACAGACGCGTTGGTGGCTCCGTGGGGACATTATCGGCTAATTTATGCCTTTCCCCCGCTAAAACTTCTTCCACGTTTGTGCAAGGGGTTCGACATGTGGCCCCTCCGGTTCGACCACCACTGCCTCCGTGGGATTTGAATCTGGTGCTCTCGGTACTTCAGAAACCTCAGTTTGAGGACATCAGAGAGATTCCCCTTATTGACACTCTCTCAGAAAGTTGCCTTTCTGGTGGCTATTAGATCTGTCAGGAGGGTTTCTGAGTTGGCGGCCTTGTCTTGCAAGTCTCCCTACTTGATCCTCCACAAGGATAAAGGGGTGCTACGCCCGCAGCCTTCGTTTCTTCCGAAGGTTGTTTCGGCTTTTCATCTAAATTAGGACATTGTGCTTCCATCCTTGTGTCCTCGGCCGTCGCATTCCAAAGAGGTTGCTTTGCATTCATTGGACGTGGTCCGAGCTCTGCGGGTGTATCTATCTGCTACGGCTCCGTTTCGGAGGTCAGACTCACTGTTTGTGTCAGTGAGTGGTCCAAAGAAGGACCTGGCGGTCTCGTCAGCCACCATTTCTCAGTGGATCAGACAGATCGTGATTCAGGCTTATGCCCTAAAAGGGCGGACGCCTCCCTTTCCTGTCACGGCGCATTCGACCAGGGCAATAGGTGCCTCCTGGGCCTTCCGACATCAAGCGTCTGTCTCCCAGGTGTGTAAGGCGGCGACCTGGTCGCCGTTCACACTTTCACTAAGTTTTACAAGGTTGATGTGCATGCATCTGCGGATGCTTGCTTCGGCCGCAAAGTTTTGCAGGTGGCTGTTTAAGGTTGCAACTCCTCCGTTGAGGAGCTCTGGTTGTTTTGGGTGGAAGTTTGTTTGCTTGCTGTTCCCACCCCTCATTTTTTTTACACTGCACGGCCTAAGATCATCTTTTTTATTACATCAAACATTTGGGCAATATAGTGCGTTTTAGTGCATTAAAATGAAAAAAAGTGTGCTTTTTCCCCAAAAAATGGCAGTGGTGACAAATATACATTTTTAAAAGCATTTACAGGTTACTACTTTAGATTTACAGAGGAGGTCTGCTGCTAAAATTACTGCCCTCGATCTGACCTTCACGGTGATACCTCACATGCATGGTGCAATTGCTGTTTACATATGATGCCAGACTGATGCTTGCGTTCGCCTTTGCGTGAGAGCAGGGGGGGACAGTGGTGCTTTTTCTTTTTTTATTATTTATTTTGCTTTTCTATTTGATTTTTAATCTGTTCCTTTCTTCTTTTTTTTTTTATAGTTTTTATTGTTATCTCAGGGGATGTAATTATCCCCTATGATAGCAATAGGTAGTGACAGGTACTCCTTTAAAAAATAAAATAAATTGGGGTCTTTTAGACCCTAGATCTCGCCTCTGCCCTCAAAGCATCTGACCACACCAAGATCGTGTGATTAAATGCTTTCCCAATTTCCCAATGGCGCTGTTTATATCCTGCGAATACCAATGCTGAAATGCTCGTAGCTTCCGGTTTCTTAGGCCATAAGAGATGATTGGAGCCATTCTGGTCTCTGATCAGCTCTATGGTCAGCTGGCGGAACCACCGGCTGCATTCTCGGGTTCCCTGTTGGGACAGGAGAGCCAGAGAAAACCATGGAAGATGGCAGGGGGAAGGGGGGGTACGTTCCCTCCCACTGCTTGTAAAAGCAGTCTAGGATTGCTTTTACATGAAAGCCGACCGCTGGCTGAAAAGAATGACACCTAAACCCGCAGGCATCATTCTGGTATAACCACTCAAAGTCCAACAACATACCAGTATGTTGGGCATATATTGTAATCTTTTTTTTCATGCAGCCTGTGGGCTGAACGAAAAAAAGAAATTGAAATTGAATACCTCCCTTCATCCACCCACTTATTTTATTTTTTTATTCTTTATTTTATTTTATCAAAATTCCGATTATATTACATTAATACATTTTTGTATATGCAATAATAAATAACAGAAACAGTAATCTATATTCTTATACATATATTTCTAAAATCCCCTTTTCTCCCTCCTATCTCCCCCCACCTCTATCCACCCCCCCCTCCCTCCCCTACCTCTTGTTTTCCGTTCCTTTTACCTCTAGCATCTCAGATTTTCTGCATAACTCCATGTTTTCTTAAATTTCCTCCAGCATTCCCATTTATCTTTGAATCGCGTTTCCCCATCTTCTAAACTATACTTCAACTCCTCCATTCTATGTGTTTCTTCCACTGAATCAATCCACTCCCATACTGATGGGCTTTCCGCCTCTTGCCATTTTTTTGGAATCAGCTTTTTGTCCGCATTTAATAGGTGTGGAATCAGTGACTCTTTATACTGTTTCACTCCTCCTTCCCCTCCGTGGTATAAAACTATCCATGGATCTTTTTTAATTTCCTTCTCAGTAATTTATTTTATGAAGTCCAGGATTTTTTCCCAATATTTTTTTAATTTTGGGGCAATGCCACCACAGGTGAGCCATTGTTCCAGTTTTCCTGCATCCTCGCCAGTATTCTGCGGTCTGTCCTACTTGAAATTTGCTTAATTTATCTGGCGTGGCGTACCAACCTGTGATACATTTGTAATTAATTTCTGCAGTCCTGCTGTCAATAGCAGAGGAGTGAGTCAATTTTATCATTTTATCTATAGTAATTTTATCTCTTTGTATTCCTAATTCCCTTTCCCACTTCTTTATATATGGGGGCATCTCCAGTTCATCCACTGTCAGCAACAATTTATAAAGTTTTGATATAATGCCTTTTGAGTTGTCAGCTGTGCAAAGCCGTTCCAACGGCGTTAACTCCTCCCCCGACCTAATTGGCTGGGGCAAGTTCTGTACAAAGTGGTTCAGCTGGAGATACCTCCATTCATCCAACATCATTAATTCCCTATTATGTCTTGACTCCTGAAATGGTATTGTGTTCCCTCTTTTTATTATCTCTTAACTGTGCTTTATCTTTTTTTATCCAATTTCCTCCCACTATTTTTTTCCCCGGTGCAAAATATTAATTTTCTTTTAGTTCTATAAGAGGAGAGTTATAATCTCTATCTATTTATTTATGTAACCTGTCCCATATTTTAAGTGCATTTCGTGTTATAACGTGAGTATTTTCATCTAGTGCTCTATACTGAGGGGGATTCCATATTATACTTCCCAATTGTGTCTTTGCCAGTGCCTTTTCAATTTTTACCCACCTTTTTTCGTGTCTGTTCTTGGCCCACTCTACCACCCGGGACAGCACCACCGCATTGTAATATTTTTTAATATCGGGGACAGCTAGCCCTCCATGTTTTTTATCCTGCTTTAATACTGAGAAGGAGATTCTGTGTTTTTTATTCTTCCATACAAAATTCATTAGCATGTTTTTTAACACTCTGAAGTATGGTTGGGGTACTACCACCGGGATCATCTGGAATTTATACAAGATCTTTGGTAATAAAACCATCTTCAGAATGTTAATTCTTCCCAACCATGATATTGGGCGGTTTGTCATCCTTCTAATTTCAGTTTTAATCTCGTCTAATAGGGGGATATAATTTATTTTATACGTTTTTTTTTTATTGAGTTGGCCAGTTTTACCCCTAGGTACTTCAGCTCCTTCTGCCAGGGGAAACGATACTCCTCGTAGGCTCCGTTCTTCGCCCTTACTAATGTTGACATTTAGGATATCGGTCTTGGTTATATTAATTTTAAAGTTTGATATTTCACCATATTGATTAAGGATTTTGAGTAAATTCGGCAATGTAATCCTGGGGTTAGTAATATAGAACAGGACATCGTCTGCATAAGCTGAGAGTTTGTGTTCGTCTTCTTCTATTTTAATACCTTTGACGTCAGGGTTATTTCGTATCGTAGCTAAGAGGGGTTCTAGGGACAGCACGAATAAGAGAGGGGATAGGGGGCAGCCTGTCTTGTCCCGTTTTTCATCTCAAAAGCTGGAGACAGCGTGCCGTTTATTTTAATCCTGCCCATAGGATGATGATAAAGTGTTTTAATCCATTGTATCATCCTAGATCCTATTCCCATGGTTTCCAGGGTTCGTATCATGAGTCCCCAGTCTACCTTGTCAAATGCCTTTTCTGCATCTACTGACAGGAGTAGACCTGGGGACCCATTCTCTTTTATCTTCTGAAGGAGGAGTAATGCTCTCACTCCATTATCCCTCCCTTCCCTTCCTGGGATAAATCCCACTTGGTCCGGATGTACCAGTGTGGGCATCAGTCCCTTCATTCGTTCTGCTAAGAATTTCGCGTACAATTTTATATCCGCGTTTAGCAGCGAGATCGGCCTATATCCAGAGCATAACATTTCATCCTTTCCCTCCTTCGGGATAACCGTTATTGTCGCTATTGAGGCCTCACTGCTCATTTCGTAATCCGACCCTAACCCATTCATATATTTACATAACCTGGGAATCAAAATCTTCTTATATTTTTTTAAAGTATAGCGCTGTAAACCCTTCGGGGTCGGGACTTTTTCCTGCAGCTGTATCCATCAGTGTTCTACTTATTTCCTCTTCCGTTATAGGTTTATCTAGCGCCAATCTTTCAATTTCATTCATCTTGGGCAACCTCACTTTTCCTAAGAATTCCTCTGTTTTTAGTTGTTTCTCTTCTATCCACCATCCCTTCTGCTCCACTGAATATAATCCTTCATAATAATTTCTAAATGTATCTGCTATGTCCTTTGTTGCATATACTACCTCTCCGTTCTTTTTTTTAAATCTTTTCTATATAATTTCTGGTCTTTTTTCTTTTGTACCATTTTTGCTAGATGTTTACTGGACTTATCCCCCCACATATATCTTTCTTTTATTATGCAATTTAGTGTCCTTTTAGTCTCTTGTTCCATGAGTTCTTTAAGTTCGTCCCTTTTCATTACTAGTTTATGGTATAACTCTTGTTGTTGCCCCTGTTGTTTTTTATGTTCTTGCTCAGCTTTAAATATTTCTCCAATCAGGGAGTTAAGTTTTCTACTTTTCTCTTTTTTCTTCCTTGTCCCTTCCGCAATCAAAATCCCCCTAATATAGGCCTTGTGTGCCTCCCATAGGGTTGCCCCTGAGATCCCTTCCATGTCATTTGTCAGGAAGTATCGTTCTAATTCCTTCCCCACCCTCTCTAATCCTTCCTTATCCTGGAGTAGTTCTTCATTTAATCGCCAGGTATAGGGTTGCATTTGATATCCGGGTACTTTTATTTTCATGCCTATTGGGGCATGGTCCGAAAGTGAAGCTATTTCTATGTTCGATTCCATGACCTTATCCAACATTCTATGTTCGACCATTATGTAGTCTATCCTCGAGTACGTCCCGTGTACAGGGGAGAAAAACGTATAGTCCCGTTGTTTTGGATGCATAATCCTCCATATATCCACCATCTGACTATTATGCAATTTTTGTTTTATCTTTGTCCGCTGTATGTTATTTGTCCCCTGTACCCGGGACGTACTATCTACTGCCGGATCCATACAAAAGTTCATATCCCCCATCAAGACTACATAGCCGGCCCCAAATTCCTTAAATTTTCCCAAAATGTCATTAAGATATTTAATGGGGTTCACATTGGGGGCATAGATGTTTGCCAAAGTGCATCTCATTTCTCCTAACTTCCCTTTTAAAAGAATGAATCTTCCATCTCTATCAGTCATCCTTTCCTCCAATGTGAACTGCATTTCCTTGGCAAAACCAATTGCGACCCCCCCTCGCTCTCTTAGAGATAGTGTCCCCATAGTACCACTTCGGGTAGTTGGGTGAAGATAGTTTAACATTTGATTCTAAGGTTAGATGGGTCTCCTGTAGAAAAACCATGTCTGCTCTGTAATTTTTGAGCTGTTTCAAAATCTTTAACCTCTTGGTAGGCGTGTTTAACCCTTTAACATTATAAGACATAAAATGTATTACTGACATCTCCTCTTTTTTTTTTTCCCCCCTTCTTTTCCCGAGCTATTTGCGTTTTATCTGTCTGCCATATATTTTCCCATTTCTTTTTTACGGAATCCCTGAGGTAGAATCTCCCCTCGCCCCTCCTCCTCAGTTCTTAAAGTATTGATTTCCGCCTTTATTGCATTTTCAAGTCTCATTAACATCTCGTTCATTTCTCCCTTTGTTGGTATTTGTGCGTCTGTCCATGGCTCGTCCGCTCTACTTATTTCTAATTCGCTCTCTATTGTTAGATCACTTTTGGATTGGTCTGATACACCTCCTTCCGTTTTTTTTCCATCTTCTTTGTCCTTTTCTCTGTTGTCTTATCCTTTTTGTCTTGCTGTTGTATACCCGATCCTGGGCTTTTTAAGTTTGCCTCCTGGGTCATATATTGTTTAATCGTGCTACTTGCTGCATTTTTAGGAGTTTTAGGAGTTTTGGGAGCCGTACCCTTCGTAGTTTTACTCGTGTTCCTGCTCATTTTGTTTTTATTGACTGCTCTTATTCGTTTACCCAGTTTTACTATTTATTTAGTTGCGCAGTCTAGCGGGTTTTCAAGTTGACCTCCTAATATCCTGCTATTTGCCAATGGTTCCCGGGTATATATATATATATATATATATATATATATATATATATAGAGCAAACTTAAGCCCAGCTCCAGTCTGGGTTTGCTTCAGCCAGCGGGCTAGTACTCTGGGTTAAAAAAATAATAATTTCTCTCCCTTCTTTTTCTCTCCCCTTTTTGTACAAGCCCCAGTGTATACTATTCACCATACACTTTACTCAAAGGTATTATAAGGGCCAGCCTTCCTTCATATGAACTTGCAGTCTTACTTGCCAGGGTATCTCCACTCAGGGTTGCTAACCCAGAGCAAGAAAGAAAAAGGCCAACAAGAAAAAAAAACCACAACAGACTCTGTTACAGATCCCTGCAAATTCTCTTACATCCAGACAAGTTGTCACATATATAGGCCCTCGGCAGTGATAGAATGCAAATCTGCCTTCTTGGCTTCCTTCTTATCCACTGTGTGGCTTGTGCGTTTAAGGTCCTAGAGAAGAATAGATAATAGTATGCAATCAACTGGACCCGCGCAATTATATGCGGAAAGCAATTGGAACAGTCTCTTGAAAAAAGGAAAAAAAAAATTAAAAAACCCAGGGACACAAGAAAGAGGGGGTTAGAACTTTCTGTGTATATAATCTGATATACAGTCCGACCGGTGTACAATCTTGCCTATGTGTGTCTTCCCATCCCCACAGATCCTCTGATTGTCATTTCAGCAGTGTAAGTTCACTCAGAGTTCTGTTATGATGTATCCCGTATTGCACGTGTAGTATATCCACATTAGGAGCATGCAGATGTTTGTATACAGGAGGTTATTCTGTGATCCTTCCTGGCTCTGGGTACTAGGTGAGTTTGCAACCAGACTTTAAATGTTTTTACTTGCTTGGTAGTTTGCATTCAGTTATTCCTCCTCCTCTGCCCTCCCTTCCCCCTCCTGAGTTTGTTTAAGCCTCTGTACATTTATTTGCATTTTCCATCTCAGCTGGTAACCACTTAAACACTTTACACAGTCACTCAGGGATTGTTCTGTTTCCTCCTCTTTCCCAGCGGGCTACCTACCTCTCCTCATTAATGCTCTCCCACCCTAGAATACTTTAACATTAATCCATGTATCCATATGTCCCTGGGAACGGGACCTTTCAGTCACCAGTGAGCAAGCAGGGAGAGGGTAGGGATCTCTATACAATGACCATTTGCATTTCAAGTTTATCCTGACTGCCTCTTTGAAAGGTATCTGCACCAGTAGCTGTTTAGTGTTAAATTAGCATATCTGCTTGTGCCTTTTTATTTTCAGTCTTCCACTTTACAAACACTTTAATCAGCTTTACCTTGTCTTCTCAGGTTTGCCGTCTGGGCAGAGCTCTCACCTACTCCCTTGTATGGGATCCTGTGACTTCTTCTTGGATTAGCTTGTAACTACAGGCAGCTGCAGGCAGTCAATCAGCGTCTAGGCAAAGCTCCGGGGGGGTCAGCGGGAGCATGATCAGGCCCCTCCCTCAGGACGTGAGCGTCACATCACATAGCAGCCTCGACCCATCCACCCACTTCTCATGATGGGCATACATGCACCATTTTGTTTTTAACTGTGGTGGTGAAATCACCTCCTACAGCGCTGGAGCCACTGATTTACGTATCATGGGAGAAAACGCTGTTGCTGTCAAGATAAATAAATCAGTGCTGCAGCTGAATGGCGTACTTGCTAAGAAAATGATGGTTAACAATAAAACAAAGTAACATTACAGTATAACAGTAAGACCATACCTGCAAAGCAAATACAAAAAAAAATTGTAAAAAAATAAAAAAAAATTAACGCAATCTGTCCCAAAAGTTAGGAGCAAATCGCTCCTCCACCCCTGCCCCCATGCTTTGGCATATATATATATATTTTTTTTTTTATTGTGGTGGTGAAATCGTCTCCTACAGCACTGGAGTCATGACTTTATGTATCGTGGGAGCAAATGCTGTTGCTGTCAAGATAAATAAATCCGTGCCACAGCTGAATAGCGTACCTCAAAACAAAAAAAAAATGGTTAACAATAAAACACAGTAAACAGTAAAGTATAAAAAAATTCCATACCTGAAAAGCAAACATGATAAAAAATAATAACAACTAGAAAAGCTACAATTTCTGGGGAAATTGTGTGAAGTGTTCTTGCCTTCACCAGTAGTCTACAACTGGAGTGGGCGGAGTGGCTTGAGTAACTGTTGTGTGGTTGGAGTAACTGTGGAAACGTTGGACTGGGCAGAGTAACTGTGTGGAGTGTTTGGAGTGAGTAAAGATAGTAAACATTACACTAACCAAATGATTGATCAAATTTAAAAAGTGCACATGACAAGCTTGATAGAGTGAGAAATGCATTTCAACTTTTATTTATTTATATAGCACATTTAATTGCAACTTTGTTGCCCAAAGTGCTTCACAGTTACATTAAAACATACATTTATAAAAACAGCAGCATTATCAAGCCTAGCAGATGAAGGTATGACCACATGCATTTGGGGGGTCACAGCATCTTGATGTAGAATGGAGGTGAAGGTGTGCTATCTGTTTGATGATAATCAGTGTTCACAACCACTGTTTCCTGGCAACGCTCATGCCCTGTTTATGCAGGCTCTAAGCGTTTTCACAACCACTGCTCAAAACAAAACACAGGATCATGATAGCTGTAATAACTCAAACAGTCGTATTTTAAAAACTATAAATTCCTACAGCGAAGAGCTTTATATTGTGAGAATCACAAGACCCAGACCTACATTTTGATGTATAGTATGTCTCTGAAATATTAAAAATGAAGTCGCAGTTTAGATATTGCCCTTCAAATTTTAGGTGGCTATAGTGGAGTTTCAATGAATGTCAATGGATGGTGTGAGTTGCAAACAAATGGTCATATTGTGAAAACTATCAGGACTATGGGGCTTAGCCGTGGACATGTTTAGTGGCAGCAGGGATAGCTGAACGTTTTGATATAAGATTGGTGTAGAAAATGAGGGAGTGGTGGCAGTTTAGAAATCATGTCCTGATTTTTCAGCTTTTGTCAGCTCCCACTCTCTAGTTTTGTACATTTCGACAATTCATTCCTATGGGACCAATTTCGCCACAAAAACTACGATATTTCGTGAACCATTTGTCGGAACGTTTCACAAAGTAATAGCACACCAATCTGGAACAATCCGCATGTTTCGGTATATTACTGTCGATGTAGTGTTGCTATGCAAGGACACATAATAAAACATTGCAATTAAGCATAGAATACAGTAAAAAAGAGCTGAACAATAGAGAGAGAGAGAACAATAAAACGACAACTATTTATTTAATTTTTTTACACTTTTATTTGTAACTTTAACAGTTTGGTTCCAGGTTCGGGTCTCTCAAAATGCGATGGCATCTTGGGAGACCCTGTGAAAGTGTGTCCTATTCTGTGCAGTGCTGTACCCTACGCTAATACTCCACTTGTGTATGGTAGCGTTCAAAACATTCACCAATGCAAAGACCAGGACAGCGTGGACAATAACAGCATGTGTCACGTCTATATCTGCGCTTGCTACAGACACAACATCTTCTTTGGGGGACTCATTGGGTAGGGGTACCAGGGAGGACATACGGAAAATGCCTCTAATGCACCCGGCTTACTGCATTTGGATTGGGAAGGTGGGGTGGAGCACCGTCTTGAAACAGAACGGCTCTGACGATCTCTTCCTGGAATTTAAGGAAGGATCCAGTCCATCCCGAAGCTCTGTATAGCACATGAGCGTTCAGCAAAGCCAATTGAAATAAGTATACAGACACTTTTTTGTACCAGTGTCTGGCCTTATGGGCAACTAGGTACGGAGCCAACAACTGGTCATTCAGGTCCACCCCTCCCATATTAAGGTTATATTCGTGGACACAGAGGGGTTTCTCCACAACACTAGTCGCTGTAGGAATTTGGACAGTAGTGTCTGCGTGAAGGGAGGACAGAACAAAAACATTCTTATTATCCCTCCACTTCACAGCGAGCAAATTATTACACTTCAAGCAAGCTCTCTCCCCTAGCCTAAGATGGGAATCTACAAGCCGCTGGTGTAAGCACCGGCGATTAGATCGCACGGTGCCACATGCGCCAATTTGATGATCAAACAAGTGACTAAAAAGTGGCACGCTCGTGTAATAATTGTCCACATACAAGTGGTACCCCTTTCCGAATAAGGGTGACACCAAGTCCCACACAATCTTGCCAGCACTCCCTATGTAGTTTGGGCAGTTCTCCAGCTCTACGTGACTATCTCTTCCCTCGTAAACCATAAAACTATATGTATAGCCTGTTGCCCTGTCACAGAGCTTATACATCTCGACTACATATCTGGCATGCTTTTTGGGAAGATACTGTTTGGAAGACAAGCGGACAGAAAATTTAATCAGGGACTCATCAATGCAGAGAACTTGATCGGGAGTAAAGAAGGCTGCAAAACATTTGTTGAAGTGGTTTACAAGAGGCCAAAGTTTGTAGAGCCGAACGTATCCAGGGTCTCTCCGAGGACGACAGAGTTCATTGTCGTTGAAGTGCATAAACTGCAAGATCTGCTCGTATCGTGCCCTGGCCATGGAGGTAGAGAACGGGCATATGGTAAATTGGGTCAGTGGACCAATATGACCACAACTCACTCTTTATAGCCCATGAGGAGGGATAGGCCCAGAAAGGTCTTAAATTCAGAAACCGTAATTGGTTTCCGATCTCTGGCAAGGGAGGACAACTGGGGTTTAGCCGCGATGAATTGACCAGCATACAAATTGCTTTTGTCCACAATAGATATATAGAGATCTTCCGTGGAAAAACTGAATAAAAATCAACTGATGTAAAATCAACTGTTTTCATCTGAATTCCGGGTTGGCCAGTGAATGGGGGAAGTACGGGTGCTGCAGAAGTGGTGGGCTCCCAATTAGGATTGGCAAATTCTGCAGGAAGGGCACGACGGGCCTGTCTTTGTCTTCTTGGTGGTAGCGGGACACTAGATGTGCTAGCCACCTCACCAGCTTGAACTGCACCTATGGGACTCGCCACGTCACCACGTGATACTGCAGTGCTGGTTTGATTACGACCAGGGTGTACTAGTCCACTGGTTTTTGCCAGTTTACCAGAAGGATGAGCGGCACTAGTACTGGCTCTCTGCTCCATACGAGAGCCCTGCGGTTCTTGCACCTCAACAACAGCAGAAGAACGGGGTCGGGTATGCCTCTGCAGGCAGACATTCTAACAGATTGGTCATACCAGGAACCTCTGGAAAAGAAGTTCAGCATAGGGACAAGAGCAAAAAGATCACTTTGATGGTGGAGAGACCAGAGAAACACCTTAAAAAGACTGCTATGGACTCTTCCAGTAACTCAGAGGTTAACAACAGACGCAAGCGCATGGGGGTGGGGAGCTCACCTCGAGGCACAGGCGACTCAAGGGGTTTGGTCCAAGCCAGAGGCAAGAAGGTCCTCAAATTGGAGGGAATTAAAGGCTATCCACCTAAGCCTCCTTTCCTTTTCCAACAGGTTCTAGTGAAACAACATGACAGCAGTATTATATTGAACAAAGCAAGGGGGCACAAGGAGCAAGACCTTGATGGAACTAGCTCATCAAATCCTGAGCTGGGGGGAGAACAATTTAGCTTCTCTCCGCAGTTTTTTCTGAAAAGCATGGAAAACACCCTAGCAGATCTCCTCAGCTGGAGGGAAATAAGAGAAACTGAGTCGTCTCTAAACCAGGAGTTATTCAAGATGATCTCCGAAAATTGGGGTTGTCCTCAGGTGGACCTCTTTGCAAACCAAAGAAATACAAAAACACCGGCCTTTTTCTCTCTTCAGAGGCAGGAACAAGCTCTCGAAATAGGTGCTTTAGCCCACAAGTTTTTGACTTGCGCATTTCCCCCGTTTCAACTGATACCAAGGGTGTTCAGAGTGGACTCCACAGTCCTCTAATCCTAATTGCTTCTTACTGGCCGAAAAGACCCTGGTTTTTCACCTTAACCACTTAAGCCCCGGACCATTTGGTAGCTAGAGGACCAGAGGTGATTTCAGAATTTTGCACTGCGCTGCTTTAACTGTAAATTGTGCGGACATGCAATGTTGTACCCAAACGAAATTTGCGTCCTTTTCTTCCCACAAATAGAGCTTTCTTTTAATGGTATTTGATTGCCTCTGCGATTTTAATTTTTTGCAATATAAACGGAAAAAGACCGAAAATTTTGAAAAAAAATGATATTTTCTACTTTTTGTTATAATCGAATAAACTCAATTCTAGTCATACATTTAGGCCAAAATGTATTCAGCCACATGTCTTTAGTAAAAAAAATGTCAATAAGCGTATATTTATTGGTTTGCGCAAAAGTTATAGCGTTTACAAACTAGGGTACATTTTCTGGAATTTACACAGCTTTAAATTTATGACTGCCTATCTCATTTCTTGAGGTGCTAAAATGGCAGGGCAGTACAAACCCCCCCCCCCCCCAAATGACCCCATTTTGGAAAGTAGACATCCCAAGGAAATTGCTGAGAGGCATGTTGAGCCCATTGAATATTTTTTTTTTGTCCCAAGTGATTGAATAATGATAAAAAAAAATTACAAAAAGTTGTCACTAAATGATATATTGCTCACACATGCCATGGTTATATGTGGAATTGCACCCCAAAATACATTCTGCTGCTTCTCCTGAGTACGGAGATACCACATGTGTGGGACTTTTTGGGAGCCTAGCCACGTACGGGACCCCGGAAACCAAGCACCGCCTTCAGGATTTCTAAGGGCGCAAATTTTTGATTTCACTCCTCACTACCTATCACAGTTTCGAAGGCCATGGAATGACCCCATTTTGGAAAGTAGACACCCCAAGCTATTTACTGAGAGGCATGTTCAGTCCATGGAATATTTTATATTTTGCCACAAGTTGCGGGAATATGACAAACATATAACCATGGCATGTTTGAGCAATATATAATTTAGTGACAACTTTTTGTACATTTTTTTTTTTTCTTTTTGTCATTATTCAATCACTTGGGACAAAAAAAAAAATATTCAATGGGCTCAACATGCCTCTCAGCAAATAGCTTGAGGTGTCTACTTTCCAAAATGGGGTCATTTGGGGGGGTTTTGAACTGTCCTGGCATTTTATGCACAACATTAGGAAGCTTATGTCACACATCATCCACTCTTCTAACCACTTGAAGACAAAGCCCTTTCTGACACTTTTTGTTTACATGAAAACATTATTTTTTTTGCAAGAAAATTATGTTGAACCCCCAAACATTATATATTTTTTTAAAGCAAAGGCCTTACAGATTAAAATAGTGGGTGTTGCATTTTTTTTTTCCACACAGTATTTGCGCAGCGATTTTTCAAACGCATTTTTTGGGGGAAAAACACACTTTTTTTATTTTTTATGCACTAAAAAACACTATATTGCCCAAATGTTTGATGAAATAAAAAAGATGATCTTAGGCCGAGTACATGGATACCAAACACGACATGCTTTAAAATTGCGCACAAACGCGCAGCGGCGACAAACTACATTCATTTTCAAAAGCATTTAAAAGCCTTTACAGGTTACCACGTTAGATTTACAGAGGAGGTCTACTGCTAAAATTGCTGCCCTCGATCTGACCTTCGCGGTGATACCTCACATGCATGATGCAATTGCTGTTTACATATGACGTTAGACCGACGCTTGCGTTCGCCTTTGCGCAAGAGCAGGGGGGGTCAGCGGTGCTTTTTTTTTTTTTTTTTTATTATTATTATTTATTTTGCTTTTTTATTTTATTTTTAAACTGTTCCTTCCATATTTTTTTACCATTTTTATTGTTATCTCAGGGAATGTAAATATCCCCTATGATAGCAATAAGTAGTGACAGGTACTCTTTTTTTGAAAAAAATTGGGGGGTTAGACCCTAGATCTTTCCTCTGCCCTCAAAGCATCTGACCACACCAAGATCGGTGTGATAAAATGCTTTCCCAATTTCCCAATGGCGCTGTTTATTTCCGGGGGGGGGACATTCCCTCCCACTGCTTGTAAAAGCAGTCTAGAGGCTAATTATCTGCTAGAATTGCTTTTACATGAAAGCCGGCCACTGGCTGAAAAGAATGATACCAAGATGATACCTAAACCCGCAGGCATCATTCTGGTATAAACATTCAAAGTCCAGCAACATACCAGTACGTTGCTGGTCCTTGTTGGACATGTATTGTAATCTTTTTTTTCATGCAGCCTGTTGGCTGAATGAAAAAAAGAGATTGATCGGTGGGTATGCCCACCATTAGAATACCTCCCTTCATCCACCCACTTCTAATGATGGGCATATATGCCGAAGCATGGGGGCATCCTCCCGCAAAAAAGTTATGCCGCGTACACACGGTCTGACTTTTCCACGGGCAAGCCTTCGTCGGAATTTCAACCGTATGTACGCGGCATTAGGAGCAAAATCGCTCCTCCGCCCCTGCTGCCCCCATGCTTCGGCATATATGCTCTTTTTTTTAACTGTGGTGGTAAAATCACCTCCTACAGCGTTGGAATCACGGCTTTATGTATCGTGGGAGCAAACGCTGTTGCTGTCAAGATAAATAAATCCGCAATGCAACTGAATGGCGTACCTGCTAAGCAAATGATGGTTAACATTAAAACAAAGTAACATTACAGTACAACAGTAAGACCTCACCATACCTGCAAAGCAAATACCAAAACAAAACCTAGTAAAAAATAAAAACATTTTTTAACGCAACCTGTGCCTAAAATATATATATGCCGAAGCATGGGGGCATCCTCCCGCAAAAAAGTTATGCCGCGTACACACGGTCGGACAGCTGTTGCTGTCAAGATAAATAGATCCGCGCTGCAACTGAATGGCGTACCTGAAAACAAAAAATTACATACCTGAAAAGCAAGCATGATAAAACATTGCAGAATAGAATACAGTAAAAAAGAGCAGAACAATAGAGGAGAAAATAGAGAGAGAGAGAGAGAGAGAGAGAACAATAAAACGACAACTATTTTTGTTTTGTTTTTTACGTTTTTTTTTTTCTTTTTTACACTTTTTTTTTGTAACTTTAACAACTGTAATGGTTCGGGTCTCTCAAAATGTAATGGCATCTTGGGAGACCCTGTGTAAGTGTGTCCTAGTCTGTGAAATGCTGTACCCTGCGCTAAAACTTCATTTTTGAGTGGTAGCGTTCAAAACATTCACCAAGGCAAAGACCAGGTTTGTCAGGACAGAGTGGACAAAAAACACGGGTGTCACGCCTAAATCCGCGCTTGCTACAGACACGACATCTTTTTTGGGGGGTTCGTTGGGTAGGGGTACTCGGGAGGGCATATGGATAATGCCTCTCATGCAGCCGGCTTACTGCATTTGGTTGGGAATGGTGAGGTGCAGAACCGCCTGGATACAGGAGTTCTGTGACTATCTCATGCTGGAATTTTAGAAGAGATAACGTCCCGCCTGAAGCTCTGTATAGCACATGAGCTTTCAGCAAAGCCAATTGGAATAAGGATAGAGACACTTTTTTGTACCAGTGTCTCGCCTTACGGTCAATTTGATACGGCGCCAACAACTGGTCGTTGAGGTCCACCCCTCCCATATTTTTGTTATATTCGTGGACACAGAGGGGTTTTTCCACAACACCAGTCGCCGTAGGAATTTGGACTGTCGTGTCTGCATGAAGGGAGGTAAGAAGGAAAACATTCTTATTGTCCCTCCACTTCATAGCGAGCAAGTTATTACACTTTACGCAGGCTCTCTCCCCCAGCTAAGACGGGCATCTACAAGCCGCTGGGGAAAGCCCCGGCGATTAGGTCGCACGGTGCCACATGCTTCAATCTGATGATCAAACAAGTGACTAAACAGTGGCACGCTTGTGTAATAATTGTCCACATACAAGTGGTACCCCTTTCCGAATAAGGGTGACACCAATTTCCACACTATCTTGCCAGCGCTCCCTATGTAATCTGGGCAGTTGACCAGCTCAACCTGACTATCTTTTCCCTCATAAACCATAAAGCTCCATACATAGCCTGTTGCCCTGTCACAGAACTTATAGAGTTTGACCCCGTATCTGGCACGCTTGCTGGGAAGGTACTGCTTGAAAGCCAAGCGGCCAGAAAATGTAATCAGGGACTCATCAACGCAGACAACTTGATCGCGAATAAACAAGGCTGCAAAACGTTCGTTGAAGTGGTTTATGAGGGGCCGAATTTTATAGAGCCGGTCGTATTCAGGGTCCCCACGTGGACGACAATGTTCATTGTCGTTGAAGTGCATGAACCGCAAAATCTGCTCGTATCGTGTCCTGGGCATGGAGGCAGAGAACACGGGCATGTGGTCAATTGGGTGCGTGGACCAATAAGCACGCAATGACGGGAATTTATGTGTGCCCATGTTCAGGGAAAGGCCCAGAAAGGTCTTAAAATCGGAAACCGTAATTGGTTTCCAATCTTTGGCAATTTTAGGCAACTGGGGGTTAGCGGCGATGAATTGACCAGCATATAAATTACTCTGGTCCACAATAGATCTATAGAGATCTTCCGTGAAAAACAGCGAATAAAAATCAATTGGCATAAAATCAGCTGTTTCCACCTGAATACTGGGTTGGGCAGTGAATGGGGGAAGTACGGGTTCTGCAGAAGTGGTGGGGACCCAATCAGGATAGGCGAATTCTGCAGGAAGGGCACTATGGGCACGACGGGCCTGCCTTTGTCTTCTTGGTGGCAGCGGGACACTACTTGTGCTTGCCACCTCGCCAGCTTGAACTGCACTTATGGGACTCGCCACGTCACCATGTGATACTGCAGTGCTGGATGTACGCCCAGGCTGTACTAGGCCGCTGGTGCTTGCCAATTCACCAGAAGGAATAGCGGCGCTAGTACTACTCTGCTCCATGATACGAGAGACCTGCGGTTCTTGCTCCTCAACAACCTCAGAAGATCGGGTACGCCTGACCTTAGCAGGGACCTCAACTTCGTCGTCAGAGCTATCTGACGTGTGGCCGCTGACTTCACTGTCTTCTACGGGAAGATATTCTGAGCCTGAATCTGACAGATGCGTGACCTCCTCTTCACTATCTGTCATGCTCAGAATCTCGTAGGCCTCTTTACTAGTGTACCTTCGTCTTGCCATTTTGGGCTCTAAATTTAGGGGTACACTAGTAAGATTCACAGGTAAAAAAAGCACCTGACTGTCAGCAAATGTATCAAACGCTACCAAAAAAACTGTTAGCGATCGCAGGGATCAGGACTGTCTCTGCGAACGCTGCAGTTATGTGTGTTGTGTTTGGTAAGTGACAGTGATCGATCGATACTGCACTTGGGTGGGCTGGGCTGGGCTGGGCGGAGGGGCTAAACGCAGGTGCTAGCAGGTATCTGGGCTGATCCCACTAACACTGCGGTTTTGGGAACCCTAAACCGCTGGGGACGCTAGTATAGATCTGATCAGATACTATACCACTAAGGGAGGTGTATGCTTTGCACGTGGGTGTTAGCGTTACTGGCACTAACCTGACGCTGCCTGGGGCGACGCAGACCCTCTCTGGCGCTAAAACCTAATTGATCTTACCCGCCGGGCGATCAGGGGGTTAAACGTTTAATGGGTTATATACGGCGGGTGCCCTGATGCTATAAAAAGCAAACTAACCAACCAGCGTCACCCGTAACCTTTATATGGTGATCACTGGTGAAAGGGTTAACTAGGGGAAATCAGGGGGTTAAAACCTTTATTAGGTTATATATGGGGGTACCTGACGCTATATAAAAACCTGACGGGTAACCTAAATAACTAACTGGCTAACCAGTGTCACCAGTAAAACTTATACGGTGATCACTGGTGAAAGGGTTAACTCTAGGGGCAATCAGGGGGTTAAAATAATATATGGGGGTACCTGACGCTATAAAAACCTGCGACGAAACTAAAAATAAATAACTGGCTATCTAGGGCACCACTGGCACTAAATACAGCGATCGGAAATACGATCGCTTAGTGACGCTGGCGTTAAGGGGTGAAAGGGTTACCTGGGGGGCGATCAAGGGGTTAAACCTTTATTAGGGGGGGTTAGGGGGCTACCCTGGACCTAAAGGGGCCTAAACCTAACTGCCCTGCAACTTTTTACTATCACAGATGACACTAAATGCAGTGATCAGTAAAATAAATGATCACTGCAATCAGTGACACTGTGATTGGGGGCTGGGGGGTGACTAGGGGGTGTAAGTGTGCCTACGTGTACTGGTGTCAGTGGGCTGTTGGTGCACTTACTGTGTGATGTCTTCTCTCCTCGCGCCGGATCGAAAAGACCGACACGAGGAGAGATGACATCACTTCCTCTGCCTGTGTTTACATTTACACAGCAGAGGAAGCTTTTCATTCGCTGGGAGCGATCGCGAGGGGGTGGCCGGAATCGAACGGCTGTCCCCTCATCCCTGATCACTCCCAAACCAATAACGGCCGCTCACTGTAAAGAAGGGGGGTCCGATCGGACCCCCCAACTATACAAAGGCAATCACGTAGATCTACGTGATTCTGCCTGTCGGTGCCATTCTGCCGACGTATAATTACAGTGGGCGGTCGTTAAGTGGTTAATGAATCTTTCAGCGAAACCCTCATGAAGATTGCCGATCAGGGTAGACCTGCTGTGTCAGGGTCAGATTCTCCATCCAGATCCAGCCTACCTCAGTCTAACAGGAAAGAGTTACAGGGGAAGGATTCCCACTGTGAAGAGCATGCTGCTTAATATGGGATACATTTTATTAGAAAAATTATTTAGTACAAAAAAGGCGGCCAAGACCAGGTACCCACCACCAACACCAGGATAATGTTAAAATTAGAAAACGTCTGTTAAGAGCAGCTGCATCACGCTTCTAACATTACCCTGGTGTTTGTGGTGGGTATCTGGTCTACCCTGTAACTCTTTTTCCTGTTAGACTGAGGTAGGCTGGATCTGGAACTCTTTTTCCTTTATATTTACTAGGCACAGAGACTGCACCTACCACCTGGTGAGTCTGCAAATTTTGGGACACCATATGGGTATATTGCACACCCAGTATGGTGTTAACAAATAGTGAGTATTGATCTCCAACCAATTTTTTCAATATACCTCTGTCTAACAGCCTGGTTTCTGAAGAACAAATATTGAGACAGAAGGGACTGTCAGAAAAGCTTATTAATACTCTTCTTGCAAGTAGGAAGAAAGTCACCAGAACTATCTACTTCAAAGTCTGGAAGGTTTACAATACCTGGTGTTCCAGCAAGAACTTTAATTTCCTTAGTACAGGCATACCTCACTTTAAGTACACTCACTTTACATACACTCGCGAGTAAGGACATACCCGTGAGTGTATGTAAAGTGTCTCACAAGTACTGTACAGACATTTTGTAGCCGCAGTAGAAAGAGCTGAAGCGCCAAGAGTATAGCCCGCCCTGTTCCAGTGTGCCCCTGACACCCCCACTACAGCCCCTGAGACCTCAACTACAGCTCCTGAGACCCCCACTACAGCCCCTGACCCCCCACAACACCTTAGAAGTGAAAAAAGGTATTGTTTCACTTTAAGTACATTTTTGTTTTACATACATGCTCTGGTCCCATTGTGTACTTAAAAGTGGGGTATGCCTGTACTATTTCAGTTTTAGAATTTCTCCAAGAAGGATTGGAGAAAGGTTTAGCAGCAAGTACTCTCAAGACGCAGGTAGCTGCCTTATCATTTTTTGGGGAAAAAACCCTGTCAAGGGAACCGTTGATAATCAGGTTCTTTAGGGCTATGGCAAAAATTAGGCCTAGACATCTTATTAGTTTTCCCAAATGGGATTTATCCTTAGTTCTTCAAGGACTCACTAAGTCTCCGTTTGAACCAATAGAAGAAACATTGTTAAGATTTATAACACTAAAAACTATACTGATTGTAGCAATGACGTCTGCCTTTAGAATTAGTGAGATACAAGCACTTTTAATCAAGGAGCCTTTTATGGGTCGTTTTAGGGTAGTTTTGAGGACAGATCCAGCCTTCCTGCCTAAAGTATCTTCAGTCTTTCACTGTACACAGGAGATCATTTTCCCTACCTTTTGCCCCTTACCTTCGGGGGCCAGGAGAAGAAGCCTTCCACACTCTGGATGTCAGAAGGTGCCTTTTAAAGTATCTGGAGATAACGAAGAGTATTAGGAAATCATCTTCACTCTTTGTCTTAATGGAAGGTAGTCACAAAGGGAGTAAAGCCTCCAAGAGTACCCTTGGAAGATGGTTAAAACAAGCCATTAAAGAAGTATACCTCTCCTTAGGTCTGGAACCTCCGGTGGGAATCTTTCCTCATTCTACTCGAGCAGTGGCGGTATCATGGGCAGAGAATGCCGGGGCATCTCCAGAGCAAATATGCAAGGTTGCCACGTGGTTCTAGTTTCTCGACCTTCATAAGGCACTACTGGTTGGATCTACTGTCACCCTCGGACCAATCCTTTTGGTAGGAAGGTTTTACAGGCAGTGGTCCCACCCTGAAGTAAGTTCTCGGTTATCATCTCCAAGGTGCTGTCCTGAAAGGTGAAGGGAGAAAACCTTAGTTAGACTTACCGGTGACGGTATTTCTACGAGCCTTTCAGGACAGCAGCCTACTTCCCTCCCTAGGTTATCATATGTAAAATATAATCATGGGGTTTGGTAATTGTCTGCTTATATCTTGCAGCATGTCAGAGGAATTCTCTGTATCAACTGACGGCATGGTGGAAGCAGCTGCTTTTAACACCTCATGTCACTATGAAGAGGCCTTTCCAAATGCAGAGAGGTTAAACCCCTATCGTACAGTACAAAGTCAGAGTCTTTATAGACCCTGGATTATAGGCTCATACCTTCAGGTATACAGGAAAAAGGGGGGGAACCCCAAGTATTGCTACTGGGATAAGAAAGTGGCTACTTCTAACGACAGTAGGTATATAAATAGACTGGGATTCATAAAAGAATTATACATTTATTGGTATTAAAAAACGCACATGAATTGGATTTCAATAGTGCAATAAGGTACAAAAATAGCTTTAGACAATAATTATTGATGATCTCCTTCAAAGGAGGCGATCCCAATAATAGAATATTAATCAAACAAAGAACAGGACAGACTGACAAGACAATTTTCAACAATTACAAAAAACAACACACAGAGAAGTCCGGACGCCAGCATAAGATTCAGAGTGAAGCTGTAGGCGATAAAAATCGCTGGTGTTTACTAAACAATCTGGAAAAAATAAATTTTTAATAAAATTAGATATATATAGCTTCACTGTGAATGACCCTGGGTTTTTTTTGGTCCAATTATAAATTATGCAATGGTGAATCAATGCTGTTCCCCCCCCTTTTTCCTGTATGCCTATAGTGTTTGGCTATGATGACAGTACTATACTTAGTAAATGGTAACACGATTTGAATTATCGGATCGATGACTGGTTGATTCTATAGGACCCGTTTTTCTTCCTTTTTGTTTTCTTATGCTCATACCTTCAGGTGACTGGATGCCTCCCCTATAACCTTACCTTACTCCATGAGTCCTAAGATGATGTACTATTTCTCACTTGTGAAGAATTCACTCTTTTCTTATTATAGTTTATTATATCATCTTTGGATTCCTCAATCAACTATTCAAAATTCTCCTTTTACTACCTTTTTTTGGCAAAAATAGAAAACCGTGTATCCGGACCTGAACAACCTTGATAAAATGTTGGGAGCCATATCCTCACCCCACATTGTGGGGATGGCCTGTAATGTTGCTCTGGGCACTGGATCCTGCATGGGCACTCACCTCGGCACCTAATGTCTATGAAACCCAGCCCTGAAGAGTCTTTTTTGCTATGCCCACTATCACAGATTAAGCCTGGACTCTACATATATTTCAGTGTCGTGGACAGGTAAGACAGGATTATTCTGTATTTATGACCGTTACTGTAGAAACTGGAGCCATGTTTGAAATGTATTCACTTTACAGTGTAAACTTTAAAACTTGTCACAAAATTCAACCACTCAGAGCTTAGTCTCAAGTAGATGAACAGGTGTTACATCACACCACTGGTCACACGCTTTATTGCCACTTTCGCTTGGAGCTCTTATATGATATTTAGATGCTTCCTCCTGCCCTTCGTCATGAGGACTGCACTACAGGATAGTCTATGCCCAGGTTGTTGCGTACTCTTCTGGACACACTTACAGGAGAATGCCCACCTGTATCTATTGCATATACCTGGCAAAAGGGAGCCGCAACAAAACCTCAGGCAAACAAACCTCAGAGTGACAATGTTTCTCTTGCAGCAAAGCAGGAATCGATTTTAAAACTGATCTCTGCATCCAATTCTAGTTCTATTTCAGGCATGCATCAAGCAGCCTACCTGACAAAAGTGGCATTAATACAGCTATCTCTGTCCAGGGCTACAAAATGCCATGCCTCTTCTCCAGCTCTTCTGCTTGGATTAGGATATGTCTGCCCTAGACCAGGCAGAGAGAGAAGGGAATGGGAAGGATATAGAGCAGGGGTAGGCAACCTTTTGAGCACAGTGTGCCGAAAAATGTTTTCAAAGAAATTGAGCTTGCAGATTTTATAACAAAAAATGTCAACTTCACACTCTCAATCATGAAAATGATTTTTTATAAAGTAAATGCTGTAAACTGTGGTAGTGAGAAATTAACATCCTGCACTTTCACTCCTCAGATCTGCCCCAATTCCTGCAACTCCATACTTCAGATCAGCCTCAATTCATGCACATTCACACCTCAGATTGCTGTAACCCCCTGCACATCTGCCCCACCTCTGTACCCCCCTGCTCATCTGCCCCACCAATGTTTCCCCTTTCTCATTTGGCCCACCACTTTACCTCCTTGCACATCTGCTCCACCGCCGTACCCTCATGCTCTTCTGTCTCACTGCTGAAACATCTTCTCATCTGTCCTAACACTGAACTTATCTGCTCATCTGCCCCACCACTGTACCTCCTGCACATCTGTCCCACCTCTGTTCCCCCTGCTCTTCTGCCCCACCTCTGTACCCCCTGCTCATGTGTTCCACTGATTTACCTCTTTTCTCCTCTGCACATCTGCCCCACCTCTGTACCCCCCTGCTCCTCCACCCCACCGCTGTAAATCCCTGCTCATCTGTCGCACCAATGTACCTCCTTTCTCCTCTGCCCTGACACTGTACCCCTCTGTACATCTGCCCCACCAATGCACCTCCTTTCTCATCTGCCCCACCGCTGTACCTCTTGCTCTTCTGCCCCACCACTGAACCCCCTTCTCATCTGCCTCAAGACTGAACCCCTCCTGCTCATCTTTCCCACCACTGTAACCCCCTTCTCATCTGGCCCAACACTGAACCCCCCCGGCTTATCTGTCCCACCACTGTAACCCTCTGCTCATCTGCCCCATCACTGTACCCCCCTGCTTTTCTGTCCCACTGCTGAACCCCCTTCTCATCCCTCCCACCACTGTACCTCCTGTACATCTTCACCACCACTGTACCCCCTTGCTCTTCTGTCCCACCACTTTAACGCCCCTACTCATCTGCCCCATCATTGTACCCCTTTTATCATCTGCCCCACCGCCGTATCCCCATGCTCTTCTGTCTCACTACTAAATCACCTTCTCACGTGTCCTAACACTGAACACATCTGCTCATCTGCCCCACCACTGTAACCCACTTTCTCATCTGCCTTACCAATGTACCTCCTGCACATCTGTCTCACCTCTGTACCCCCTTGCTCTTCTGCCCCACCTGTTCCCCCTGCTCTCCTGCCTTATCACTCTAACCCCTTGCTCATCTGTCCCACCAATACACCTCCTTTCACATCTGCCCCACTGCTCTACCCCCCCGCCCCCGATTTTCTGTCCCACCACTGAACCCCCTTCTCATCTGCCCCATCACTGTACCCCCCTGCTCATCAGTCCCACTGCTGAACCCCCTTCTCATCTCTTCCACCACTGTACCTCCCTGCACATCTGCCCCACCGCTGTACTCTCCTGCTCTTCTGTCCCACCTCTGAAACCCTCCTGCTCATCTGCTCCACCGCTGTACCCTCTTCTCATCTATGATATGCGTGATATACAGAGTGGTGAAAGGAAGCACAGATGAGACACATCTACCTGTCCTGGCACACTCATCCTGCTGATCCAACGTGCCCACGTGCTTGTATGTGATGTCACATACAAGCATCTGAAATGGATGCGCAATGATGAGTTCAGGTCAGGGGCATTTTCTGAAAGCAGTGGGCCTGTGTGCAGGATCATACGTTGGGCCCCCACAGCTGAGAAAAAGTTTCTGCCCTGCAGCAAAAGTTAGGTGTGATTTTCATTGCGCTGAATACTGGCTGTGGCTTAAAGGGACACAGAGTTCAGGGGTTAAGTAGTAAGTGACACAAAGGTTCAGGAATAATTTCAGCAAAGTTCTATAGAAGCTCAACAGTAATTCCACAAACTGTCACCTGACAGTCACCTGAAACTGGTGGACGAGGATAGCAGGGCTGTGATTGGCTTTAGCAGTGGCCAATGACGGTCCTCCTCCTCCTGGTAACAGGGACCATCCCCCTACCAGAACTGCACCCAATCTCTTCCCCATCACAAAAGCTGACAATTGCAGCTACAGCAAAGTTAGAGAACCAAACAATGTGTCACGTACCTTGTATCAGAGCCTAATGGTAGAAGGAGACCTCTCTTACAGCCCTGGCTCGGGAACCACTGGGGTTGCAACAGTGGCTGCGAGAGCGCAGTGAGGTAGGAGTGCCTGTTAGATCCGTAGTAGCTGGCACAGATGAGTAGAGATGATCCACTGGAAGAACAGGACTGTAGAAGCAGCTGGAGGCGGTGGTTCAGGTATGAGTCAGCAACCCCTGGGTACTGGCAGGTACAGAATCAGGAACAGGCTGGAGCCGAGTGAGACAAGCTGGGTCAGCACGGGTAACATTTAAGTAATACAGCAGGCGGAGAGTAGTCCTGTTTGTTCGCTTGTTAGCGCTAATGGCCATTCGCCCGTTAGCGCCAATGGGTGTCTGCCTGTTAGCGTTAATGGGTGTTTGCCTGTTAGCGCTACTATTCCCGCGCATAGGCCTTAGCCTATTCCCAGCAAAACGGGCACCTGCTAATGCACGTCTGCGCATGCCATGTCCCTGACACAATGTTTCCCATCTTTTACAATGTGTGGGGACACAGTGCCTCCCTCTCAGTGCAGGTGCAGTGTGGGGAATTCTGAAATTGGAATGAATTAGTGTCTCAATGACACTTCCCTGTGCTGCTCTGCTGATGGGGAGGGAGTCGAGTGCCGGCAAAAGAGGCTTTGCGTGCCGCTTGTGGCACCCGTGCCGGGGGTTGCCTGCCCCTGGTGTGGGGGCACAGTGCCACCCGCTCAGTGCAGGTGCAGTGTGGGGAATTCTAAAATTGGAATGCATTAGTGTCTCGCTGGCACTTCTAAAAACATTGTGGACAGTGGGGAAAACAGACAACCCTTCAGCAAGTCAAGCTCAACCTTTCACTAGCAGCCAGATGACTAAACTGCAGCTGTCTTATTTTGGGTATAATTAAAAAAAAAAACGATACAATTATGCTTGAAAAATTATGTGTGAGTGCCATTTAGTACAGTGGTAAAGTGAGGATAGGCTGCCTGAATGATCTAAACCCCAGGGGCATATCCATGAGAGCCTGAGCTCAGAGGAAGAGGATGTAGAATGTTGCTGGGTGTCATTCAACCAAGTTGAATGGCAACATATAGTGCCAAGAAGGAGGTACTGTGGAAGACAGCTCTGAATTAAAGGGGTTGTAAACCCTCATGGTTTTTCACCTTAATGCATTCTATGCATTAAGGTGAAAAACCTTTTGTAGTGCTGCAGCCTCCCAGCCCCCCCGTTTTACTTACCTGGACCCCTTCATCTTCTGTTCGGGAACGAGCACACCATCTGTAGCTAGTGTCTCGTGTCCCGATTGGATAGATTGATAGCAGCGCAGCCATTGGCTCCCGTTGCTGTTAATCAAATCCAATGACGCAGGCGTCGGGAGGGCGGGGCCGAGTCCGGCATTCGTGTCTATAGACGCAGAATGTTGGACTCGGGAGAGCGCTTTTCCTAGGGGGAAGTGAGGAGGAGCCACGAGTGCCGCCAAGGGACCCCAGAAGTCGGTGTTCGGGGCCACTCCGTGCAAAGCGAGCTGCACAGTGGAGGTAAGTATGACATGTTTGTTTTTTGTGTTTTTAAAAACCCAATCCTTTACAATCACTTTAACCGCTTGCCAACCGCGCCATAGCCGAATGACGGCTACAGCGCGGCTCGATAACTCTAGGAGGGCGTACATTGACATCCTCCCAGAATCGTGCTCCCGCGCGCCCCCTGGGGCACGCACACGGGATTATCCGTGACTGCCGAGTCCGCATCACGGATCACGGTAAATGGCCGCTGACAGCGGGCGTTTACCACGTGATCAATCGGTCAAATGATGTTCGGTTCCTCTCTCCCCTCTCTGTACCGATCGGTACAGTGCGAGGGGAGAGAATGGATGCAGCAGCGCTGTGGGCTGGATCTGTAGTGCCTACAGCGCTGCTCCTTGACAATTGCAGCCTCTGCCATCCCTCCATACTAAGCCTGCCATCCCTCCATACTAAGCCTGCCGTCCCTCTGCCATCCTGACATCCCTCAACCATACTCTGCCATCCCTCTGACATCCTTCCACCATATCCTGCCATCCCTCCACCATACTCTGCCATCCCTCTGCCATCCTGCTATCCCGCCATACTCTGCCTTCCCGCCATCCTGCCATCCCTCTGCCATACTCTGCATCCCTCCACCATACTCTGCCATCCCTCCACCATTCTCTGCCATCCCTCCACCATACTCTGCCATCCATCCCATCCAACCCCAGCTATACTCAACCATACCCAGCCATACTCAGTGATACCCGGCCATACTCGGTGATACCCAGCCATACTCAGCCATACCCAGGCATCAGGGCAGGACTTAGGGTGGTGGGGGCCCCTGAGCTTGAGTCACTTTCGGGCCCTACCTTCTATACATTACGAAAAATGGGTGTGGTTCATGCAAAATAGTGGGCGTGGTTCAAATGGGCATGGCTCGGTAGGTGGTGTGGTTAGAGTCTGAGATAAATGAGGGATGGAGGGAGAAAGAAAGAGAGAAAGAAAGAAAGGAGAGAAAGAGGGAGAGAGAGAGAGATGGAGGGACAGCAGGCCCAGATCCTACACCACAATAAAAATATGTGTATCTATCTATCTATCGATCTATCAATTCAGCTATCCATCTTAAACATATAACAAGCTCTTTAATGCCTATTTGCTACCCCCTGCACACCAATGACTCTGCCACCACTAAAATATCCACAACCAATATTTCTTGGTCCGAAAAGAAACAAAAGGCCCACTTGTGCACTCACCGGAGTCTTTGGGAAAATGACAGCTAAATAATAAAAATCATTCATTAGTCATTACAGAAATATTCCCTTTTCCCTATGATTCACGTCCTAGTAATTACCATTTGACCAGCCTAATAAAAACCATGACAAAACAAAGGTCAACTAGCAGCGACAAGTGTTCATTATACAATAATTACATTGTGATTGTGCAGACAGAGCCTTGAAACTGGTTTACCTTTCAACAGCCTCCGGTGTTCTGCCAAATAAGTTCCCCGGCGGATAAGGACCCCCCTGTACTGCGCAGGCTCTACATGTTCGGCTATTTCGGAAGCTCAGTTCAGGTTCGTACTGCGCAAGCGCCGCGCTGCGCCTGCGCAGTACAGGGTAGGTCCTTATCTGCCGAGGGAACTTTTTTGGCAGGACACCGGGGAACTTTTTCGGCAGGACACACGGTCATCGTCAGACAGTCAATAGCTCAGGGCGGGCGCTACCTATTTACTTCATGTGTATGGAGAAGGACACGAGGGGGAGGCGGGGGCCCTACGCAGCTTGCGTAGCAAGAGTATAGGGCGGATCGGCTCTGGGAACGTGACTCAGTGGACGGGAAGCGCATGCGCTGGAGAAATAATCAAAGACAAAAGTAACAAGCAGGGGCCCCCTATTGGGCGGGGCCCATGGGCTTGAGCCCAGTCAAGCCCAATGGTAAGTCCGGCCCTGGCAGGCATACTCGGTGATACCCAGCCGTACCCCGCCATACTCAGTGATACCCAGCCATACCCAGGCATACTAGGTGATACCAAGCCGTACCCGGCCATACTCAGTGATACCCAGCCATACTCAGCCATTCTCGGTGTTACCCAGCGGTACCCGGCCATACTCGGCAATACCCAGCAGTTCCCAGCCGTACCCAGCCTCTGTATGTGGCCAGGCTGTGGAAGTCTCCCACATGTGGTATCACCATCTTCAGGAGGAGTAGGAGAATCTATTTTGGGGTGTAATTTTTGGCATGTACATGCTATGTGTTAGAAATATTGTATGAATGGACAACTTTGTGTAAAAAAAAAAAAAAATGCGTTTTCATTTTCTTTCCACATTTTCCAAAAACTTTTAGAAAAAAATTACATGTTCAAAAGACTCATAGATTATAGATTATACGTTGGGGTGTTTTCTTTCCAAAATTAAATGGGGTAATTTTTGTGGCGTTTCCATTGTCCTGGTGCTCCAGGGCCTTCAAAGGTGTAAGAGGTAGTTGTTTAGATGTGTAATTTATGCTTTAGAACGCCTGATAGTGCTCCCTGAATGTTGGGCCTCTGTATGTGGCCACACTGTGTAAAAGTCTCACACATGTGGTATCTCCATACTCAGGAGGAGTAGTAGAATGTGTTTTGGGGTGTAATTTGTGGTATGCATATGCTATATGCTGTGTGTGAGAAATAACCTGCTAATATGACAATTTTGTGAAAAAAAAAACTGAATTTTTTTTTTTGATTTTGCAAAGAATTGTGGTGAAAAATTACAACTTCAAAAAACTCACTATTCCTCTTACTAAATACCTTGGAATGTCTACTTTCCAAAAAGGGGTCATTTGGGGGGTATTTGTACTTTCCTGTCATGTTAGGGTCTCAAGAAATTAGATAGGCCGTCGGTACTTCAGGTGAGATAAATTTCTTTTTCATACATCACGGGACACAGAGCGACTTAGTCATTACTAATGGGTTATATAGATTACCTTCAGGTGTTGGCACTGGCCAATTCCAAACCGGAAGTACCCTCCCCTATATAAGCCCCTCCCATCCGGGAGCACCTCAGTTTTTTGCCAGTGTCTAAGGTGTTGGCCAAAGAGTAACATGTGTTTTCACTGGGCTTGCGTACAGGTTCTTTTGGGCCTTAGTAAGCTGTTCCGGATCCCACCAAAAAAGCTTCATAGCTAAACGGTCGGTACCCGGGCCTTGCAGCAGAAGAGCAAGGTTTTGCCTGTAATGCCACTCTTAGGAGGGCTGGACCCTGGGATCCAGAGCTCTGGTCATACCCACGACCAAGATGTTGTCTGTGCAGGGTGCTATACAGGTCCAGGGGAGTGGAATCCTTGGGAACCCGGTCCCTGAAGGTTTAATTACAATGCCTGCCGTGATAGGTGAAGTTTGGACTTCTGTGGACCAAACAAAGTCCTGCGGCGGGGATCAGGTAAGTGGGGGCCCCCAGGAACTTGGTTCTATTGGGGGACCCCCAAGCCTAATTTGTCTTTCTGTCTGTTACCTAACGGTATTCCCGCTAATATCTGTGTATGCCTGTAACTACTGAAAATGTAAAATTTTAATAGTAGTCAAGAAAAAAAAAAAAAAAAAGGGACCGCGGTACCTGTGTTAAACCACTAGAGGCCGCTGTAGTCCATTTTTCTTGTCATGTGGATCTTTGGTTTTCTCAAGTCAAAAGATCCAGGCAGTTGGTAAGTTTCTCTGTGGGAATCCACTTCCTCTGCCCTGTTGCTGCGCTCATCCACCGCACAGGCCCTCCGGCAAAAAGGGCCCTGGCTCCTAGTCCCTGTTTGATTTCGAAAAGGGCGCCAATGGCCTTTCAGAGATTGGCACCATAGCTTGTGGACTCTATAACTTTCATAAAGACCAAATAATATACACCGATTTGGGTAATTTTTACCAAAGATATGTAGCAGTATAAATTTTGACCAAAATTTATGATGAAAAATTACTAATTTGCTAAATTTTATAACAGAAACAAAGAAAAATGCATTTTTTACAGAATTTTCTGTCTTTTTTATTTTATAGCGCAAAAAATTTAAAACCCAGCGGTGATTAAATACCACTAAAGAAAGCTCTATTTGTGGGAAAAAAAGGTCAAAAAATATCATATGTGTACAGTGTTGCATGACTGAGTAATTGTCATTTAAAATGTGAGAGCACCGAAAGCTGAAAATTGGTCTGGTTAGGAAGGGGGTTAAAATGTCCAGTGGTTAAATTAAAATTTAGCAGCAAAGCTAGCTTTTCTATTTTTTAATGAGCGATCCATTTTTTTTATTGACAATGTGTTTTAACCACTTGGCGCCCAGAGGCCGTCATATGACGTCCTGGGCTTTGTGGTGGTATATCTGAATGATGCCTGCAGCTACAGGCATCATTCAGATATTGCCGTTTTCATCCGGTGATTCCCTACACCATAAGAATGATCATAGCAGCTGTTCCACCGCTTGATCATTCTTACGGGCGGCGAAAGGGGACGTCCCTCCCCTCCCGCCACCCTCCGGTGCTTCTCCCGACTCACCGCTGCGATCGGTCAGTCGGAGAACGGATCCGCCGGCCCCGGATGCTGATCATAGAGATTTCCGGCGGACCAGATGGTCGCCGGAGTCTCTATGATCGTCGGAGGCCGGACGCGATGTTATGACATCACGCCCGGCCTCTGCATTAAAAAAAACGGCTGCACCTCGGCTGTGAAGCGGTGATCGTTTTTTTTGTTTTAGACTTCCCAGCCCAGTGGTGAGATGTGGGGTCTTATTGACCCCATATCTCACTGTAAAGAGGTCATGTCATATTCCTATTACAAGGGATGTTTACATTCCTTGTAATAGGAATAAAAGTGATCACATTTTAATTTTAATTTTTTAAAGTGTCAAAATAAAAAAATATAAGTAAAATTAACAATAACATTTTATTTTTTTTAAAGTGCCCCTGTCCCCGTGTGCTTGCACGCAGAATCAAACGCATACGTAAGTCCCGCCCACATATGAAAACGGTGTTCAAACCACACATGTGAGGTGTCGCCGCGAACGTTAGAGCGAGAGCAATAATTCTAGCCCTAGACCTCCTCTTTAACTCAAAACATGCAACCAGTAAAAAAAACAGTAAAAAAAATTAAAGCGTCGCCTATGGGGATTTGGCGCCATTCCACGAGCGTGTGCAATTTTGAAAGCGTGACATGTTAGGTATCTATTTACTCGGCGTAACTTCATATTTCACATTATGCAAAAAAATTGGACTAACTTTACTGTTTTTTTTTTTTTTTTAAACGCGTTTGAAAAATTGCTGCGCAAATACCGTGCAAGATAAAAAGTTGCAATGACCGCCATTGTATTCTCTAGGGTCTGCTAAAAAAACATATATAGTGTTTGGGGGTTCTATGTAATTTTCTAGCAAAAAAATTATGATTTTTACATGTAGGAGCAAAGTGTCAGAATTGGCCTGGGCTTCAAGTCATGGGCGTCCGCTCCATGGGGCAAGGGGGTCGTTTGCCCCCCCCTAGAATCCTAAGATTAGACAGTGACACTTGCCCCCTGTGATAGCTGCTGCGGCAGCCGTAGACTTTTTTTTTCTAAGTCTGCTGCCTGCTGGCTGGGGCTGCTCTCCACCGCCCCGGGAGACGCACATTAGGGGGGGGGGTGTCAGACGGCCCCCCCATCCTCCCCTGTATGAAACAGTGAGAGCTTGGTAATGCAGCAATGTGATATGCTGACAGCTCAGGCGGACTGACCCATTGTCACACACTACTCTGCATCTCACTCTCTGTTAAATTCTAAGAGCTCAGCGAGTACAACTCCCCCCCCCTCTCCACAGGAATGGAAGAGTCTGCATGGGCTCTGCCTCCCCCCTCCCCTCTGTTTCTGTCTCCTGTCCATGCTCTGTGCAGCCCGTCTGAAAGGAATGTGGGGGCGGGAACATTTAAACAAGTAGAAGACAGCTAAAGAGCTGCCGACTGATCTAGTGTGAGACTGAGCACCCTGGGAACATCAAGTGAGTTACAGTATCAGCACTGTCACTGTGTCCAGACTCTGCCCTCTCTCTCTCCCAAATCTTTCACTCCCCCTCTTTCCTCTGTTGTCCTCCAGCAGAGTCTTTCATTAACTCTATGCTGATAGTTTGCCCCCATCATGTTCCTTTAGCCAGGGTTTTCACTAGTGTGTGATCATAGACATTGCATGTGATTTGCCCTGCATTACTGTGCAAATCACATGCGATGTCTGTGCGATGCAAATTCAACCAAACAAACTGTATGGCTGAAATCGCATTTGCACCAAAAGCGATTGGTGCAAGACCCTTTTTTTTTTTTTGCTCCGCACTGGTATCGGAGTGGATGGGTGTTCACACCTATGCAATCCGATTCCTGCACTATTTCACAGTTCTCACTGCAATCTGCAAACCGATCTGGCGGGTCATTAATTTTACATTGACACCCATAACAGTTTGCAAAGGGCAGCGTAAACGGCCGACAAGCAACATGCAATGCAGGAATCCACACTGGAATCATGCTGATCATTGCATCGCATATATGTGAACCAGGACTCAAGTGGGATCACACTGATGCACTGTGGTTCAGTGGCAGTGCTGGTGTATACACAGTTTTCCTGCATTTACATCCATTTTCACTACAGTCCCACAGACTTCTATTAGATTTCACATTTTTGCAACATTTTCTGAAAGCGCACCAAATGTTCTCTATACTGCATCTTTGGTGTGCTTTCAGAAAACACAGTAAAATTACACAAGCTAATAGAAGTCTGTGGGACTGCAGCTAAAAATGGGGATAAAATGCAGAAAAACTGTCAATACCCCAGCACTGCGACAAACTTCAGGACACCAGTGTGAACCCAAAAGCTTCAGGATGCTGTGTATTGTAAAGGCGTGCAGGGGGTTGTGTAATGTAAAGGCGTCCAGAGGTGCAGGGGGTTGTGTAATGTAAAGGCGTCCAGAGGTGCAGGGGGTTGTGTAATGTAAAGGCGTCCAGAGGTGCAGGGGGTTGTGTAATGTAAAGGCGTCCAGAGGTGCAGGAGGTTGTGTAATGTAAAGAAGTCCAAAGGCTTCAGGGTGCTGTGTAATGTAAAGGGGTCCAGGAGGTGCAGGGTGCTGTGTAATGTAAAGGAGTCCAGAGGTGCATGGTGCTGTGTAATGTAAGGGAGTCCAGAGGTGCATGGTGCTGTGTAATGTAAAGGAGTCCAGAGGTGCAGGGGGTTGTGTAATGTAAAATAGTCCAGAGGTGCAGGAGGTTGTGTAATGTAAAGAAGTCCAAAGGCTTCAGGATGCTGTGTAATGTAAAGGGGTCCAGGAGGTGCAGGGTGCTGTGTAATGTAAAGGAGTCCAGAGGTGCTTGGTGCTGTGTAATGTAAAGGAGTCCAGAGGTGCAGGGTGCTGTGTAATGTAAAGGAGTCCAGAGGTGCATGGGGTTGTGTAATGTAAAGGGGTCCAGAGGTGCAGGGGGTTGTGTAATGTAAAGGAGTCCAGAGGTGCAGGAGGTTGTGTAATGTAAAGAAGTCCAAAGGCTTCAGGATGCTGCGTAATATAAAGGAGTCCAGAGGTGCAGGGTGCTGTGTAATGTAAAGGAGTCCAGAGGTGCAGGGGGTTGTGTAATGTAAAGGGGTCCAGAGGTGCAGGGGGTTGTGTAATGTAAAGGGGTCCAGAGGTGCAGGGGGTTGTGTAATGTAAAAGGGTCCAGAGCTGTGGGGTGCTGTGTAATGTAAAGGGGTCCAGAGGTGCAGTTGTGGAGAGGGGGTACACAGTAGTGACAAAGAGATATTGAAAGATGCAGGGGGCACAATGGCTGTTTTTTACATTTTAACGTGGGGGGGCGCGCTTTTAACCCCCGCTAGTGGTCGAAGAAAGGGTTAAATGCGACTATCGCCGCTGCCGAATCGCCCCTCCCTGAAAAAATTTCAGCGGACGCCCATGCTTCAAGTGGTTAAGTTTTAGAACCTGCCTTTTGTTTAACAATACCTATATTTTAGTGAAATGACTCCTGTAGAAAGCATATGATGTAATACAGACAGGATTATTACTATTTAACTAATATGTACTTACTATTACTCACTAAGCTACTACTACAGTACATCCTTTCTAAATGTATTAATGGCATTCATTATGCTTAGCCAGCCCAGTAATTTGAATGGGCTGCCAACTTCACAAAAAAATTGCATACACTATTTTTACCAGCATGGTAGTGTGTAGAATGTGTGTGTTCCCACAATGCAACAGTGTGAATCTGGCCTAAGAGTATGTACTTTAACTGTTACCTTAAACACCTCATGTTGACCCAGTTAACTTAACATATTTAAATTTAAATACACGTATTTCTCTCTCAATATAGCAGCAGAGAAAGAATAGTAATTATTTAATACACATTTGTACAAAAAATGCCATTTTACATCACGGTTTAAAGGTAATTTGTACTGTTACATGCAAAATACAGCAACTGCTTCTTCCTGCCCCCTCATCACAAAGATGAATATCTATACAGACCGTCCTGGTCCATCCTAGTGCAGTGTTGGGCCCTTAGAAATAAATATAAGATTCTAAAGGTTTTCTGGTATGTGTACTATCCTCATCTTTAGATTCATTCAACTTCTAGAGCCTAAGTGGAGCCAAAATCACAAATAGGGATGAGCCGAACACCCCCCGGTTCGGTTCGCACCAGAACCTGCGAACGGACCGAAAGTTTGCGCGAACTTTAGAACCCTATTAAATACAATGGACGCGAACGTTCGAAATGTAAAGTGCTAATTATAATGGCTAATATGCATGTTATTGTCTTAAAAAGGGTTTTGGGACTCGGGTCCTGCCCCAGGGGACATGTATCAATGCAAAAAGAAGTTTTAAAAACTGTCGTTTTTTCGGGAGCAGTGATTTTAATGATGCATAAAGTGAAAAAAAAAAGTGAAATATTCCTTTAAATATCGTACCTGGGGGGTGTCTAAAGTATGCCTGTGAAGTGGCACATGTTTCCCGTGTTTAGAACTGTCCCTGCACAAAATGACATTTCTAAAGGAAAAAAAGCCATTTTAAAACTGCTTGCGGCTGTAATGTAATGTCTGGTCCCGGAAATATGGATGAAGATCATTAAGAAAAATGGCATGGCTACCCCATCACCCCCCCCCCCCCCACCCTACCCCAGCCCATTACCAGCCCCTTTGGGTCTTGTATGGATATTAAGGGGAACCCCGCACCCAAAATAAAAAAGGCCCTATATACTCTGAACAGCAGTATACAGGCGGTGCAAACAAGACACGGACTGTAGGTTTGTTCTTAAGCAGAATCTGTTTGTAATTTGGAACAGGTACATTTTTTAAGTGTAGCTCTAGCCAAAAAATCTATTTTTAAGCTTTTTGGAGAACATAGGGAAGGGTTAGCACCCCTGTAACATTGGTTTTGCTGTCTGTGCACCTGATCAGAACATTTCACCTCACTTTCCGTCCCAATGACAAATGTTTTTGGAAAACTAGGGGTTTTTATTGAAACAAGGATTGGTGATAAAGCATCAGTAGAGAGGAGACACCTTTTTCCCATATTAACTCTTAAAGGAGAGAATTTCCCTTCCTAGGGGTAGATTTCCTCTCACTTCCTGTTGTCTCCTTCCGTTTGCAAGTCGGAGTCGTTTGTAAGTTGGATGTTTAAAAGTAGGGGCCTGCTGTATATACTCTGCAGAAATTTGCCCCTTAGGTGTTGGTGTTGCCACAACACTGTAAGCCCTCACAGTTACTCTTGGGGGGCGCTGGAATGCCCTGCTGTGAACTATTATATCAGGAATTGTAATTACATGCCATTGTTGGGTAGGAACAGTGGTAGGAAAAATTGGGCCTTTGGTGGTGCTGGTGCCACAACACTGTAAGCCCTCAGAGTTACTCTTGGTGGGCGCATGAATGGGCCCTGCTGTGAATTATTAGATCAAGAATTGTAATTGCATGCCCCTGTTAAACAGGAGCTGAAAAATTGGGCCTTTGGTGGTGGCGGTGGTGCTGGTGCCACAAGACTGTAAGTCCTCACAGTTACTCTTAGTGGGCGCAGGAATGGGCCCAGCTGTGAAATATTAGATCAAGAATTGTTATTACATGCCCCTGTTAAACAGGGGCAGAAAAATTGGGCCTTAGGCACTGGTGCTGGTGATGAGCCCTGTTGCAAAGTATTAGATCAAGAATTGTAATTACATGCCCCTGTTAAACAGGGGCAGAAAAATTGGGCCTTAGGCACTGGTGCCAAAACACTGCAACCCCTCACAGATACTGTACTTGGAGCGCAGCAATGAGCCCTGCTGCAAAGCATTGCATAAAAAATTGTAAATCCACGCCCCTGTTAACCACTTAAGCCCTGGACCATTTCGGGCCATTAGGACCAAGCCTGTTTTTGGGATTCGGCACTGCGCTGCTTTAACTGTAAATTGTGCGGACATGCAATGTTGTACCCAAATGAAATTTGCGTCCTTTTCTTCCCACAAATAGAGCTTTCTTTTAATGGTATTTGATTGCCTCTGCGATTTTTATTTTTTGCGATATAAATGGAAAAAGAACGTAAATTTTGAAAAAAAAAGATATTTTCTACTTTTTTGTTATAAGAAAAATCGAATAAACTCAATTTTAGTCATACATTTAGGCCAAAATGTATTCAGCCACATGTCTTTAGTAAAAAAAATGTCAATAAGCGTATATTTATTGGTTTGCGCAAAAGTTATAGCGTTTACAAACTAGGGTACATTTTCTGAAATTTACACAGCTTTAAATTTATGACTGCCTATCTCATTTCTTGAGGTGCTAAAATGGCAGGGCAGTACAAAACCCCCCCAAATGACCCCATTTTGGAAAGTAGACACCCCAGGGAAATTGCTGAGAGGCATGTTGAGCCCATTGAATATTTTTTTTTTTTTGTCCCAAGTGATTGAATAATGACAAAAAAAAAAAAAAAATTACAAAAAGTTGTCACTAAATGATATATTGCTCACACATGCCATGGTTATATGTGGAATTGCACCCCAAAATACATTCTGCTGCTTCTCCTGAGTACGGGGATACCACATGTGTGGGACTTTTTAGGAGCCTAGCCACGTACGGGACCCCGGAAACCAAGCACCGCCTTCAGGATTTCTAAGGGCGCAAATTTTTGATTTCACTCCTCACTACCTATCACAGTTTCGAAGGCCATAAAATGCCAAAATAGCACAAAACCCCCCCAAATGACCCCATTTTGGAAAGTAGACACCCCAAGCTATTTACTGAGAGGCATGTTCAGTCCATGGAATATTTTATATTTTGCCACAAGTTGCGGGAATATGACAAACTTTTTTTTTTTTGCACAAAGTTGTCACTAAATGATATATTGCTCACACATGCCATGGGCATATGTGAAATTACACCCCAAAATACATTCTGCTGCCTCTCCTGAGTACGGGGATACCACATTTGTGGGACTTATTGGGAGCCTAGCCGCGTACGGGACCCCAAAAACCAAGCACCGCCTTCAAGGTTTCTAAGGGCATAAATTTTTGATTTCACTCCTCACTACCTATCACAGTTTTGAAGGCCATAAAATGCCAAGATGGCACAAAACCCCCCCAAATGACCCCATTTTGGAAAGTAGACACCCCAAGCTATTTGCTGAGAGGCATGTTGACCCCATTGAATATTTTTTTTTGTCCCAAATGATTGAATAATGACAAAAAGAAAAAAAAAATGTACAAAAAGTTGTCACTAAATGATATATTGCTCACACATGCCATGGTTATATGTGGAATTGCACCCCAAAATACATTCTGCTGCTTTTCCTGAGTACGGGGATACCACATGTGTGGGACTTTTTGGGAGCCTAGCCGCGTACAGGGCCCCAAAAACCAAGCACTGCGAACGCTGCAGTTATGTGTGTTGTGTTTGGTAAGTGACAGTGATCGATCGATACTGCACTTGGGTGGGCTGGGCTGGGCTGGGCTGGGCGGAGGGGCTAAACGCAGGCGCTAGCAGGTATCTGGGCTGATCCCGCTAACACTGCGTTTTTGGGAACCCTAAACCGCTGGGGATGCTAGTATAGATCTGATCAGATCTGATCAGATACTATACCACTAAGGGGGGTGTATGCTTTGCGCGTGGGTGTTAGCGTTACTGTCACTAACCTAACACTGCCTGGGGCGACGCAGACCCTCTCTGGCGCTAAAACCTAATTGATCTCACCCGCCGGGCGATCAGGGGGGTTAAACCTTTATTGGGTTATATACGGCGGGTGCCCTGATGCTATAAAAAGCAAACTAATCAACCAGCGTCACCCGTAACCTTTATATGGTGATCACTGGTGAAAGGGTTAACTAGGGGCAATCAGGGGGTTAAAATCTTTATTAGGTTAAATATGGGGGTACCTGACACTATATAAAAACCTGACGGGTAACCTAAATAACTAAATAACTTACTGGCTAACCAGTGACACCAGTGACGCTTATACGGCGATCACTGGTGAAAGGGTTAACTCTAGGGGCAATCAGGGGGTTAAAATAATATATGGGGGTACCTGACACTAATAAAAACCTGCGGCGAACCTAAAAAAAAATAACTGCCTATCTAAAACACCAGCGACACGAATACAGCGATCGGAAAAACAATCGCTTAGTGACGCTGAAGTTAGGGGGTGAAAGGGTTACCTGGGGGGTGATCAAGGGGTTAAACCTTTATTAGGGGGGGTTAGGGGGCTACCCTGGACCTAAAGGGGCCTAATCCTAACTGCCCTGCAACTTTTTACAATCACAGATGACACTAAATGCAGTGATCAGTAAAATAAATGATCACTGCAATCAGTGACACTGTGATTGGGGGCTTTGGGGTGACCTGGGGGGTGATCTGGGGGTGACTGGGGGGTGATTTGTGTGCCTATGTGTACCTACGTGTCAGTGGACTGTTAGTGCACTAACCTGCTTCCTCTCTGCTCGGCGCCGGGAACGGAAAGACCGCGGCGAGGGAGATGACATCACTTCCTCCAGCCTTGTTTACATCACATGGCGGAGGAAGCATTTTCATTGGCCGGGAGCGATCGCGAGGGGGGGGGCGGAATCGAGCGCCCCCCCCCTCATGCCTGATCGCTCCCGAACACTTAACGGCCGCTCACTGCAGTGAAGGGGGGTCCGGATGGACCCCCCAACTGCACAAAGGCGATCACGTAGATCTACGTGATTCTGCCTGTCCGTGCCATTCTGCCGACGTAAATCGGCGGTGGGCGGTCGTTAAGTGGTTAAACAGGGGCTGAAAAATTGGGCCTTAGGCACTGGTGCTGGTGCCACGACACTGCAACCTCTCCCAGATACTCTAGTTGGAGTGCAGGAATGAGCCCTGCTGCAAAGCATTGCATCAAAAATTGTAATCACATGCCCCTGTTAAACAGGGGCTGAAAAATTGGGCCTTAGCCACTGGTGGCGGCACCCAGAACCAAAAATATTCTTCCAAGCTATCAGCAGGATCATTGAGGAGGAAGAGGATAGTCAGTCAACATAACAGGACAGTCACTCGGCATCAGCATAGGCAGTCTTGAAGGGATGTAACATTAAAAAAAAAAAATATTCGGTTACATCAGCTTCATGTGCTTGGTAGCTGGTGGTGATCCAAGACTGATTCATCTTTATGAAGGTCTGTCGATCAACCGAGTCGGTGGACAGGCGCACCCTGTGATCGGTTACAAAGCCTCAGAACACTGGATGCAGGACAGGCCAGTAGCTCAATTGCATACTGTGCAAGCTCTGGCCAGTGATCTATCCTCAAGACCCAGTAACCCAGAGGATTTTCGGTGGGAAAGGTGTCCAAGTCTGCCCTTGCCCCTAGGTATTCCTGGACCATGTAAATCAGACGCTGGCGATGGTTGCTGGAACCGATCATACCTTGGAGCTGCGGACTAAAAAATTGTCTGAATGCATCGGTCAGACTGCCACCTTCTCCATCGCTCCTTCTGTGACTGACCGAAGCCTCAGCAACTCGTTGTCCAGGACCAGGAGTTTGTAATCTCCCAGTCTCTGGGAACGCAATGCACAGACCTTTCTGCAAGGCCTCCCAAAGATGTTTCATCCTCTGTTCCCTCTGCTAAAGCAAGATCAGGTCTGCAACCTTATACTTGTAATGTGGATCAAGGAGGGTTGCCAGCCAGTAATGATACCTCTCCTTGATAGCACGAATACGAGGATCCGTCCGCAGGCTTTGCAGTATCAGGGAGGCCATGCAGCGTAGGTTTGCTGAGGCATTCGGTCCGGAGTCGCTGGGTCACTCAGGACGACATGATCCGCAGCCACCTCCTCCCAGCCACGTACAAGTGCATGGGTTGCTTGGGAGTGTAATTGATCCCTTGAAGACTGCTGCTGATGCTGAGTGCTAGGCTCCACCTCCATGCTGACACAATCCTCCTCTTACTGTGTGATAGGCGGGCCAGCAGGAACACTGTCTGGATAAAGGGTGCCTTGAGAGGTAAGGAAGTCCTCCTTTTCCTGCCTTTGTTCTGCCTCAAGTGCCCTGTCCATTATTCCACGCAGCGTATGCTCCAACAGTTGGACAAGAGGTACAGTGTCACTGATGCATGCACTGTCACTGCTCACCATCCTCGTGGCCTCCTCAAATTGTGCCAGGACAGTGCATGCATCCCTGATCATACCGCACTGGCATGGTGAAAAAATAACAAGCTCCCCTGACCCTGTCCTGGTGCCATAGTCGCACAGGTACTCATTGATGGCCCTCTGCTGCGTGTGCAGCCGCTGCAGCATGGCCAACATTGAGTTCCACCTGGTGGGCATGTCACATATAAGGCGGTTCTTGGGCAGGTTCAACTCCTTTTGCAGCTCAGTCAGCCGAGCACTGGCATTATATGATCGGCGGAAATGCACACAGACTTTCCTGGCCTGTCTCAGGACATCCTGTAAGCCCGGGTACCTTCCCAAGAACCGCTGCACCACCAGGTTAAGGACGTGAGCCACACAGGGCACATGGGTCAGTTGTCCCTGTCGGAGGGCGGAGAGGAGGTTGGTGCCATTGTCACAAACCACCATTCCTGGCTTAAGCTGGCGTGGCATCAATCACCTCTCGGCCTGTCCCTGCAGAGCTGACAGAACCTCTGCCCCAGTGTGGCTCCTGTCCCCCAAACACACCAGCGCAAGCACGGCATGGCATCTTTTTGCCTGTGTACTTGCGTAGCCCCTTGAACGCCGATGGAGCACCGCTGGTTCCGAGGACAAAGCACAGGAATAGGACATGGAGGAAGAAGAAGAGGAGGGGGTGGAGGATAGAGGTGTGTCACAACCAGTAGTAGCATTTTGGAGGCGTGGTGGTGGAACAACCTCCAACACTACTGCACCTTGTCCTGCATCCTTCCCAGCTGCCAAACGAGTGACCCAATGGGCCGTGAAAGATAGGTAACGTCCCTGTCCATGCCTGTTGGACCATGAGTCAGCGGTAATATGCACCTTACCGCTGACTGCCCTGTCCAGCGAGGCATGGACATTGCCTTCCACAGGGCGGTAGAGAGCCGGAATCGCCTTCCGTGAGAAAAAGTGGCGTTTGGGAACCTGCCACTGAGGAACCGCAAGTTGCACAAACTCATGGAGGGGGGCCGAGTCTACCAACTGAAAAGGCAGCAGTTGAAGTGCTAGCAATTTAGCCAAGCTAGCATTCAACCGCTGGGCATGTGGATGGCTGGGAGTGAACTTCTTTCGACGGTCCAGCAGCTGGGGCAGGGAAATTTGCCTGCTACAATCGGACGTCGGTGTACTGCTAGCAGAGTGCCCGCAAGTACTTGGCTGTGACATACCTAATTATACACCTTCATTCCTCTCAGTGCAGGTTTCAGAGAGGACTGAAGGTATAGTGGGGTTGGAGATCCCAGCTGATGAGGAGCAAGGAGAGGTCCGCTTTGTTCTTTGGTGTGGGTCTTTAAGGTACGCTTGCTAACGAGCTGCATGGCAGGTCAACATATGTCTGGTCAAGCATGTGGTGCCCAAGTGGCTGATGTTTTGGCCACGCGAGATACGCTTGAGACATATGTTCCAAATAGCAGCGGTGCGATCTGATGCACTCGACTCAAAAAAGGCCCACACCAAAGAACTTTTGGAATAACGCTCAGAGGCAGCGCCCTGCACAGGCGGAGCTCTGCGGTGTGATTCAGTCGGTGTGCTGCCCTTAAGCTGGCCCCCGAAGGGCATCCTGCCTCGTTGGAGAAGTGCCTCCTCTTCCTCCTCTCTCCTATCAGGCACCCACGTGGAGTCAGTGACCTCATCATTCCCTCCCTCTTGATCACTGGAGCAAACCTGGCAGTATTCTGCAGCTGGTGGAACATGACTGCCAGATTTCTGTCCTTCTTGAGCATCCCCCCTCTCTGCGATCACGCTACGGCCTTCCTCTAGCTGGGTATCATCATCAGAGCCTTTAAAACGCTGGGCATCCTCCTGGAGCATGTACCCAACACTGTGCTCAAACAGTTCGGGGGACTCCTCAGGAGGACATGGTGGGTCTAGGGAAGGAGTGACCGATGACATTGATACAAGGGAAGAGGACGTGTTGGCAGCTGCTTTGCCAGTACCCTAAACCTGGGTGAGAGAGGATAAGGAGGATTAGGAGGGCTTGGTCATCCACTCTACCAAGTCTTTGGCATGATGCAGCTCAACACATCCAGCTGCCGGAAATAAGGACAAGCGTGTCCCATGGCCACGTGCTGTTGACGATGCACCGCATCCACGACCAGCACTGTTGCCCCTAGACACAGAGAGCCTGATTGCCCTCTTTTATTGGCTTGTGACTGTCTGCCTCTCCTTGTTGGCCTTCCAGACATACTAATGGCCTGCAGGGAGATGGGAAAACCACCAATAAGGGGTAGCTTCAGGTGTATACTGTGCAGGAGGCACACTACACCCACTGTAACTGCTTGCAGATGCCTGTGTTACACAACAAAACAACACCAACACCAGCAATAAGGGGTAGCTTCAGGTGTATACTGTGCAGGAGGCACACTACACCCACTGTAACTGCTTGCAGATGCCTGTGTTACACAACAGAACAACACCAGCAATAAGGGGTAGCTTCAGATGTATAATGTGCAGGAGGCACACTACACCCACTGTAACTGCTTGCAGATGCCTGTGTTACACAACAGAACAACACCAACACCAGCAATAAGGGGTAGCTTCAGGTGTATACTGTGCAGGAGGCACACTACACCCACTGTAACTGCTGCAGATGCCTGTGTTACACAACAGAACAACACCAGCAATAAAGGGTAGCTTCAAGTGTATACTGTGCAGGAGGCACACTACACCCACTGTAACTGCTTGCAGATGCCTGTGTTACACAACAGAACAACACCAGCAATAAGGGGTAGCTTCAGGTGTATACTGTGCAGGAGGCACACTACACCCACTGTAACTGCTTGCAGATGCCTGTGTTACACAACAGAACAACACCAGCAATAAAGGGTAGCTTCAGGTGTATACTGTGCAGGAGGCACACTACACACACTGTAACTGTTTGCAGATGCCTGTGTTACACAACAGAACACCACCAACACCAGCAATAAGGGGTAGCTTCAGGTGTATACGGTGCAGGAGGCACACTACACCCACTGTTACTGCTGCAGATGCCTGTGTTACACAACAGAACAACACCAGCAATAAGGGGTAGCTTCAGGTGTATACTGTGCAGGAGGCACACTACACCCACTGTAACTGCTTGCACATGCCTGTGTTACACAACAGAACAACACCAGAAATAAGGGGTAGCTTCAGGTGTATACTGTGCAGGAGGCACACTACACCCACTGTTACTGCTGCAGATGCCTGTGTTACACAACAGAACAACACCAGCAATAAGGGGTAGCTTCAGGTGTATACTGTGCAGGAGGCACACTACACCCACTGTAACTGCTTGCACATGCCTGTGTTACACAACAGAACAACACCAGCAATAAGGCGTAGCTTCAGGTGTATACTGTGCAGGAGGCACACTACACCCACTGTAACTGCTTGCAGATGCCTGTGTTACACAACAGAACAACACCAGCAATAAGGGGTAGCTTCAGGTGTATACTGTGCAGGAGGCACACTACACCCACTGTAACTGCTTGCAGATGCCTGTGTTACACAACAGAACAACACCAGCAATAAGGGGTAGCCTCAGGTGTATTCTGTGCAAGAGGCACACTACACCCACTGTTACTGCTGCAGATGCCTGTGTTACACAACAGAACAACACCAGCAATAAGGGGTAGCTTTAGGTGTATACTGTGCAGGAGGCACACTACACCCACTGTAACTGCTTGCAGATGCCTGTGTTACACAACAGAACAACACCAGCAATAAGTGGTAGCTTCAGGTTTATACTGTGCAGGAGGCACACTACACCCACTGTATCTGCTTGCAGATGCCTGTGTTACACAACAGAACAACACCAACACCAGCAATAAGGGGTAGCTTCAGGTGTATACTGTGCAGGAGGCACACTACACCCACTGTAACTGCTGCAGATGCCTGTGTTACACAACAGAACAAAACCAGCAATAAGGGGTAGCTTCAGGTGTATACCGTGCAGGAGGCACACTACACCCACTGTAACTGCTTGCAGATGCCTGTGTTACACAACAGAACAACACCATCAATATGGGGTAGCTTCAGGTGTATACTGTGCAGGAGGCACACTACACCCACTGCAACTGCTGCAGATGCCTGTGTTACACAACAGAACAACACCAGCAATAAGGGGTTGCTTCAGGTGTATACTGTGCAGGAGGCACACTGCACCCACTGTAACTGCTGCAGATGCCTGTGTTACACAACAGAACAAAACCAGCAATAAGGGGTAGCTTCAGGTGTATACCGTGCAGGAGGCACACTACACCCACTGTTACTGCTTGCAGATGCCTGTGTTACACAACAGAACAACACCAGCAATAAGGGGTAGCTTCAGGTGTATACTGTGCAGGAGGCACACTACACCCACTGTAACTGCTTGCAGATGTCTGTGTTATGCAACAGAACAACACCAACACCAGAAATAAGGGGTAGCTTCAGGTGTATACTGTGCAGGAGGCACACTACAACCACTGTAACTGCTTGCAGATGCCTGTGTTATGCAACAGAACAACACCAGCAATAAGGGTTAGCTTCAGGTGTATTCTGTGCAGGAGGCACACTACACCCACTGTAACTGCTTGCAGATGCCTGTGTTACACAACAGAACAACACCAGCAATAAGGGGTATCTTCAGGTGTATACTGTGCAGGAGGCACACTACATCCACTGTAACTGCTGCAGATGCCTGTGTTACACAACAGAACAAAACCAGCAATAAGGGGTAGCTTCAGGTGTATACCGTGCAGGAGGCACACTACAATAACTGTAACTGCTTGCAGATGCCTGTGTTACACAACAGAACAACACCAACACCAGCAATAAGGGGTAGCTTCAGGTGTATACTGTGCAGGAGGCACACTACACCCACTGTAACTGCTTGCAGATGCCTGTGTTACACAACAGAACAACACCAGCAATAAGGGGTAGCTTCAGGTGTATTCTGTGCAAGAGGCACACTACACCCACTGTAACTGCTTGCAGATGCCTGTGTTACACAACAGAACAACACCAACACCAGCAATAAGGGGTAGCTTCAGGTGTATACTGTGCAGGAGGCACACTACACCCACTGTAACTGCTGCAGATGCCTGTGTTACACAATAGAACAACACCAGCAATGAGGGGTAGCTTCAGGTGTATACTGTGCAGGAGGCACACTACACCCACTGTAACTGCTTGCAGATGCCTGTGTTACACAACAGAACAACACCAGCAATAAGGGGTAGCTTCAGGTATATACTGTGCAGGAGGCACACTACACCCACTGTAACTGCTGCATTTTAACAAGCAAAGATGACACTGACACTGTCCCTGCCTATCCTGCTCTCTCCCTGCACGCCAACACACTACACTCACTGTAACTGCGCTAGGTTAAGCAAAGATTACACTGTCCCTGCCTATCCTGCTCTCTCCCTGCACGCAAACACACTACACAAGGCCGCCGCGCTGGCGGCCTTATATAGTGTGGGGCGTGTACTAAACCCCCCTGAGCTATAATTGGCCACAAGCATCCTGCCTGTGGCCAATTATGGCTCTCCTCGCTGCCGGCGCTGTGCTTGGCCAAGCATGCGGGGTCACAGTGCATGCTTGGCCAATCATCAGCCAGCAATGCACTGCGATGGCGCAGTGCATTGTTGCCTGTTCGCGCCACACGAATATGGCGCGAACGGCCCACAAAGTTCTGGCTTCGCCGAACTGGCGAACAGCCGATGTTCGAGTCGAACATGCGTTCGACTCGAACAGCGAGCTCATCCCTAATCACAAACATAAAATCAGCGCAAGGAACATAACGTCAGTAGGACATGTCCCTTTACCCATTCTTATCTAAAAAAACGTTCTCTGTCCTGCCCTCCCAACCCAACCGATGTAATCTTCCGGTGTGGCGGGGCTAATACAACTAAAGACGGCCATAGACGGAGCGATTTTCTTTCCTACAACTGAATCTCCGAAAATGACATTTTAATCCGAAAAAATAATCAAAACAAAACACACAGGTCCATATCTATCCTCCCACTCTTTGACCAGTATATTAACCACCTGCTGCCAAACGATGTACTGGTACGTTGCAGCCGTTTGAGTGGTTATATCGGGGCCATTGCTGCAGCTGCAGTCATAACCTCAGTATCTTATTTTAGAGCCGGCGATGCTCTACAATGTAAAAGGGATCCTGGAGGCTAATTAGTGCTAGTTAGGGGTTGATCCCCTTTCTGCCACCCTCCGGTGCCTCCCTGGATGCTCCTGTCCCACCTGGGAGCCTAGGACTGAAGCTGGTGGTTCAGCCAATTGATCACAGAGTAGATCGGGAACCGGGATGCCCCTGATCATCTTTATGGTCTAAGAGACTGAAAGGGACGAGTATTTTGTCACTTACGGTTTAGGCATAATGTAAACAATCTCTTTTTGGATTGGGAAAGCAACTGTTCAAACTGATCCTGGTTTGATCATATGAGCAATGATGCTTTTAAGGGCTGATGAGCAATCTGGGGTCTAATAGACCCCAGATGTCTCAGTAAAGTGGACTTGTCATGCTTCATTGCTATCACAAGGGATGTTTACATTCCTTGTGATAGCCATAAAAGTAATTAAAAAAATGTAAAGAGACAGTGTTCAAATGAACTAAATAATAAAATAGTATTTTTTTTTTAAGCACCCCTGTCACACTGTGCTCGTTTGTAAAGGCGAACACACATATTAGTCCTGCGCCGGTACGTAAATGGCAATCACATCACACGTGAGTTGTAGCCGCGAACGTCAGATCGAGAGCAATAATTCTAGCACCAGACTTCCTGTGTAAATCTAAAGTAGTAATCCTGCATAAACATGAAAACATGAATACAGCATACGGGTATGTGGCAGACCCAACCGGGACAGGGTTTTTTGGACTGCAAGGTTTCTTCAGATTCGGGTCCATGTCTCCTGAAAAAACACAGACTCTGGGAACCTAAGACATGGAAACAAATTTGGATCCTCCTTGACTCAGACTCTAAAGCCTCATACACACGGACGGTTTTCTCGGCAAGAACCGACAAGAAAACTGCTTGCAGAGCTTTCTTGTCGAGAAAACCGGCCGTGTGTACGAGGTGTTCAGGTTTCTCATCAGGAAAACTGACCAGAATCTCGACGAGAAAAAAAAAAAAGAACCTGAGTGTGTGTACACTTGCCTGTCGCCGTGGAAACCCGTGCATGCTCGAAATGACTGACGCATGCGCGGTAGCTTCCTAGGCATAGGTAGGGTGTAGCAAGATGGCGACGACGGCATCGAATGTGACGAGCGCACGCTCGTCGTAGTCGATGATGTCGCCGCGTTCGTGCCATTCAAAAGGACGGCGGTTCTTTTGAAAGGTACGTGTGTACACTCGGCCGGGACAAGATTCTTGTCAAGAATCTCGTCAGGAAAAACAACGGGTTTTTTCCTGATGAGATTCTCGGCCGTGTGTACAGGGCTTCAGAAGAAGATTATAATCAGCTTCAAACAACCTGATGCTGGTGACTCCTGCTGTTATGTGTAATATGTTTATTAAGGTGTCTTTCTCTCATTGTATAATTCCCCATTGTCTGCCCCCGAGGTGTGAATCCCCATTGTCAATTGAGTCACCCATTGTTTCTGTGTGTCTACTAGTCCTGTGTCCACTTCTACTCATTACCAAACTATTGTGGGATGTTAGCTGTTCATTAGATGTACTGTTAGACGTACTGATGATATTACTGTTTAAAGTTTGCATTATTTGGGATAATGTGAACAAGCTCTTACCTGATTTTGTGTGGTATAAATTCTGGGTGAGTTTTCAATAAAGAGTTCCAGTTTGCACCTAAGCTAATGCCGTTAGTTGGGCTCAACTATAATACCTTTCTGGTTCCAGAGTTTGGTTAGCAGTGGTGGAATCTGCTTCCTCCCTACAGAGCAGTTCCAAACTACCACCGGTACACATCTTCGGGAAACCACTGCAGAGTAGCACTATTCCCCACATGGAAGTGGAGTTTCAACGGCTGATGCAATGAGAACTCACCCAGTTTGGTGGACCCAGTTCTGTACGGGACGTACTGGTGTGGAGGGATGTCGTGCACCAAGGGCTATGGAGAGAAGCCCTACAGTTGGAGCAAGGGCAGCTACCCCAGGGGAGCGATATTGGCTCCAGCAGGCAGAGCCGATACGCCCTATACGCTCACTACGCAAGCTGCGTAGGGCCCCGCAAATTACTCGAGGCCCCGCCTCCCCCTCGTGTTATAGGGCGGATCGGCTCTGCCCGAGTCTAGTCAGCTTGAGTGTGGTAAGATAGCTGGAGAGAAGAGTGTGTGTTCTCCTCCCTCCAGCCTGCAGGGGGTGGCAGAGAGCCGACACAGCTCAGTGTGTCAGTGTGGGATGGCAGGGAAGTGATGCGTGGTCAATATATGATTATTGAGGTACCGTGAGTGATCATACTTCTTCCCCAAGCATTGTCTGTAGAAGCCCCTTGTGTCTGATGTTCCCTGTATTTTGACTCTCACCACCTTCGGATTCTTCTAGTCTGATCTTCCTGCTTGTTTAACTGTCTGCTGTGTGACTCTCATCCTCTCCTCTCATTACTGTTCCCTCTGGAAGTGCTGAGCTGCCTCTTAACCTTGAGCCCTCCGTGCCCTTTTCATGCAAAGTGAACAGTCAGCCCCCATTGCAATAATCTTTTACAAGGCTTGTGTAAACACTGAAGAAATGGGGGTGTCAGATAGCAGGCAGAAAAGGTGCACTCTGTATTGTGTGTGTTATAGCAGGGGGTAGATATGGTAATTCTAAAGTCCGCAGAAATCAGAAGATCTCTTGGTGTATGTACAATGCACCATCACAAGGGACAGCAAGGCTGAAATCGCTGAATGCAGAATTCACTAATGTGTGGGATATCTGCAAAATGAAGTCACACTCCACCATGATTGGCAATAGACTAGGAATAACTATGTGCTGTGTTCTGCCCACATCCTAATACTCTGGTCTCCCTGCTATGTGCAGTGTTCTGCCCACATCCTAATCCTCTGGTCTCCTTGCTGGGTGCTATACTGCCCACATCCTAATCCTCTGGTCTCCTTGCTGGGTGCTGTGTTCTGCCCACATCCTAATCCTCTCGTCTCCTTGCTGGGTGCTGTTCTGCCCACATCCTAATCCTCTGGTCTCCTTGCTGGGTGCTGTTCTGCCCACATCCTAATCCTCTGGTCTCCCTGCAGAGTGCTGTGTTCTGCCCACATCCTAATCCTCTGGTCTCCTTGCTGGGTGCTGTTCTGCCCACATCCCAATCCTCTGGTCTCCTTGCTGGGTGCTGTTCTGCCCACATCCCAATCTTCTGGTCTCCTTGCTGGGTGCTGTTCTGCCCACATCCCAATCCTCTGGTCTCCCTGCAGAGTGCTGTGTTCTGCCCACATCCTAATCCTCTGGTCTCCCTGCTGGGTGCTGTGTTCTGCCCACATCCTAATCCTCTGGTCTCTTTGCTGGGTGCTGTGTTCTGCCCACATCCTAATCCTCTGGACTCCTTGCTGGGTGCTGTGTTCTGCCCACATCCTAATCCTCTGGTCCCCTTGCTGGGTGCTGTTCTGCCCACATCCTAATCCTCTGGTCTCCTTGCTGGGTGCTGTTCTGCCCACATCCTAATCCTCTGGTCTCCCTGCTGGGTGCTGTGTTCTGCCCACATCCCAATCCTCTGGTCTTTTTGCTGGGTGCTGTGTTCTGCCCACATCCTAATCCTCTTGTCTCCTTGCTGGGTGCTGTTCTGGCCACATCATAATCCTCTGGTCTCCTTGCTGTGTGCTGTTCTGCCCACATCCTAATCCTCTGGTCTCCTTGCTGGGTGCTGTGTTCTGCCCACATCCTAATCCTCTGGTCTCCTTGCTGGGTGCTGTTCTGCCCACATCCTAATCCCCTGGTCTCCTTGCTGGGTGCTGTTCTGCCCACATCCTAATCCTCTGGTCTCCTTGCTGGGTGCTGTTCTGCCCACATCCCAATCCTCTGGTCTCCTTGCTGGGTGCTGTTCTGCCCACATCCCAATCCTCTGGTCTCCCTGCAGAGTGCTGTGTTCTGCCCACATCCTAATCCTCTGGTCTCCCTGCTGGGTGCTGTGTCCTGCTCACATCCCAATCCTCTGGTCTCTTTGCTGGGTGCTGTGTTCTGCCCACATCCTAATTCTCTCGTCTCCTTACTGGGTGCTGTGTTCTGCCCACATCCTAATCCTCTGGTCTCCTTGCTCAGTGTTGTTCTGCCCACATCCTAATCCTCTGGACTTCTTGCTGGGTGCTGTGTTCTGCCCACATCCTAATCCTCTGGTCTCCTTGCTGGGTGCTGTTCTTCCCACATCCTAATCCTCTGGTCTCCTTGCTGGGTGCTGTTCTGCCCACATCCTAATCCTCTGGTCTCCCTGCTGGGTGCTGTGTTCTGCCCACATCCTAATCCTCTGGTCTCCTTGCTGGGTGCTGTTCTGCCCACATCCTAATCCTCTGGTCTCCTTGCTGGGTGCTGTGTTCTGCCCACATCCTAATCCTCTGGTCTCCCTGCTGGGTGCTGTGTTCTGCCCACATCCCAATCCTCTGGTCTCCTTGCTGGGTGCTGTGTTCTGCCCACATCCTAATCCTCTGGTCTCCTTGCTGGGTGCTGTTCTGCCCACATCCTAATCCTCTGGTCTCCTTGCTGGGTGCTGTGTTCTGTCCACATCCTAATCCTCTGATCTCCTTGCTGGGTGCTGTTCTGCCCACATCCTAATCCTCTGGTCTCCCTGCTGGGTGCTGTGTTCTGCCCACATCCTAGTCCTCTGGTCTCCTTGCTGGGTGCTGTTCTGCCCACATCCTAATCCTCTGGTCTCCTTGCTGGGTGCTGTTCTGCCCACATCCTAATCCTCTGGTCTTCTTGCTGGGTGCTGTTCTGCCCACATCCTAATCCTCTGGTCTCCTTGCTGGGTGCTGTGTTCTGTCCACATCCTAATCCTCTGGTCTCCCTGCTGGGTGCTCATTCTGTTCTATATTGTTGTACTTATTCTTAGACTGTTTTGTTTAAAGGAGGGAGGATTGTATTGGGAGCACTGAAGTGTCAGGTGTGACTGTGTGGCAATGGCAAATGGTTTACATAGCTCACGGCATCACGGGTCAAGCAGAATTTTGCTTAGGGCCCCAGGGAGGTCAGGATCGGCACAGCCAGCAGGACTTACGGAGGCCTTTCCTCAGTAAGCATCCCCAGCAGGAATGGGTGACCCGACCGGAATGTCTGGTCTGCATCAATTTGATGTTGGATGAATGATACTGAGTGCTTCATTGGTATGTTACCCAAGTTTGTCAGTGGCTGAAGGATGATGGTCCAGGACTATTATTTGAGAGAATCCAGGAAGATTCGGACTTTGGACGTACAGCCAAGGGGGGAAGATATGACATCCAGGATTTTAGGGACATGGATATTCCCAACAATCTCGGATTGCAGGTAGATTTTGATTTTTTAATACTGCAAGAGTGGGAGCTGAAAGAAGCATATGAAATACTGTTCGACAAAGTTCAGCAGTATGCCCCAGCACCCACGGATGTTATGGATTAGGAGTCACACGCCACAGCGCTGGCACTGGACCCAAGTGCTGCCAGCCCGTGCCCTGGATTTTCAGCAGTTCCAAAAACTGAGGATTTAATAGACTTTTCTGCTGAGGAGAAACAACCCAGCAAACCTCCAGCAGAGGAGCTGGCATCAAGGCAGAGTGTTGCTGACCCCAATTGGTGGCCTTGGAGGATATGTATGAGGCCACCAAATTTTAATTTTGCTTCCCAGTGGAAGAGCTGGCACCAAGGCAGAGTACCACTTACCTCTACCCAGTGCCCACAGCACTTCCAGAGCTCCAGGGAGCCAGGGCGGGCAGCGCTTCACCCCAGCAACAGGCAAATGCTCAAAATCCCAGCTGAAGTGCTGGCAACCGGACAGAGGGTCCAAGACCTCTGCCCCACACCAGCAGCAGTTCCTGATGCCCAGGGTGAGAAGGTGGCAGTTCTCCTTCCCCAGCCGCAGTCAGAGAGGCAGGGAGGGGAGGAAGCCATCCTGACTCCCCAGTGGCAGTCCAAGATGAAGGCAGATGCGCCAAAGCCCCCCCCCCATGTTTAGGGAATGTCGCCTGGTAACCAGGAGGGGGCTCGCTGCCCCCTTTCCTGGCCTGCCAGGCTGCATGTTTGGATAAGGGTATGGTATGGATTTTGGTTGGGACTTCACATATTTTTTTTTTATTTTGGCATGAGGTTCCCCTTAAAATCCATACCAGACCCGAAGGGCCTGGTATGGATTGGGGGGGGGGGGGGCGCATCGTTTTTGGTTTTTGTTCACTTTTTTATTGTCAGCAATATTTTTTTTTTATTCAGCTGTCAGCGGGGAAGCCCATTGACAGCTAATGTCTCATCAGTTCTTAAGGACACTGCGGCTTTCTTCCTGGCCCTGCTCCTTAAAAACCAGCTATTCGCTGCGCTCTGATTGGCTTAGAATGCACTGTGCAGTGTGTAGTGCATTGCAGGGTGTTCACCGAACAGGTGAGCAGGCGATGTTCGGGCCGAAATCTTGCTCGGCCAGAACCGTTCGCCCAAATCTAACGTCTGCCTGTGTAGGCACTTGTTTTTTCTCATGGCTGAGCTCACTTCCTCATGTTAGTTGAACCAGCCAGGTGCCAAATGTTACAATGTTTGTATGCTTTCCTGTGCTCTCAGGTTGACCTGAGAGCTAGGGGTAACCAGGCTGTAAGAGTTAATGCTTTTCCCACCATTTTAAGCCGGGTTACTGCCCCCTACAAGTCAATCAACATAAGAGGGACTGCCTCCAAGCACCTAGGGCGATTCCTGGGGAAATACTGCCAAATTTTAGCTGGTTGCTCTGCTGGAGAGGTCACCCCCTTAGGGAGGGGTGGGGGATATAGGGGCCTATTCAGGGTTTCTGGAGAGGGTCTGGAGCCTGCAGTTCTGATGTGGGGTGATCTGAAGAGGGCTGTGCACAGGAGATGCCCTCGCAATCTGACTGACCGATTGTGTTTTTGCAAAGAAGAGTGGCAAACATTGCCAAGTCAAGATGTGCCATGCTGATAGACTCATACCCAAAAAAGACTGAGTGACGTAATAAAATCAAAAGGTGCTTCAACAAAGTATTAGTTTAAGGGTGTGCACACTTATTCAACCATATTTTTTTTATTTTTATTTCCTCCACCTAAAATATTTCCGTTTGTTTTTCAACTGAGTTGTACAGTTTATAAAGGTAGAAAAAGTTCTGAAATGATATATCTTTGTCTCATTTTTTTACATCACAGAAACCTGACATTTTAACAGGGGTTTGTAGACTTTTTATATCCACTGTATGTACTTTGTTGCCTGGACAAACCTAACTGCTTTATCGATTAGATGTTGGGGTGACTAAGAAATGTGTCTAAAGCCTCGTACACACGTTCGGATATCCTATGGATTCTAATCCGATGGTTTTGTCCATCGGAAATCCGATGAAGCTGACTTCCATTAGTCTTGCCTACACACCATCAGTCAAAAAACCGACCGTTCCAAACGCGGTGACGTAAAACACTCCGATAAGCTGAGAAAAATGAAGTTCAATGCTTCTGAGCATGCGTCGACTTGATTCTGAGCATGCGTGGGTTTTTTATCCGATGGACTTGCCCATAGACGATCGGAGTTTTCGATCGGTTTTTTATCCATCGGAAAAATGTAAAACATGTTCTATTTTTTAAAACCGATGGAAAAAAGACCGATGGGTCCCATACACGATCGGTTTGTCTGATGAAAACAATCCATCGGACGGTTTTCATCGGTAAAACCGATCGTGTGTACAGGGCTTAAAAGTTTCTTGAGCTTATATAAACTCTTCGCTGACAACTCCAACTGTGGCAGGGAGTTTCACAACAGTAAAGAACCTCTTACACAGCACAGTTTAACTACAAGAAAACAAGGAAGGGGAAGGCGCAAACCCCTAGTGCATTATCCGAGTAAAAAATGTATTTCTTGATATGCAAAGCAACCAATAAAATGCATACTCACAAAGGTACACAGGTATACAGCATGTACATGGATGGCTAACATGAGCTACAAAATCCAAGTATTTTTGCAACCTCACATGCACGCTAACGCGTATCGGGCTCACCCTCTTCTTCAAAGCTGTGCTAAGCAGTACAACCCAATGCCTCGTGTTTAAATGCAGCAATGCACACCAAAATTCCCAACCACCAGGAAGGGTGGAACTGTACAAAAAAAGGGGGGGGCTGGTACATTGAATGTTCAGTATCTCACAAAAGTGAGTGCACCCCTCACATTTTTGAAAATATTTTATTATACCTTTTCATGTGACAACACTGAGGAAATTACACTCTGCTACAATGTAAAGTAGTGAGTGTACAGCTCGTATAACAGTGTAAATTTGCTGTCCCCTCAAAATAACTCAACACACAGCCATTGTCTAAACCGCTGGCAACAAAAGTGAGTATACCCCTTAGTGAAAATGTCCAAATTGGGCCCAATTAGCCATTTTTCCCTCCCAGTGTCATGTGACTCATTAGTGTTACAAGGTCTCAGGTGTGAATAGGGAGCAGGTGTGTTAAATTTGGTGTTATCGCTCTCATTCTCACCTACTGGTCACTGGAAGTTCAACATGGCACCTCATGGCAAAGAACTCTCTGAGGATCTGAAAAAAATTATTGTTGCTCTACATAAAGATGGCCTAGGCCAGTGATGGCGAACCTTGGCACCCCAGATGTTTTGGAACTACATTTCCCATGATGCTTAACTCCACTGCAGAGTGCTTGTGCATCATGGGAAATGTAGTTCCAAAACATCTGGGGTGCCAAGGTTCGCCATCACTGGCCTAGGCTATAAGAAGATTGCCAAGACCCTGAAACTGAGCCAAGACCATACAGCGGTTTAACATGACAGGTTCCACTTAGAACAGGCCTCGCCATGGTCGACCAAAGATGTTGAGTGCAGGTGCTCAGCGTCATATCAAGAGAATGTCTTTGGGAAATAGACATATGAGTGCTGCCAGCATTGCTGCAGAGGTTGAAGGGGTGTCAGTGCTCAGACCATGGGAATAAGGATGGCCAAAAAGTTAGAGGGGTTTTTAAACTAGGCGACGGGGGGGAGGGTCCAGAGATAGAGATAGTCAGCGTGGAACATATTCCAGAGGGTAGTATTAGGGGCATTAGTAGTAGGGTAACCAAAGCACATAAACCCAAGGTAAGTATAGTAGCAAGTCCTAGTTGCAATCTCGGAACACCCAAGAGGATAGTATGTGACCGGTCAAAATATATTAATGCATTAAAGTGTTTGTTCACCAATGCAAGAAAGTCTGCCAAGCAAAATAAGTGAGTTGGAAGCTCTGGTGCATCAGGAGAGCTATGATGTAATCGGTATTGCTGAAACTTGGCTTCATTCCTGGCATGACTGGGCTATTAATATTCCTGGCTATGCATTCTTTCGAAAAGACCGGGTAAAAAGGAAAGGTGGAGGGGTCTGTCTCTATGTGAGAAGTGATCTCAAAGCAAGTGTGGAAGAGGACCTGGTGGATGAAGAGTGTGATGAGTCTGAAGCAGTATGGGTGGAACTGCATACAGATGTGCGTAGTTCAAAGTTAATCATTGGAGTTTGTTATAGACCACCCAATGTTAATGAGGAGGTGGAGACTCAGCTCCTTGCACAGATGGAAAGGGCTGCAAGGGCTGGGACAGTGATAATAATGGGGGATTTTAACTACCCAGAAATTGACTGGAGTAATGGTACTGCTTGGACAGTTAAAGGGCTAAAATTTATAAACCTATTACAGGACAATTTTATGGTCCAGTTTATTGAGGCCCCAACTAGGAATTATGCTCTGTTGGACCTGGTAATCTCAAACCATGCAGAGCTTATTACTATTGTTCAGATAAAGGAACACCTGGGTAGCAGTGACCATAACATGATTTCATTTGATGTTAGCTGTACGCAAAAATCACATACGGGAAAGATAAAAACACTTAATTTCAAGAGAGAAAATTTTCCAAGGATGAGGGCTGCTCTCCAGGACTTAGACTGGGAGAGAATATTGGCATCAATGGGCACGGAACAGAAATGGGAATTCTTCAAAAACACTGTTTGTGAACTCACTGCAAAGTATATTCCCATGGGCAAAGTTTAAAAGGCTAAAAATAAAACTTATGTGGCTCACGGCCAAAGTTAAAAAAGCTATAAACTATAAGAAAAGAGCTTTTAAAAAATATAAAAATGAACGAACACTAGTGTCATTTAAATGTTACAAAGAATATAACAGAATATGTAAAAGGGAAATTAATGGATGCAAAAATTCAAAACGAACGACAGATTGCAAAAGATAGTAGGACAAACCCCCAAAAATTCTTCAAATATATTAATAGTAAAAAGGTGAAGTCTGAGCATGTAGGCCCTTTACAAAATAATCTAGAGTGGGTGACTGGGGACAAAGAGAAGGCTAATTTATTAAATACTTTCTTCAGCTCTGTGTACAGTTGCAATAAAAAGTATGTGAACCCTTTGGAATGATATGGATTTCTGCACAAATTGGTCATAAAATGTGATCTGATCTTCATCTAAGTTACAACAATAGACAATCACAGTTTGCTTAAACTAATAACACACCATGTAAACATTCACAGTGCAGGTGGAAAAAGTATGTGAACCCCTAGACTAATGAGATCTCCAAGAGCTAATTGGAGCGAGGTGTCAGCCAACTGGAGTCCAATCAATGAGATAAGATTGGAGGTGTTGGTTACAGCTGCCCTGCCCTCTAAAAAACACACACCAGTTCAGGGTTTGCTTTTCACAAGAAGCATTGCCTGATGTGAATGATGCCTCGCACAAAAGAGCTCTCAGATAACCTACGATTAAGAATTGTTGACTTGCATAAAGCCGGAAAGGGTTATAAAAGTATCTCCAAGTATCTTGCTGTTCATCAGTCCACGGTAAGACAAATTGTCTATAAATGGAGAAAGTTCAGCACTGCTGCTACTCTCCCTAGGAGTGGGCGTCCTGTAAAGATGACTGCAAGAGCACAGCGCAGACTGCTCAATTAGGTGAAGAAGAATCCTAGAGTGTCAGCTAAAGACTTACAAAAGTCTCTGGCATATGCTAACATTCCTGTTAGCAAATCTACGATACGTAAAACACTAAACAAGAATGGATTTCATGGGAGGATACCACAGAGGAAGCCACTGCTGTCCAAAAAAAACATTGCTGCATGTTTACAGTTTGCACAAGAGCACCTGGATGTTCCACAGCAGTACTGGCAAAATATTCTGTGGGCAGATGAAACCAAAGTTGAGTTGTTTGGAAGAAACACACAACACTATGGGGTTGATTTACTAAAGGAAAATCCACTTTGCACTTGAAAGTGCACATGGAAGTGCAGTCGCTGTAGATCGCTGTAAATCTGAGGGGAAGCTCTGAAATTAGGGGAAGCTCTGCTGATTTTATCATCCAATCATGTGGAAGCTAAAATGCTGTTTTTTATTTTCCTTGCATGTTCCCCTCAGATCTACAGCATCTGCACTTCCATGTGCACTTTCAAGTGCAAAGTGGATTTTCCTTTAGTAAATCAACCCCTATGTGTGGAGAAAAAGAGGCACAGCACACCAACATCAAAACCTCATGCCAACTGTGAATTATGGTGGTGGGGGCATCATGGTTTGGGGCTGCTTTGCTGCGTCAGGGCCTGGACGGATTGCTATCATCGAAGGAAAAATTAATTCCCAAGTTTATCAAGATATTTTGCAGGAGAACTTAAGGCCATCTGTCGACCAGCTGAAGCTCAACAGAAGATGGGTGTTGCAACAGGACAACAACCCAAAGCATAAAAGTAAATCAACAACAGAATGGCTTAAACAGAAGAAAATACGCTTTCTGGAGTGGCCCAGTGAGAGACCTGACCTCAACCCGATTCAGATGCTGTGGCATGACCTCAAGAAAGCGATTCACACCAGACATCCCAAGAATATTGCTGAACTGAAACAGTTCTGTAAAGAGGAATGGTCAAGAATTATTCCTGACCATTGTGCACGTCTGATCTGCAACTCCAGGAAACGTTTGGTTGAAGTTATTGCTGCCAAAGGAGGTTCAACCAGTTAATAAATCCAAGGGTTCACATACCTTTTCAACCTGCACTGTGAATGTTTACATGGTGTGTTCAATAAACACATGGTAACATTTAATTCTTTGTGTGTTATTAGTTTAAGCAGACTGTGATTGTCTATTGTAACTTAGATGAAGATCAGATCACATTTTATGACCAATTTGTGCAGAAATCCATATAATTCCAAAGGGTTCACATACTTTTTATTGCAACTGTATACAAAGGAGCATGGGGGAGCTCATGTCTATAATGGGGGTGGTAGTGACACAGCCCCAAATCCATAATGGCTCAAAAGTGATATGGTCCAGCAATATTTAGACAGAATAAAGGTGGATAAAGCACCTGGACCAGATGGCATACACCCACGGATCCTAAAAGAATTGAGCTCTGTAAGTTTAAAGCCATTGTATCTAATTTTTAGGGACTCATGACAGGAATAGTACCACTGGATTGGCGCAGGGCCAATGTGGTGCCTATATTTAACCACTTCAATACCAGGCACTTACGCACCTTCCTGCCCAGGCCAATTTTCAGCTTTCAGCGCTGTTGCAATTTGAATGACAATTGCGTGGTCATGCTACATTGTACCCAAACAAAATTTTTATAATTTTATTCCCACAAATAGAGCTTTCTTTTGGTGGTATTTGATCACCGCTGCGATTTTTTATTTTTTGCGCAACAAATAAAAAAAAAAAAATTTAGAAATAAATAACGTTTTTCTTTGTTTCTGTTAATTTTTTTTGTAAATAAGTACGTTTTCTTCTTCAATGACGGGCACTGATATGGCTGCACTGATGGGCACCGATGAGGTGGCACCAATGAGGTGGCACTGGTGAGGTGGCACTGATGGCTACTGATGATGGTCACTGATAGGCGGCACTGATGGGCACTGATAGGTGGCACTGGTATGCAGCACCGATGGGCACTCATAGGCGGCACTGATGGGCACTCATAGGCGGCACTGATGGGCACTTATGGGTGGCACTGATGGGTACTTATGGATGGCACTGATAGGTGGCACAGATGGGCACTGTTAGGTGGGCACTGATGGGCATGGATGGGCACTGATGGACAATGATGGACACTGATGGGTGGCATTGCTGGGCATCATAATAAATAATAATAATGATCTCACGCTTAAGAGATATTGCCAACAAAAAACTGTACACCGTAATAAATAAACATATAAAGTGCAAATATAGAGATCTGAAAAATAAGTGCAAAGTGAATGAATCAATCAGGATTCTACCAAGTCCATCAAACAGTAATGGGTGAAACGGTGCAAACCGTGGCAAAGAGTGTAAACAATCAATACATAAAGTGCTATCAATGCAAAGTGCAAATAGTGGCAAAAGTTCAATGCGTGCAAAAAACTGCAAAAAAGTTCAATATTGCAATTGGTATATTGAATAGTAGTGATGAGGAACAGGTCTCAAAAAGTCCCATACAAATGACTCTGATGGAAAATGAATCCTCTAATTGGTCAGGTGTTAATATAGCTGTGCCATTATCATCCGCAATGGATAAGCAATTGTAGTATTGAACCAATGTGGAAATCCTACACCAGTCTCCCAGAACTCTCACCTCTGCAGTAAAATATCTGGCATTTAGCGTTATCCCATCTCTCCTGTGTTTCTTCTCCACTGTTATCTCTACTGGCCTGTGTCCTCCACCACTCACGCTGATCTCAGGGATGTCAGCTGTCCTAAGGGAAAAGGAGGGGGGAGCAAAGCTCCAGCCAGGAACAGAGGGCAGGACGAGAAAGAAGCCTCAAATGGTGTAGTATATAAGGTTTTGGACTTTATTAAAATAACAAGAATTGGACTCTTACATCACATAAAGTTAAAATAGGCAGTGTGGATAAATCGCGGCGCTATGAGCGCCGTCCTACTTGTCCTTCCGCTGCTTCCAATCTGCGGTGCCTTGCTTCTTCCCGCAGATCGGAAAGGCGGAAGGACAAATAAGACCTGAGTCATTTGTACGGGACTTTTTGAGACCTGTTCCTCATCACTACTATTCAATATACCAATTGCAATATTGAACTTTTTTGCATTTTTTTGCACGCATTGAACTTTTGGCACTATTTGCACTTTATTGATTGCACTTTATGCATTGATTGCTCTTTATTTATTGATTGTTTACACTCTTTGCCACGGTTGGCACCTTTTCACCCATTACTGTTTCATGGACTTGGTAGAATCCTGATTGATTCATTCATTTTGCACTTAGAATATTTTTCAGATCTCTATATTTGCACTTTATATGTTTATTTATTACGGTGTACAGTTTTTTGTTGGCAATTTCTCTTAAGCGCGAGATCATTATTATTATTTATTGTACATTTATGTGTAAGGTGAACACTGACAGGTTTTGCAGCTTTAAACACATCACCTCAGTCACATTTAATTTACTCTTGAGTAGCGCGAAAGACACCCATTTTAAATTGCTGGGCATCACATTTTTTGCTGGGCATCACATTTTTTTTGTCCATAATGTTGCCAGTCAGTGCCTGACGCGAGTCAGGAAAAGCCGATCAACGGCTCTTCCTGTTTACATCGCGATCAGCCGTGATTGGACACGGCTGATCACGTGGTAAAGAGCCTCCGTCTCTTTACCGAGATCGGTGTAGCGACTGACACACCGCACCACCGATCGCCGCGATGCGAGCCCCCCCGGACGCGCGGCGGCTGTTATTCTGCTGGACGTCATATGACGCCCAGTCAGGATAACGCAACCACTGCCCGGCCATTATTTTGCTATAGGCCGGGCGGGAAGTGGTTGAAAAGGGAACAAAGTCTTTACCAAGTAACTATAGACCTGTTAGTTTAACTTCTATAGTTGGGAAGATACTGGAGAGATTAATAAAAGACCACATAGACGAGTTCTTGCTGGAAAAAAACATTTTAACCACTTAACGACCGCTCACTGTATATATACGTCGGCACAATGGCACCGACAGGCACAATCACGTAGAGTGTACGTGATTGCTTTTGTACAGTTGGGGGGTCCAATCGGACCCCCCTTCTGTACAGTGAGCGGTCGGAATTCGTCTGGGAGCGTTCCGAGATGGGGGGGGCGGCCGTTCGATTCTGGCAACCCCCCCGCGATCGCTCCCGGCGAATAGAAATGCCCCCTCTGTCTGTGTAATGTTTACACAAACAGAGAAAGCAGGAGGAAGTGATGTCATCTCCTGTGCGGCGCTCACATATACCGAGCGTCGTACAAGAGAAGACACACAGGTTAGTGCACAAACACTACAGCTATGAGTAAGCGTCAATTCGTGATGTGAAACGCGTTAGCCACCCTTCCCTGCATGCATACTATCTGCATTTGTTGTTTTGGATTTATGGATTTATTTTGAATTTGGATTTTTTACTTGAAATTTTGGAATAAATAACTGTCTATACAGAGTGCGGCAGTCCAGGGTTTCTTTTTCTCCCATGCATCAGTGCAGAGCCAGCACCTGTGTGAGTGACCGGGCGGAAGCAGCTATTTGGTGAATTCTTAAGCTTTTGAGCGGTACGTTTTTCCTTTGCACAAACACTACACTAACACCAGCACACATAGGCACATAAATCGCCCCCCCCAGGCCCCCCCAGATCACCCCCCAGCCCCCAGTCACAGTGTCACTGATTGCAGTGACCATTTATTTACTGATCACTGCAATCAGTGACATTTGTGACTGTAAAAGTGTCACTACATTTAGTTTTAGGTCCAGTGAAGCCCCCTAACCCCCCTAATAAAGGTTTAACCCCTTGATCACCCCCCAGATAACCTTTTCACCCCCTAGCACCGCCGTCGCTAAGCGATCATTTTTCTGATCGCTGTCTTGGCGTCGGTGATGCAGATCGGTACCCAGTAATTTTTTTTAGGTTTGCCGCAGGTTTTTATAGCGTCGGGTACCCCCATAAATTATCTAATAAAGGTTTAACCCCCTTGATCGCCCCCCAGGTAACCCTTTCACCCCCTATCACCACTGTCACTAAGCGATCATTTTTCTGATCGATGTCTTAGCGTCGGTGATGCAGATCGGTAGCCAGTATTTTTTTTTTAGGTTCGCCGCAGGTTTTTATAGCGTCGGGTACCCCCATAAATTATCTAATAAAGGTTTAACCCCCTTGATTGCCCCCCAGGTAACCCTTTCACCCCCTAGCACCGCCGTCGCTAAGCGATCATTTTTCTGATCGCTGTCTTAGCGTCGGTGATGCAGATCGGTACCCAGTCATTTTTTTTAGGTTCGCCGCAGGTTTTTATATCGTCGGGTACCCCCATAAATTATCTAATAAAGGTTTAACCCCCTTGATCGCCCCCCAGGTAACCCTTTCACCCCCTATCACCACTGTCGCTAAGCGATCATTTTTCTGATCGCTGTCTTAGCGTCGGTGATGCAGATCGGTAGCCAGTAATTTTTTTTAGGTTCGCCGCAGGTTTTTATAGCGTCAGGTACCCCCATATATTATCTAATAAAGGTTTTAACCCCCTAATTGCCCCTAGTTAACCCTTTCACCAGTAATCATCATATAAGTGTTACGGGTGACGCTGGTTAGTTAGTTTGCTTTTTATAGTGTCAGGGCACCCGCCGTATATAACCCAATAAAGGTTTAACCCCCTGATCGCCCGGCGGGTGATATCAATTAGGTTTTAGCGTCAGAGAGGGTCTGCGTCACCCCCCAGGCAGCGTCAGGTTAGTGCCAGTAACGCTAACACCCACGCGTGAAGCATACACCTCCCTTAGTGGTATAGTATCTGAACAGATCAATATCTGATCTGATCAGATCTATACTAGCGTCCCCAGCAGTTTAGGGTTCCCAAAAACGCAGTGTTAGTGGGATCAGCCCAGATACCTGCTAGCACCTGCGTTTTGCCCCTCCATCCAGCCCAGTCCACCCAAGTGCAGTATTGATCGATCACTGTCACTTGCAAAACACAACACACATAACTGCAGCGTTCACAGAGACAGGCCTGATCCCTGCGACTCCAGTGCTGTAGGAGGTGATTTCACCACCACAGTTAAAAAAAAAAAGCAAATATGCCGAAGCATTGGGGCAGCAGGGGCGGAGGAGTGATTTTGCTCCTAATGCCGCGTACATACGGTCGAAATTCCGACGGAGGCTTGCCCGTGGAAAAGTCCGACCATGTGTGTGCGGCATAACTTTTTTGCGGGAGGATGCCCCCATGCTTCGGCATATATAAATGGTGCATGTATGCCCATCATTAGAAGTGGTTGGATGAAGGGCGGTATTCTAATGGTGGGCATACCCACCGATCAATCTCTTTTTTCGTTCAGCCACCTGGCTGCATGAAAAAAAAGATTACAATACATGTCCAACAAGGACCAGCAACGTACTGGTATGTTGCTGGACTTTGAATGGTTATACCAGATTGATGCCTGCGGGTTTAGGTATCATCTTGGTATCATTCTTTTCAGCCAGCGGCCGGCTTTAATGTAAAAGCAATCCTAGTGGCTAATTAGCCTCTGGACTGCTTTTACAAGCAGTGGGAGGGAATGTCCCCCCCCCGGATATAAAAAGCGCCATTGGGAAATTGGGAAAGCATTTTATCACACCGATCTTGGTGTGGTCAGATGCTTTGAGGGCAGAGGAAAGATCTAGGGTCCAGACCACAGTTTTTTCAAAAAAAAGAGTACCTGTCACTACCTATTACTATCATAGGTGATATTTACATTCCCTGAGATAACAATAAAAATGATAAAAAATAAATAAATATGGAAGGAACAATTTAAAAATAAAATAAGAAAGCAAAATTAATAATAATAAAAAAAAAAAGCACCCCTGTCCTGCCCTGCTCTTGCCCAATGGCGAACGCAAGCGTTGGTCTGGCGTCATATGTAAACAGCAATTGCACCATGCATGTGAGGTATCACCGCGAAGGTCAGATCGAGGGCAGTAATTTTAGCAGTAGACCTCCTCTGTAAATCTAACGGGGTAACCTGTAAAGGCTTTTAAAAATGTATGTAGTTTGTCGCCAATGCGCGTTTGTGCGAAATTTTAAAGCATGTCGTGTTTGGTATCTATGTACTCGGCCTAAGATCATCTTTTTTATTTCATCAAACATTTGGGCAATATAGTGTGTTTTAGTGCATTAAAATTAAAAAAAGTGTATTTTTTTTTTTGCACAAAGTTGTCACTAAATGATATATTGCTCAAACATGCCATGGGCATATGTGGAATTACACCCCAAAATACATTCTGTTGTTTCTCCTGAGTACGGGGATACCACATGCGTGAGACTTTTTGGGAGCCTAGCCGCGTACGGGACCCCAAAAACCAATCACCGCCTTCAGGCTTTCTAAGGGTGTAAATTTTTGATTTCACTTCTCACTGCCTATTACAGTTTCGGAGGCCATGGAATGGCCAAATGGCACAAAACCCCCCCAAATGACCCCATTTTGGAAAGTAGACACCCCAAGCTATTTGCTGAGAGGTATTGTGAGTATTTCGCAGATCTCGCTTTTTGTCACAAAGTTTTGAAAATTGAAAAAAAAAAAGAAGAAAAAAAATATTTCTTTCTTCATTTTCAAAAACAAATGAGAGCTGTAAAATACTCACCATGCCTCTCAGCAAACAGCTTGGGGTATCTACTTTCCAAAATGGGGTCATTTGGGGGGGTTTTGTGCTTTTTTGGCATTTTATGGCCTTCAAAACTGTGATAGGTAGTGAGGAGTGAAATCAAAAATTTGCGCCCTTAGAAATCCTGAAGGCGGTGCTTGGTTTCCGGGGTCCCGTACGTGGCTAGGCTCCTAAAAAGTCCCACACATGTGGTATCCCCGTACTCAGGAGAAGCAGCAGAATTTTGGGGTGCAATTCCACATATAACCATGGCATGTGTGAGCAATATATCATTTAGTGACAACTTTTTGTAATTTTTTTTTTTTTTGTCATTATTCAATCACTTGGGACAAAAAAAAAAAATATTCAATGGGCTCAACATGCCTCTCAGCAATTTCCTTGGGGTGTCTATTTCCAAAATGGGGTAATTTGGGGGGGTTTTGTACTGCCCTGCCATTTTAGCACCTCAAGAAATGAGATAGGCAGTCATAAATTTAAAGCTGTGTAAATTCCAGAAAATGTACCCTAGTTTGTAAACGCTATAACTTTTGCGCAAACCAATAAATATACACTTATTGACATTTTTTTTACTAAAGACATGTGGCTGAATACATCTTGGCCTAAATGTATGACTAAAATTGAGTTTATTCGATTTTTCTTATAACAAAAAGTAGAAAATATCATTTTTTTTCAAAATTTTCGGTCTTTTTCCATTTATATCGCAAAAAATAAAAATCGCAGAGGCAATCAAATTTCATTAAAAGAAAGCTCTATTTGTGGGAAGAAAAGGACACAAATTTCGTTTGGGTACAACATTGCATGTCCGCACAATTTACAGTTAAAGCAGCGCAGTGCAAAATTCTGAATTCACCTCTGGTCCTTTAGCTACCAAATGGTCCGGGGCTTAAGTGGTTAAGCAACAGACAGCATGGATTCATGAAAGACAGAAGTTGTCAGACAAACCTGATTTCTTTTTATGAAGAGGTAAGTAAAACCTTGGACAGAGGCGTGGCTGTGGACGTGATATACTTGGATTTTGCAAAATCGTTCGATACAGTTCCCCACACACGGCTAATGTGTAAGGTAAAGTCTACAGGTTTGGAAATATCAGTTTGTAAATGGATAGAAAACTGGCTAAAAGACAGAATTCAGAGAGTAGTGGTTAATGATTCTTACTCTGAATGGTCTAAGGTTATCAGTGGTGTACCCCAAGGTTCAGTGCTGGGACCCTTACTTTTTAATATCTTTATAAATGATATTGGGTCTGTGTCAGCGAAATCAGGCTGTATGCAGAGCACACAGCCAGATATTGTGTCTCTAATAGTAACACATTTCGTCTCAATGATATATTGCATCTTAAGCTAAAATTCACTCACCTTCCATTTGATTCCCATTCATTCAAATCAAGAAGCATCACCACACTGTTATGTTCTCATCTCGGCATTACAGCAAACACCACTCGCCCTTTTTATTATCAAAAGATCTCACCAGCAGATAATCGCCTTCCCCATTGGGGTGGTCATCACAGGATGTCCCCTTCACACAGGAAATGTCCATTTAAGGGCGTCCCTCTAACAGGATGTCCGATACAATACAATACAATAAAAGAACCAATCACAGACATGTATACATTCAAATAGACTAGCAGTGACGTGCACCACTTCCAATGATGGGAACCATACGAAAATTATGTCTCAATGGGCCACAATTGTCGTATAGTTATGCTATAGTTCTCGTGGACGCAGATCTGTCCGCTCGGAGTCATTTAATGCCAACGCCAAGAAGTGGCCAGTCCCTTGGCGAGGCATAAAACAAACATCCCTAAAAGGAGCAAACATCGCTGTGTCCACAGGAAGATTTTCGCGCCACCGGTCTTCCACCAACGTCTGTATGTGTGAATACGCTCACATGAGTGCATTACAGCAAAACCAACACTGGGGGACATCTGACAACATACATTAATAACATTTTCCACAACAGCCTGTGATCAAAAGTAAAATTTCTGTCTTTGCAGATGACACTAAGCTATGCAGTGGAATAACGTCCTTACAGGATGTCTCCAATTTACAAGCCAACCTCAATGCTATGTCTAATTGGGCGACTATGTGGCAGATGAGGTTTAATGTTGATAAATGTAAAGTTATGCACTTGGGAGCTAAGAATAGGCCTGCATCATACATACTAGGGGGAGTACAGCTGGGGGGATCCGTAGTGGAGAAGGATCTGGGGGTTTTGGTAGATCATAAGCTCAATAATGGCATGCAATGCCAAGCTGCAGTTTCCAAAGCGAGCAAAGTCCTTTCTTGTATTAAGAGAGGTATGAACTCCAGAGAGAGAGAGATAATTTTGCCCCTGTTCAAATCATTAGTAAGACCTCATCTGGAATATGCAGTTCAGTTTTGGGCACCAGTTCTCAAAAGGATATTGGGGAATTGGAGAAAGTGCAGAGAAGGGCAACCAAACTGATAAGAGGCATGGAGGATCTCAGCTATGAGGAAAGATTAGAGGAACTGAATTTATTCACTCTTGAGAAGAGGAGATTAAGGGGGGATATGATCAACATGTACAAATATGTAAGGGGTCCATATAGCGAACTTGGTGTTGAGTTATTCACTTTACGGTCAACACCGAGGACAAGGGAGCACTTTTTACATCTAGAGGAAAAGAGATTTCATCTCCAAATACGGAAAGGTTTCTTCACAGTAAGAGCTGTGAAAATGTGAAATAGACTCCCTGCAGAGGTGGTTCTGGCCAGCTCAGTAGATTGCTTTAAGAAAGGCCTGGATTCTTTCCTAAATGTACATAATATAACTGGGTACTAACATTTATAGGTAAAGTTGATGCAGGGAAAATCCGATTGCCTCTCGGGGGATCAGGAAGGAATTTTTTCCCCTGCTGTAGCAAATTGGATCATGCTCTGCTGGGGGTTTTCACCTTCCTCTGGATCAACTGTGGGTATAGATTGGGATTGTATGATATTATTTAATTTTTGTTTGTTTTTTTATGGTTGAACTGGATGGACTTGTGTCTTTTTTCAACCTGACTAACTATGTAACTATGTAACCATACACCACACACTGCATCAAATTGGTCTGCATGGCTGTCATCCCATAATGAAGCCTCTTCTAAAGATGATGCAAAGGAAAGCCCACAAACAGGTTGCTGAAGACAAGCAGACTAAGGACATGGATTACTGGAACCATGTCCTGAACCATGTCCTGTGGTCTGATGAGACCAAGATAAACTTATTTGGTTCAGATGGTGTCAAGAGTGTGTGGTGGCAACCAGCTGAGGAGTACTAAGACAAGTGTGTCTTGCCTACAGTAAAGTATTGTGGTGGGAGTGTCATGGCTTGGGGCTGCATGAGTGCTGCCGGCACTGAGGAGCTACAGTTTACTGGGGGAACCATGAATGCCAACATGTACTGTGACATACTGAAGCAAAGCATGATCCCCTCCCTTCAGAGACTGGACCGCAGGGCAGAATTCCAACATGATAACGACCCCAAACACACCTCCAAGACGACCACTGCCTTGCTAAAGAAACAGAGGGTAAAGGTGATGGATGGGCCAAGCATGTTTCCAGACCTAAACCCTATTGAGCATCTGCAGGGCATCCTCAAATGGAAGGTGGAGGAGCACAGTATCTCTAACATCCACCAGATCCCTGATGTCGTAATGGAGGAGTGGAAGAGGAATCCAGTGGCAACCTGTGAAGCTCTGGTGAACTCCATGCCCAAGAGGGGTTAAGGCAGTGCTGGAAAAAAATGGTGGCCACACAAAATATTGACACTTTGGGCCCAATTTGGACATTTTCACATAGGGATGTACTCACTTTTGTTGTCAGTGGTTTAGACATTAATGGCTGTGTGTTGAGTTATTTTGAGGGGGCGGCAAATTTATACTGTTATACAAGCTGTACACTCACTACTTTACATTGTAGCAACGTGTAATTTCTTCAGTGTTGTTATATGAAAAGGTTTAAGAAAATATTTACAGAAATGTGAGGGTTGTACTCACTTTTGTCAGATACTGTATATGTGGACCGAAGCTATGAGATTTTACCTGCTGCCAGTGTGAAAACATCTGGCCGTGGATCACAAGCTGTCAGGATCCTGAAAACCGGAAGTGGAGCCACACTTTCGGTCTCGAGTGTGCTGCTGCGTTCTCCCCTGTGTTCCCCACGAGGCATGGGTGAGCAGAAACTGGGGGCACAAGTACCAAATACCAGGGGGAACAGCTGCAAGATCAGCCAGGATGCAAAGGACAACAAAAATGATAAAAGCATCAGAATTTAGAAACTCCAGTATACTGTCCAGAAACTGGAATTTAAACTGCACGTCACTTCCGGTCTCACACAGTGGACACATGTCCCCACAGCAGTGTGTCACAGACAAGAGAAAAAAAAGGGTTTGTTAAAATAAGAGAAAAAAATTTAATAAATAAATACTAATTTAAATTGAGATTATAATTTTGATATAAATAAAGAATGAATGGATAAAAAATACAATAGAAAATGATGTACTGTATTTATCGGCGTATAACACACACTTTTTTCCCCTTAAAATCAGGGGGAAATCGTGGGTGCATGTTATACGCCGATCCCCCGCTGAAACGAGCGAGAGGAGCCGAGATACACAAAGCCGAAGTACACTCGGCTTTACTCGGCTCCTCTTGCAGTCCCGCCCACCTCCACTGACATACAGAAAGCCGAGTGTACTTCGGCTAGTCTCGGCTCCTCTCGCAGTCCCGCCCCTGACTGTGAGCAGAGTCTAGCCGAAGTACACTCAGCTTTCTGTATGTCAGCGGCACAATCAGTGGAGATGGGCGGGACTGCGAGAGGAGCCGAGTCTAGCCGAAGTACACTCGGCTCCACTCGCTCCTCTCCACAGCGGAAATCGGTGCCAAATTCAAACAATGCAGAGACTGGCACAGGGCAAGGCAAGGCTGCAAAGGCACTGGGCAAGGCAAGGCTGCAAAGGCACTGGGCAAGGCAAGGCTGCAAAGGCACTGGGCAAGACAAGGCTGCAAAGGCACTGGGCAAGACAAGGCTGCAAAGGCACTGGGCAAGGCATGGCTGCAAAGGCACTGGGCAAGGCATGGCTGCAAAGGCACTGGGCAAGGCATGGCTGCAAAGGCACTGGGCAAGGCTGCAATGATGGACACTGGGCAAGGCTGCAATGATGGACACTGGGCAAGGCTGCAGATGGACACTGGGCAAGGCTGCAATGATGGACAAGGCTGCATTTAAATGTAAGTTTTTTTCCTTGAACTTCCCTCCTAAAAGTTTTTTCCTTAAAATTCCCTCCTAAACTTGGGGTGTGTGTTATACGCCGGCGCGTGTTATACGCCGATAAATACGGTATGTATGCAATTACAGTAAATGTACATGTACACATACATCTGTACATGAATGATCATGCATGTGTGTCTGGCGGCAAAGTCTGTATGCAGTAAACACCAGGCATTATGGGTGCTTATTCACAAATTTAAGATACAATCTTAAAAATATATATATATTTGGTACTGATCTCATGAGACAGTTTGATAGAACACTTAAAATCAGCGTGACCAACATTATAAAAACACCATGACCACAATGCAATATATATATATATATATATATATATATATATATATATATACGTGGAAATTATCTTGAAAATAATCATTTTAAAAACTGTATTAAAAAATGTATTAAATTGATAAGCCACATTATGGTCCTGGTGACGGTAAGGTCTACACACAGATGTACAAAATCTTTTATGCATCTGAAACAAAAAACAATGAAGGAAAAAAAAACCCATAAAGACCAAGAGTGCCTAGATGTTTGTCAACCACACTCAGTAGATATAATTGGCAAGTGTGCCAACCGCTACTTGAACAGTCAAACACCTCCAATCTGGTGTTGGTGTGGGTGACCACATCACTAGAAAAAAGGTGGGAGAAGATGGTGAAGGGAACCCGCTTTCAGGTAGCACCCCAAGCATGACATATCTGATGTGATACTCCATACCCCCCCCCCCCACAACAACTGAGGACTGGCGCTGATGCCAAACCCCCATATGACTAAAGGTCTATTAATTGGTCAGGGTCTGCACATCCAATGCCACATTCAGGCCCTTGGAGCCAAAGTATCTAACCTATGGATCCAAAAAGATTATTTTCTGCATAGCCTATGAAAACATCTTCCACAGTCGACATACCTCACGATAGCTTCCAACCCAAACAACCTGGGATCTTTGCTGTGCTTGTCTAGGAAATGAAGTGGAATTGAATGTTTATTGAATCCCCTGAGGATGTTTCTCTTATGTTGCCCAAAGCGTTCTGATAGGGCACGTGTGGTACAGCCAACATAAATTAGGCGACGCGGACAGGTCAAGCCATATACCACAAACTGTGTTTCACAATTTATGAAGTGTTTCATGGTATACATCTGGCTGTTGTTGCCTGTGACTGATTTCTTCCTATGCCACATGTATTGGCATGAACCACAGTTGGCAACACCACACCTGTAGCTGCCCTTTTGATCAAACAAGCAACTCCACCCAGGGGCTACTGAAGTTTTCTGGGGTCAAACCCTACTGGGTGCTATAAAACCTTTCAATATTTGGGTCTGCGGAAGATGTTGGGGTTTGATGGGATAACACTGGACAGACACGGATCCCGGTGAAGAATGCCCCAATTCTTCTCAATAGTGAGCTTAATGGCAAAGGCCTTAGAGTTTTATCGGGTACTGAAAGTGATGTCAAATCGTTGCTTGGTATTAGTGGTGGGCCTATTTACCATGGATGTTACTGTGTCTTTAAGACTCTGAGGTGAACTCTCCTTAGTTGCATTAGCATACAGATACTACATTTGGTGTAGGCCTCATTGATGAGAGTCTGCTCCTACCCCTTTTCCAGGAAACTTTTCTTGAGGGGGTCACTTTGTTCATCATTGTCCCGCAAAAGGGTGCTGATTCTATTCAGATGACAAAACTGTCCAAAGGGGACATTAATGATCCATCTTGGGTGGTGGTGGCTGCGTGCATGCAGGTTGGAGTTACCTGCTGAAGGTCTGAAGTGAGTAAGAGATGTTATACGTGAATCATCATCTGCCATCAGCTCTAGGTCCAGGAAAACTAATTTGGGACTATCCACCACATGAGTAAATTGGATCCCGAACAGATTGCTTTGACAAGATTCAAAAAAGAACTCTAATCACTGCCATCCCAGATGATTAAGATACAATCAATATACCGGGCATAGAGGACCAAGTTCACCCCAAAGGTATTGCCAGACCAAATGTGGAACTGCTCTCAATACCCAATGAACAGGTTGGCATAACTCAGGGTGAACTTGGCCCCCATTGCTGTGCCCCAGGTTTGCCTGTAGTAGTCTTCCTGAAACACAAAGTAGTTGTGTGCTAGGGCATACTCGATACAGTGGGTGATGAACGAACCTTATTTGGGGTGGAAGTGGTTATCTCGTGTCAGAAAATATTGTATGGCCTGTAGTCTAAATTGGTGTTGCATGGAGGTGTAAAGAGAGGCCACATCCAATGATACCCAACGGAACGATACCCAACGGTAG